>CM055641.1:31465494-32098217 GCA_029378325.1 Elaeagnus macrophylla
TTTAGACCCTGAATACTTCAAAAGGCAACAACTCACTGAAAAATCAGATGTTTATTCATTTGGGGTTGTTCTATTTGAGATTCTTTGTGCAAGGCCTGCTCTAAATCCTAGTTTGTCAAAAGAACAAGTTAGTCTTGCTGATTGGGCCTTACTCAACAAACAAAGAGGAACTCTTGAAGACATTATTGATCCTAATCTAAAGGGCAAAATCAATATTGAAAGTATGAATAAATTTGCAGATACAGCAGAGAAATGCTTGTCTGAACATGGCATTTATCGTCCCACGTTGAATGATATACTATGGAACCTTGAGCTTGCTCTGCAGTTGCAAGATGAAATGGATGGTTCAAGTCATTCGTCAAGACGTAACAAAACAACTTCTGATGAAGAAAGTCTGAGAAAACAAAATTTGGCTATGCACTACAGCAACTTAAGCCTTGGAAGTGACAGTGACTTAAACCAAGACTTAAGTAGTGATCAAAATAATAGCACTGCTATCTTCTCACAGATTGTGAATCCAAAGGGGCGGTAAAAAAAAAAAAGAGAGAGAGAAAAAAATGTTTGTTTGGTAATTATAATTATTTGGTGTATAAGCAAGGAGAGAATATATATGGTGAAAGAAAGCCATGGAACTTAATCAAAATAAAACCAACTTCTTCTTAGATTTAATGCAAAATGTTGTGCTTTTATGTTTGTATTAAATGCTTCCTACAATCCTTTTTTCTATTTGTTATTTTTCTTAACTAGTATTATGTTCGGACAGGTTAAACAAATTAATATAGCAATTTGTAACTTCTATTAAAGAGTTCAGAGACATCATTTAAGTTTGTTTTCCAGTTTGTGTCAATATGATCATTATAAATTATTATACAAATTACATATACACATACTTTAATTAATTATAATATTTGAAGTTAGTCATAGCTACCTTTTGTATTCAGATCATGTGATATTTAAAAATACATATATATTATTAGTTAAAAGTAATGACCAAACTTAACTACTTCTAGCTTGTTTATTTTCAATTAAGTACTTGTTATTATAATTTATTTTCAATCGACCTTTCAGTGCTGCCAAATTGATTAAATTGGCCACTTGACTACACGTCCATGCGTAGCTTCTGCAGTAAGGGGGTTCTACATAAGCCAATTATTGAAATTAATTTCACAATTTGCAAACTAATGGTTGATTATTGAACCGTAAATTATGCAGCAAAAAAAAAGATGAAACGGTTGCAGATTATATAACAAACGTAATCAAATTGTTAAAATTCTACAGACAAATAAATTGATGAAAAGCCAAGAATACAACTCAACAAAAACTATTAAGACAACTAGTTCTGCAAAATAAAAAGGTAACGACAAAAACTGCAATACCATGGGGAAAACAAGTAGTTCATTTGAGGGGAATGAATCTGGAGGAATGAGTAGCACCAATAACGGGTCTTCCATGCTTGACCGGCTTGAATGATATAGAAAACTCGGCAAGATAGTGACTAATCATCTCAGGCTTGATCTCGACCTGTTTGAATGTCAGTAACAATGATCATGTTCCTCAGATGGGTTCTAACCGGCTCCGGCTTCTCACCAGGAGGTGCCTCCCTTTTCTATAAAAGGTCAATAACACTTGCACTCACTATCTAACAACTAGCATTTGGTGCAACATTAATCACTAATTCACAAGCAGCTAACAAACGCTAATTCATTTCACCACAGAACATTCATAGGATTTATCACAAGTTCGCTCAGAGTATTCATTGAAGACTGAAGACTGACCAGGACTAAATGATAATAACCAAATTTAAAGACTTAAGGCCTTGAATCTATGTTCTACTACTACAGAGCTGAATCAAACGCCTTATTGCAAGCTCATCAGTGATTTACACATATTTGCTTGTTCAATTCTGTTCCCTCACAATCAACTCGGGTCTCAACACAACTTAAGAAAAAAAGTTCCACGAAACATAATGTAAACAGCAGCAGGTTATATACGAGCTAGATAAAACTGTCATCTATCTTAAACTAAACAAAATTGCCTAAATTTAACAACAACAACAGAATTTAAAGATGCTAAATAGAACAAGAAGTTATGATGTTAAAATGGGATGATAAACTTAAAACTCAAGTAATCAAACATGGCTGAGGATTATCACAAATGGTCTAAATCGATAAAAACCAGCTATTGTCTTAAACTCAGTCAAATATGTAAAAACCCCAAATAAGACAGAGAGACAAAGGATAGAAATCTCACAGCTTTGCGAAGCATCTTGATCAAAGCCATAGGCTTTCTCTCAAACCTCTTCGAAACCTAACAACCAAAAATAAAGCCTTCAACTAAAACAAAATAAGGAAAAAAAAAGAACTCTATATTGCTATACTAGAAGCCTTTTTTTAGCAAAAACAAAAAAATACTCGAAGCCTTTTGGTAAAAAAAAAATTATATTATTGGTGCACTACTTGCCGGTTCAATTCTATCGTATTGTTTTCGGTATATTATTTTATTATTTTATATTTATTAATATATAATAAATACATTGATAAAAAACAAAAGGGTATTTTTATACACGTATTTATTAATAATGAATAAAATAACACATCAAAAATAAAGGTAGTCTCCATTCCTACTTGCTTCAGGATAGAAGTTAACCTTGTGCTTTGTGGCAGCTACTAATACCATGGATTACAACAAATTCTGTGGAATTCAAATGCGGTGACGTTGAATTTTTCTCGCACATGAATTTGGTCTATTATTTTCATATGCATTATAATTTATTGGCCATGGACTGTTTTATAACTTGTAGATAATAACATTGTAATTTTTTTTCTTTCTTATATAACCTTTTTTTAACAATTACATAATTTACGGATTCAAAAAACCTATTTATAATATAAACTAAATAAAAAGGATGGATTATTTGACTCGTATTCTGGTGTCTTTGTGTCCAAAAAGATGGGCGAGTTCAACTGTTTATCTAATTAGTGGACTTAATATATAACCTTTAATGACATTTAATTGTCATTGGTACTGTAGAAAACTTGGGGCGTGTTTACTATTCCAAAAAAAAAAAAACCAATTGGGATCGAAATTTGAAAGAATTTGAATATTTGGAATTATTACTTTGATGTTGTTTACTAACGATTTTTTTTTAAAGGATTGGAATCAAAAGAATTTGATTGTTGAATCGTAATAAAGGAGAATAAAAGTAGTAACTTTACTAAATTATCTTTAATTATGAATTTTCAATAATAAATTTTCAAAATATTTTAAATTTTAAAATAACATCAATGTGTTATTAAGATGGATAGATATTTAATAAAATAAAATTAAAATAATGTTATTAATAATGAAAATAAAATAATACTTATAATTGTTATTATTATAATATAGTGTTAGGAAAACTTGGTTCCACTCTACAAGATTCTACTCATTTCTTTTTTGTATGCATTTTTGATATTTTTTTTAGTTTATGGAGGGTAATTTGGTCTTGACGTGTAATTACAAAAAATAAAAAATAGCATCAGGAAAAAAATCAATAATTAACCTTTGGAATGAAATTGATTTTGGCTCAATTTGGGATCAAGAATAATAAATTGGAGTTATTTTCTTTCCTTTTTATAGTATCAAAAATAAAGTAAACAAATTCGATCAAAATCAATTATATTCTCTCGTTCTCATTTTATTTTAGTAAACATGCCCTTAAAATAAAATTAATGAACCAAAATATTTGAAGAGCTTTCGATAAATAAATGAACAAAAAAATCTCTAATCATCTTCGATCACAATTGATTCAAAATTTTAGTGTTTATTATTCTTTTCAAATATCAATGACTCTTTATAAAATCTACTTAATATACTCAAGGAACTTCCTAAAAACTACGTGTTTGACCATTGCACATCCATTATCAAATTTCTCTCAGTTCCCTGCTGCAAATTATATAAATAAACACTCTTTATAAAGCTTTGGTCCATATATTTAATACATTATAATTTCATCAAAATCCATTAAATGTATCCAGAGTTGCAACCTTTTAGAAAACAAGTTAAAAACACATCACCGTGAGCTTCGTGCCCTATTCCAACGTCTGGCTTAAGATTAGTCCCAATCCACACCTTCCTACAACTTTCATTTCAGCCGTAGATAAGTACTACATCGAAAGGCCCAAATTTAAACTTTTAAAACATTCTCAATCCGTGTAGCATACCTTTCCACCAATCAACCATCAACATGTTCTTCGAGACCTTTATATATAAACTGTCTCCCAACTGTCATTTTTAGACCAAAATTATTGAATCTGTCGAATCATTCTATTCTCATTCCATCTTCAAATTCCCTCATTCGCTCGTCGAGTTAGCAATGTCATCAGCTGTTGGTACCATTGTAGCCGCCGACCCTCCGGCTAGTGAGGCCAAGTCGAAGAAATCGAAAGTTACCAAACCCAAAAAGTCAGCCTCTGCTCTGAAGAAATCCAAATCGTCCCCATCTCATCCTCCATTTTTCAATGTAATTTTTGTTTTTCTTTACTGTTCTTGCTCTGAGATATGATTTATTTCTCAAGTTGTATTGTGATTGATTTTGATGAAATTTATACAGATGATTACCGAAGCAATTGTGTCTCTTAAGGAAAGGACAGGCTCGAGCCAGTATGCGATTACTAAATTCATAGAAGAGAACCACAAACATTTGCCTCCGAACTTCAAGAAGCTTCTATTATTTCATTTGAAGAAGCTTGTGGCTTCCGAAAAGCTTGTGAAAGTGAAGTACTCATTCAAGGTTCCCTCAACTCGCTCTGCTCCGCTGAAAGCTCCAGCCAAGAAACCGGCGGTTTCAAAACCAAAGGCGGTGAAACCTAAGCCAAAAACAGCCGTGGAAACCTAAGGCCAAAGTTGCGGCACCAGAGACAAAGGCGATTGTGAAACCGAAGGCGGCTCTGACGTCTAAGTCCAAAACGAAGGAGAACAAGGTCGCGGCAAAGCCTGCCTGCTAAGGTAGCAAGAACATCTACGATTACCTCTCCAGGAAAGAAGGTGGCAAAAGCAAAGAAGCCGGTGCCGTCGAAAAGCGTAAAGAAGCGAAAGAGTTTGACGAAATCGCCGGCGAAGAAGAAGGCCAAGAAGTAAGACCGGAAATATGCGTTTATTTCTCTGCCGTTGTGGCGATTGTGTAAAGTTGGTAGGGAATTGTGGGTAAATCACAATTTTGACATATTGAAGCTTTATTTCCTTTTTTAATTATTTAGAAAAAAAGTTGTATAATCTTTGTTTTTTTTAAAGAAAAACTAATATATTGCGTTTAGCACTGTCTCAACATCTATAGTACATTCAGTGATTTAAGGCAAATATGCGAATAGTATACAAGAATTTGGTCGGTGAGAAGAAGAAATAGTGAATAACATGGGGGTAGTCTTATTTGTTGTTTGGTTTCTATAAAAAACTAAAAGAAAAATGGTAATTTTCATTTGTACCTTTTTATCAATGTAGAAACTATGGATTAAAAGTTTGGACTATTTCTCACCCATTTTAAACTTTGCTTTCACAAATGGCATTGAGTTCAGCTGTCATGGGCTCACAGCAACAACGTTCCTGTAGTAGCTGTGTGAAATGTAATGTACCAATTGTGTGTCTCACAATAATAATCACTTTAACACACTCTTCTTAGTTCTTACCAGCCAGTTCTTTTAGAGGGTGAATTATAATCACTTTAACAACATTCCTAGTTTCTTTCGCATTAGAAAAGAGCATAAGGAGGTTTCTCTTAAAGTATGGAGAGCTAGGAGGGCGATAGACCCAACAAACTTTATGTTCTGTTCATTCCCCAACGAGGGGATCTGAAGGCACAAAAGAGGGACCTGGGCGCAAAGGAAGAGTCTAATGACTGGAACTTCAGCAAAACTTCTCTCTTTAGATATGAGAGGATTGCTATCACTTCCTTACTCCATTTAGGCAATCGGGTCAGGAGATTCTTATTAGTGAAAAATAGTCCAATTGCAGCGTTATTTATCGTCTTAGAAAAACTTGACCAGAGGAGTTTATTTGTGATTAATTTGTAGACAAACGAGTCTTTGAGCTACATAATAGAGCATGAAATAATGAAAACCATTCTTTGCCACTTATGCTTCTACCATTTCTCACTGATTTCATGAGTCAATTGTCAACCACCACTAAACATTTTCACTCAGCTTTTCAACTCCACCTATATCGTTGCAATTAAACGTGTCATTCAAAACTCAACATCGGTCAAAACACCATATGCACTTCTCGTGTTTATTTTTCAAACTTAATGGATTCTAATAAAAAAATGAGTGCCATTGTTTACTCTTGATTCACTTGATTTCATTTTTATATCCCTATTAGAAAAATAACATATTTTATATTAATGCCATTTGTCAATATAAAAATAGGAATGTATTTCTCTTTGCTGTGATCCTGCAAATAGAGAAAATATATTAGATTTCGAATAAAGAAAACAGTTAGATTTTGAACCATTGCGAGGTGTGGTGACTTAGGTCAGTTCGGGTAATAGTGATAGAGAAAATATAAGTGTGTTGTATTTATATCATTTAATAAATACAATATTTTACTTGTGTTTTGAATGTGTACAAGATGCATGTTTAGAGAGGATAAAGATATATTTAATGGCGATCACTTACCCATAAAAATAGACTTAATTTAATAACAAAGTTATATCTTTATAATTATCTCTTATCGTAAAATTAGGGGATATTTTCGATTAAATATCTAATAATGTGACTTATTTGTTGATTTAACGCTCATTAAATTGGGCCGTAAGTCATACTACTAAATATGATCAATAATATTGTGTCACGTGGAATATGTTATTTTACACCCAACATTTTTTTTAATAATGTAAAGCATGTTTTTGGTATTAAGAATATATATTTTAGTAAAAATATATGTTATTTTAAGTTTTAAGAAAAATAACATAATATTTTTTTTAAAGAGGTTAAAAGTAAAATTTATATATGAAAAAAAAATATGTTATGCAATTAAATCAATTGTTTATCAATTTTCTTTTGTGTTAACAAAAAAATAAGTTTACTAATGGTTGGTTTGCTTCTTATTTTGGGCCCCCGCAAAAATTATGATGATTTTACTGCCATTTTGGGCCGTGCCAATTGTATAAAAATTTTATAGCACAAATTATACTATACTTAAAAGCATAACCTAAATTTTAAGTACGTTTCAGAGAAATAACCATCACTAACCACTTATCTACTACTGAGAGGCTGCAAATTTTTAGAATGTGTCATTCAAATCGGGGATTGGATGGCAATATGATAGTTGATTAACGCATGTAATTGAACATCCTAAGAGAATTACATCATCAAATAAATATACTTGATCCATACTAGAAAGGGTAGCTTTTATATATAAGATATGTACCAGTTTCAACATTAAGTTACAAAAGATATACATTTCACATTCAACACAAACCAAATAACCAAGTCATTTCAGGTGAAAAGAAAATAGGCTATTTCCTTTCCCTTTCTTCACTTGAATTTGAGAAGGCAAAAAGTTTTCACGACTCAACAGTAATGACATCAGATGTTGCTGCATTTGTGTTTTCCTTTTCTTGTTCCAGCCTTTTTGGAGTTTAATGCTCCACCAGACCCAAAGCTACTGTGTCTTTTGATCTGACCCTTGCTTTTCGAAGAATTGGAGGCACTGCCTTCTTTGAAACAACCAAGGCTGCGCCTCTGTGCCCGAGGACAAACTCCGCCGTTTTCCTCTTGAGATGCGTCATTATTAGTTGCATCACTGCAGCTCTTTCTCCGGAAACTGCTTAGCTTTGGTGACCGGGGCCGAGTCAATGGCAGCTGGTACCACATAAAAGAAGAATACAAATATTTAATCTTCCAACTAAAACTGACACTGAATATAAACGTAGAACTAATCAGATTCAATATGGACAGAAGCTTTGTTCTTAGAAATAGACAAATAGTATTGAGAAAATTTCTCACCACAAAGTGTAGATCAACCTTGGTCCATAAATCCTAACTAATTGAACTGTTATGGAAACTAGGGAGTGGATTTGAAAGAGTACCTTCTTGAGTTCAGGCTTTGGTGGAGGGGGGTCATAATAGAAACTAGGAATTGGATTTGCTTTAATCACGAGGTTCTTCCTAAGTTGCTTAAGTGCTGCTTCTTGCTCTTCCTAAAAACGTCACAAGAGATTAATTGACAAAACATAGTTTGGATTCTTATTTCTTATAATGGAAGAAATTGACCATTTTACATCTTGAATCCACCATGGCAATAACTAAAAGATACTAGAGGTAGTGTCTTACCCTGGTCCTTGCTTCATATTGGCTTCTCTCTGCCTCTAGGGCTGCTTGTTTTTCCTCCAACTTCTGGTAATACTAAATAAAGAAAATTTCGTTTAAAAGAAAAAAGGAAAAAGCTGGTATTACAAGCAATCACAACAAGAGCAAAGAAGTGGTTTAAAGAAAACACATCATTGTAAAAAATTATTAAAAGCTTACCTCCCTCCGTTTCTCCGCACGTTCACTGGATTTAAATGTTGGAGCTTGTCCAACTGTAACCTTGAATTTAGCTGTTCGCATTGATGTAGCAGTACTATGTGCAGTTAGGGAGAACGAAAGCAAATTATGTCAGGTAATTTCGATTAAAAGAATTTTCCTATGAAACTTTCAATGGTCAAACAAAGGATACGAGGAAGCAACTGAACAATTATCTTCATCATCATGATTCTTCTTGTTATCAAGATGCAAGTACTTCCGAGAGGAGAAAGGTGATATTAGCTGAAAAAAGTTGAAAAAAAAATCAGAAATCAGTGTCTTTGCAGAAGTTATAATAACCTAAAAAAGACATTTGCATGCCTCAGTCATTTACAGTATCATGTTGCAGAACCATTAGTCCATCAATATCTACCAAAACACCACATCTAAAAAAAACTGCAATGTTGTATTTCACAAGGATATGTTATGCAATTTATACATTAAGTTATTAAAAATGGGAATAATCATCCAGGTTACACTCGTAAAAACACATAAAAATCCAATGAATCAACAAGCGGAAGTGAAAAATAAACAAAATACAAAAGTAGAAGAACAGCATAAAATCATCAAAGGTTAAATGATTTAATACCTGTAAGTTCCTTGTAGCATTAGGAGAGTTAACATTTGCTGAGGCAGCAGTTTCAGTCCCAGCTGTATGTGTGCAAGTACTTTGCTTTTCAGAAGCAAGAGCAGGTTGTGAAAGGGTGGTACTTGTGTGAACATTTCCGACTACAGGAGATTTTGAAGCAGGTGAGCTTGTCGTTTTAAGGTCACTAGATTGCTGAATTGCGGGTTTCTCATTTTCAAGCTCTGATACACTCTCGTGGCTCTTGTCAAATTTTTTGCTATTATCAACCAGCGTGACTTCTTCCCCATGATCTTGCTCAACAACTGATTTCTCTTCAGTACATTCCTTCACCTCATACTCCTTTTCTTCAAGGCTTTCTCCCACCTTGGGAGCAACATTAACCTTATCACGACAAACACCATTTGAAGCCACTACAGCCTCATTTACCTTCTTTTGCACACGGATACCGGTAACTTCCCTCCCCATGAGACTGCATGTTATAATCATCATAGGCTTAGTGTCTATGCTTTCATTAAACTAAAATTCTTACATATAAGTAACTCGTACAAACGCTTCACATGCTAATTGAATCATATAAAACGAGAATAAAATTATAATACTATGAGGTTCAAATGCGCTCTATGCTGTTTACCAAAAACATGTGCTTATGCTGTTGACCAAAAAAAAGGCGCTCTATGCCTTTAAAGCACATGCACTCTTATTTCTTGTCATAATTTCTATATTTCACTCTTGTTCGGGGTCACAGCAAGATGTAATTAATCTTAGAAATTCTTAAGTTTACTGTTCAACATACCAGACATGGTTGTGAGAAGCAAAAAGCTTTAAGTGATGAGTTCATTTAAATCCTTTTCAAATATGGAAAAATACACCAAACAAGTTGACGAGCAAATACAAAGCCGCTAAAAATTGTTAACTACATATGCTTAACCTTGGTGTTCAACTATTAAGCTTAATTTATGACCCATATATTAAAAACAAATTTATCTATGTAAATTCTTAATTTTTTTTCTTTTTCCAGTCTCATCTATTCAAGGTCTTTCACTTTTGTCTCTTTCTTTCAACACATATATAATAGTTTTGTATGTATATACCACTATAGTTTATATACAACACTATGCATATACTAATAGGGGTCAAGAATGACACGCCCGGAGTCAAATCCACGAAAATTTTATATATATGAAAATCCTGTTTAATGTTGGACCTACCATTCTAGAATGGATAAATACATGTTTAGTTCTTTTCTTTTAGCTATGAAATAATTTAGTTCCTATTTTTTTAAATGAAATAATTTAGACCCTATTATTTTAAAGGAAACAATTTAGTCCATATTCTTTTGAATTTGCAACAATGAAGGATAATATATAATGTTTAAGTAAGGAGCCTGCATGTGAATGGTATTTTTATTGTTCTCAAAATTAGTAATAATTGTTCTAAAAAAATTTAATAATTATTATCGACAAACCAAATACCAGCACTAAACTTTCAACCTATCGATCGGCTTAGTCCACATCTCAGTCTACATTATATATTGTTGCAAATTCGAATGAAGAGAGACTAAATAATTGCAAATTCAAAACAATAAGGACTAAATTTTTTCATTAAAAAGAAGAGAGACAAAATTGTTTTATTAAAAAGAGGGGAAACTAAATTGTTTCGTGACTAAAAGAATAGTGATTAAATTACTTTATTTAAAAGAAAATAAAAGAATAAGTACTAAAAATGTATTTAACCCATTCTAGAATCATGAAAGTTAATCTCAATTCATCTAACACATTTTACTATTTAGAAGTAAGAAAACATTAAATTTTAAAATATTTAAATTTTACAATCCAACACTATTCTTTTTTACTTTGATTTCCTTATTTTTCTAAAAATTTAGCCCTTTATTTTTTAATTTTCATACTCACTTGTTTTCTTATGATTTGATCATTTTACTTTTTTAATTTTCACATATTTAGTGAAAATTTTGAGACCAACTTTAATTGAACTTCCACAGTGAATTATTTATAAATAAAAATAATAATATAAAAAAAAAACCAAAATATGAAAATTAAAAAGCAACAAAATTGTAAGAAAAAAATTAAAGTCAACTCTAAATAGAGTTTAAAACTCTAAAATAATGTAACATTTGCACCCAAACTTGCTCCAAAGAGCTACTAAAGCATTGCACTATTTAAAGCAATGAACATTGTAGAGCCATAATTTGCAAATCTCTGTTAATTGCACTATTTTTTTTTCTTTTCTTTTTTTTAATACTAGATAAAAATAATAATAAATATATAAAATATTTTTTTAATTATTATTTTATCATGATTATATATATTTTACTAAACTTTTTTTCCAATTATAGTGCAAAAGAATAGTGTGATATTCTGTAGTATGATGTTTAATGTAGTAAGTTGAAGATTAAAAAAATAGTGTAAAAATTGCACTGTGAGTAATTTAGTTTACACCATTTGTGTGGTCACAGCCCATGAAACCTCTACAATATTGAGAAATAGGTACAACTTACACAAACATCTAGAAGGTCCCATGAAAATTCAAAGGGAATTTTGTCAGAGAAGAATAAGATTAAAGGGTGGAACCCAGAAAATAATTACGATTCGATACTCTACATTACGAGGTTTATCAAGTCCCATAAGACAGATAATTTCACCACACAAGGAAAAAAAAAAAAAACTTAGACTTAATACAAGAACATCCCATTTACAACGCAAAATCAAGAAAAAATAATCAATAAGTAAAAATCTAGACAAAAGACAAGTATAAGAAAGCTCCAAGCTAGAACCCATTAGTCATTATCACTAACAGCAATAAAAAGCAAATCCACAATTTAAAACTGCACAACCGTATAATTAATGAAGAACACAAATGAATTTAATAGAATAAAGAAGCCCTCTCTTCTCCTACTCCAGGGCCAAAAAAAAAAAAAACATATTCATACCAGCAAAAACCAAACCGAACAAGATTAAAGAGGGAAGATTAACATAAACCTGGAACTTTGACACCCACAGAGCACCAAAAATCTCTCGGACGATCTAAAAATGAATAAAAACCATTAAAATTTCAAACCTCTGTATGAACAGAAATGATAAGAATCATACACAGGGTAAAACCTCAAAGCTATATATCTAAAGCCTAAACATTTCAAAGCAACAACGATAGAGATCAAGACCCACATTACAAATTTCATAACAAGAGCCAAAATTTTGCTTACAGTTCTAGTCTTGATCTTGTCAGATCTCCAACACCCTTCTCCTTCCTTCTACCTTTCTCTCTCTAAAACTCTCTCAAAGAATCTCTTAAAGGCTGTATTTTTCTATAATTTTACCCTTTACCTCAACCCCTGAGGTTCTCAAAAACTGTTTTTGTTTTGGATTTGGTTTTTTTTTTTTAAATCCCTCCTCTGTTTGGATATACGCATCTCTGTATTTATATGGGAAGACGAAGAGAGATAACGGTTTTTTGTGGTTCTAAAACGCCGTTTGTTGATTCCTTTTTTCTATTTTTTTACTACCAGAGTTTGTTACGAACACCATGTTTTGATTTTGATATACTTTGAAACAAAATAATCGCTGTCTATCACCTGAAACATACCATTTTTAGTCTGAGATATATTATATCAGTGATTATTATATGTCAGTCAAATCTCTCTCTTTCCACTTTAAATTTCGTCTAAAATTTACATCTTTTAATTTAAAGAATTTATTTTTCATAAATGTTAAATATTTTAACTTAAATTTACCAAAAATACATTTCTAGGTAATTTTTTTTAAAAAAATAAGTTAAAATAAAACTCATTTAATATTTATAATTTATGATGATCTCTTACTTATAATTTTTTTTTGAAATTATATTTTTATCTTTAGTACATATTATTAAGAACTCTTGACTTCTTTATTGTTTAATTTTTATCTTCAGACGTTTAATTTTAGACAATTGTCTAATTTTAGGTAATTTAGTTGGACATGTATCTAACTCGATTTCGATGAGTGGGGCTCTCTAGTCGGTCAAATTTTGGTCAACTGGACATGTCCAATCAAAATTTATTACAATTAATTAATAAAATTAAGAATATTTTTGTCATAATATGAAAAAAAAATCAAGTGAAAGAAATCATATATAAATTTTAATAAATATAAAGTCATGATAGCATATAATTCAAATTTTTATTGACAAATGTCTAAATATTATTATGCATAAGCTTGACATGTATAATAAGAAAAAACTTTAGAAAAATTATAAATTCATACCTTAAAATATATAAAAAATAATAATAATAAAAATAAAAATAATATTTTTTAATATTATTTTATATCATTCTTAATTAAAAATAAAAATATATTTTTTATTATTTTAAATTTTAAGAGTGTTATGTTATATGATTTTTTAACAAAATTTTGAGCAAGATAAATAAATATAAAATATATTTTAATTTAAAAAAAATATTATTGATACCAATATAAAATAAATTTTTATTTTTATAATTAAATACAATCACGTAAAACAATAAATAAAAGAGTTTTCTACGTTTATAAACCTAACTTATATAAAAAAAATTCAATATATTGTTATGTTTTTCAATTGAAGAATTATAAAAGTATAATTATGATGTACAGATGTAATCATGCATACAAAAACTCAATTAACCATATTCTTTTCTGGAATAGAAAAGAAATGCAATTTAAATTTTAAAACAGAATTTTTATTTTTAATTAAATAAGTTAGTTTTTGTCAAATTTTTTACTCTAATTTATATATAAATCATTTATTTAAATAATTTTATTTTAAAAAAATATGTTTTTTTCTTTATGAAAAAGAAAACATATGTACACTATATTTTTTAACATGAAAAAAACATAAGATTTTCATGTTATACAAAAAAAAAAAAAAATGTGCATTGCATAAGAGAGTTAAAAATAAATTTACATTTACGAAGAAAGTTATGCCATTTAATTAAAATTATTTTTAAAAAATTATCAAATATAACATATTTTTAGCTTATAATAATAAAAATAGTATTCTAATAATATTAAACGATGTCAATTGAATGATGTTTAATATTAAATAAAATTAAATTATCATAATTTAATTTGATTGTTAATGTAATTGTATAGATAAATATCATTAACATTTCTCGGACACACCTAAATGTTGAAAGTTTCTATAATTTCACTCTATATCAAATGTATTTCTAAAATATGATTAATATTAAAAACGCGCTATTTTTAACCAAATATTATATATAAAGCAATGTAAATAAATATAAAATATTAATTTAAATTAAACAAAACAAAATCTTTGAAAAATTAACACGATAATGAAAAGAAAAAATAGAAAATACAATATCGAGAACAAAGTTTTTATATTTCTCACCCAACTTGAAAAAGTAATCAAATCTTTTTAAAACTTCAAAATGGTTATAACAATTTTAAATGTCATACATTAGTCAATTAAACAAGGGAGGATGAAGTGATTTACAATCAAATTCCACCGATGAAACTTGGAAACTATTATCGACAAGCAAGCCTCAAATTTTCATTTTAATTTTCTTTACAGGACAGAGCAATGAATTATGGAAGTAGGGAAAGGTTTTAGCTTATTGAATCCATTTTTGTGATTGTTTAGCAACAATAAAAAAAAATCATTTTTGGGACCCATTTTAATTTTAATTTTTAATTTTATGAATTTAATCAACCTTTCAAATATTTATAATTTTTTATTTTTCTTCTAACAATTATTTTTATGAATATTTTAATCTAGCTAATAAATAACTTTTATTTGTATTCATTATTAAAATGGAATTTATTGATATAAATTCATTATTAGATTATTATTTTTTAGACTTAAGGATTAGTATATTATTACGGGAAATGTGTTGTTTATATTTACCTAATCATATAATATTCGCCGAACATCTAGAAAAGAAAATTAGTTACATGTGGTATCAAAGAACAATTTCTATGCAGAAGCTTTGACGGAGTTAGAAAACGGCTTAAAGAGAGGGGAACATGGTGTCCCCGACGTTTTGCGCCAAATGAGTCCAAAATTCTGCGTTCGAATCTTGAAGAAAGATTTTCGTATTTTTAAATATTTTAGTTTTTGTTATTTTAATTGCAGTGTTTCAGACGTGTTACAGTGACCTCATCTTCTGGATTGGGTAATTTGTGGAGATTCCTCAAAAGGGACACTTACCTCCACTGACAATATTGCCCCTACTCACGTGCCTTATGCCTTTTTTCTTCGTCATTTATCTTTGAGAAATTAAAAAAATAATTATCAATAAAAATAATATCAATAATTTAATATTAAATATATTTAAATTATTCTAATAGAGTTTATCGTGATAATGTTTTTTAAATAAAAATATATGAATTGACATAACAGTTGCTATTTTTGTTATTTTTAACTATTTTTTTCAATTTTAAAATATAAACTTAAAATAGTTATATTAATAACTAGCTAGTTTATTTTGCATCTCATTTCATGGACAGTAACTAATGTAGTTTTGTTAAAATAAAAATAAAAAAAAAGTAATGTAGTTTGAGGTTATTTTAAAGCACTCGTAAGTTTTGAAACTTACCACTCGAATCTTTAATGTTTTCATACTTAAAATTACATTAAAATCTCCAAACATTTAAAAGATTTCATTTTCATTTAAATTCATTTTTAGTTAATAACACATATTAGCTTTCTAATTTCATCCGTGTATAATAAAATATCACCATGAATCGCATGTGCTCTTTATCCTACATCTGCATTTTATCCAAATTGGACTATATTATTAACCTAGCCACGTCTTATTTATTAGCTTTAACAAAGTCAAAAGTTAATTATATAAAGTTTGAGTAAACTTTCATAAAAAAAAAAAAAAAAAGTTTGAGTAAACTTTTGTAAGTTTGTAGACCTTAATAAATTGAGTTGCAAGTTAGTTGGGGGACGAAATTAGCCTTTCTCAAAGCCTAGTTCGATGCAGTTTTGCTTTAAATTATTAGGTATGTTTGGTCGATAGGAATTGTAATTGTAATGAAAATTATTTAGAGTATTTATGTATTTAGCTTGACTGTACTCTGTAATGGAATGTAAATGGATTACAGCAGTAGCAATAATCCTCATTACGCCTACAGTCCTATCTATTTTTCTCGCAAATTGTATAATTATTTATGATTTTTTTGCTAATTTTATCTCTTTCAGTAATAAAAAAAATTTATTTTTTAATTTTACTTCATTTATAATTTTATAATCTTCAATTTAACATTATTATTTATTTTGATTACACTGCTTAAATAAATATTGTAATAGTAATATATTTTCTTTACATTCAAGTTTATTACAATTACAATTCTCATTATTTTTATATTCAGCGAATCAAACGTCACCTAAGATTATATTATTGGTCTTCACATATTGTATTAATTCTCAATCATTTTCATCAAAAACACTTTTATATAAAAGATAAGTATGAGATTTTTTTTTTTTTTTTTTTTTTTGCGGAAAATAAATGTCTTTTTGATTACCGTTAAAAAAAAAAAGTATTTTTGAATATATAGTTATGCTGCATTATAAATTTTAGAGTTAATTTAGATTCATATGTTATTGTTGTTTTTAACAAATCATAACACATACAAGGAAAAGGAGTAGTGTAGAAATAAGTCTAATATGTTATTGTTTTAATTTCATTGGTGTTGTTTGTTGTTTTATGCATAATAATGCCTTAGCCAAGATCATTTAGTTTAGCAACCCATGCATATCGAATAATTTATGCACATTGAGATTGATTCGAGGAGCATAAGAGACAAAGTGAGATAATTATTTTCAATATCATTATTTAATATGTGAAATTATGTTTGAGTAGGATCAAAATTATATGTTCTATTACTAATCAAAATCTGACATAATTTGAAGTAGATTTGTAGATTTTTAAACCAAAATTGCTCCAATTCAATCCAAATTTGGGCATATAAGTTTTTTTTAGATTGGATAAGATCAAATTGAGTTTAAAACTTATAAATTATTATCATAGATAAAACATAAAATATAAAATATTTTAATTTTACTGTAATAAAATTTATTATTATAGTGATAATTAAGAAAGAAGAATTTTTTTTCCAAAGAAAAATGTTTTGGGGATTATTAAATTATTATAAAGAATTTAAAATATATATTTTATTATTTAAATTAAATTAATAATTTAGTGTGAAATATATATAATATTTAAATATAATACATTATAAAATAAAATATAAATTTATTTATAATTTTAATAGCAATTCGTTTCATATCAAATTATAACAAATATAAAATTTGTTAATTCAAATTCGATTTAACTATACGTTCAAAATTGATTTGATATATAATTCAATTTCTTAATTAGACAAAATGGTCAGATTACTTGCTTGCTTGCCTCTATGTGCAACTCACATGTACTTAACTAGTTATTCTAATAGTTATAATGAGAATAATATTGAAGTAACTTTTAACAAAATTATATTTAAAAAAGCAAACCAAAAAATGAGTTTACCAAATATTAAGATAAGAAAAAAAAATATTTAAAATAATGTGTTCCATCCCAAACATGCTCTTCTTTGTTTTTCAAATAGTTTAGAATTTCATAAAATAAAATAAAAATGATATATAATGGATTAGTGAGCAAGTGATTAGGAAGCAATCAAAAATGTGTTTGGTATTAGTTGTCTATTACATCTTGTAGGATCATTTCACAATCAAAATTTGGCCAAGTACCCAACTCCATATCAACTTCAATTAAAGCCATTGTATTTAAAGCTAAAACCAATTCTTATAGGCTCGACTGTCCTTGTAAGGCAAAAAAGAATCTTCAATAATTTTGATATAACAATAATGCTTATTTGCTAATGTAATATGTTTTTTTAAATAGCAATTACTCATTTAAACACTCAGCCATACACATATATAATGATGGATTTAGGAGTTTAATTCGAACCTAATTATATCAGAGTATTCATTGAAGACTGAAGACTGACCAGGACTAAATGATAATAACCAAATTTAAAGACTTAAGGCCTTGAATCTATGTTCTACTACTACAGAGCTGAATCAAACGCCTTATTGCAAGCTCATCAGTGATTTACACATATTTGCTTGTTCAATTCTGTTCCCTCACAATCAACTCGGGTCTCAACACAAACTTAAGAAAAAAAGTTCCACGAAACATAATGTAAACAGCAGCAGGTTATATACGAGCTAGATAAAACTGTCATCTATCTTAAACTAAACAAAATTGCCTAAATTTAACAACAACAACAGAATTTAAAGATGCTAAATAGAACAAGAAGTTATGATGTTAAAATGGGATGATAAACTTAAAACTCAAGTAATCAAACATGGCTGAGGATTATCACAAATGGTCTAAATCGATAAAAACCAGCTATTGTCTTAAACTCAGTCAAATATGTAAAAACCCCAAATAAGACAGAGAGACAAAGGATAGAAATCTCACAGCTTTGCGAAGCATCTTGATCAAAGCCATAGGCTTTCTCTCAAACCTCTTCGAAACCTAACAACCAAAAATAAAGCCTTCAACTAAAACAAAATAAGGAAAAAAAAAGAACTCTATATTGCTATACTAGAAGCCTTTTTTTAGCAAAAACAAAAAAATACTCGAAGCCTTTTGGTAAAAAAAAAATTATATTATTGGTGCACTACTTGCCGGTTCAATTCTATCGTATTGTTTTCGGTATATTATTTTATTATTTTATATTTATTAATATATAATAAATACATTGATAAAAAACAAAAGGGTATTTTTATACACGTATTTATTAATAATGAATAAAATAACACATCAAAAATAAAGGTAGTCTCCATTCCTACTTGCTTCAGGATAGAAGTTAACCTTGTGCTTTGTGGCAGCTACTAATACCATGGATTACAACAAATTCTGTGGAATTCAAATGCGGTGACGTTGAATTTTTCTCGCACATGAATTTGGTCTATTATTTTCATATGCATTATAATTTATTGGCCATGGACTGTTTTATAACTTGTAGATAATAACATTGTAATTTTTTTTCTTTCTTATATAACCTTTTTTTAACAATTACATAATTTACGGATTCAAAAAACCTATTTATAATATAAACTAAATAAAAAGGATGGATTATTTGACTCGTATTCTGGTGTCTTTGTGTCCAAAAAGATGGGCGAGTTCAACTGTTTATCTAATTAGTGGACTTAATATATAACCTTTAATGACATTTAATTGTCATTGGTACTGTAGAAAACTTGGGGCGTGTTTACTATTCCAAAAAAAAAAAAACCAATTGGGATCGAAATTTGAAAGAATTTGAATATTTGGAATTATTACTTTGATGTTGTTTACTAACGATTTTTTTTTAAAGGATTGGAATCAAAAGAATTTGATTGTTGAATCGTAATAAAGGAGAATAAAAGTAGTAACTTTACTAAATTATCTTTAATTATGAATTTTCAATAATAAATTTTCAAAATATTTTAAATTTTAAAATAACATCAATGTGTTATTAAGATGGATAGATATTTAATAAAATAAAATTAAAATAATGTTATTAATAATGAAAATAAAATAATACTTATAATTGTTATTATTATAATATAGTGTTAGGAAAACTTGGTTCCACTCTACAAGATTCTACTCATTTCTTTTTTGTATGCATTTTTGATATTTTTTTTAGTTTATGGAGGGTAATTTGGTCTTGACGTGTAATTACAAAAAATAAAAAATAGCATCAGGAAAAAAATCAATAATTAACCTTTGGAATGAAATTGATTTTGGCTCAATTTGGGATCAAGAATAATAAATTGGAGTTATTTTCTTTCCTTTTTATAGTATCAAAAATAAAGTAAACAAATTCGATCAAAATCAATTATATTCTCTCGTTCTCATTTTATTTTAGTAAACATGCCCTTAAAATAAAATTAATGAACCAAAATATTTGAAGAGCTTTCGATAAATAAATGAACAAAAAAATCTCTAATCATCTTCGATCACAATTGATTCAAAATTTTAGTGTTTATTATTCTTTTCAAATATCAATGACTCTTTATAAAATCTACTTAATATACTCAAGGAACTTCCTAAAAACTACGTGTTTGACCATTGCACATCCATTATCAAATTTCTCTCAGTTCCCTGCTGCAAATTATATAAATAAACACTCTTTATAAAGCTTTGGTCCATATATTTAATACATTATAATTTCATCAAAATCCATTAAATGTATCCAGAGTTGCAACCTTTTAGAAAACAAGTTAAAAACACATCACCGTGAGCTTCGTGCCCTATTCCAACGTCTGGCTTAAGATTAGTCCCAATCCACACCTTCCTACAACTTTCATTTCAGCCGTAGATAAGTACTACATCGAAAGGCCCAAATTTAAACTTTTAAAACATTCTCAATCCGTGTAGCATACCTTTCCACCAATCAACCATCAACATGTTCTTCGAGACCTTTATATATAAACTGTCTCCCAACTGTCATTTTTAGACCAAAATTATTGAATCTGTCGAATCATTCTATTCTCATTCCATCTTCAAATTCCCTCATTCGCTCGTCGAGTTAGCAATGTCATCAGCTGTTGGTACCATTGTAGCCGCCGACCCTCCGGCTAGTGAGGCCAAGTCGAAGAAATCGAAAGTTACCAAACCCAAAAAGTCAGCCTCTGCTCTGAAGAAATCCAAATCGTCCCCATCTCATCCTCCATTTTTCAATGTAATTTTTGTTTTTCTTTACTGTTCTTGCTCTGAGATATGATTTATTTCTCAAGTTGTATTGTGATTGATTTTGATGAAATTTATACAGATGATTACCGAAGCAATTGTGTCTCTTAAGGAAAGGACAGGCTCGAGCCAGTATGCGATTACTAAATTCATAGAAGAGAACCACAAACATTTGCCTCCGAACTTCAAGAAGCTTCTATTATTTCATTTGAAGAAGCTTGTGGCTTCCGAAAAGCTTGTGAAAGTGAAGTACTCATTCAAGGTTCCCTCAACTCGCTCTGCTCCGCTGAAAGCTCCAGCCAAGAAACCGGCGGTTTCAAAACCAAAGGCGGTGAAACCTAAGCCAAAAACAGCCGTGGAAACCTAAGGCCAAAGTTGCGGCACCAGAGACAAAGGCGATTGTGAAACCGAAGGCGGCTCTGACGTCTAAGTCCAAAACGAAGGAGAACAAGGTCGCGGCAAAGCCTGCCTGCTAAGGTAGCAAGAACATCTACGATTACCTCTCCAGGAAAGAAGGTGGCAAAAGCAAAGAAGCCGGTGCGGTCGAAAAGCGTAAAGAAGCGAAAGAGTTTGACGAAATCGCCGGCGAAGAAGAAGGCCAAGAAGTAAGACCGGAAATATGCGTTTATTTCTCTGCCGTTGTGGCGATTGTGTAAAGTTGGTAGGGAATTGTGGGTAAATCACAATTTTGACATATTGAAGCTTTATTTCCTTTTTTAATTATTTAGAAAAAAAGTTGTATAATCTTTGTTTTTTTTAAAGAAAAACTAATATATTGCGTTTAGCACTGTCTCAACATCTATAGTACATTCAGTGATTTAAGGCAAATATGCGAATAGTATACAAGAATTTGGTCGGTGAGAAGAAGAAATAGTGAATAACATGGGGGTAGTCTTATTTGTTGTTTGGTTTCTATAAAAAACTAAAAGAAAAATGGTAATTTTCATTTGTACCTTTTTATCAATGTAGAAACTATGGATTAAAAGTTTGGACTATTTCTCACCCATTTTAAACTTTGCTTTCACAAATGGCATTGAGTTCAGCTGTCATGGGCTCACAGCAACAACGTTCCTGTAGTAGCTGTGTGAAATGTAATGTACCAATTGTGTGTCTCACAATAATAATCACTTTAACACACTCTTCTTAGTTCTTACCAGCCAGTTCTTTTAGAGGGTGAATTATAATCACTTTAACAACATTCCTAGTTTCTTTCGCATTAGAAAAGAGCATAAGGAGGTTTCTCTTAAAGTATGGAGAGCTAGGAGGGCGATAGACCCAACAAACTTTATGTTCTGTTCATTCCCCAACGAGGGGATCTGAAGGCACAAAAGAGGGACCTGGGCGCAAAGGAAGAGTCTAATGACTGGAACTTCAGCAAAACTTCTCTCTTTAGATATGAGAGGATTGCTATCACTTCCTTACTCCATTTAGGCAATCGGGTCAGGAGATTCTTATTAGTGAAAAATAGTCCAATTGCAGCGTTATTTATCGTCTTAGAAAAACTTGACCAGAGGAGTTTATTTGTGATTAATTTGTAGACAAACGAGTCTTTGAGCTACATAATAGAGCATGAAATAATGAAAACCATTCTTTGCCACTTATGCTTCTACCATTTCTCACTGATTTCATGAGTCAATTGTCAACCACCACTAAACATTTTCACTCAGCTTTTCAACTCCACCTATATCGTTGCAATTAAACGTGTCATTCAAAACTCAACATCGGTCAAAACACCATATGCACTTCTCGTGTTTATTTTTCAAACTTAATGGATTCTAATAAAAAAATGAGTGCCATTGTTTACTCTTGATTCACTTGATTTCATTTTTATATCCCTATTAGAAAAATAACATATTTTATATTAATGCCATTTGTCAATATAAAAATAGGAATGTATTTCTCTTTGCTGTGATCCTGCAAATAGAGAAAATATATTAGATTTCGAATAAAGAAAACAGTTAGATTTTGAACCATTGCGAGGTGTGGTGACTTAGGTCAGTTCGGGTAATAGTGATAGAGAAAATATAAGTGTGTTGTATTTATATCATTTAATAAATACAATATTTTACTTGTGTTTTGAATGTGTACAAGATGCATGTTTAGAGAGGATAAAGATATATTTAATGGCGATCACTTACCCATAAAAATAGACTTAATTTAATAACAAAGTTATATCTTTATAATTATCTCTTATCGTAAAATTAGGGGATATTTTCGATTAAATATCTAATAATGTGACTTATTTGTTGATTTAACGCTCATTAAATTGGGCCGTAAGTCATACTACTAAATATGATCAATAATATTGTGTCACGTGAAATATGTTATTTTACACCCAACATTTTTTTTAATAATGTAAAGCATGTTTTTGGTATTAAGAATATATATTTTAGTAAAAATATATGTTATTTTAAGTTTTAAGAAAAATAACATAATATTTTTTTTTAAAGAGGTTAAAAGTAAAATTTATATATGAAAAAAAAATATGTTATGCAATTAAATCAATTGTTTATCAATTTTCTTTTGTGTTAACAAAAAAATAAGTTTACTAATGGTTGGTTTGCTTCTTATTTTGGGCCCCCGCAAAAATTATGATGATTTTACTGCCATTTTGGGCCGTGCCAATTGTATAAAAATTTTATAGCACAAATTATACTATACTTAAAAGCATAACCTAAATTTTAAGTACGTTTCAGAGAAATAACCATCACTAACCACTTATCTACTACTGAGAGGCTGCAAATTTTTAGAATGTGTCATTCAAATCGGGGATTGGATGGCAATATGATAGTTGATTAACGCATGTAATTGAACATCCTAAGAGAATTACATCATCAAATAAATATACTTGATCCATACTAGAAAGGGTAGCTTTTATATATAAGATATGTACCAGTTTCAACATTAAGTTACAAAAGATATACATTTCACATTCAACACAAACCAAATAACCAAGTCATTTCAGGTGAAAAGAAAATAGGCTATTTCCTTTCCCTTTCTTCACTTGAATTTGAGAAGGCAAAAAGTTTTCACGACTCAACAGTAATGACATCAGATGTTGCTGCATTTGTGTTTTCCTTTTCTTGTTCCAGCCTTTTTGGAGTTTAATGCTCCACCAGACCCAAAGCTACTGTGTCTTTTGATCTGACCCTTGCTTTTCGAAGAATTGGAGGCACTGCCTTCTTTGAAACAACCAAGGCTGCGCCTCTGTGCCCGAGGACAAACTCCGCCGTTTTCCTCTTGAGATGCGTCATTATTAGTTGCATCACTGCAGCTCTTTCTCCGGAAACTGCTTAGCTTTGGTGACCGGGGCCGAGTCAATGGCAGCTGGTACCACATAAAAGAAGAATACAAATATTTAATCTTCCAACTAAAACTGACACTGAATATAAACGTAGAACTAATCAGATTCAATATGGACAGAAGCTTTGTTCTTAGAAATAGACAAATAGTATTGAGAAAATTTCTCACCACAAAGTGTAGATCAACCTTGGTCCATAAATCCTAACTAATTGAACTGTTATGGAAACTAGGGAGTGGATTTGAAAGAGTACCTTCTTGAGTTCAGGCTTTGGTGGAGGGGGGTCATAATAGAAACTAGGAATTGGATTTGCTTTAATCACGAGGTTCTTCCTAAGTTGCTTAAGTGCTGCTTCTTGCTCTTCCTAAAAACGTCACAAGAGATTAATTGACAAAACATAGTTTGGATTCTTATTTCTTATAATGGAAGAAATTGACCATTTTACATCTTGAATCCACCATGGCAATAACTAAAAGATACTAGAGGTAGTGTCTTACCCTGGTCCTTGCTTCATATTGGCTTCTCTCTGCCTCTAGGGCTGCTTGTTTTTCCTCCAACTTCTGGTAATACTAAATAAAGAAAATTTCGTTTAAAAGAAAAAAGGAAAAAGCTGGTATTACAAGCAATCACAACAAGAGCAAAGAAGTGGTTTAAAGAAAACACATCATTGTAAAAAATTATTAAAAGCTTACCTCCCTCCGTTTCTCCGCACGTTCACTGGATTTAAATGTTGGAGCTTGTCCAACTGTAACCTTGAATTTAGCTGTTCGCATTGATGTAGCAGTACTATGTGCAGTTAGGGAGAACGAAAGCAAATTATGTCAGGTAATTTCGATTAAAAGAATTTTCCTATGAAACTTTCAATGGTCAAACAAAGGATACGAGGAAGCAACTGAACAATTATCTTCATCATCATGATTCTTCTTGTTATCAAGATGCAAGTACTTCCGAGAGGAGAAAGGTGATATTAGCTGAAAAAAGTTGAAAAAAAAATCAGAAATCAGTGTCTTTGCAGAAGTTATAATAACCTAAAAAAGACATTTGCATGCCTCAGTCATTTACAGTATCATGTTGCAGAACCATTAGTCCATCAATATCTACCAAAACACCACATCTAAAAAAAACTGCAATGTTGTATTTCACAAGGATATGTTATGCAATTTATACATTAAGTTATTAAAAATGGGAATAATCATCCAGGTTACACTCGTAAAAACACATAAAAATCCAATGAATCAACAAGCGGAAGTGAAAAATAAACAAAATACAAAAGTAGAAGAACAGCATAAAATCATCAAAGGTTAAATGATTTAATACCTGTAAGTTCCTTGTAGCATTAGGAGAGTTAACATTTGCTGAGGCAGCAGTTTCAGTCCCAGCTGTATGTGTGCAAGTACTTTGCTTTTCAGAAGCAAGAGCAGGTTGTGAAAGGGTGGTACTTGTGTGAACATTTCCGACTACAGGAGATTTTGAAGCAGGTGAGCTTGTCGTTTTAAGGTCACTAGATTGCTGAATTGCGGGTTTCTCATTTTCAAGCTCTGATACACTCTCGTGGCTCTTGTCAAATTTTTTGCTATTATCAACCAGCGTGACTTCTTCCCCATGATCTTGCTCAACAACTGATTTCTCTTCAGTACATTCCTTCACCTCATACTCCTTTTCTTCAAGGCTTTCTCCCACCTTGGGAGCAACATTAACCTTATCACGACAAACACCATTTGAAGCCACTACAGCCTCATTTACCTTCTTTTGCACACGGATACCGGTAACTTCCCTCCCCATGAGACTGCATGTTATAATCATCATAGGCTTAGTGTCTATGCTTTCATTAAACTAAAATTCTTACATATAAGTAACTCGTACAAACGCTTCACATGCTAATTGAATCATATAAAACGAGAATAAAATTATAATACTATGAGGTTCAAATGCGCTCTATGCTGTTTACCAAAAACATGTGCTTATGCTGTTGACCAAAAAAAAGGCGCTCTATGCCTTTAAAGCACATGCACTCTTATTTCTTGTCATAATTTCTATATTTCACTCTTGTTCGGGGTCACAGCAAGATGTAATTAATCTTAGAAATTCTTAAGTTTACTGTTCAACATACCAGACATGGTTGTGAGAAGCAAAAAGCTTTAAGTGATGAGTTCATTTAAATCCTTTTCAAATATGGAAAAATACACCAAACAAGTTGACGAGCAAATACAAAGCCGCTAAAAATTGTTAACTACATATGCTTAACCTTGGTGTTCAACTATTAAGCTTAATTTATGACCCATATATTAAAAACAAATTTATCTATGTAAATTCTTAATTTTTTTTCTTTTTCCAGTCTCATCTATTCAAGGTCTTTCACTTTTGTCTCTTTCTTTCAACACATATATAATAGTTTTGTATGTATATACCACTATAGTTTATATACAACACTATGCATATACTAATAGGGGTCAAGAATGACACGCCCGGAGTCAAATCCACGAAAATTTTATATATATGAAAATCCTGTTTAATGTTGGACCTACCATTCTAGAATGGATAAATACATGTTTAGTTCTTTTCTTTTAGCTATGAAATAATTTAGACCCTATTATTTTAAAGGAAACAATTTAGTCCATATTCTTTTGAATTTGCAACAATGAAGGATAATATATAATGTTTAAGTAAGGAGCCTGCATGTGAATGGTATTTTTATTGTTCTCAAAATTAGTAATAATTGTTCTAAAAAAATTTAATAATTATTATCGACAAACCAAATACCAGCACTAAACTTTCAACCTATCGATCGGCTTAGTCCACATCTCAGTCTACATTATATATTGTTGCAAATTCGAATGAAGAGAGACTAAATAATTGCAAATTCAAAACAATAAGGACTAAATTTTTTCATTAAAAAGAAGAGAGACAAAATTGTTTTATTAAAAAGAGGGGAAACTAAATTGTTTCGTGACTAAAAGAATAGTGATTAAATTACTTTATTTAAAAGAAAATAAAAGAATAAGTACTAAAAATGTATTTAACCCATTCTAGAATCATGAAAGTTAATCTCAATTCATCTAACACATTTTACTATTTAGAAGTAAGAAAACATTAAATTTTAAAATATTTAAATTTTACAATTCAACACTATTCTTTTTACTTTGATTTCCTTATTTTTCTAAAAATTTAGCCCTTTATTTTTTAATTTTCATACTCACTTGTTTTCTTATGATTTGATCATTTTACTTTTTTAATTTTCACATATTTAGTGAAAATTTTGAGACCAACTTTAATTGAACTTCCACAGTGAATTATTTATAAATAAATAAATTAAAATAAAAAACCAAAATATGAAAATTAAAAAGCAACAAAATTGTAAGAAAAAAATTAAAGTCAACTCTAAATAGAGTTTAAAACTCTAAAATAATGTAACATTTGCACCCAAACTTGCTCCAAAGAGCTACTAAAGCATTGCACTATCTTAAAGCAATGAACATTGTAGAGCCATAATTTGCAAATCTCTGTTAATTGCACTATTTTTTTTTCTTTTCTTTTTTTTAATACTAGATAAAAATAATAATAAATATATAAAATATTTTTTTAATTATTATTTTATCATGATTATATATATTTTACTAAACTTTTTTTCCAATTATAGTGCAAAAGAATAGTGTGATATTCTGTAGTATGATGTTTAATGTAGTAAGTTGAAGATTAAAAAAATAGTGTAAAAATTGCACTGTGAGTAATTTAGTTTACACCATTTGTGTGGTCACAGCCCATGAAACCTCTACAATATTGAGAAATAGGTACAACTTACACAAACATCTAGAAGGTCCCATGAAAATTCAAAGGGAATTTTGTCAGAGAAGAATAAGATTAAAGGGTGGAACCCAGAAAATAATTACGATTCGATACTCTACATTACGAGGTTTATCAAGTCCCATAAGACAGATAATTTCACCACACAAGGAAAAAAAAAAAAAACTTAGACTTAATACAAGAACATCCCATTTACAACGCAAAATCAAGAAAAAATAATCAATAAGTAAAAATCTAGACAAAAGACAAGTATAAGAAAGCTCCAAGCTAGAACCCATTAGTCATTATCACTAACAGCAATAAAAAGCAAATCCACAATTTAAAACTGCACAACCGTATAATTAATGAAGAACACAAATGAATTTAATAGAATAAAGAAGCCCTCTCTTCTCCTACTCCAGGGCCAAAAAAAAAAAAAACATATTCATACCAGCAAAAACCAAACCGAACAAGATTAAAGAGGGAAGATTAACATAAACCTGGAACTTTGACACCCACAGAGCACCAAAAATCTCTCGGACGATCTAAAAATGAATAAAAACCATTAAAATTTCAAACCTCTGTATGAACAGAAATGATAAGAATCATACACAGGGTAAAACCTCAAAGCTATATATCTAAAGCCTAAACATTTCAAAGCAACAACGATAGAGATCAAGACCCACATTACAAATTTCATAACAAGAGCCAAAATTTTGCTTACAGTTCTAGTCTTGATCTTGTCAGATCTCCAACACCCTTCTCCTTCCTTCTACCTTTCTCTCTCTAAAACTCTCTCAAAGAATCTCTTAAAGGCTGTATTTTTCTATAATTTTACCCTTTACCTCAACCCCTGAGGTTCTCAAAAACTGTTTTTGTTTTGGATTTGGTTTTTTTTTTTTAAATCCCTCCTCTGTTTGGATATACGCATCTCTGTATTTATATGGGAAGACGAAGAGAGATAACGGTTTTTTGTGGTTCTAAAACGCCGTTTGTTGATTCCTTTTTTCTATTTTTTTACTACCAGAGTTTGTTACGAACACCATGTTTTGATTTTGATATACTTTGAAACAAAATAATCGCTGTCTATCACCTGAAACATACCATTTTTAGTCTGAGATATATTATATCAGTGATTATTATATGTCAGTCAAATCTCTCTCTTTCCACTTTAAATTTCGTCTAAAATTTACATCTTTTAATTTAAAGAATTTATTTTTCATAAATGTTAAATATTTTAACTTAAATTTACCAAAAATACATTTCTAGGTAATTTTTTTTAAAAAAATAAGTTAAAATAAAACTCATTTAATATTTATAATTTATGATGATCTCTTACTTATAATTTTTTTTTGAAATTATATTTTTATCTTTAGTACATATTATTAAGAACTCTTGACTTCTTTATTGTTTAATTTTTATCTTCAGACGTTTAATTTTAGACAATTGTCTAATTTTAGGTAATTTAGTTGGACATGTATCTAACTCGATTTCGATGAGTGGGGCTCTCTAGTCGGTCAAATTTTGGTCAACTGGACATGTCCAATCAAAATTTATTACAATTAATTAATAAAATTAAGAATATTTTTGTCATAATATGAAAAAAAAATCAAGTGAAAGAAATCATATATAAATTTTAATAAATATAAAGTCATGATAGCATATAATTCAAATTTTTATTGACAAATGTCTAAATATTATTATGCATAAGCTTGACATGTATAATAAGAAAAAACTTTAGAAAAATTATAAATTCATACCTTAAAATATATAAAAAATAATAATAATAAAAATAAAAATAATATTTTTTAATATTATTTTATATCATTCTTAATTAAAAATAAAAATATATTTTTTATTATTTTAAATTTTAAGAGTGTTATGTTATATGATTTTTTAACAAAATTTTGAGCAAGATAAATAAATATAAAATATATTTTAATTTAAAAAAAATATTATTGATACCAATATAAAATAAATTTTTATTTTTATAATTAAATACAATCACGTAAAACAATAAATAAAAGAGTTTTCTACGTTTATAAACCTAACTTATATAAAAAAAATTCAATATATTGTTATGTTTTTCAATTGAAGAATTATAAAAGTATAATTATGATGTACAGATGTAATCATGCATACAAAAACTCAATTAACCATATTCTTTTCTGGAATAGAAAAGAAATGCAATTTAAATTTTAAAACAGAATTTTTATTTTTAATTAAATAAGTTAGTTTTTGTCAAATTTTTTACTCTAATTTATATATAAATCATTTATTTAAATAATTTTATTTTAAAAAAATATGTTTTTTTCTTTATGAAAAAGAAAACATATGTACACTATATTTTTTAACATGAAAAAAACATAAGATTTTCATGTTATACAAAAAAAAAAAAAAATGTGCATTGCATAAGAGAGTTAAAAATAAATTTACATTTACGAAGAAAGTTATGCCATTTAATTAAAATTATTTTTAAAAAATTATCAAATATAACATATTTTTAGCTTATAATAATAAAAATAGTATTCTAATAATATTAAACGATGTCAATTGAATGATGTTTAATATTAAATAAAATTAAATTATCATAATTTAATTTGATTGTTAATGTAATTGTATAGATAAATATCATTAACATTTCTCGGACACACCTAAATGTTGAAAGTTTCTATAATTTCACTCTATATCAAATGTATTTCTAAAATATGATTAATATTAAAAACGCGCTATTTTTAACCAAATATTATATATAAAGCAATGTAAATAAATATAAAATATTAATTTAAATTAAACAAAACAAAATCTTTGAAAAATTAACACGATAATGAAAAGAAAAAATAGAAAATACAATATCGAGAACAAAGTTTTTATATTTCTCACCCAACTTGAAAAAGTAATCAAATCTTTTTAAAACTTCAAAATGGTTATAACAATTTTAAATGTCATACATTAGTCAATTAAACAAGGGAGGATGAAGTGATTTACAATCAAATTCCACCGATGAAACTTGGAAACTATTATCGACAAGCAAGCCTCAAATTTTCATTTTAATTTTCTTTACAGGACAGAGCAATGAATTATGGAAGTAGGGAAAGGTTTTAGCTTATTGAATCCATTTTTGTGATTGTTTAGCAACAATAAAAAAAAATCATTTTTGGGACCCATTTTAATTTTAATTTTTAATTTTATGAATTTAATCAACCTTTCAAATATTTATAATTTTTTATTTTTCTTCTAACAATTATTTTTATGAATATTTTAATCTAGCTAATAAATAACTTTTATTTGTATTCATTATTAAAATGGAATTTATTGATATAAATTCATTATTAGATTATTATTTTTTAGACTTAAGGATTAGTATATTATTACGGGAAATGTGTTGTTTATATTTACCTAATCATATAATATTCGCCGAACATCTAGAAAAGAAAATTAGTTACATGTGGTATCAAAGAACAATTTCTATGCAGAAGCTTTGACGGAGTTAGAAAACGGCTTAAAGAGAGGGGAACATGGTGTCCCCGACGTTTTGCGCCAAATGAGTCCAAAATTCTGCGTTCGAATCTTGAAGAAAGATTTTCGTATTTTTAAATATTTTAGTTTTTGTTATTTTAATTGCAGTGTTTCAGACGTGTTACAGTGACCTCATCTTCTGGATTGGGTAATTTGTGGAGATTCCTCAAAAGGGACACTTACCTCCACTGACAATATTGCCCCTACTCACGTGCCTTATGCCTTTTTTCTTCGTCATTTATCTTTGAGAAATTAAAAAAATAATTATCAATAAAAATAATATCAATAATTTAATATTAAATATATTTAAATTATTCTAATAGAGTTTATCGTGATAATGTTTTTTAAATAAAAATATATGAATTGACATAACAGTTGCTATTTTTGTTATTTTTAACTATTTTTTTCAATTTTAAAATATAAACTTAAAATAGTTATATTAATAACTAGCTAGTTTATTTTGCATCTCATTTCATGGACAGTAACTAATGTAGTTTTGTTAAAATAAAAATAAAAAAAAAGTAATGTAGTTTGAGGTTATTTTAAAGCACTCGTAAGTTTTGAAACTTACCACTCGAATCTTTAATGTTTTCATACTTAAAATTACATTAAAATCTCCAAACATTTAAAAGATTTCATTTTCATTTAAATTCATTTTTAGTTAATAACACATATTAGCTTTCTAATTTCATCCGTGTATAATAAAATATCACCATGAATCGCATGTGCTCTTTATCCTACATCTGCATTTTATCCAAATTGGACTATATTATTAACCTAGCCACGTCTTATTTATTAGCTTTAACAAAGTCAAAAGTTAATTATATAAAGTTTGAGTAAACTTTCATAAAAAAAAAAAAAAAAAGTTTGAGTAAACTTTTGTAAGTTTGTAGACCTTAATAAATTGAGTTGCAAGTTAGTTGGGGGACGAAATTAGCCTTTCTCAAAGCCTAGTTCGATGCAGTTTTGCTTTAAATTATTAGGTATGTTTGGTCGATAGGAATTGTAATTGTAATGAAAATTATTTAGAGTATTTATGTATTTAGCTTGACTGTACTCTGTAATGGAATGTAAATGGATTACAGCAGTAGCAATAATCCTCATTACGCCTACAGTCCTATCTATTTTTCTCGCAAATTGTATAATTATTTATGATTTTTTTGCTAATTTTATCTCTTTCAGTAATAAAAAAAATTTATTTTTTAATTTTACTTCATTTATAATTTTATAATCTTCAATTTAACATTATTATTTATTTTGATTACACTGCTTAAATAAATATTGTAATAGTAATATATTTTCTTTACATTCAAGTTTATTACAATTACAATTCTCATTATTTTTATATTCAGCGAATCAAACGTCACCTAAGATTATATTATTGGTCTTCACATATTGTATTAATTCTCAATCATTTTCATCAAAAACACTTTTATATAAAAGATAAGTATGAGATTTTTTTTTTTTTTTTTTTTTTTGCGGAAAATAAATGTCTTTTTGATTACCGTTAAAAAAAAAAAGTATTTTTGAATATATAGTTATGCTGCATTATAAATTTTAGAGTTAATTTAGATTCATATGTTATTGTTGTTTTTAACAAATCATAACACATACAAGGAAAAGGAGTAGTGTAGAAATAAGTCTAATATGTTATTGTTTTAATTTCATTGGTGTTGTTTGTTGTTTTATGCATAATAATGCCTTAGCCAAGATCATTTAGTTTAGCAACCCATGCATATCGAATAATTTATGCACATTGAGATTGATTCGAGGAGCATAAGAGACAAAGTGAGATAATTATTTTCAATATCATTATTTAATATGTGAAATTATGTTTGAGTAGGATTAAAATTATATGTTCTATTACTAATCAAAATCTGACATAATTCGAAATAGATTTGTAGATTTTTAAACCAAAATTGCTCCAATTCAATCCAAATTTGGGCATATAAGTTTTTTTTAGATTGGATAAGATCAAATTGAGTTTAAAACTTATAAATTATTATCATAGATAAAACATAAAATATAAAATATTTTAATTTTACTGTAATAAAATTTATTATTATAGTGATAATTAAGAAAGAAGAATTTTTTTTCCAAAGAAAAATGTTTTGGGGATTATTAAATTATTATAAAGAATTTAAAATATATATTTTATTATTTAAATTAAATTAATAATTTAGTGTGAAATATATATAATATTTAAATATAATACATTATAAAATAAAATATAAATTTATTTATAATTTTAATAGCAATTCGTTTCATATCAAATTATAACAAATATAAAATTTGTTAATTCAAATTCGATTTAACTATACGTTCAAAATTGATTTGATATATAATTCAATTTCTTAATTAGACAAAATGGTCAGATTACTTGCTTGCTTGCCTCTATGTGCAACTCACATGTACTTAACTAGTTATTCTAATAGTTATAATGAGAATAATATTGAAGTAACTTTTAACAAAATTATATTTAAAAAAGCAAACCAAAAAATGAGTTTACCAAATATTAAGATAAGAAAAAAAAATATTTAAAATAATGTGTTCCATCCCAAACATGCTCTTCTTTGTTTTTCAAATAGTTTAGAATTTCATAAAATAAAATAAAAATGATATATAATGGATTAGTGAGCAAGTGATTAGGAAGCAATCAAAAATGTGTTTGGTATTAGTTGTCTATTACATCTTGTAGGATCATTTCACAATCAAAATTTGGCCAAGTACCCAACTCCATATCAACTTCAATTAAAGCCATTGTATTTAAAGCTAAAACCAATTCTTATAGGCTCGACTGTCCTTGTAAGGCAAAAAAGAATCTTCAATAATTTTGATATAACAATAATGCTTATTTGCTAATGTAATATGTTTTTTTAAATAGCAATTACTCATTTAAACACTCAGCCATACACATATATAATGATGGATTTAGGAGTTTAATTCGAACCTAGCCGTGCGCGACGGACTCGGCTGAGTGGAGGAGGCGGTGCTCGGTGGATTTCCCGTGATACGGCGTACGTTCGTACGTGTTACGGCATTTTACGGGTCGCGGGGTTACGTTTCTCTACGGTTTGGCGGTGGCTTTTGGCGGTGGCGACGGTGGTGAAGAAACCAGATCTAGCCATCCTATAGTGAAGAGTACCACAGCTCTTGATTTTAATTTGGTAAAGGAAAAGTAGCTAGTGTGAAAAGGGGATAATCGAGCTGGTATATAAGTTAAAAAAAATATTGCTATTTTCTTTTAGGACGGCTATATATGTGGGAATATAAGTAATTTATCGAGCTGGATAAGTAAAAAGAAAAAAAGAAAAAAAAATTTGCAACTTTCTTTTAGGACGGCTAAATGTGGGTATATAAGACGGCTAATGCCGCCCTAAAAGAAAGTTACCAATTTTTTTTTAAGACGGCTATAAGCCGTCCTATAAAGTAACGCCCATTTTTCCGTAATAGCCGTCCTATATTTCTTAAACGACGGCCATATACATGTGACCGTCCTATTTGTTTCTCACTCTAAATTTGAGGCCGTCCTATATTGCTTATATTGTAGTAGTGATTTAAGTTCAAAGTTTTATTAATTGTCTTTTTAATATTTTTACTTTTACTTTTGCTTGGGGGCCAACAAAATGTAAGTTTAGAGATATTTGATGAACACTATTTTGATTTGTTATTTGCTATGTTTTTAAATATTTATTTTATTTTTTATTTTTTTGTGGATATTTTTGTGTTTTGTAGGTTTAGGTAACTTTTAAACAACTTTAGACTTAAATGATTAAAGAGAGTGAAAAAGTGGCAAAAATAGAGATTCAAAAAATTTGGAACGAACAAAATTGTCGAAAAACACAATTTCAACATGCACAGAGGAAGAGAATATTGTGTGCCGCGGTAGGGTGTTTTCGAATTTTTGTACTGGGAGTGCAATTCAACGTGTGCTACAGTAGAGAAAATTGTGTGCTGCTGTGCTCTAAGATTTTTGTACCTGACATGCAATTCAACGTGCATTGCAGTTCCAAAAAAACTTTATGTCGTTGCACCTAAGGGTGACAATTTTCAACACGACACGAAAAATGACATAAAAAACTTGGCTTGAACCTGAACCGTATTAATTTTGGGTAAAAAAGGGTCAACCCAAAATGACAAGAAAAAAAAGGGGTCGGGTCCAAGTCGACACGTTGAAACCATTCTTAAAAAAAAATTAACTCTAGCCATCTATTAGACACTCACTCACAAGTCACAACTCACATAACTTCTGTACTTAGACTGTAAACCTTAAATCTCTAATAGTTTAATAAGACTAAAGGCAAATACACATTGTTTGGGGTATAAATTTTAGACGACACGAAACACGACACAAAAAATCCAACTTGAATCTAAATCGTATTAATTTCGGGTCAAAATGAATGACCTATTTTGAAATTAGGTCAAGTTCGAGAGAAAAACTTCTATTGAAGCTCTTTTAAGATTCTTGAGAAATGTATCCATTCAAGTTCAATAGCATTGATTCAAGAGTGAAAGTGGAGTATTTTTATTGATTTTTTTTTTCTATATTCTCTAGAATTTTAAGCATTAGTAATAAAATACATTGATTCTAATTTTGTTATGAGAGACTAAATTTCTTGTGTGAAATTTTAGTAATGCTACCATGAATATACCATGAATAGATGAATATTTAGGTTGTTGTATTTGTATTAAAGTGATTTATTTATTGTTTATTATTTTTCATATGATTGTGTATAAATTATTTTTGGCCAATTTAACTTTTGAACACAAGTGAATATTTTAGAATTGAGCATTAAAAATACATCTATGTTTAATTGTACATTTATAAACATGAGCTCAATCTAATTGCATTGATTTGTGTTAAATTATGTGGTTATTTTATTTTTGTAGGGCTTACTAATTAATTATTTAAAGTATAGATTAAAGAAGTTAATTAGTTAATTGTAAGGAAAAATTGCCATTGATTTATGATTTTTTAGGTTTAGTAAAAAAAATCAATAAATCTAACTTTTAAAGCTTAATTGTGAAAAATCATTTAAATTGTTCTATCCATGAATAGTTAGTTAGCTAATATCTCATACTCGTTCACATATCACTTCGACAAACTATTTACTTACTTATTTTAATTATTTTTAGATTTTAAAATTTTAAAATTTTGCAACCGTTCTTACTATCGACATTTGTTAGAATGTTTAAGATTTATTTTTCATAACTAATTTAGAAAATAAGTAACTTTTTAAAATCACCGCAAATTTCTTGAGAGATCGACCTTGAGATAACTTATCACTTGCTATAGGTGTACTTGCACTTGCAAGCAATTAAAATTTGTGCATCAGATCAATATAAGGGAGGTAAAAGTATCGAGACAAATTGTATTAACCTTCTTTAGTTTAAAATGAGTCCTTATATATAGAACTAAGCATGACTAAATTTTCTAATTATAAAAAATAAAAATAATATAATTATCTTAACACTCCCTTTCAAGTTAGAGCATGTATATTTTTCATGCCTAACTTGGTACAAAGATAGTTTAGGTAGTCTTGGATACTACTTTGGTAAAAAGATCCCCACGCTACTCTGTTGACTTGATGTATGGTATACTAACTTCACCACACTTGACTACTTCTTTAATGAATGACAATCAACCTCAATGTGTTTAGGTCTTTCATGATACACCAAATTCTTTGCTATGTATGTAGCAATCTGGTTATCAAAAAATATCACTAGTAGCTCCTTGAACCTTGCATTCAACTGTTTTAGAACATTTTTTATCGATTTAAGTTCACATACGTGTGTGTCATAGCCTTATACTCTGTCTCTACACTAGATCTAGAAACTACAACCACACTAACAAATGAAGCACTAAAGAGTAATAGGAATCTACCATCCCAAGTAATTTTCAAAAAAATTATATGATCAATTGACTCTAACCTATGCATGTATTCCTCTCTCAAGTATATTACACACAATATAATAACCTAACCTAACCTAATCACACTCTAATGCCAATTATATTAAACTATTATTTATTAAGAACATTAATTATCGATCACAAACACAAGAATTGTACCTCTCAATCGAGAAATTGTGTATGCAATTCAATTATGATAACAATTAAATATTTCTCTCAAAGCTACCTAATTATCTTTATGGTATAATTGTTAATTAGATAATTAGTGGCATGAAATTTAAATTGAATAATATAATTAAATTTGTAATCACAATAGAATAAGAAAAATAAGCTAATTTATTGGATAAATAAGTTGAATTCAAGAGGATCCTAACAATAAATTTAGCTAATCATAATCATGTCAAAACCAAAAATTACAAGAGAGAAAATAAATACAAAGGAGAAGAGAAAAGTTACACCAAATCTCTTGGCGAATACCAATTCCAAAACCTTCAATCTTGAGTCATTCTCTTGAATTATCTCTCTAAATCTGCTGTCTCTTTCTCTAAATATTTAGGTTAGTGGTGGAATGTGTGAGTCCCTCTGCTTGGTTGCTTAAGATTTGTATTTATAGGCTTAGAGTTGTAGGTCATAAGCAATTATAGTCCAAGTAGAAGTCATGGTGCAAATAGGAAACTAGTCCAAATAGGATTATAAAAATTAGGCACTTTGTCAAGCACATGAAGTCAAGGCCAAAATAAGTGAGTGCAATAACCTAACTGCTCAAAAAATTCTGGACAACTACATGCATTGTTGCTCTTGTAAATCACCACAACGCTGAAAGCTCTCAAGTTGCATTTACACTTAGGCACACCACAGCCCTAATATTCTACTGCTGTTGCCCCCAAGTTCTTGAGTTGGACTCTAAAAAGATGGGCATCGCACTCAAAATGTCCACTACCGTGGCTCAAGGTTGATTGAGCTAATTGTGTCCATTTTTTCTTGTTTTTACTCGTGTTCGCTCTATTTGCTACCGTTTACCTATATTAGCTCAAGTAAACAAATATTAAGCTATTTTAACTATTTTAAGTGCAGACACATGCAAATAGTTAGCCTAAAAATGGACAAATAACTCTACTTTGGTAGAGTTATCAACGGACTAGTGCTGTGAGGGACCTTCTATACAAGAACATTATGATATTTTCATGTTGAGGTCCTACACATCTACTCAACATGTACAATATCTACTGTAAGCATACACGTGGAGTGAAGGAGACCACAGTTTTAACAATTTCTACACCAATCCAAATATATCACACTTATATTACTAAGATTCGGATTGGAAGAGTCAATCTTACAACTCTTGGAGCTACAATCAAAAGAGAACACATTCTACATGGCCATGTACTGTTGTTGGTCTAAGATTTTCATCATCCACAACACCCTCACAAAAGGAATAATCATCCAATAAGAATGATCTCAAATGTTGTATGGAATTAATGCAAAGAGTCATAGACAAGCTCAAATAAGACGAACAAAACATGGAGAGGCTTGATCATGACATGGGAGAACAACCAAAGAATCTATATTTTAACATCACCCAAACCCATGGCTTTTTGAATGGTGATAGCAAAAGTGACCTAACTATAAAAGACAAGGTGCCTAACCATGAGGACACATCCAATTAGGTGAACTACAGGTAGTCGAGAGCATCAAGGTTCCTAAGCATATGGCTAAATAAGAGCCTAAGGACATTCTTGAGGAGCATGTAGTAGCCAAATAGGAGGAAAGATATGCTCTTATTATTTTAGACAAACCATTAGTAATTATCGGATAACTTCACTTTGACATACAAAATAAGATCACCTTAAGTATCAAGAATGAAAGGGTTACCTTTAAGACTTATCTAAACTATTGGTTGGATGTTAAGGGTGAGCTTGAAGAGTGCAAGCTCAATAAGGAAGCTCCAACCAACCCATTTGATGTGACCTTTGAACAAGAAGTTGGTGTTGGAGACCTTCAAATTTTGAAAAAGGGGCAAGATGCCCCTATAAAAGGGAAAAAAGGTTTGGAACTGAAAAGAAAATAATGAAAATCTTAGCCCAACAACAGTACAAACTATCAAGCGGTTGGTGATGAAATACTATGTTTATTATCCACCTTGATGGATAAGGATGATCTAATCAATTGCATTAAATATGACGCTTCGTGGGAGGCAAACTATGTAATTAAATTTTTTTACTTATGTTTTATATTTTATTAGTTTTCTTTGTTTGAACTTTTTTAGGTGAATAAAGTAAGAGGGTGAGACAATAGTGTTCACATGGACATATCAAGTTGTGAATGCTATGGCATCATTGAGGGAGTTTTTCTTTATCCTATTAATTTATATCTTTATTTCTCTTTGAGTTTGCAGATTGAGGTCAATGTACATTTCAAGTGTGGAAGAGGAAACTTCATTCTTCATTTTAGTAGTTTTTAGATTGTTTTATAAGGATAGTTTAACAATAAGTTGTGTAGAAAGTGATGAACATGTGAAATTTGAATGCTTGCATGCTTGATATGAAATATATGAATTCAATGAAAGAATTAGATCATGACTAGGATAAGAAATATACCAGGTTTATTAAGATCCTTACATTAATCATGTGCTTGCTCGTTAGTTTTTGATTGAATTTATTCATTTTTATGTACATGTCATGATTGATTTTGGTGATCTTGTTGGAATAAAATTTGGTATGTGATATGCTAGTTGATTAGGTCTTTTATGTTGTAGAATTTATTTGATTATTCCTTGAGGTAAAATTCTAAATAATATTTAGCTCTAGAAATGATTTAGGCCATTAGTTGAATCGATTGAGTCTTTCAAGCTAACCATTATTTTATCCTTAGTCACCTATTTGAGCTTAATGACATACCATTCATGTCTTTAAACCACACGTGTTCTTAACCAAATTTGCATTACCTTTACCTTACCTCTTTAGCTTGTGTAGAAAAATGAATTCATATATTATTACTATAAAGTAAGGTGAAATGTAATGCACTCTATATAAAAAAAAACACATAACATCAATATTCCTATGAACAAAAGGAAATAAAAATAATAAATTTAAAAATAAATTTGGGAGTGTTGTGATGTTGCTAAAAGAATGTGGAATCAAGAAATGAAAAATAAATAAATAGGGTGCACTAGGACATCAAGTGAAAGATCAATTGTTCCTTATATGTTGCATGATGACTAAAAAGCAAGCTAATGTGAGAAATGAGCCTAAATTCATCATTTATCTATCCCCACCTAAGACTAAAATTACAAACATGCAATACCCTTTTAATCTTTAGCTAAGTGTACTATTTACATATAAAACTTGTTCTAAAACTTAATCTTTTGGCATGCTTATTAAGTTAATTTTATAAATGCATCGGATGAAATCATGTGCACTACACACACACAAAATTTATGAAATCATCAAAAAATTTACATACCTTTGTATTAATGAAAAGTTGGTTGAAGGTATGTAAACTTCTTTATAATATGATTTCACAATTTTTGAAGGAGATAATTTTTATTGATTATGCATGTATAGAAGAATACGTGTTTATGAATATGATACAGAGATTTAATTAGTGTTTAATATATTATAATTATGATTGTTACATTAATTTTTATTAAACATAATTATGTAAATATTACTTAATATCAGCCCGCATGAATATATATATATATATATGAATAAGTAACTGGTAAAAATCGATACGTGAAAAAATTCATTCTCAGTACTTATAGTATTTTTTCATTTTCAATAAATTTTTTTTTCACAATTAATTAATATATGCATTAATTTACATATTATAAATACTAAAAATATGTAAATAGAATTTCACACAGTATAAACATAAAATAATTAATGAGTTTATAAGAACTTAGGCTACTCCACCTATTATGTTAACATTTTAAGATGAAATCTCACCTTACAGGTGATATCAAAGCCAATTCTAAACATTTTAAATATTGTGAGCACTTATGTGACTCTTACAAGTGCATGGGTTCTACTTGGATGAACTTGAGGCTCATTACAAGCTTTATTTATGTGATTTTAAGACTTGTGGTAGGCTTAATTTTGAATGAACTCAAGACTTGTTATTAGCTTAAGAAGAGTTAAATTATAATGTAAAGTACAAAGATAAAAATTTATTGGGGAGAATAACAAAACTAACACCCCTTTATATTTTCACAATTAAAAAAATGACTAATATGTCATTTTTCTTTGAACATCCATCCAATTAGAATTGAACGACGATAATTTAGACTCATTTAATATTGAACGTTCAATATTTTACGTTCAATACGTTCAAATTGAATATTGAACGTTTAATATTATTGGGGTGTTAGTTTTGTTACTATAAGTTTTAAGGGTGCTATTTTTGATAATTTTTCAAATTTAATCGTCTAAGAAGAATTAATTTCAATGTAATTTTGTGGGAGCTTGACAAAGTCCTACATTGTCTAAAGATAACATAATTCATAAATTTATAAAAATTTAGATTATTCTATTTAATAAATTAATATTTTGAGATAGGGTTTAATTTCCTTACGGATATAAATGTATTAATTTACCTATTAATAATATAGTGGAAAAGCAATCTCACAATTTCTTTAATATTTTGCATAATATTGATACGTTACTCATCTTTCCTCATTTATCATTACTCATCATCCATGCGTTGATTATGGACTTATATCTCATTTCCCATTATATCCGAAGAATCAAATACAAAAGAAGGTATATCAAGTCTTTGAGCTCTAAAGAAAAGACTTATGGACTTATAAAGGTATATCAAGTCTTTGAGCTGTAAAGAAAAGACTTATGGACTTGTATCTCATTTCCCATTATATCCGAAGAATCAAATACAAAAGAAGGTATATCAAGTCTTTGAGCTGTAAAGAAAAGACTTATGGACTTATATCTCATTTCCCATTATACCCGAAAAATCAAAGTCTTTGAGCTGTAAAGAAAAGACTTATGGACTTATATCTCATTTCCCATTATACCCGAAAAATCAAAGTCTTTGAGCTGTAAAGAAAAGACTAGTCTGAATATCTTCATACACAGCTCTGTTACTTTCAATATGATATTGGGATGGTAGTTGAAACTTTGACCCTTTTTTTGTTTCTTATTATAAATGGTCTTGGTCGTACTTCAAATGTTTTTTTTTTTAACAAATGTTTTTTTTTTTCTTCTTAAATCTTATTAAGAGAAAGAAAATCTTATCCTATTCATTCTCATAAGTTGATAATCACATAAGTGACCATTGAAAAAAAAAATTAAATAATAAAAATAACACTTCTATCAAACTTATAATAATAAAAATATAATTCTTTATATTTAAATCATATATTTTTTCAATTAAAAAAATAATTTTTAAAATAGGAATTTAATTTTTTTTCTTAAGAAAAATTGAAAGTCTAAAAAGTACATCTAAAGATAAAATAAAAAATTGATACATTTTAGAACAACCATCACATTAGCCATTAAAAAATTTATCGTTAAATTGATTTTAAATTTTAATCATCCTAATAACTTTTCAAAAGCTCGATATTCATACCTATATATAACATATAGATTAAAATAAAATACTCAATAAATTAATTAATAAACTAAAATAAAATATGAAAAATATATAAATATTAAATAATTGACATTTAGATCTTACAACGAATCTAAAAGTTTGTTTATTTATTAAATTTTAAAAACAAACTCTAAAAAAAGATATAAGAAATAAATGTAATCCACATTTTTAATTTTCTTTTGCTCGCAAAAAAATAATATTATATTATAATTGTAAGTACTAACTTAGCTTATATGCACAAAAGCTAACATTGTAAGCTTAAGTAAGCGTTTAAATCTTGTTGAAAAGCCTCATAATCATGTTTTGAATTCAAGGAATAATTTTTTTTGCTTTTAGAAAAAAGAATTTATTGAAATCTTTTACGGTTCAATTTAAGATTAAATTTAATAATGTATTGGAGAAAAAACAAATGTCGGTGAATTAAAGAGGGTTAAAAAAGCACAATTCAAATGTATAATTGTGGCCTTATTTCTCTTAATAATATATATGAAGTGAACTGTATCCCTTTTAATCCTAAAAAATTTAATCAAATAAATAATTTATTTTATAAGTAAAATATCTCACCTTAATAAAAAATAATTATGATAGAATTTATCTATCATCTATTATTTATTACCACTATAGAAGAGACTTTTCCTTTTAAATAAGAATGTAACATATTAACCTCACTTTTTTATATTTTATATTAGTGCCATTTAATTTTAATTATTCATTATTTTCAAATTAAATTTAGTAAAAATTTATTATATTAACTTGTAATATATATAATCATTAATTAAAATATAAATTACAATATTATCTTTCAAATTTAGGTCAATTCCCTTAATTATAAAACCAACTTATAATCTTTCAAGATTTTGTTATTAAGAGAATAAATTATACTAAATAACATAATTTTCTTTAAAAAAGAACATGAATCGGTTATAAAAAATAGAGTTTTGCATTTAAACAGGAAGGTACTGTTATAAATGTTATGCCCCAAATTAAACATTATTAGTTAAACTTTTTCCAGTAATTAATCTTGTTTGTTATTTGTTTAAAAACAAAAAAACAAAAAAAAAAAAACAAAAGAAAAGTTGAAATTCAAAGTTTTTCTAACAAAAATGTTGCAATGCCTGGGTTATATAAATTAATTAGTACCCACTTAATAACTTATTAATTATAACATACAGCATTTGAAAAACAACAATTAGTGAACTCTTTTATTAACTATTAATATATTTTGTTATTTTTTATATATTTATTTATTTATATTCTCTAAGGGTTTATGAGTTTGTGGGCATTATATGTAGCAATTTTGAAAACATAAATTTCATTCATCTTAAATTTGCTTCTTTGGTGAAGGGAGTACAAAAATGAGAGATTTCAAACAACGCCATAAACAAAAAAGGTCATAATTAATAATCTAATATGTCTTGATAAGAATAATTTTTCTAACTTTTGATTATTTCATTGCTATTTACACCTCAAATTAGCATCCACAAATTTGTTTAACATAAACATTAGTCAATAGGAGAAGTAGAAGGATTATGTTAAATTAAACAAATCACTTACCTACATAATTTTATAATAATAAAATTAGACAAATCTTGCTTAACACAAGAAAAAATTGCTAGAAAAGATGTGAGAAAGAAAATAGATCAATGGAAATAAAAGAGATAGCAAGAAATTGAAGATTTTTTTTTTCGCTTTGCCATCATATCCAATCCAAAATCCAAAAATGTTGAAATTATCTTATAATACTAAATATTCGATTATTATATAGTGAATTGGAATTGTTTATTAATCAATGCAAGAACTTAATTTTTGAATTGAAAATGGTCTCAAAATTTAATAGTGACTAATTTGTAATTATTTATTGCAAGTAAAAGTAAATGTTAATTAAGACAATAAATTCTTACTAATCAATTCTAATTTTAATGTAATTTATGGTGAATTTCAAAAGGTTAATTAAAGGTTAAGGTAATTATTGAAAGAAAACATTGAAAAGAGTTTTTGGTGTAACCGATATATATATATAATTATAATCGTCACATAATAATAATATTTTGAATTATAATAATTAAAATATTTTAGTACAGTTACATTATCATAATTTTATATTTACTAATAAATACTTTATATTTAATTTAGACGAATGAAAATTATATAAAACATGACCAATTATAAAGTGATACATGATAAATTTAGAGGCTAAAATTGTCTTACAATTAAAATTAGGGGTAGCAAAGTAATTTTCTTTTCATTTGGCCAACTCCTCCTTTTTACATAAAGAATACAATAAACTGCGAGCAATTTATGCTAAACACCTATGACTATTAGCAAAAGATATCTATGCTTATGGTAAGCACATTCAATAACCATCATCTGTCATAGTGACAGCAGCATAATGTAATCTTTAATATAAATAAATAAGTGGTTCATATATAATACATGTGAAATAAACTTTGTATTGTCTATTATAACATTAGAGGCACCAACTGGCCATTTTTGTTTCTAGCTTAGTCGTTTGCATCCTTCTTTTAATTGACTCCATCGGTCATTTTTAAAGTCAATAAGTAATGACAACAAATATGTCATAATAGAAATGAAATGTATTTCATGCTTATTTCTTTACTGGTCGGCATTCCAAAATAACAAAATTAACATTCTTTAAAATTTTTAATAACAAAACTAGCACCTATGTGTTCAAATTTATATTTTTATAATTAAAAAAATGACTAATATGTCATTTTTTTTTGAACATTCATCCAATTAGAATTAAACGACAATAATTTAAACTCGTTTAATATTGAACGTTCAATATTTTACATTCAAATTGAATATTGAACGTTCAATATTATTAGGGTCTTAATTTTGTTACTATAAATTTTAGAGGTGCTATTTTTGATAATTTTTTTATATTTTTTAAATCGATACGATAATAATTTACTACAATCTTTGTATTTTACTTTTATTGCTCTTTTGGTGCCTCTTTATCTGTGTCTGCCTCTTAAGATATTGGTGCCTCTCCTTCATATATACAACCAGTTTATTTACCATTTGGTGATCAAAAACTAATTAAAATAGTCAGCTTTCACGTTTTGCTCCTCCATAAACGGATCTGAGAGATATTCTTTTGGGATAGATGTATAACATAAATTATGCATCGTTCCTGTAGTAAGTAATGATTTTGTTGAAAAATACAAGTAATTAGTATTACGACATGTTTATTACAAAATATTACATACATTAATGATATATTTGATTAACAATAATAATAATTATAATGAAAATCATTCAGGATATTATTGTGTTTAGTTTAACTGTATTCTGTAATGAAATGTAAAAGGAGCAGTAGCAATAATACTCATTATACCTGCAGCTCTTAATAATACGCTATAATGCTCTATTTTTCTCATAATTTGTATAATTGTTTATGATTTTTTTCTCATTCTATCTCCTTAGTAATAAAAAAAAATTAATTTTTTAATTTTACTTTATTTATAATTTTATAATATTTATTTTAATATTATTATTTATTTTGATTACACTGTTTAAATAAATATTTTAATAGTAATATTGTTTTTTTTACATTCAGCAAACCAAATGCCACCTAAAAGTATAATTTTTATATAATCATGTATTTAACTATAAAATTAGACTATATCATACAATATAAAAATAATATGACTATATATGTAGAAATTTTGTAAGCTTACAAGAGAATGGAGTTTGTCAAAATAACAACACTCAATGTGTAGATATTAATGAAGTTGTGATACTCTGTTCAAATGTTAGTCCAAACCTAACTTATTTTTTAAAAACTATAGTATAAAAGAACTGATTACGTTTTAATACAATATTTTTAAATTAAAAATGCCCCATATACATTCTTTAAAACTGCTAATGTCTGTTACATGTTGAAGAAGCTATGTATCACAATGGAATTACCACCACTATGCAATAAGGGATGGTTTCTTCACTTTATTTTGGCCGGTTTATCAAAAAAGGGGGCTAAAATTAGTTTTCGTCGGTTTAAACCGACTAAAATTTAAAATAAAATTAAAACATTAAATCGGCTAAAAAATGTTGGACCGGACCAATATTTTCATTTAATTCTAAACCGTTGAAATATTTTAAAAAAATTCTAAATTTTTTGCCGTTTACTTGAATTGACGAAATTTTTTTATCTGCACAAAACCGGTGAAACTTCTTGTTTTAGCAGATTAAAAACCAACAAAATGGATCCATTTAGTAGTAGTGAACTAATTTTAATTAGTAAATGATGTCACTAGTATTTCAACGTCATTTCACATTTAATCTAATAAGCACATATTATTAGTCAATGGATTGAGGTCAATAACGAAATTTGGATCTCGAATAGGTTAGGTGATGCGTTGTGCTGACAAAGAAAAAAAATATAAATAAATAGAAAACTATGCTAACTATCAGGGACGAGCTAGAAAAAAAATAATTAAGAGGCTAATTTTTTTTATATAAAATAAAAAAATAATAAAAATTATAGTAGATTATACTTAATTCAATACTAAATTTTTTATGTCATATTATAATAGAAATATAAAATTAGAGCTCAAAAAATATAAAATTATTAGAGCTCAAAAATATAAAGTTAACACATTATAATTAACTTATAACAAAAATTAAACAAAAATATAATAAGTTAATAATTATTAGTATTATTCATGTATAAAATAAATGTATTAACTAAAAAATCTAAGCAAATATAAAGCTCAATTAAACACTCCAAAATTTATAGTTGTTAAAACTAAAATAAAAATATGAAAATATAAAAAGTAAAATATGATTGAAAAATTACCAAAAACAACACCCCTAAAATTTGTAATAACAAAACTAGCACCCCTATAATATTGAATGTTCAATTTAAAAGTTAAATATTGAACGTTCAATATTGAACGAATCTAAATTATTGTCATTTAATTTTAATTAAATCAGTGTTCAAAGAAAAATGACATATTAGTCATTTTTTTAATTGTGAAAATATGACTTTAAACACAAGGGTTAGTTTTGTTTAGGGATGGACATAAAATTAAAAAACCGACCAAACCGACTAGACCGGACCTAAACCGAACCTTCTAGGTCGGTTTATAATGATTTAGTAGGTTCGGTTCGGTTCAACTTTCTAAAAAACCGATTAAATAGGTTCGGTTAAGGTTTAGATGAAAAAAAAACCTATTTAAACCGAACCGAACCTACATATTTAAAATAATATTTTTTTAATGTAAAATGACGTATTTTTTATTTCTATTAGCATTTATATATGATAATATTTACATATTATCATTATGATATATTTATATAAGCTTAAAACTTATTCCATGACTTTAATTTTGGTGATTTTATTCAATTAATATTATATTATAGTGCAATTGATATTATTATGTGTATATATTTTTTTAATAAATATAGTAGGTCCAAACCGACCAACCGAACCGAACAAACCGATTAAATAGGTTGGTTTGCGGTTCGGTTAGTTTTGATAGGTAGGTCGGTTTTGGTTTATAAAAATGCCTAACCGACTAAATCGGTTCGGTTAGTTTTTTGAGTCAAAAACCGAACCGACCAACCTACTTCCATCCCTAGTTTTGTTATTATAAGTTTTAAGAAGTGTTATTTTTATTGTTTTCCTAATATGATTTAAAATTTCAAGTTTGAGATTATATTTAAAAATATATGTTTATAAATAATATAACACTGATCAATAATAATAAAAATTATCTATTTTTTTATATAAAAAGATTTCAAATAAATTCTAAAATATTATTAAAATAAAATATGAAATAATATAATACTAGATAAAGTTAAAATTTTAGTTAAAATAAAACATGATAAATATAAATTTAAAAATTTTAATATAAAGTTTATCATATACTTATTTTTTTTTTAATTTTTTTTTTATAATGTTGAGTTTAAAGTTAATTATTAAAACTTTTTTTGGATTATCACATTTAAGAAGAATTTTCATATAATATATTACTACAATTTTATTTTTATTACTAATAGTTACTATAAAAATATATATATATATATATTTAACTATTTTATTTACAATTCATATCATTTTTATCAACGTATTTGTTAAATATTGTTAATATATTCCAAAATATGTACATAAAAATTATACACAATATATTATTACAAATAAAATATTTATTTAATGTTAAAAATATATACATAATTAATTTTTATTTAAAAAATTGGCCGAAATTGCATCCCCGCCTAACCGCCATCCTCCGCCCCTGCTAGCTAGTACAATAATTGAGTCAAGTATGTAGACTCAGTCCTATACTTCTACTACTACTTAACTGTGAAAACATGGAAATTAAGTCGAAAACAAGTTGCAGTGCTCCGGTAATTTGATCCGGAATGAATTCTAAACTGTACAAAGCTGTAGCTTCCGGTGATGAAACAACGTTGGAACAATTCCTAGGAAGACAGCAGGAACAATATTTACTTAAAGTAACACCCCAAGGAAACACTGTTGTTCATATTGCAGCAAAATTCAAGCAAATAGAGATTGTGAAAAAGATCTTAATTGAGTTGAAAAATATTGATATTACAACCCAATTACAAGTGGTGGTAGAGGATAATCATGACCACCAGCCTGTTCTTCTTCATGATCTCAAAGAAGTGTTACACCACAAAAACAATGAAGGAGACACAGCTCTACATGTTGCAGCAAGAACAGGGTGCTCTGAGATTGTAAAACAACTCATAGATGCAGATCAAGATGAAGAAGATGGCCGAAGTATAATGAAGAACAAAAACAAGGAGTTGGAGACTGTATTACATGTTGCTGTGCGAAATGGCCACTTTAATGTCGTTCAACGTATTCTTTCTAAAAAGGACTCGTCTTATCGATATTTGGTCAGCAATTTGATTAACGGCGCTGGAGAATCTCCTCTGTTCGTGGCTTTGGAAGCTGGGTTTTTTAAAATTGCAAAATATTTGCTGAAAAATATTGATGAAAAAAATGATTGTGCTTATTCGGGAAGGAATCATATGAATGCCTTGCATGTAGCTGTTGTTCGCTACGCCGATATTGTTAATTCTGGTAATTACTATTTTCTTTTTCTTAAGCAAATCATTCATTAAAATTAAAAATATTGTGTAGAAATATTAAGAGGTGGATGAGGAATACTATTCACGCATAAATTTTTTTGTAACCATATCGTATATTTTGTTTCATGTGATAAATTTTTTTTAAAAAATTTAAATGTTTCCATTTTTCAAACAATAATTTTATGTAATACATGTGAATTAAATTTCAATAAAATACACTACACCGTTTATATATTTATATATATATTATAAGAAAAATTATCATAAATGTCTTTTTATTTTTATAAAAGGTAGCATTTAGTCCATTAGTTTATAAAAAGTGTCTTTAAATCTCTTTAATTTTGAAAAATGTGTTTTTAAGTCCATTTACCTGTAAAAAAAATGTATCAAGCAAAGAAAATTAATTTTTTATCAAATTTTTCTTTAAATATAATAGAATAGTAGATGTGTCTCACACACACACACACATATATATATAACACGTAAAAAAATTAATATTTAATTAAAAAACTACTTGATTTTTTTAGTTTTAAAAAAAAAAACTTAAATAAAATTTTTAATATAATTTAAATATAATTTTCAATAAAATTTAAATAAAATTTTTATTGTTTAATATTTTTTTTGTTTTTTAAAAGGGGCTCTAAAGTTCCCTTTTTTTATTAATAAAGAGAAAACACACTCATACACTCAGGTTGGATTCGAACTTGAGTTCACGGTGGAAGAATTGGGAGTCTTACCACCTCACAAGAGATTCACAAAATATATATATATATATATAAAAAAGATTTTCATTATCTAATATTTAAAGTCACAACTTAGATAATTAAAATTTTATTTAAGTTTGATCGAATTCAATAAAATTTAAATATAATTTTCATTGTTTAATATCTAAAATCATAAATTAGACAATGAAAATTCTATTTAAGTTTAATAGAAAGAAATTATAAAAAATTAGAGTAATTTTTTAATTAAAAATTATTTAATTTGATATATATCTATCGAAAAATATAAACATGCATGTGACACATATACTATTTCGTTAAATTTAACGAAAAATTAGATGAAAAATTAATTTTGTCCTTACTTGACACTTCTTTTACAAATAAAGAGACTTTAGAACACATTTTTTATAAGTAAATGAACTTAAAGACACATTTTATAAGCTAGATGACTAAAGACACCTATTACATAAACAAAAATACCATTTTGGCTCTCTGTTTTTTCAAAATACTTATATTACGTGTTATGATATATGCAATTGAATGTGAAAGTGAGTGTAATTTTTTTTTTTAGTATTCATTAATGATGAATAAATAGGATTTTTTATTTTTAATATTTTATTTTTTGAAAAAAAAAAAAAAAAACTTACCATATAATTCTATTTTGGTATATTGTTTTGACCATTTTTATTAAAAAAAAAAAAAATCAATTTTTACATAATGTAATTATTTAATTGATTTTAGTTATAATTTTAAAAAATAATAATATTTTTTATGTTATGAAAATAAAATATGTGCCCCCACGTGCAAAAAGAATTATATTTTTATGTTATAAAAAAATATTTACACAATATGGAGAATGGTTACAAATAAGTTTTATTCATAAATGAAACATCAGACATACATAAATGCCAATACTGTCTGTAAAATTGAGTAATTCTATTTGTCTAGGTACGAATTTCACCCACTAATTTATTAATTTTATTAATTTTAAAATATAGATTGCATTATTAATTATGTAAAATAGACAAATATTTATGAAATATATAATACCTATAAATTTAGTTAAAATATATAAATTTTATAAAGTAAAGTCCGCGTTCAATTATTATTAATTTGTTTAATTTGGTTTCTATGAAGTAAAAGTTCGAGTTGTTTTATAATTTTTTATCATCTTCTTAACTCTTGCAGGTGAAAGAAACGAAGTCTTTAGAGGTAAATTTCTAAACACCCGCTTGGAAAATTATTGCTTAAAATTCATCTAATTTCCAACTCTCCATAGATGTCTTTTTTTTTTCCCCTGGAGTTTAGATATCATTAACCTTTAAACTTTAATTAAATTTATATTAAGTCTTTAAAATTTTAAGTTTTATAATTTAGTTCTTAAATTTTTAAAATTTTATACGTAGGTTCTTAAACTTTTAAATCTTACAATTTAGTCCCTAAATTTTAAAAAATTTCACATTAATTCTTATATTTTGATTCAAAAACATGTATTTTAGTACCTAAGATAAGACTTATATGTAAATTTTTAAAATTTTTTGGACTAAGTTATAGAATTTAAAAATTTAAGAATTTATGTGTAAAATTTTAAAAATTTGGATACCTAAGTGTGATTTTATTTAAAATTTAAGATGTATAAAGTAGAAACCACAAATTTATGATTTCTTATTTATATTAATTTAGTGATTTATGTCTTGGATGCCAGGTACAAAAGTTTTGTAATTATTCAATTTAAGCAGTTTAGTTACGTAATAATACATTAGACATAAAAAGTCTCATAATTATTGAAAAAAATGTTAAAATAGTTTTGTTATTATATACAAATGAGCACTTTAGTCCTATAATATTTAAGTTAGGCACCTATAGTCTCTTTATAAATTACGGGATTAAAGTGTTCATTTTAAAAGATTATGAGACCTCTAATATCTAACCTTATAATTACGGAAATATTGTGCTCATTTATTAAAAATTATAGGAGCTTTGGAACTTTTTTTCCTTTCTTATTTTACATATTTTTTTTTTTTAAAGTAATCACCTATATATTTGAAAATAATTTTTAGAATAAAAAATCAAAAATACTTATAAATTGTTTGACTGGTTATTTTCTAAAACCTAAACAATTAATCGCGCGTATAGCCGTTTATGTGTGTGTGTACATATATATCATTTGTTGTTTTCTAAACTAATATTCTTTGATTAAATAATGTAGATATAATTAAGGTTATGGTGAGCAAATACTCATCAGCTGTAATTGATGAGGATGATATTCTAAAATGGACTCCTCTTCACTTTGCTGCATCAATGGGCTTTGAAGATATTGTTGAGTTGTTTTTAATAGATACTAATCTTGAAAGATACAAAGATGATCTCCCTTACAAAAGGGACAAAAATGGAATGTCTGTTCTTCATATTGCTGCAATAAATGGACATATTGAAGTAATGAAAAAACTCATACAACATTGTCCCATCATTTGTGAGCTGTTGAACGAACACGACCAAACTGCTCTTCATGTTGCAGTAGAGTGTGGACAGTTAAAAGTAGTCCTTTATCTCTTAGAAACAGCAGTACCCAATTTTGAGGTTTATTTGAACAACCAAGACAAAGATGGAAACACACCTTTGCATTTAGCTGCCATTTTCGGAGACTTTCAAATTTTACAAGCAATTTTAGAAAACAAGACAGTGGGTAGCAAGGACGGTAAAAGAAAACAAGTGTGTGGAAATATAGTCAACAATGAAGGCTTAACTGTTCTTGAAATTGTAAACAAGAAAGTGGATAGCTTCTCATCTTTGAATAAGCTTTTGTCCTCACTTAAGGTATGCATCTCTAATTTCTTGTTTTGATTTTTTCCCTAACATCAAACATATTAGTAATTATATTTTTTCACAAAACAATTAAAAATTCTAAAATTAATTATTTAATTAGGGTGTGTTAATTGATAATAATTTTGATTTATTTTTATGATTTATGATTAAATAATTTATTTTATGATTTTTGATTCTTTGATAAAAAATAATCACCAATTTATGTATTTGATAACAATTTTTATTTAGTAATTTTTAGTAAAGAAATTAAAAAAATCAATTATACGTTGTTTGTGATTACTCTTTTAATTATAATTTTCCCCTAAAATTTAAAGAATTAAAAAAAATGATTATTATTTATATTTTTCTTTATTTTTAATCATGTTTAAAATTTATTCATATGAAAATCACTACAACTTATTTACACTAATAAAAAAAAATGTTTGAACAAAACGATAAAATATTATCAATATGATAGTAATAGTAATGTGAGACTTATTAGTAAGTATTATTATTACTATTATTATTTTTACATTAATTTTAGGATTTGAGAACTCATATTACTAATACACAATATAAAATTTATAAAAAATGAAAAAATAAATTAAAAATCTTATTTTTTAAATATGTATGAATGATCACGTATTTTGAATGTAATATTTAAAAAAATCTAAACATAAAAATATAAAATTATTATCAAACAAACGTTATTTAAAAATTAAAAAAATTCACAAATTAAAATTATTATCAAACAAACAATAAAAATCAAACATCGAGCATCGAGCATGACCTTGAGTCATTAACATGCTTTTCTATTTCAGTACTCCAATATTATTGATAGATTAACAGAAAGAAACGGTGATCTTCGAAGCTTGAAGAGAAAAGTAGATGAGATAAATACTGAAATGCCAGTTTATGGAAAGGGCCATGAACAAAAAAATCCACAGCAGCAGCAAAAGAAGATGATCAAAGAAAAGGAATTAGGACATGAGTCATCAAAGCAAATTATAAAAGATCATAGCAAAGACAATAATGCCACGAAAAAGATAAATGATGAGGAAGAAAATTACCTAAACAGAAGTACCCAGTTTGCAGCAAATATTAACGAAGCAATGATAACGAAGCGAATGGAACATAAGAGAGCAAGAACTAAGCCAAAGAAAGAAAAAAGCATTCTACTTAAAGAGTTTGGTCATAGTGTATTTGACATGATTAGGCCTAAAATGGTAAAGAAAGCAAGTGAAAGCGACATGTTGATAGCTACAATCATAGCAACTGTGACATTTGCAGCAGCTTTTCAAGTTCCAGGTGGGTACCAAAGTGAGGGTCGATTTCAAGGTTTGCCAGTCTTCAAAGACAACATTGGTTTTAAGTATTTCATAATTTGGGATTGTATGGCTTTTGGTTTATCATCTTGTTCTATTCTTCTTCATTTCCTTGCTGCGAAAGGTGGAGAAGACTCTACTTATAGCAATAGGCTATTGCATCGTGCTATGGCATCTACTTTCTACTCAATTCTAGCTATGGTAATAGCTTTCATGTCGGCTATACATCTTATTTCTACTGCAAATTCAAAAGCACTTCGAGCAGCTCCTTATGTTTGTGCTGTGGCTTTTGTCTTCTTCCTTATTTATGATACTCTAATTCGTTGTTTACTTTGGCTCTGTTATATTTTCAGATATCCATTGTTTTATTTTAGGCACATTTCCCATAATTATCATCATAGGGGCTATTACTTTGCTAATTTTTCCTGAAGTAGCTTTGTTCAAATGGATTACTTCAAAGCACTAATTAGTATGGGAATTTATAACACAATTTTCAATAATAATTATCACTTTTTGTGTAAGTTTCTCCTCTCTAACTAGTTGAAAAAACCTTTGTATAAATATGCAGCAAGCTTTGATAATTTCAAAAAAATATTATTAAAATCTACTTAAAATTGGTTCATTTATATATAAATAAATGCATTCATATAATCAATAAATTTTGTTTTTTCATATTATTCATAAGTCTAACTCTGAAAATATTTTCTCCTATGGTTTGTAGTTTATCCTCTTTGAATTATATATGCAGTAGACTTTTTTTTTGTCTTATTAGTTAGACGGTTAAATGCTAGCTATTCTTGATAATCAATTTGTATTATGGTTTGGATTGGAGCGACTCAATTTGATACTTAAAATGCTAAAAGAATTTACGGTTTATTAAATAAGAATTGAAATCAATATAAAAATATCAGAGAATATTAAATTAACTTATTTATATCCATTTGTTAGATAATTTGCTTACCTTTAACTTAAAATTAAATTATTTTGACTTTCTATTAATATTAAATTAATAAATAATATTAAATATTAATCAACAACAAAATTATATGCTATCATGACTCCATGTTTATTAAAATTTAGATATGAATTCTTTTATTTAATTTTTTTACATATTATGACCAAAATGCCCTTAATTTTATTGATTAATTACAATAAATTTTAATTGAATGCATATCTAACTAAACTATTCAGAATTAGACAGTTATCCAACTGACCAGATTTTGACCGACCGACGACCTTACTCGCCTGAGCTAAGTTGGATACATGTCCAACTAGACTGCCCAAAATTGAATAGCTGTCTAACTGACCAGATTTAGACCGATCGGCGACCCCACTCGCAGGCATTGAATTGGACACATGTCCAACTAAACTATCCAAAATTAAACGTTTGAAGATAAAAACTGAACAATAAAAAAATCAAAAGTCCCTATCAATAAGTACTAAAGATAAAAATATAATTTTAAATAAAAATTACAAATAAATTATCATAAATTATAAATATTAAATAAGATTTATTTCAACCATTTTTCTTAACTTAAATCAAAAGTATTGTATATTAACATCTACACTAAAATAAGAGTTAATAGTTAATGATTATGATAATATATAAAAGTAATAAAATAATAAAAAATAATATTAAAATACATAATTTTATTTAATAATTAAAAATAATTTTATTAAATTATTCTTGGCCCATCTTACTTGGATGGACACGTCTATAAGACACCCACATTCACAAATATGAGTGAAGATGAAAATTGTTAAGTGTGCTCAGCAAAGCTTGGGTGAGAGTTGTCATCATCCTATTCACAATTTTTTCAAGAACGAACCGTAGTCGTACTTGTTAAGCACAAATAGTACATTTATTTAAATAAAATAAAATAAAAAAATCTTATAATTATTAAATCAAACATTAATAATCATATTATTATAAAAAAAATAAATACATTTAATATCATAATTATTAAAAATAAATACTTAAGTCATATAGTTATTAAAAAAATGTATTTTAATCTTAAAATTAAAGTATATTTTTTAAACTAAAATTTACCATAAATTATTTAACTAATAGGACATTTTCTATAATATGATGACTATTAGAAACTTTTTTCCGAAATTACTTATATGTAATAAAATAATGAAAAAACTTTGTACGCTTGCAATCATATTTTATTTATTTATGAATATTCACAATCAGTAAGTGAATTGTGATATTTTATTCTTTTTAAATGAAGGTCACAGGGACACATATACACAGATATATATATTTTTTTTATTTATTTTAAATGAAGGTTATAGGGACACACACACACACACACATATATATATATATATATGAATTGTGATATTTTTATTCTTTTTAAATGAAGGTCACAGGCACACATATACACACATATATATATTTTTTTATTCATTTTAAATGAAGGTTATAGGGACACACACACATATATATAAGAACATTCAAATTAGGTTGATAAATTTGTAGCACCTTTACGATTGATTGAGTTCATCTCCTACGAGTTTTATTAATTATAAAAAAAATACATAAATAAACTTTCAATATGAGAAATTTAGCAAAACTTATATTTAAGAAAATTGATGAAATATGAGAAAATAAAAAAACACTTGCAAATGATGGTATATCACACCATCAAGTTGCGGTATAAATGCTAGGATCCCTAGATACCATGCTATCTGCAACAGTGTTACCTTCATTAAAAATTGTGTGAACAATAAAAATTCATACAAGTTACCCTTTCCAAACAATCCACCCAAGATGAGTATCATCACCAAAACACCACAAGAGAGCGAGTTCGTAAAAGTGTAACCACATATGTAGAATCTAATTCCATCTAGAGCTTCTTCCATCCAAAGAAGTTAGCATACATTATCGCATGAATAGTTGTTGTAAGCTCTGCCTCAAAAGCATGTGCAATGATAAGTGGAATACAGAAACAACCTTACACAAAAGACCGCAAAGTTATAAAGACTCTTGCACATCCCGCAAAACCTAGTCTTGAGGCAATGGCGACCAAATAACCTTTAAAATTCAAGGGCACAAGGCAAAGTACCCCGCATCTGGAACTTATGTAGAATATGAAGATCAACCAATGTATTCTTCATTGCATCAGTCTGCACCATACCTACTTCTCTAATGAAATGTCGTCCTATAGCAAGATAAGCAGGAGTAGAATGATCGTATTATCAAAACAACATTGATTGCAAATTGACCAAATAACCTAAATAGTAGAGGTAATGCTTGCCTTTCATAGATTTTGAATCTGGAGCTAAGATCAATAGACATGATACAAGACTATAGAATCTGTGCAGGGTTGGATGTCAAAAAAGTGGTGAAGAGATTGCTAAAGAGCACCTAAAAAAGAGCATCTAAAAAAAAGGTGACTACTAATCTCTTGAGCAAAACCACATAAATGGCATCATGATGGGAAGGAATGTCCATGCTTTCAAATATAGCAATTTGTGGGCACCTTTCCCTGAACCTTTCTCCATAACAAAATTGACTGTGAATGAGGAATATAAGAGGCCTAAATATCCTTGCCCTAACCTTTGTTTTCCCCCACCAACCATAACGAGTTATAAGCCTCATTTGTAGAGACACTCCTTCAAACAAAGTAAGTCAAAATACTACTATCAGTACCAGTCATCCTATCACTGATTTGATTTCTTAAGCCACCTTTGAGTATAAGGCCTTAAAGGAAGGACAAAAATGCCACTCATCCTCCTGCAAATAACACCAACCATGGCATCTAAAGACATGTCTGCAGGGATATAAGTAATTCTTTGTGCTAAGGGACTATCAAGCCAATTATCATACCAAAAACACGTAGAGGAGTTCCTACTTAACAATCGTCGAGACTGCTCTGAGATAGAGATGAAAATTTGACCCTATGGGTCAGGGCTCCGCACATACCCAACTTATTCAATCAATTTAGGTTGAAAATGGGGTGGAGTATTATACATTTTACTTTAAACGATTATGGGCAAAAATTGGGTTGGTTCAGAGCACCGTTCATGTACCTTTTTTTTTTTTTTTTTTTTTTTTTTTCCTTTTTTGCTTAATTACTTAATCAATTCTAACATTCATAATTTATATACATACTTGCATTTGTCTTTAAAATTATTTACTATTAGACTATTTACGAATCATTTTCATGATTTTAACTTGGATTATATGCGGAAGAAAAAATGACAATGTATTCTAGCATGTCGCAATTGTTAGTTTAAATATAATATCATAATATTTATATTTTGCACTATTTTAATGTAGTTATAAATTGAGAAAATTTAAAAGATTTTATATTTTCAATTACATATTGATGGTAGAACTCATCTCTTCTAAATTTAAAGTCATAGATTTAAATTACAAAATATTGTTTGCTAAAAATTTCAATCACCTAAAAATATATTATTTCATTTTTATTTGAAAAATGAAAAAAACAAAATAAACAAAACAAAACAAATGGGTCAGGTTTTTGATCGATGAATATTATCTGACTGGAATCAAACTCTTTTGAACTAGAACGTTTCAAATTGATCTGCGAAAACAGTTGCAATTGGGTCTAAACCAAATCGATCTATTGCCATACCTACCATGAGAGAGTGCAGAAATGTGAGCGCAGTCCAGAGTTGTGATATTGTTATTACTTATTACTGGCTTCTTCTTTCTTTCTTTTTTAATATTAATTTTGGCTGAGAGTTGTTGGGAATAAGCAGAACTAGAGGTTTGGCAATAGAAAGCCGTACTTTGTTTTTTTTTCCTCTGGTTTTTCAATTGCCCAGTTTTAAACTTTTGTTGTTCACAATGGCAAATATTGATATTTTTTTCAGGATGTATAAAAATTATGATATAGCATGAAAGAGATAAACACAAATAGAAAGATTGATCTAGAAGTGAAAAAAGTATTAAATCTTTAAAAATGGGATTCAAAAATTTTAAATTTATCTCCCCTTTTAAAATGCATTTTTTTCTCTATATATCCGCTTTATAGAAAGAAAAAAAAAAATCCCAAATATAGGTTCTTAATCAGCACTTAAAAAAAAAAAAAAAAAGGAAGCCTAGTAGTTGGATGATTTTTTTTTTTTTTCTTTTTCCAGTTTTAATCATACACACAGATTCAAAATGAGTAGACGGTTTTTCTGAAGTCTTCTGCAAGTCTGAGTCTATATTGGAAACTAGACTTTGGGTCACATTTCGTGTCAAACAGCTAAGGAATCTCTTCTTTTAGTGATGAATTTCTCTGTGTTTCAGTACATTTCTTCTGTAAAATCGTAGTTGGTGAAGAAATTAGAAGCAGAAACCGAGGGAATATGATACCCCAAACATCACCCCCTTTTGAACAAACTCAAAAAGTTCTCCCTTTATCAAGAATCTAAGCCAAATTTTCTCCTACATCTATTTATAAAAATCTGATCTTGACCCTAGGTTCATTCAATGATTCTCTCTGTCATAATTTGATTATTATTATATTATTTAAAATTAATCTCACATTCACGCAAACCGATTCGTATATAATGACATCCACTACTCTCACAAAATTGCACTTTCAAATTATCTCTTACATTGATTTTTAACCCTTTTTGATCTTTATGACCACCTTGACAACAATGGATCAAAAGGGTAATGATCAATCAACTAAAACTAGTATTTGTGAGAAAATCTTCAATCTTATCTGTCCAACTTGTGGAACAAATAGTCATTCCCACAACAAACAAGACCTTATCACCTCCTCTGTTTCTTCAAACACTTCACGTCAAAACCATACTTATAATGGGGACCCAGATTTAATCCAAGCTCCTGTTACCAAAATCAAGCCAACCCATGTTTCAATTACTCCAAAGGCAAGTAAGAAATCAGGTTTGGATTATGATGAAACCTTTTCTGATTACATTAACAGAACTAGGATTAAGATCAGAACTACCTCAAATGTTAGTGGTGAGGAAATTGCTTCTGAAGTAGATGGTATTGACCATGCAGAGACACAACAAGAGACTGAAGATGAATTCTCTGATTATATCAATCGTGCTAAGTTTAATATAAGGAGGACATCGAGTATTGGAAGCAAAAAGCTCATCTCCTTTAAGAGAGAGTAAAAGCATGCTGACAAAAAGGTCTTCACAATTGTCATTTGGGATTGCTAATAATAATTAAATAATGCTAAACGAGTTTATTCTGTATTTTGTTATTTCCTTGTGTGATGTCTCAATATATAGTTCATTCTTTAATTTAAGGTGATGTACTGTTCTTCTCTGTGATTGTGATTGATCAGTAATAAAATTCCATAAGCTTCTTCTCGCTCTTCAGAATATCATGCAAGATGATTAGAGAACAATGAATGATCTTTTCATTTTATTAAGATGAACTTTAATCCCTTCATGCAAGTTACATTCAAGAGGATCAATTAAGAAAATAATCACTTACATTAATGGAGATCCCAAACCTGTCAGCATCATATTAGGTTTTACATTTTGCGGCCCAACAACGCAAAATTTTATTAATCAATTAATGAGTTAGGTCCAAAGATCAATTACCCTACTTTATACACATGAATTAATGACTTGTTATAGCATTGAATTGAAAAGTTTAGTTCTTTTTTCCTAATTCGCTTCACGGCGCCGTTTTAATCTTTCTTTTTTACAATTTTGCCCTGCTCGCTTCAACCAGTTCTTGATTTTGATCTCCATACCATCCCAATCCAGTTCTTCCTTTCCATAACCAGAAGAAATCATGCATATGCGATGGCGAAAAAGAAAGTAGTATTTTGGTATCCTCTGTCGACATGTTTTCTGATCAGTGGAGTCTCTCTGTCGAAATTAAGTCCATCGCATATAACAGAAGCTCAACAGCCAACGACGAGCACAAAAATATATCAATTGATTCCTTTGTGACATTGTTCAGGAAAGAAATCAAGATCTTGGGGACTGATTTTTCTGATTGTAATTGCTTCTTTTTTAATTCTGTACATCAATGCTTAATTCAGTTGAGGAAGTTGATGACAAGCTTGTTTTATTATTCATCCTAACTGTAAACGTTCTCTTAGTTCTCTCTTCTCCATTTAATGGGAAGTCTTTCATTTTGTTTCTCAAAATTTCCTACTTCTCTGAAATAGATAGAGAGAAAGTGGCTTCTTTTAATTAATTAGCTCAGACCTTGATTAATTTTTAATTAATTGATTTCATATATATGGGAAATTAATTAATCCACGTTTTTTATATTTTATATTTATAGGATTTTGGTTTTTTTAGTCATGCTTATAATTTATAATGAATATTTAATCTTGTTTATTAATGAAACACAAAATTTTATTTAATATGAAAATTTATTTACATACTATTAAATTATTTACATATTATGTAAATAGTTTATATAGTATGTAAACTTATTTACATACTGATATATTGGTATGTAAATTTATTTACATACTGATATATTAGTATGTAAATTATTTTACATACTATGTAAACTGATTTACAACCAATTTACATACTATATAAATCATTTACATAGTATGTAAACTATTTTACATACTATGTAAACTATTTTACATAATATGTAAACTGATTTACAAATTTACATATTATGTAAATTGATTTACATAGTATGTAAACCATTTTACATACTATGTAAACTGATTTACATACTGATATTACATATCACATAACTAAGGATATTTTTGTAATTTATTTAATTTTAATGTAATCAAAATTCATAATTTTGATCATATTATTGCTAATTTTAAAAAATTTAATTTTTTAACTAAATGCATGCTATTTAGGCAAATAGCTCTTTTATGTATATATATATATATACATCATTGTTAATTTGGCAATATTCGGCAATATATTGAATCAGCGGCAACAGAGACAAAGTAAACAAAGGCGGTAGAACAGTGGCACCTTTGGTAAATGTAAATTTGTCGCAGAGACACCAATAGTGAAGTATTTTTTTTTTTTCTACTAGGTCTCTGTAGCATGTTATCTTAATCTTTATTTTGTTTTATATTTATTGTTAAATTGATAATACAGATTTATTTATTATAAAGATATTAATGTGAGTGTAATTGACACAACAACAATAAATTCATTCAAGTATAGCTTTATTATTAAAAAATTTAAAATAACTAAACGCTTTAGATACAGTTGTCCACGTTATTAAAAAAAATTAATTTTAGGTACACTTGTTAACCGTACCTAAAAGTGAAGCAAAATATTGAATTTTTTTTCGAAAACTTACAAAAACTTTTAGGTACAGTTAAAATAAGTGATATAGTATAGTTAATAATTGTACTTAAATTTTTTTAAAAAAATTTTAAGTATGTTTGTTAACCGTACTTATATAACTGTACTTGTAGATATTTTATGTACAGTTAACGACCCTACTTAAATCTCAATCATGACAAATTAGTTAGGGCTCAACAAAATCTAAACTTTTTTTCTCTTCTCCCCCGGTCGAGCTCGTGACCCACATACTCACAGCGCCGTCGCCCACCAACGTTGACCCCCTCTGTCCGTCCACCTTCCAACGCCGTTGCCGTCAGTGTTGTCCAGCAAGTATCCACCAGTTTGAGCAAGTCCCCAGCCTTGCATTGCTGTCTGCCGCCAGTTTTTACCCATTTCAAGAAGACGAACTATATTTTGTATTTATGTTTCACTGTTTAGGAGGATTTGATGTACTCTGCAGGAATGAGATTTGGACTAATCACAGGGAGCTTGAAGATAGTACCTGTGTTGCAGAAGGGGCTCTTCATAGTTATTCATAGTTATTAGTTATAACTCAGCTTTTCATTCATGTTTTTTCTTTACCTCTCCTCTCGTTGTTGCGGAAGGGGTGTGAGGCTGGTGTTGGATTCGCTAGTGGATATAGCTGCATGTGCCAGTGGAGTTGCTCGCTTAGTTGCTGGTGGCTGGCTGGCAACATTGCTTTTTTTTTTTTTTTTTTTAAATAAAAAAGGGCTTTAAAGTCCCCTATTTTTTTATTAATATAAAGAAAACACACTCACGCACCCAGTGAGATTCGAACTTGGATTCTAGGTGGGGGAATTGAAAATTTTACCACCTGAACCACAAGAGATTCCCAATTGGCAACATTGCTTTTGAAATTGAGGGGAGTGGGTTTGTATTAGACAAAGGGACTTTGCTTTTTTACTTTTATACTTTCTTTCTTTCTTTTTTTCAATTTCCAATTTTTTTACAATAATATACAAAATAACGAAAATATCCTTAATGATGATCAACCCTTTTAAAATTTTTGTTAGTTTAAATGTCTAAAATAACAAAATATTAAACTGAAACAAAATTAAATAATTTTAGTATTAAATTTACAAAAAATAATTTTAGTTGTAAATCAATATAAAATATTAGTTTTAACTTTTAATTAAGTACTAAATGAAATATTCGTTAAAATTATTTTTTACAAACTTATCACCAATTTTTTTTATTGTCACAAATTTAATATTATGTAAGTAAGCAATCTATAATACTAAAAATAGTGAAGAGTATATTAGTTCACATAAATAAAATTATCAATTAATAGGAATAGAAAATTTAAAATTATAATTCGTGTAACTCTTGATGGTTAGTTTGTGGTCGAATATAAAAAATGAATCGATTAATTTATTTAATTTTGCTAAATATCATTCGTATCCAACCATATAGCCGTTGTTTAATTATTTTAAAAAGACACATTATTTGGTAGCACACATATTATAAAAATAGAATTCTAATTAATGAAGCTGCTTAAAAGGCATTAAAATTAATGATAATTAATTAAATTTAATATAAAATATATTGATTATAACTTTTGTTAATAATATCATGAAGTTTATATAATGATTACTTAATTTATAGGAAGAATATAAAAAAGGCACAGTCAAATTTAAATCTATTGGTCACAAGGATATATTGGGTTAGTCATTACAGACAAAAGAATATCATGATTATATTAGACGTGCTAGTTACGGGGTTACATACTTAAGAGATATCACACCCCCACCGTGAGAAGAATTCAATAAAGCCAAATAAAGATAAAGGAAAGGTTGATAAAAAAAAACAACTTTTAGAAGAGAACTGTAGGTTAAAGGCAAAGAATGAAACCCTTAAGGCAAAAAGTCCCAATATCGCTCAAAAGAGCAACACTTTTATTCATCCAACGAATCCAACAATTCTTATCAAAGACTTAGAGGTATGCATCACATATAATTACAACTATAACTTATTTTATTATAAGCAATACTAATATGAGTTTAATAATATTGTTAGGAAACTCTTTGTTATTTAGCATTTGATGAATTGAATAATATTGTGGCTAACGGTAAAGTTTACCAAACAAGTGACTCATATGCTAAAGTGCATCATATACTTCTTGGTAAGTATAATGCACGAGTTAGTATTGAGAAGTCACTTAAAAATGAAGAGTTTTTGCTAATTCTCATTGAGAATGAGTTTATGTGTGTTAGACATGCTGAAAGATGTATGATAGCTTGATAATCATCCAAAATGATTCGATTAATATAAATGAACATTAATTAATTTGCTTATATTCATATTATAATTGTATTTATTAACATAATTTTACATAAACGTAGGCCTCCCAAAAGCAAATGATGCCAAAGAAAAATGTTACTTCTCATGAAAAAAGAATAAAAGATATTCCATATGTACGTGATGGAGGTGTCATCAAACGTATGACAATGTATGCATGCACCAATATAATAGGTGATGGTGAATTATTCCAAATATTTTTCATAGACGCATTGGGCATTAAGGAGCCCTTAGAGGTTAACAATGAGGACATAATGCCATTATGTATTGTTGGGTGGCTAAAAGCAACAATTATTGCAGTATATGAGAGATAATATTTATTTTAATATTTTATATTATTTATAAGTTCTTTTGAATAGTCATATAATAATTGTCTTTTCTTTTAAGTATAGGATTTTATTTGATCACTTAACAAGAAATGTAAAAAAAAATTACAAGTTATATCGCTTTTTTGCATTTTGCATTGATATCAAATCAATGGAGCTCTATTCTTGATGATCAAATCGATTCTCTCATTAAACAAATGCTTGGAATATGAGAGAATAAAATAATTATTATTCCCTATTGACTAGCATTAGTATTTTATTAATTTATAGTTTTATTATGTTCTAACTTTATGGTTCTTCATTTTTATTTAAATTATTTACAATTAATTGTAGAAATTATTGGATTCACCCATATAGTGATGTTATTGAGTGGTTTGATTCACTTAAAAACAGTCCAACACCAATATTTCAATATATGATCATTGGGTAGGAGAAATTCATATATTTCATTAAGTTGATTTTGAATTATTTCTAATCATGCATGATTAATTATGAATAATATTTATTATATTAATTATATAGTTATTATAGTGCTTTTTCTAGATGGTACCAAACTATTACACGTTCGTTCAAGTCACCACCTAATTTTCGGCCTATTAAGGTTAGTATTAATTTATCAATTATATATATATGTATATTTTTAATTACAAGTAAATATTTAGCTAGGCTAGTCACTATTAATTAATTATATATTTATGTTGTCTTACATATATGTGTAGGCACCAATTCAAAAGAATGGCATTGAGTATAGTTTTTTCGTGATGAGATATATGAGAGATATTATATATCAACCAAAAAAGTCTCAATCACTACTAGTAAGTTAAAAAAAAAAAAAAACATGCATGCACATACAATATATGTTAATAGCTAGCTTAATGTAAGTTTTTTGAATCATATTCTTATTTTTTTTAATGTAGTTTCTTATAACTATATATCTAATTACATTTTTTTATAGTTTGTAGAAAAGAAAATATACACACGGGAAGAGCTTGATATTTGTCAAAAAGATGTATGTCAATTTTTTATTGATAATATTAGACACATTAGCTAGATAATTATATATTTTACATTTTGATATTAATTAAATTTAACTAATATGTATAGTTGATTTTGGTTAGTGAAATAGGCTCCTGTATTTTAATTTACTTATTTTCCGATTTTTGATTAATGAAATATATATATATATGAATTTTTTATCACATTCTTACGTGTATATATAGTATGATATGAATAGGGATATAAACAGATAAAATAATATTTATAAAAAATTAATATTAAAAAAAAATTAGACTTTTAAGTACGGTTGTTAACCGTACCTAAAAGAATATAAAACAATAAACAATCGTACCTAAAACTATTTAGATACAGTTGTTAACTGTACCTAAAAAAATTTAGGTACGATTGTCAACCGTAGCTTAAAATTTTAGGTAAGGTTATGAATACTTTTTGATACGATTATGGATACTTTTATGTACGGTTGTTAACTGTACTTAAAAAAATTTAGATACTGTTAACAACTGTACCAAAAGTTCAACCTATGGTGACGGTAATTACTTGTACGGTTACGAGTTCGAAGACAACCATACCTAAAACCTTTTAGGTACAGTTGTTAACCCTTTTTTTCTTGTAGTATGTATTTGGAATTTAGGTGATTTGACCAATTAATTATTGACAATTTTAATTATATTCCTCTTTAATAAGTATAGTGAAATTTTTCGATGCCGGCCTTAGCAATAGATTAGGTAGTCATATTGACTACTGAACTACTTAAATTCTTGTATCCTTTGTGTTGATTATTTTTCATTATTTTGCAAGTGGTATCAGTGCTTGGTTAAAAAGATAACGAGCACATAGCCATCAATAAAGATAAAAAATTTTAATGGAGATAATGATTTCTCGCTATGATAGATGCGTATGAAAGATGTATTGATTCAATATAGAGTTGCAAAGCCATTACAAGGCAAAAATAAAAAATCCTATGATTTGAAAGATGAAGTATAGGATATGCTTGATCAAAAGGCAGCAAGTGTAATTCGTTAGAGACTCTCATGTGAGGTAGTTCATAATGTTTTTTATTAGAACACTACTTGTGATTTATGGAAAACTTTAGAGCAGCTTTGTATGGCCAAAAATATGACAAATAAATTATTTTTGAAAAAAGAGTTGTATACTCTTTGTATGTTTGAGAATACGAACTTGCTGACACACACAAATACCTTCAATAGGTTGATTTATGAATAGTTAGGGGTAACATTTGATGCTAAAGATAAAAGTATGTTGTTATTGTGTTCTCTACCATTATCTTATAATATTTTGATTACCACTTTATTATATGAAAATGAAACTATTATTTTCAAGAGTGTGAAGGAAGCTTTGTTGTCTTACCACAAGAAGAAGAAAGTTGATGGTGAGCAATCACAAGCAGATGGTCTTGTTGTTATTAAGAAATATAGTAATAATAACAAATATAGACGTGGAAGAAACAAGTCTAGAGACATAAATTATGATAAAGGTAGAGGAAGATCAAGCTCAAAACCAAGGCAATTTACTAAAGACATAGAGTGTCATTATTGTCACAAAAAAGGTCACATTTGAAAATATCATACAATTTTTACCAATAATTTGGAAGAAAGAAAGAACCAAACACAACCTACTAATTCAGCTAATATTGTAGAGGATAAAAGTGAAGATAAAGATGATAATTTGCTATCTGTCTTATCAAGTATTGATTCGTTTGCAAATTCTTGGATTATTGATTATGGTTATTCCTATCATATATGCCCACATAGAAATTAGTTTGATACTTATACTCCCAAAGTGGTAATTGTGTGTATATGGGAAACAATGCAAAATGTGAAGTTGTTGGGATAGGAACCATAAAGGTTACGATGTTTGATGGTGTTGTGAGAACCTTGACAGGTATGAGACATATTCCTGACCTGAAAAAGAATATGATTTCTCTTGGTAGGTTAGATGAGATTGGCTATTTATATTCTACAAAAGATGGAGTGCTTAAAGTATCTAAAGGAGCTTTAGTATTAATTAAGGATAAGAAATTTGGCAATCTATACATGATGATTGGAAATACTATTGTAGATGGAGCTGCTTTAATTTTTGAAGATCCTACTTTTGATGATATTGTGCTTTGGCATATGAAGCTTGGAAACTTGGGTAAGAAGAATATGTTGGAACTCTATAAGAAGAACTTGTTAAAGGGTGTGAAGGACAATTGGGTGAAAAAAAATATATTGGAACTCCTATAAAAGGAACTTGTTGAATGTGTGTGAAGACCTGCTAGCTTGATTTCTCTGAACATTGTATTTATGGTAAGTAGAAAAGAGTTAAGTTTTAAGGCAGGGACTCACTCTTATTCTAGTATTTTGGACTATGTTCATTCTAATGTTTGGGGCCCTGTGACTGTTGCTTCTCAAAGTTAAGCTTACTATTATGTTACTTTCATTGATGACTACTTTAGAAAGGATTTGAGTTTATTTTATGAGAAAGTAAAACTCAAGGTATTTGAAATATTTAAGGAATGGAAAGTAGAGGTAGGGAACCAATTTGGCAAAAAGGATAAAGAATTTGAGAATCGATAACAGATACCGAATGCAAGCATAAGACATTCGAAAGTCCTGCAAGAAAGCTAGTATTATTCGACATTATTACAATGAGAAAAACTCCTTCAATAAAATGGAGTTTGCTGAGAGGATGAATAGAACCATTGCAAAGAAAGCAAGGTGTATGAGATTGCAAGCAGGTTTGCCAAAGAATTTTTGGATAGAGACTATGAGCACTGCAATTTTTCTCATTAATCAAAATTCTCATTCTTCCATCAATTTCAAAATTCCTGAGGAGGTATGGTATTCTAAACCATGATTATTTTGTACTAAAAGTTGTTAGTTGTCTTGCTTTTGTTCATATACAGAGATTAAAGCTGGATGCCAAATCCAAAAAGTGCATTTTTCTTGGCTGCTAGAGAGGTGTCAAAGATTACAAGTTGTATATTCTAGAAGCTAAGAAGTTGGTTATTAACAAAGATGTGATTTTTGATGACAAGTCTATGCTGAAAAGTGTGAGGGTAGAGTCTATGTTAGAAAGTTCTAGTGAGAAGGGTAAAGCTCCAAAGGAGATAGAGTTCATATTTAAAAACTCACTGGATAAGATTTATCAACCTGTCATTAGAGAGGTTCAGCAGCAATTATAGGTCCAATATCAAGAGCAACCACAGGCTCAAGATGAAGGGCAGCAATTAGAGTAATATAACATTGCTACTCATAAAGAGCCAAGCATTCGTAGGGCACCACAAAGACTTGGGTTTCAAGATAACAGAGTTTCATTTGCTTTGTTCACTAGTAGTGATGACCCTATTTCTTTCCAAGATGCTATGAGTAGAAAAGACAATAAGAAGTGAAAGGCTTAAATGAATGAAGAGATGAAGTCATTACATAAGAACAAGACTTGGGAGTTGGTTCCATTACCTAAGGAAAAGATCGCTATTAGTTGCAATGGGTTTATCGAATTAAAGAATTGAAGCAGTATTAGAGTCGATTGGTAGCCAAAGCATACTCACAGAAAGAAGGAGTTGATTATAATAAGATTTTTTCACCTGTTGTGAAGCACACTTCCATAAGAGTTGTTCTTGCCATGGTCAATTTGTAAGACCTGAAGTTGGAGTAGTTAGATGTCAAAATTGCCTTTCTTCATGGAGATTTGGATGAGAAGATTTACATGCAACAACCAAAGAGGTTCATTGAATCCAGTAAAGAAGAGTATGTTTGTAGACTGAAGAAGTCATTATATAGGCTGAAGCAATCACCTTGCTAATCATATAAACGATTTGACTCTTTCATTATTTCTCATGGTTATTGTCATTGTGAGTATGATTGTTGTGTTTATTTTAAGAGTTATGATGATGGATCGTTGATATTGCTTATTTATATGTTGATGATATGTTAATTGCTGCTCAAAGTAAGAAAAATGTCAATGATTTAAAGATTTTCTTAAGAATGAATTTGAGATGAAGGATCTTAGTATTGCTAGAAAGATCCTTAGAATTGAGATCAGACATGATAGAAAAGCCAAGAAACTTTGGTTGTCCCAAAAAGGTTACATAGAGAAGATCCTGCATAAGTTAAGCATGATGAATGCTAAGCCAGTGAGCACACCCCTTGCAACACATTTCAGATTGTCCACAAGTTTATGTCCTAGTACAGAGGATGATATGGAGTACATGGCTCAAGTGTCTTATGCCAGTGAAGTTGGATGTCTAATGTATTTGATGATTTACACTAGACTGATATTTCTCAAGCAGTAAGTATTGTGAGTAGGTACATGGCAAATCTAGGTAAAGAGCATTAGAATGCTGTTAAATAGATTTTCATATATTTGGCAGGCACACGTGATTGTGACATCATGTTTGATAAAAATAGAGCTTTTAATGTTGCTATAGGTTATGTAGATTCTGACTATTCCAGTGATGTTGATACCAAAAGGTCGATGACAGTTTATATTTTTACTTTTGGTGGTAACTGTATTAGTTGGAAATCAAATTTGTAGGATACAGTTGTATTGTCTAAAACAAAGGCAGAATATATGGCTATGACTAAGGCAGCAAAAGAAAGAATATGGTTTATGAGATTATTAGAACAGCTTGGTTTCAAACAAGAGGGTGTACCTTTTCTATATGACAATCAGAGTGCTATTCACTTAGCCAAGAATCAAGCTTTTCATACTAGGACTAAGCATATTAGTGTGAGGTATCACAATATTGGAGAATGGATGAATCAAGAGTTGATCAAGTTGTCAAAGTTTCATACAAAAGAGAATGCAACTAATTTGTTGACAAAGTCAGTGCCAAGGGATAAGTTCGAGCATTGCTTGGACTTAACTCATATTAGTTCTTGTTAAGAACCTTAAAAAGTGTGGAGCATTCCTATCCATAAATGAAATGTTGTTGTGGTGCCTATTGAAAGGTACCTTGAAGTGATGATAATGGAAGCTCGGCGTTTGAAGATATTGATTGACATTTTTTTGTCCAAAGTGTAGATTGTTACATTTATGGCCCAACAATTCAAGATTTTATTAATTAATTAATGGGCTAGGCCTAAAGATTAATTACCCCACTTTGGATATATATATATATATATATAACATCATTGTTATCAAATTAAATAGAGCAGAGGTAATATTCGGCAATTGATATTGCATCAACGACAACAAAGTGAACAAAGGAGGTAAAACAGTGGCACCTTCTACAAATGTTAATTTGTTGCAGAGACACTCAATAGTGAAATATTTTCTTTTCTTCTCAGTCTCTATAGCAAGGTTATTTTAATCTTTGCTTTATTTTATATATGTTGTTGTTAAACTGGAAAAGACAGATTTATTTATTGTAGTATTTTGGTGAAAGAGATTGATTTTGGTGCAATTGGGGTATTTGAAATTTGAGTGATTTAGACAATTAATTGTTGACAAATTTAATTATATTTCTCTTTGACAAGTATAGTATAATTTTTCGGTGCCAACCTTAACATTAGATTAGGTAGTCACATTAATTACTAAATTACTTAAATTCTTGTGTCCTTTGTGTTGACTATTTTTTATTATTTTGTTAGTGCTCGTTACTATTATTTTACGCTTTCGCATTATTATCCGATCTTGGGCATAATATTAAGCTTAAATAGGGGCATAGGGCAAAGAAAGGTTTGGACTGTTTCATCTAATTTACTGTCTACCTTGTTCTGTTATGCAAAAAATCAATATGTTCCTTGTCACTTCGTCATTCATTATAGTATCATGCTTTTTGGAAAAACTTGTTAAGTTTGTAGAATTATGAGTTACCTAATCCTAAAAGTTAATCCAATTGAGAGACTCACGATTCGTATAAATTCCATCATAATATATTGTTGCTTCGTTATTCTTTATAGTATCATGCTTTTTGGAAAAAACTTGTTAAGTTTGTAGTCCGCACAATCCTAAAAGTCAATCCAATTGAGAAACTCATGATTCGTATAAATTCTATTATAGTATTACTTTTTTATCAATGTGAACCTTACCCTAAAAAAGACTTACTCTCTTTTTTTGTTTTAAATACCATTTTTTTTTTTCATTTTGATTTCATATAAGCTACTTAGGGTAATTTTAGTTTTTAGAATTGTTTGTTGATAGGTTCAATCAAAAGGGTCATGTTCCCCTGAAATTTTGCCCAACTTTCATGGTTTTTCTAGTTTTGGTAGTTTACTCTGCTATTGTTGGTGATGACTAGACAAGAATGTATCCTGCATTAGTATGAGCATTATAGGTGTTGGAGAATAGAAATGAGGGCTTTTTTTAATAACAATTTTGATTCCTGATTTTTAATTTTTAATTTTTAATTTTTTTAAGTGATTTTTTAATTATGTATGTTTGGTAATGATTTTTTATTTTATTTTTTTCATTTTTAAAGAATCACCATCAAAATATGGGGTAATTCATATATCTTTAAAAATAAGATTTTTGAACCAAATTTCTATTTTTTTTTTTTATTTTTTTTACCAAACATTTTTCCTAGAGAGTAAATTAAGTCTTATAAGTTTTGTATGTATAAATATTAGAAGAAAATGATTAAAAACTTGTAATAAAAAATTAATTTTTTTTTTTTAAAGTTTTTTGAAAAAAGTAAAAAATAAAAATAAAAATAAAAATATTACCAAACAACTTAGATGTAATTTTTAATTTTTTTTCTTAAAGAGCACTAAGTAAAAATTATTAACAAATATATTAGATATTATTTTTTATAAAAGAATCAAAAATCATAAAATCAATTATTTAATTATAAATCATAAATTAAAATAATCATCTAATATGACCTTAATAATTTCTTTTAGAAGATTTGGTTATATTTTAAACAGTAACATAGACTTTCTAGATACATAATAACACTTTTACCAAAAGATCTTTCTCTTGTTACCAATTTGACTCAGAGAACTTATTTTCACCGTTTTTGTCACGTTGTAAAGAGATTGAATGCAACGACAAAGTGGGAATTGTTTATAATAAGATATGCAACGATTTTCACGTTTTCAAATTGTTCATTAAGAAAAACACTATCAGCCTGCTACTTTTCATAAATTGGAATCTACTAAATAAGGAAGCATAGTTAGATAATCATTTTAAATATGATCGAGTGGAGTTACACTTAATATATTAAATATTCATTAGTGGAGGTGTTGCATTAGCTTTACTTCTCAGATTCTACTTTCTCAGGAAATTAGCGGCTAAAGAATGTGGGAATTTGATCCTAAACATGATCTCTTTAGGAAGAAAAATAAGATAAATTTGTTGTTCTGTTTTATTGGAATCTAAATCCAAGTATATATAAGCACTACTTGGGCATATCCTTTGTATTCAGCTCAAGATAAAACCTAAAATCACCTCCTGCAACCAACAAGCACTTACCAAAATGGCTCCAACTCGTTTTTCGAAAATGTTTTTAGCTAATAAGAGTCATAACCAAGTAGATAAAGATACATCAAAAGTTGAAGAGAAGCAGAAAGTGATCAATGTGGTGAGGCATAATAAAGAAGCAGCTAAGAAATCAAGTGTAGATGGTGAAGACACCTTCTCTACATACATTAATCGTACTAAGATTAAGATGAGAGCTATGTCAAATGTTGGTTTTGGAAAAACTGCTTCCAAAATAGATGATGATAATGATCGTGTTCACGTTCATGAGAAACAAGATGTTTGTGATGATGTATTCTCGGCTTATATTAAGCGTGTTAAAAGTAAAATTAGAAACTCATCAAGTCTTGGAAAAAGTAAGATTTTCTCCTTCAAAAGAAATTAGGAGGAGACTAAACTTGAGCTATAAAGTCGCTATGAAAAATAAGTGAAAGTGTTGGTGATTGTTTATGGTAAAGTAAATAAAGTTGGTTTCTTTGTCAGTATAAAGTTCAAGTTGATTATTTAATTTCACTTTGAGGATGTGTAATACCTTATATCTTTTGATTGTATAAGTAATGTAATTCCATGTGTTTTGTACCCACTACTTTATATCTGTTTTGGTTTATATGGTGAAAAACTAAGCAATATATTTAGTTATGGTCCGTATTTGGTATGAAAAATGAGCAGATTATCAAAAACATGTCAGGTGATTAAGGAACTCTCGGGTTTTATGGCTTGTTCAACGGATCATAAACACTATGGTAATTTTAATTGTATTTTTCATAATGACATTATTGTAACAATAAAAATACTATGATTAGTAAAGACATTTTGTTAAATGAGCTTATAAGTTGTTCAGTAAGCTTGGTGAGCTTGATTTTTTTCATTTTACTTGATCAATTTAAATAAACTAATTTTTAAATTGCTCGTATGATATAAAAAATTATTAAATTATGTGATTCTATCATTTTAAAAAAAGTATGGGAAAACTGATTTGATCACGTTTTGACAGATTTGACTAATCATCTTGTTTTCAGTGCTACATTCATGTTGCTAAGTTGTTCAAATATTTAATGTAATTAAAAGGAAAGTTCTTTACGCTAGCTTAGTTGTTTCTCTAGATTTTCCTTTTTAGTAAGCATGATTTGGCATCTGCATGATTATTAAGGAATCATATGTGGTGTGACACATACGGTCATTTTAATTTGATTATGAATTTGTTTATTTATTTATTTTTATTTAAAAAAAAATAACAAAAATAACACACCTCGAAACTTATAATAATAAAAATAGTAACATTTTCAAACTTATATTTTCAAAATTAGAAAAAAATTGATATATCATTTTCATTGAACAACCATTTAATTTAATTGTAATTGAACAATGGCAATTTAGATCCGTTTATTATTGAACGTTCAATATTATACATTCAAATTAAATGTTCAATATTATTAAAGTATTAATTTTATTATTATAAATTTTAAAAATGCTATTTTTAATAATTTCTCAATTTTCTTTGTATTGTGATTTGTTACCAGAAGAAAAAGAAAATTGATTCTTTGAACATTAAGAATATGATCGGTGTACATCACAATTAAAGTGGGTATCATCTCCAACATGGTAACATAGGGAATTCTTCTTATAGCAGTCCATTTGTCAAACTTACCAAACTAATTGGATTCTTTGTAAGAAACTTTCATCTCCTTTTCTTGAAACTAAGCTGTCATGTTGAATCAACTTCAATGAATGGTTATTAAAAACCATTAGTGGATAGAATTGTGTTATCTCTAGTTGTAATAATATTCTCAAGATAAATATCGACACAAAAAAGTGGGAATATGATCCCAAAAAATTATATTTATTGCAAGTTAATTATTAAAAGGAAACACATATCAAAAGGACAAGTTTCACTTAACTAAGAATACCTAAGAAACCAAACTCTATATATAGTCACCATTTAGTGTCTTCTTTGTATATTTCACATATACTCACTTCTCTTCCCTTAAGTTGTACAACAAGCTTTCTCAACATTCAATGGAAAAGTATCAGAGAACTCAGAACTACTCAAAACCAAAGAGTAAGTGTGAGAAATCCTTTGGCTGCTGTTGTTGCTTTTGTCATCAAAAGGATTATGATATTTCACACCAAGACCCTATCTCTACAAAAGCCAATCATGTGCCGAGAAAAAGCCAGAGAGCTGAAGTAGCAGCTGAGAATACTAAAGTTGTAGCAAAAACAGCCAGAGAGGAGGGTCAAACTCAAGCACATGTTAAACATAATGCAGGTATGATATCAAATCTGCCACACAACAGTGTATTTTCTGATTATATTAATCGCGTAAAGATTAAGATAAGAACTACATCAAATGTTGGTGGTGAGAAGAGTGCCTCAACAAAACATGATGTCCATGGTTCAAAGAAAGAGGACAAATTTTCAGAGTATATCAATAGGGTGAAAATGGTTATCAGAAAAACATCTACTATAGGAAACAGAAAGAGTCATCACTCTGATCACAAAAGAGAGTAAGAGACTACAGACACACAGGGAGACCTTCAAGTAAGAGCACTAAAGAATCTGATTATTGTGCTTCCTAATAATGGCTACCTACTTTTGATTGTTTCGTTAATAAGGTGTGTACCGGTGGTCATGGTAACCTCTGTTTTGTATTATACATCAGTGTAAGTTAATGTCTTATTGATATTCTATGTCCATTGTTATTCATAAATGATATTCATTCATGTATGTTTGATATTATAACGACCTTGGCTTCTATATTTAATTTTACCTTTAGTTATTTATGGATATGATTTCCTAACAATACAAATAACAATTTTTTTTAAGTAAACAGAGTCCCCCCCTCTCCCCCCCCAAACAATAACCTGTTATTTAACGCTAATTATCAGCAGCAAGAGCATATCTAAGGCAAAGCTCAACCTAGATATTATATGAAAATGCTCCAACAACCAAATTTTGAGCTAAAACTTGTTAGGACCAACAGTTTCTGGCTCTGCACATTCAGTTTCACAAAATTAACTAAATAAAATAAAAAAATACCAGTATATTAATTCCTTATTTATTAAATTACTAAACTATAGGGTTGTTAAACAACAGAATAAGTAAGACCGTGGAATTTCACCAATTTAACATATGACACTACAGAGTTTGTGAACAATCAAGAGACCTGTTCTTCTTGATTCCAACTCCGAGAGTTCCCAATGCCACACATTTACAACGTACATCCAATTTAATTTAAAAGTTAGTAGTCGGCGGAGTAAGCCAACACTTTTTGATTGACAAGAGTTTCATTGTGTAAGGTTTATTTTGTATTGACAATTTTCGTGGACAAAATGTTTGATTGTAATCTAGAATAGGAATTCACCGATTAATCAGACGATACATGGTGATGGAGTCATCAAGCTTGGAACGCTCATATGACAGGTATAATATTATATCATGCATACATCTTCACACAATTAAGCACGATACTTAGTATGGATCGTAACGAAAAATGTAATTGTGCACATGTTGGTCGATCGATCGAGAGTATTGATCGATCGATCGAGTGGTCGATCGATCGAGACTGAGACAACTTCGATCTAGGTGCTCTCTGTTTGGACTGGATCGATCGAGCAATTGGATCGATCGATCGATCGAACCCTTTTCGATCGATCGAGTATAGAACAACTTCGATCCAGGTTCTCTCTGTTTGAGTTAGATCGATCGAGTTTTGTGTATCGATCGATCGAGACCTTCTCGATCGATCGAGACGGCCTGTCGATCGATCGAGCCAGTATTATATTCCTACTCAAACTCTTTTTGTGTATTCGACCCATGTGTTACTTTTATCAATTTGACTCATTTAATGAGAAAGCAAAATTCTAGTATGAGTAGAAGTGTTAAGAAAGTAGAATCCTTGTGTGAATAAAAGTGTTGTGGAAATAGAGTCCTTATTTGCGTAGGATTGTTTTAATTGTGGAATCCTTGTATGAGTAGAATCCTTGTGTGAATAAAAGTGTTTTGGAAATAGAGTCCTTATTTGCGTAGGATTATTTTAATTGTGGAATCCTTGTATGAGTAGAATTCTTGTGAGAAATAAATGCTGATGTGAATAGAATCATTGTATGAGAAGAATTCTTTTGAGAACTAAATCCTGATATGAGTAGAGTTATAGTGAATTGCAAATCCTATTTGAGCTAGGATTGGACTCTATATAAGTGAAGGGATGTTTGTGCATAATCAATCAACTTGAGCATTTAGAATTACATAGCACTAATACTTTCTAGCATCTGAATTGTGCTTATTCTCTTCATCTATTGTTCTTAGGCTTTCTCATGTTATATTCATATGCCTAATTGATTTGCATGATATTGAGCTTAATTGAATGTTCTAGGGTTTGCTAGCTGATATTGTTTTTACATCGCATGTTAGTATATTTGCTAGTTAGGATTATTCATTGTTTGAATCCGCTCTAGGACACGCATTGCACTTGTGTTATTGTGCTAACGTTACAGGTGACGGCTTCAGTATTTCGTGTGACTCGAAATTACTGAAGGTGACGGGTTCGGTTGATCTTGTGTGACTCAAGTAGATCGGAACGTTGGTCCGGATCCAGACATCTAACTATTGGAGGCTGTGAAAGGAGCAAGCGGCTCGTAAGTAAATTACAGAAAGGGGGATCTATCTGCGACGGGTAGTTTCTGGACTCTATGGTTGTAATTGAACATTATTTTCATAGTGGATAGTTAGGTGGTCCGGTGGACCGGTGGTTTTCCTCTTAGGTCATTGTTGTGGCCTAGGTTGTTTCCACCTAAAAATATCGTGTGTCGTTTTATTATTCCGCATTTATCTTTACACGCGATTGCATGTCTGGCCGTTGTGATTAGATTATATAATATTTGTTGAAAATTGAAAATAACCTATTCACCCCCCTCTAGGCTTATTAGATCCGTAATTAAAAACTTTTTTCAATTGGTATCAGAGCGGGTCACTAGATATACTTAGTGTTTGCCTAGGACCTTATTATGGATCATATGAGAGAGGGTTTTTTTACAACCCGTGCACCTTATTTTGATGGGTCTAACTACCCATATTGGAAAGCTCGTATGAGAGCCTTTTTACGTTCCTTAGATGAAAGTGTTTGGAACTCTGTGCTTTATGGTTGGGAACCACCTACGGTTACCAAGGATAATGTTGTCACACTTAAACCTAGGATTGATTGGACTCCCCAAGATAGAATTGGTAGTGGCTGGAACCAAAAGGGGATTAATGCTATTTTTAGTGCTGTGTCGCCGGATGAATTCCGACGTATCTCTAATGTTGAAACTGCTAAGGCTGCTTGGGATACTTTAGAGGTTGCCCATGAGGGCACGTCCCAAGTTAAACGAACAAAACTTCGCATGTTAGCTACTAAGTTTGAAAATCTTAGAATGAAGGAGGATGAAACGTTTTCTGAGTTTTATGCTGATTTATGTGATATTGCTAACTCTTCTTCAAATCTTGGAGATAAAATTGATGAACGCAGGTTGGTTCGAAAAGTCTTATGCTCATTACCAGAACGCTTTGAAGCAAAGGTTACAGCGATAGAGGAAAGCAAAGACATTGACACCATGAAGATTGAAGAACTAGTTGGGTCAATTCAAACATTTGAGATGAACTTTCCAGCACCCAAAAAGAACATTGGAATTGCTCTCAAAACCACCAATGCTGACGATGGTGATAGTGATGATGAAGAGCTACTCACACTTGCTAGAAAACTCAAGAGAATGTTCAACAGAAAAGATCGTAAGGGAAGAGAATTCACCCCAATGAGTTCAGAAAGTAAGAAATCTAAACCCACTAGACCTAAATGTTTTGAATGCAATGGTTTTGGACACTATGCAGCAGATTGTGCCAACAAGAAGAAGAAAACAGGAAAAGCTTTCAATGCTACCCTTAGTGACACAGAAAGTGATGAAGATCAAGCTAGTGGGTCAGAAAAAGCTAACACCAACTACGTAGCTTTTACGTCAACTGTTGGTGGATACTCCAGTGAGTCAGACTTTGACTCAGATGAAGAGGGAAGTAAACGTATCCTTGATAAATTTAATGCAAACAGTTTTGAGGAGTTATTTATTGATTTAATTAAATGCAAGAAAGAAAAAGATAAACTACTCATAACTGTAACAAAGCTGAATGAACAGATCAATTTGCAAGACCTTAATTTATCAGTTTTAGAAAAAGAAAAAGTTGAACTGTCTGAGCATTTTGACAAGTTAAGTTTAAGTCTTGCAGGTATTGAACAGGAAAATTCAAAGCTTGTGCAGGAATTGGAGCAATCAAAGGAAACTGTCAAAAGATTAACAATTGGAGCTGAACGACTAGACAAGATGTTGAGCATTGGTAAGCCTTTCGGTGATACAAGTGGACTTGGATTTTCAGAAGAAAACTGTACACCTTCCACTTCAAAAACTACATTTGTAAAGTCTTCTAACTTTATCTCTACTGCTACAAATTCTGCACAAACACCCACTAAAACCGTAGGAGCTAAAACTGTTAAGTTTGTGCCTGTTTGTCATCATTGTGGTAGAAAAGGCCATATTCGACCTAACTGTAGATTTTTGATGAATGCTTTTCGATTTAATGATCATCTTCATGCTTATAGGTATAGAACTCATAATTATCATCATACCATGCCTATGTTGAATTTGAATAGGAAATATGAGCCTAAGAGTATGCCTTTAAAATCTAATGCAATTAAGTCTCAACCCAAAAACATAAAGAAATCAAAATTCATGAAAATTTGGGTTAGGAAAGATTGCATGTTTCCTATCAATTGATCACTATTGCTAGACCACCTAGGTACTTTTGTTTGAGTGCTTAAATGACCCTAGGTGAGTATTTTTTTTGGTTTATTTCGTTTTTTGTTGTTAATTTTTTTTGGATTAAAAAAAAAAAGGGGGGGTTTACAAGGTTTTGGATTCAAATGATGCTTATACTTTTACAACCTTATCTTTTGTGGCTTATTTTGATTCTCATTGTATATTCTATGCTAAAATTCAAAATTCTGCACATATTTACTTTGTTACCATATGATGACACTATTGACTGAACTTATGCACACACCCACTGAACACTCATGTATGTCATCTATGAAGTTTATGATTAATTCTGAAAGACTCTAAGACTTGAGCTAATCTTGATTGCGAAATTATATTGAGCTCTATTTCTTATTTTTTAAATATTTCATCTTAGGGAGATAACTAGTATTGAGAGGGCTACCTACTATGATGTGTGAAGCTACCGTAGTGAGCGGAGAGGGCTACCTCATAACTAGTGTGAAAGTCATCGTATTAGATTTATGGCTCGTACATGTTTTTTTTTTTAAAAAAAAAATTAATTAAGAAATTCTATTTGGCATGTACAAAAAGAAAGAGCAAAAATGTTTTTAAAAAAAAATCTCTTTTTTCATAGACATATTTTATTATGTAAGATTGATGACTCAATTATGATTTAGCATGATAGATGAACTTATTTTCTTTTGAGTCTCTTAAAATTGGTCATAAATGAAATTATTGGAATACAAGTGGAGTTCACATTTGTATACTACCTTAAGTGAATGTCAATATGCCATTATATGTGTTAGTGTGCTTATGTGACCTATTTATTTTGCTAATACAATGAATAATCAAAATTTAAGCAAAAATAATTTTTTCAATTGGTTGTATGCTTATTCGTGTTAAATGAGTTCATTACTTTGTGTGGTAAATAAAAAAAAATTTCTTTTGAATTTGTTTTTCGTCTAGAGAGTCATAGAACTTAGGGGGAGTCATTGCATACATATTTCATTATTCTTCTTTTGACTTATGCAATTCCTCCTACATGCTTTGGACATATACATGTGTGCTCTTATGCATTTTTAGCCCGCCTTGTTGAGAGTGACCCTTATCATCTTTAGTGTTTCATGATTTGTCAATTTCGTATGCCAAAAAGGGGGAGAAAGGTTCATGTTGCTATGAGATTAGATTTAGAGGGAGATGTTGCATTTATTAGTTGTGGGGGAGAAAGATTCATGTTGCACATACACTATATTTCATTCGCACCTTTATGTACACTGAACTAATAAGCAATGAGGCTTTCAAGCCAAAATTGTGTGCTATTTGTTTGTCTAATTTCAGTGGACCGAGCGTATCAAGTATCAAGCGAAGATGGTCCACCAGATCATAGACAGTCCACTATGTAATTGATGTAATGATATTTTAACCATGAGCGTTATGTAGTGAGAGAGTAGTTTTGTCACACGAAAATGCCAAAGGGGGAGATTGTAAGGTTTATTTTGTATTGACAATTTTCGTGGACAAAATGTTTGATTGTAATCTAGAATAGGAATTCACCGATTAATCAGACGATACATGGTGATGGAGTCATCAAGCTTGGAACGCTCATATGACAGGTATAATATTATATCATGCATACATCTTCACACAATTAAGCACGACACTTAGTATGGATCGTAACGAAAAATGTAATTGTGCACATGTTGGTCGATCGATCGAGAGTATTGATCGATCGATCGAGTGGTCGATCGATCGAGACTGAGACAACTTCGATCTAGGTGCTCTCTGTTTGGACTGGATCGATCGAGCAATTGGATCGATCGATCGATCGAACCCTTTTCGATCGATCGAGTATAGAACAACTTCGATCCAGGTTCTCTCTGTTTGAGTTAGATCGATCGAGTTTTGTGTATCGATCGATCGAGACCTTCTCGATCGATCGAGACGGCCTGTCGATCGATCGAGCCAGTATTATATTCCTACTCAAACTCTTTTTGTGTATTCGACCCATGTGTTACTTTTATCAATTTGACTCATTTAATGAGAAAGCAAAATTCTAGTATGAGTAGAAGTGTTAAGAAAGTAGAATCCTTGTGTGAATAAAAGTGTTGTGAAAATAGAGTCCTTATTTGCGTAGGATTGTTTTAATTGTGGAATCCTTGTATGAGTAGAATCCTTGTGTGAATAAAAGTGTTTTGGAAATAGAGTCCTTATTTGCGTAGGATTATTTTAATTGTGGAATCCTTGTATGAGTAGAATTCTTGTGAGAAATAAATGCTGATGTGAATAGAATCATTGTATGAGAAGAATTCTTTTGAGAACTAAATCCTGATATGAGTAGAGTTATAGTGAATTGCAAATCCTATTTGAGCTAGGATTGGACTCTATATAAGTGAAGGGATGTTTGTGCATAATCAATCAACTTGAGCATTTAGAATTACATAGCACTAATACTTTCTAGCATCTGAATTGTGCTTATTCTCTTCATCTATTGTTCTTAGGCTTTCTCATGTTATATTCATATGCCTAATTGATTTGCATGATATTGAGCTTAATTGAATGTTCTAGGGTTTGCTAGCTGATATTGTTTTTACATCGCATGTTAGTATATTTGCTAGTTAGGATTATTCATTGTTTGAATCCGCTCTAGGACACGCATTGCACTTGTGTTATTGTGCTAACGTTACAGGTGACGGCTTCAGTATTTCGTGTGACTCGAAATTACTGAAGGTGACGGGTTCGGTTGATCTTGTGTGACTCAAGTAGATCGGAACGTTGGTCCGGATCCAGACATCTAACTATTGGAGGCTGTGAAAGGAGCAAGCGGCTCGTAAGTAAATTACAGAAAGGGGGATCTATCTGCGACGGGTAGTTTCTGGACTCTATGGTTGTAATTGAACATTATTTTCATAGTGGATAGTTAGGTGGTCCGGTGGACCGGTGGTTTTCCTCTTAGGTCATTGTTGTGGCCTAGGTTGTTTCCACCTAAAAATATCGTGTGTCGTTTTATTATTCCGCATTTATCTTTACACGCGATTGCATGTCTGGCCGTTGTGATTAGATTATATAATATTTGTTGAAAATTGAAAATAACCTATTCACCCCCCTCTAGGCTTATTAGATCCGTAATTAAAAACTTTTTTCACATTGTTTTGTTTTAGACCATCCCAAAATCATGAAAAGTACTGTCAATACTCAATAGTTACTTATACCAGCCAAACCAATCGGTCAAGAAACAAGAGAAGCCACAAGTACGTATCATATGAAAAACTAAAATAAATACCTGAAAATTTATTTTCTAGAGGGTAAAAACTACAATCATGAACTCTAAACAATAAATTATTACCATTAATATTTGTAGTGGTAAGCAGATGATAAACCTAATAGATCTAATTTACTAGTTCAACTCACAAAAATTAGAAAACTAATAACAACTAGAGAATTATTAGCAAAAAGGGCATGCCTAAACCATATAGCAACTTACCCATTGCCAGAAAGGACAAGTTAGATGGGTGCTGCACATGTGGTTCTAAAGTGGCCTGTCTGATTGCAACGACTACAATGCACTACTCGCTTCATTCGGCCACGGTCTTCAGCTCGAACTCGTTTCTTTCTAGGTCGTCCAGGAGGCCGAAGTGACTTGGGAGGATTAATTATGATCTCGAGCTCGTTGCCGGCATTCGGGTCTCCCTCAGATAACTCTTTCCAGAGAGATTTATCTGGAATTGGATGTATTGTCTGTGAGTATGCCTTCCTGTAGGTTGCAACTGTAAAGCAGCTCTCAGTGAATCGATGGACATTCTGCCTACATGAGAGAAGTGCTGCTACAGCATGTGCACAAGGCAAACCATACAGCTGCCAACCCCGACAATAGCAGAAACGATTCCGGATGTCCACAATATTTGTTGTCTCATGAGATATAACTTCAAATTCAGCTTCATTGGCACGAAGCACCTGATAAGTGCGTGCTCGATCAAGAGCCTCTGCAACATGTCTTTCAGCAGATGGCACAAGTATAGATGTCCACTGCATACTAGTTTCTCGTCGTTCATTGAACCAAGTCATAAGTTGCCTTCTAATGCATTCCATCATCTGGATTATAGGCAGCCCAGATGCCTCTAAAATCCATGAATTTAATGATTCAATTATATTAGCTGTCAAATGTCCAAACCTTGTCCCTTCAAAATAAGCCGTGGCCCAAAGGCGAGGCGGAAGTTGTCTGATCCAATATGCTGCATCTCGTGATATTTGTTCTATCTCCAAAATTTTGGCTTCAAATTCTATTACAGTAAGAGCATGTGCAGCTTCCCATAAAAGATTAACAATAATTGTGTTATTAAACTCCTTACAAAAGCTCTCGCTCAAGTGGCGCATGCAAAATCCATGAAAAGCAGTTGGGAAATTTGCCTCAACCCCATCAACGATGCACTTCTGTCTATCTGACAAAATTGTAAGTCTAGGCATGTTTTCTGTATTGATCTCAAGCAGGTTACGAAGTTCAGATAGAAACCACATCCAGTTATCATCATTCTCCTCGTCAACAACACCAAATGCCAGAGGGAAAAGAGCACCATCACCATCAAAACCAGTTGCAAGGAGCAAAGTACCTAGGTATTTACTCTTCAAGTATGTCCTGTCAAGCCCAAGAAGGGGCCGACAAGCATTTAGAAAACCAAAAATTGATGCCTGAAATGATATAAAGAGACGCTGGAAACAATTATCACTTAGGTTTCCATACACAAGTGCAATACTTCCTGGGTTTGTCCTTTTAATCTGTTCACAATATTGAGGAAGTACACGATAACCTTCTTCAAATGATCCACGCACAGAAGCCATGATACGTTCCTTCCCTCGCCAGGCCTGCTTATAGGACAAGGTAATACCATGAATACGGTGAATATCTTCTAGTATCTCCTTTGGTTTGTAATTAGGGTTCTCCCTTAGACGCTCCTCCACAGACTTTGCAACCCATTGAACTGAAGCTTGTTGGTGGCCAAGATGGGAAATTCCTCCACAAGTGTGACTCTCATGAATAGTCCTGATTGTGAAAGTTGGAACTCCAGGCAGTTTAGCAGCATGAATACGCCATGGACATCCCTCAGTAGCACATTTGGCAGTAAAGCGAGTCTTGTCAGACTTTATGGTTTGTATTTCAAAGTGCAGAGCTATAGCAGTATCCCTCAAAGCTCTACGACAGCTCTTGACATCAGGAAATTCTTGTCCCACAGTAAGCTCATAAGTAGGATTTGAAGGATCAGTTCGTACTTGAAGCACATACTCTGAATGCATATCATGCACAGGTTCGATAGCCATTTCGTGATCCTCATTCATTAGTTCAAGATTCTCATCAAGCTCATGGTTTTCTGATACACCCAGCTCATTGTTATCTGATAAAGCCAACTCATGATTCTGAGCAACAAGAGCCAACTCATGATTCTGAGCAACAAGAGCCAACTCATGGTCATCATGATCAGGTTTCCGATCCATAGCTAACTCATTTTCATTCCCATAATTGTTACCATCATCCACTTTTTGGTCATGACCCCCACCTAAGCCCAAATCATGGTCATTTGCATCCCCCTGTCCTAAACCCAGTTCACGCTCATGAGCCTGTTCCATTCCCAATTGATTTTCACGGGTTTGTCCCAATTCCAGATCATGAGTCTGACCAGCACCAATGTTATGATTGTGTCCCAGCACTAAAGGTTGATTCTGCCCATTAGTTAAATTATGATTTTGTCCAAGTATCACATCATTGTTAGCCATTCCAAAAACAATCAAAATGTGCCAAACAACAGGAACAATAGCAATGCACAGGCTCCAGTAGAAACTACCAGTTCATAACACTAATTTTCCAAATGTATCAAAGCATGCCTGCCAACACAAGAATACTCAAGTTAAAACGAAAATCCTTTTACCTTTGTCCCATCAAGCATCAATAATAAAAGATATATAGTTCTCATCACAGAATATACAGATTTTGATAACCACACAAACAATAAGACACAAAATATGGAGCAAGTCCAATCATTTCACAATATTCCGCTTCTAAAATATGTGTTCCCAATACCAATAAAAAAATTATATATTGAAAGCCTTAGCCCTTGGTCAGGTCAGGCCCCTATCTAGCAGACTTAAATTGTGAAGAACAAATCAAATTTTTTGATAACTAAAATCAGCTATTCAACAACAGAAAAGGATAAAAAACATGTATTAGTTATGCCAAATAGAGGGTTCACAGCATTTGGCTTTAATTACCTTTTTAGAGTTCTCGTATCTAAGAAGCAACAACCAACATAGCTAAAATACTAGCATTCTAGCAGTACTCAACAACCCTATATCAATAGCTAAAGTAAGAATAAATTCTTTACAATTGACCAACATACCTCATACAGAGAAAAAATATTAAAAGAAACTAAAATTTTCATATTCTTTAACTTTACTTATGGAGGTCCAATAAAACATGATCAAGACTTACTTGACCTGAACACAACTATCTACTACGCTTATACAATGAGTTTCCTCCTTCTGAACCAAGAAAACATAAAAAAGAATAAAATAAAATGTGAACTTTGATGTATCACTTATCCTCCTAGTCTTAAAGCTTCTAAGGCAACACATGAGTAACACCTATAAAAAAAAAAAACTTCTTCTCAAACTTCAGATATGGACGGATTTTTTACAGGCTTATTAAAGATAAAAATGTAGACTTCAAGAAAAATCCTTTCGATAAACAAAATACAAAATAACTCCAAAGTTTTGATAATAATATTATCAACTTCAAAATCCATTATAGAGCAGCTAATGCAACAAAGATTGAAAAATAACCGAACCAAACCTACAACCAATCAAAACAATAGATAAACCAATAATGACGATTATTGAAAAGAAAAAAAAAAAGAGAGAGAAAAAGACAAACCAATAACGACAAAACTTCGATATCAACCCAAATCACACGACCCAGGTAGCAGAAAATACAGTTAAACAACCTTGCAAATTAAAGCATGAATACTCACAAAGAACACCACTAAAGCCTAAATAAACGCTCTAAACAGTACGAGTCATAAGAAAACTACCTTAATTTGACAAAACCCTAGAACCATATCCGATTACCTCCAGCAAACCATCCTGGAACAAGCTAAACACACAAAAGCGGGAACTGGGTATTGCATGAAACACCAAAAACCCAAGTCCCAAAAGCAATATGAGGCGGATCGACGACTAGTACAAGACTCTTGCAGCTTCCGGAGGGGGAAAAGATGGCAGTGGGTAAACGGAAAAACGAGAATTTGAAAAATGAGCAGAAGGGAAATTTTGGCGGGTAACTGGTGGAGAAAATCACACAGAAAGAGGAGGGCAAAGATGAAGAAGGGAGGTGAGAGAGATTGGGAGAATTACAGGGGCAGAAGAGGCAGAGTCTAAGGGTTGAGAAGGGAAATCTAGGTTTGGAGGTGCTGAAGAAAAAGAGGGTATTTAGGTCAAAAAATTTCGGACTGGCTTTTCGGAATTACTATTTTGTCCAATTATTTTGCGTTTTTCTTTTCCAAGACTTCTTATAATGTTTTTTTTATTATTATTATTCATTCTTGTAGTTTTATTCTTGTAGTTAGTTATAGCCTTATATGACTTTTGGGAAGATTTTAAGTTTTTTTTTTTTTTTTAATGTTTTTACAAAGGAAAGAAAATATTTTATGATTGAATGGGCCTTGAATTGGTCCTCGCGATACAAATTATAATCCAATCTTAGTAAAAAATATATATATACATTCCGATAAAAATAAAAAAGTAAAAACTATTCTTAATCATATAATTATTGAATTAAATTAATAAAGTTTCATAATTTAACAAAAAAAAAAAGTAAAATTGATTCAATTAATAAAATTTAGGCATCATACAGACCAAAAAATGCATTTATTAAACACATGCCTAATTATTTAAGAACCACTTAATAATTTTAAACTACAATAATTAAAAAAATATAATATAATTTCTTTTTGCACTAAAATGAATAAAATTTGTTTGATATCTGTGAAAAAGAAGACTAAGCATCTCCTACATGTATTTTTCTGTAATATTTAAATGAAAAATCGTAATTTGAATTTATTTGGCTATGTATTGAAAATTTTGGATTAAGTTAGACTTAACCCAAAAATATAAGAATTAAATTGTTTATTTTTAAAAATAATGTGATTCAATTGGCTCCTCGCCCATTTTTTTGATAATTGCATTTTTTATATTTGAAACCTAATTTTTTTTATTATCTAGATTGTATATAATTTAGTTATTCAACTAATTTTATTTTTACCTAATAAAATAATATTTTGATGTTATACAAAAGATATATGTACACTGTATAAGAAAAAAATATTTTTTGCATTGTAAGAAAATATATATACACCACATAGTAGTTAAAAATTAATCTTAATGTATAAAGAAAAATATGTAATGCAATTAAACTTTTTTTATTTTTTAACAACAACAAATTTGGTACACCTATAGTTTCCTATATCAATTCTCTTTTATATTTTTAACAAAAAAAAAAAACCTTAGACAAATTTAGTACACCATATTATATAGATTAAGTATGATCGTATTGAACTAGGGGTGAATAAATAATTCGATCAATCTGCTTAAATTAAAAAATTCAATCACATCCGTCAGATTGGATTGGATTGACAAATTTTATAATTGGATCGAATTCAAATCAAATTTAGATTAACAAATTTTATAATCCACTTTAATTCAATCTAGACCAAATTACTATTCAAACTATAAGTAAATACTTATTTTATTTTTAATATACTATATTAAATATTATCCATATTACGATTACATTAAATTACTATTTTAGGTTAAAAAAATAAATATAAATGTTAAATTCTCTATAATAATTTAATAATGTTCGAGAGTACACTTTTTATTATTTTAATTTTCTTAGTTATGACTATAAATAAATTAATTTTACTAAAAATGTACTAATTTAAAATTTAAATATTAGTATACATTATGTTTTTAATCATGATAATAATAAAAAATAAATTTTAATTTTAATTTGATTTTATCCGATTTAAAATTTTTAATTTATTTGGATTCAAATTGATTTGAATTGAATTGACTACATCATCGAATCGAATTCAAATTAAATATCTTCAAATTCGCTTTGAATTCAGATTAATGAAAAACTAGCATTACAATATAAGGGTGAGAATTACATGAGTGGTTAGAAATTTAGTAGATAAATATAGTTTATGTAATATTTAGATTTTATGAATGAAGCTACATTATTATTATTATTATTATTATTTGATTCAAGTATTTTTAAATTGTACCATTGTCAAAGCCTAAAAAACTCAACATTTTAAGGTAAAAATGCTTTCCTTCACATACACATTACATAAGTTTTTATTTGGAGTAATTATGATATGCAGACAAAAAATTATGTGCATTTTAAAGAAGAAAGATTGATCAGTTATATATAGATCGATCCTAAATATATCTCGATTCAATTATGTTGAACTTCATATTTTATAAAAAATGGGCTTGGAGAGAAGGATCGATCCCCCTTATTGTTGGTGTAACATAATTTTGTATGAGATCAATCCCACGTCTCGCTGATGTAACTTTTTTCAATGTGGGATTGATCTCCCTCAATGATGAGTCGATCTTGCTGACGAAAACTAGGTTTTTTTAATTTTCTCTTTGCATTTTTTAATCCTAGTTAACTCATAAATGCCAATAATATTTTGCCACAATAGTTAAGTGATGTAATTTTACCTATGTTTTTATAAATGAATACGATAGTATCTTTGTTGACTTATATATATGTTCTTAGGCTTTGACTCACATAGGTTGATTTTGTTGATTCTTAATATTAGGTTGAGCTTCATTTCTTTATCTTGCATATTTTTTATGATTATGCTATCATAGATCTGAACTTGTTTATTAATTTTGAATCTTTGATATTTGTATGATCATCTTAGTTTAAGTCTAAGACTATTTATTTCATATATTTATGTCTGTATAGTTTTTTTTTTTTTTTAGATTCTTTCATGCTTGAAGCAAATAATTTTATGTGTGATCATGATAAACTTACTCAATCATTGAAATTTAAAGAAACTATTTTTATTAAAATTGGGCTTAATAGCTTGTTCTAAGATTTTATAGAGATATGATTTATTTGATATATATTTTGAATCTTTTAGTTATATTTATTCATTGTTAAATCTGTTTTAGAACACACGTTGTATTTGTACTAACCTTGTAGGTGTAAGGTTGACATATTCGATATTTCGTATAATCTGAGTTATCGAAGCATTGGTCTGGATCCGTTTGCACCAACTTTGAGAAAACTATGAAGATAGAGCAATGGTTTGTAAGTAAAATACATTAGAGATTTTATTCGCAAAGGGTAGTCTAGATTTGAGCTTTGTACTTGTACATTAAATTTTCATAGTAAATAGATTAGGTAGTCTGGTAAACCAATAAGTTTTCTCATATGTTATTTTTTATTTTTGTACTTTATTTTTACACACAATTGTATGTCTGATTGTTGTGTTTATATTATATAATTAAAATTTGATAAAATTAAAAAAAAAAAAGTTACTCACCCTCTTTAAGCTTTATTAGATCAATAACTTAAAACTCTCAAATAGGAAAAAATTTATAGATAAATATTTTAAATATAATATTTTAATAAAAGAAATTATATTTAAAATATTATGTACTTTATTGTCTATAGTTTTATTATCTATAAAATAAGTTTGTTATAAAAAAATTGAATTATTTTTATTAAATTTTAAAAATTAAAAAACTTATTTTTGATTTAATATGAAAAAATTTCAGACAAACTAAATTAAGTGTCAAGTACGATTTAGATTTTAGACAATATTTTTGGTAGTACAAAACTTTTATATAATCATATTATTAGTGATACAAAATTTTTATATAATCATACTATTTTTATATTATGAAAAATAACTTAATGTTATAACTAAATACTTAATTGTATAAATATATTATCTGAATTTTTAGCATTGCTTAAAAAAACGTCATTAGAGTTGAGTATTTGAGTGTATTTCTTAAAATTGTCAAAATTTATCATTTTTATTAAATAACATTTTTTTTTTACATTTGCTAAATATTAATTTTTTTAATTAAATAGTAAATTTTACTGTGAAAAGATTAGGTCAACCACATATTAATCTCTTTTTATTATTTCCATAAAATGATATTTTTCATTCTACTTATTTGATATTAAATATATGCTAATTATTTGGAAGAGAAAATGTGATTATTTAATTTCGAAAGTATGTGTTATATTACCTACTTTTGACATATATTTTTTATGAGATAGAATAAATAGTTTGAATAACTTTTTACACCTTAATATTTCAATGGCTGAGGTTTATGATCAATAAGAGAGAAAAAATTACTTTCTTAGATTTCAAGTGTTGAAATATAATGGTATAATAAATTGGAGTCACTTATCCTATACCATTTGATAATATGTATTTGTATATATTTTTATTTATAAATATGTATTTATAACGTATTTAAAAAAGTGGCAAATTTTGGAGACCAATGTTGTTAACTAATAAATCTAACTAATCTGACTGTTAAGTTATTCATATTTAATGGTGAATATTTTACTTAATTTTTGTCTTAATTTTTGAAATTATTAACTAATTTTAAATTTTAAATTGTGTTATCATTTGTACCATTAATTTTTGCCTTAATTTTTTAAATTATCCCTTTAAAAAAATATAATTATATTACACGTTTGAAACGTTAAAAAGTTTAAATATTAATAACTATAAATAAAATTAGTCAAAATTTGAATTATATTAATAAAAATAAAAAAAAAGTGCCAAAATTAATTTTAAGACAATCTCCATGTGCTAGCAATACCCCATTCATTTTGTTATATACTCTTTCACTTCATTAATTGATAGATGAAATGTATTTAATTTTCAAAAGAGTTTAGATTTAAAAAAAAAAAAAAAAAATTTGCACATGTGAATCAGCATGTGTGAATTAGATTAGTCAAAGAGCAAAACAAAGTGCACCAAGAAGTGTTTGCTAGCATTCGTGTCAACTAAGTACCAGTCAGAAATCTCGGGGCGTTTTTCAAAAAAAGATGATATCAAATATTAATGGAGATGAAAAGTTTTAAGGATGATGAACTGATTATAAATAATATTGACATTGTCGAAATTTTAAACATCAATATTTATTATTAATTGAATTATGTATTCTATCTTTAATCTATTTAAATTTTTTTAATTTAATTTATTATTTTTTAATTAATTTAATTTAGTTTCTAATATTTAAAAATTTAACAAAATTAATTAAAATTACAATTTTCATTAAATAGATTTAACAATATTATACTTAAAATATGATAAAAGTTTAATTTTTAATTTATTTGGTCTCATTTTATTTTAAAATACATAATTTAGTAATTAATTTATGAAAAAAATTATAATTTATTTATCAACTTTTCAAGTTTTAATAATATTATAATTATGTATAATACCGTTAATTTAATTTAACAAAAATTAAAATTTTAAATTAAATTTGTTAAATTTATAAAAAATTGTGGTTAAATTATGTCAACCGAAAGCTTAAGAATATAAAATCTTAAGTAAGTTAAGAATAAGCTTTATTTATTTCGTTTTGCAAAAATAATGACATCTTCATTAAAATATCATTTTTTGCTAAAATGTTGCGATATTATAGGATATTGTTGTAATCTGACTTCTTTCATCGAGACATTGGCAACGTATATTAGATTGTAAATTGTAATTTTCTGGTGGCTGTTGCTAATCCTGCACTTTTTCTTTTGATTTATATGTCTTTGTTTTTTTTTGTTTTTTTTATTACAGGATCGTAATTCATAAAGTTCATTCCTTTATCATGTACAAGTGATTATTCATTGTTTTTGTTTTTATGCCATATTAAAAGTCCGTCACTTTCCCCAAAATTTTCGTATTTTCTCTTCAGTAAAAGAAGTTTTTTTTTTATTATCAGTTCAGTAAAAAAGATAGAAAGTTAAAAGAGAAAAATCAACCAAAAATTAATTTTACCGGAAATGTTTGCTGTTCTTTGAATAGCAGTTGGGCAAAGAAAGAGTGTGTCTTAAGTTTACTTTTTCAATATTGGTGTCGTTTTCTCTTATCTGCAGCCGACTTTTTGGCTGTGTCGCCTTCAATTCCTAACTTTTCATTTTTATAGTGCGAAATTGTGATAGGTACGTCTACCAAAGCTTTGTTCTTTTTTTTTTTTTTTTTGATCTCTCAGAGAGAAATCAATAATAGGCTATTCGTTTTGGGCTAACTTCAGAAATGGGTTTAGCTGTGTTGACGCTCTCTTAATAGTTAGCATTTTTTAGGTCTCTCAGACTGTCACATGAACAGCTCGAGCTTCTTATTTTCTGTTAGGTAATGTTTTTATATGTTTCTTATTGACTTTTTTGCAATTAAATTCTTGTTTTAGGTTATAAAATATATTGATTTTACATTTTTTTTTTTTCCTTCTGTGAAATTGGTTCGGTCAACTTTTGAGTTTGGCGATTAACGTTTTGAGGACTAGTGAATTCTGTGCATCTTTTATTGGTGCTTTCTGGGTTTGAGCTTCTATATATTTTGATAGTCTAAAAGAGATGCCTGGTTAAGATCCGACTCAAAATATTTTGATAGTTTTCTAAGTACATGGATTTTGTGGGTTGTTTCTAGAATCAAGTATTTTTATTTGTTTAACAATAGATTAGGATCCGTATTAGCTTGTAATTTTGGTCAAGAGTTTCTCAGGTATGGCATTTAGCTTTATGCCTACTCGAATACGTTGCTTTTATGTGCTTCTCCTTATTTCAAGTGCTTAATTTTGGGTTTTAGCTTACAAAGATTTGATTATTATTTATGTTTTCTAGAAATAAGTTATACTAGGTCCATTGCTTTTGTTCAATCACCGACTCCTGTGTTCTAAATGGATCTGTAATCCACTTTTGGCTACAGAGTGAAGTTTCACGTCAGATTACTGATTACATATTTGGTTCACTGGAAACGTTTTCAAGTTTCTCCTTTTGAAGTCACTTGACCTGCTGGGTATGGCTTCCATGAGCATATCATCTGCTATACCACATAATAATTCCCAGGGTCTCACAACTGCGTTGGCTTCAGCTATGCTTGAATGGTTGCTAATGTTTCTTCTTTTGATTGATGCCATATTCTCGTATGTAATTATAAAATTTTCTCATGGATGCAAATTGCAAGTCCCATGCCTCCTCTGCTCAAGACTCGATCACGTTTTTGGCAAGGAAAAAAAGGGTTACTATTGGGACTTGATATGTGCCGATCACAAGTCCGAAATGTCTTCTTTGCTACTTTGCAATGCTCATGGTAAGAAAGGAAGTAAGAGATCATTTGTATCACTTAGAGATAGTGATGTGGACCCTTTATATCATATTAGAAATGCTGAGCTCGAGAAAACTTCTGATACTGAATCCAGAGCTCACCTTTCTGACAATGAGTGTGCAAGTGATAGGATTTGCAAAACAGATGGTTTCAAGGAAGAGCTTTCTGTTCCACATGTCGAGCCCCACATTATCAACCTAGTTGATGATTGGGCTTCAGAGAAACACAAAGATCCATTATCTGGTTCAAAACCTATGCATTTCGTGTCAGAAACAGCATTAGATGCTACTGAGGATGATAACAAATCTTCAGAATCTAATTTTCCTATTGGACATGGAAGGGAAGAACTCAAATGCCAACAAGTTGCATGCAAAAATGACGTCCTCACTTTAACTAAACCTAATCTTAATGTTGCTGCTCCATCGCCAGATAGCTGTGAGTTCTTTTTTTCGTTTCCATCCGTTGCTTTGCCTGTCTCATTTCTGTGATTCTGGCTTTTATTTTTAAAAGTTAGTACAAAAACTAATTGAATTAAATCATTTTTGATGATGAAGTTTTCTTTTTCTTTATTTTTTGTTGTTTTGCTTGTGAATGTGGGTTTGTTATTTGTTTCGCATGAAGCTACAATGTAAGCATCTCAGTGTTTATGTAGTTGATTAAATTTTAGGTGTATTCTGATGCCTATAATGTTTCTCTATCAATAGATATTACCAGCACTGACAAGGTGGGTCAAACGTACATGGAAGAATGCAGAGAAGCTTATAAGGTAGGAGAAAAGACATCTGAAACAGGTTTGGAAACAAACCTTCTCACAAGTGATTCAAGACAGCAAGTTTCTAAGATCTTGGATCTTGGGGATGCTTACAAGCTAGCTGTTGGTAATAATGGAAAAAAGGTTTCTGGTGCACTCACAGAACAATGGATTAGGAAGGACTCTTCAAAAGTTAGTGAAGATTTGAAACTATTACTGTCACAGTTGTCCGCCAGTCGAGGGATTGAGCAATCAGCTAATGATCTCAGTCCTAAATTTTCTATAAACATTGATGATATGAAGACTTCTGATCCGTTTAATTATGTTGGAATACAGATACTTCAGAAAAGGATATCACTTGAAAGGAACGAGTCTGGTTTGTCTTTAGATGGAAGCATTGTCAGTGAAATTGAGGGTGAGAGTGTGGTTGATAGGTTAAAACGACAGATTGAACATGATAAAAAACTTATGACTGCACTGTATAGGGAAGTGGAGGAAGAAAGAAATGCATCTGCTGTTGCTGCAATTCAATCTATGGCCATGATTAACAGACTACAGGAGGAGAAGGCGGCGCTCCATATGGAAGCATTGCAGTACCTAAGAATGATGGAAGAGCAAGCTGAATATGATGAAGCAGCTCTTCAAAAATCAAATGACGTTCTCGCTTTGAAGGAGAAAGAAGTGCAAGATCTAGGAGCACAGCTTGAATTTTATAGGACTAAGTTTCCAAATGAATCATTTTATAACCAAGAAAAAACAATTTGTGAAATGAAGGAAAGGGTTGTTGGAGATGACCATCCTGAATATTGTAGCATTGAAGAGCCTAGGGTTCTCACTCATCCTGTGTCTAGAAAACCTAATACCGAAAATGAAAGGGCAGATATCCTTTTTGACAATAGCGATGAGCGTGTTCTAAAGAACTCACTATTGGAGTTTGAAGATGTAAAGATGGTTATCTTACAACGTTTGAAGAGTTTGGAAAATGCACTTCATATGCTTTCTAGTGATGAGGTAAACTCATATTTTTCTGACAATGGGAGAGAAAAATTAGAGTCAGAAGTGGTTAATTGTAAAGAAGATTCTCCAAAAAGCAGCAAAACAGATGAGAAAGATGATGTGTCTCTATCAGGATGGAATTCTGACAACTTCTCAATTCGAAAATCTCTGCTAAATGAAAAGGAAATAAGTGAATCTTGTTTCAGCAGAAAAAGCTCTATGGAGTCCTGTCAATTGACTGATTTAGCTCATCTAAGAACCGAGTTATCCGGCATGAATAAGAGGCTGGAAGCCCTTAAAGGCAATCTAGAATTTCTTGCACACGTAATTCACTCACTTAAAAATGGGGATGAGGGTCTTCAGTTTATTCAGGAGATAGCTTGTCACCTGCTAGAATTGAGAAAGATTTCCACTGACAAGATAAAAACTGTAGCTTCTGCTTCTGAAAATCACGACTTGTGAGTTCTTTTACCATGTTCATCTCATGTTAATCATTCTGTCTTATGTTGATGTCTGCACTTTATTCTAGTGTTATTTTGATTACTTTCCTTGATATCATTTCATCTAAATATTGTTTCAAGTTCATGATATACCAGCAAAACGGAACGAAGACACCAGTTAGGTTTTATAGTTTTGATTCCCGACCGTACGTATATCATGGTGTTTAACACCTATGATGAATTCACTTTAACTTGTTGATTAACATTCAAGATATTTGTTTGTAATAGTAGTTTTTTTTAAGACCAGAGAATGAAAATATATCGAGCCTTTAAGGAGTATAGTCTTTTTTAGACCAATAGAATGAAAATAGAACCGTAGGGTTATTCTTGTTATCCATTTTTAACTTTGTCATATATACAGAAACCTTTTGCTTTGTCGCTTACAATTCTTTTCTGATCCATCAGATGAATGTAGGAGAGGATATGTCATGTATCAGCTGCCAATTTTATACATAATACAACTGGCAAAATCTTTTGTTTGAAGAATATTGCCTTCAAGTGTACAGCGTCGACATAGTTTTTTATATACTTTGCAGAGAGCTGTGAGAGACTTGACCTTAAACTGTTGAGTTTACTTTTATCTTCCTTCTTTTCTTTTGTTTTCCCAAATATTTTTAGCTTCATTATTTTTTTTTTTGTTAGAGATGATGAACATTTAAAGGTTAAAAGACACCAAATTAATTAAATTCGTCAAAGATATGAAATCAATTTACACAAACAAAAATTATTAATGGTGCCAAATATGTACTAAAACGACTCAAGTCCTTAATATTGTCAGTGATGCGATGCGGGAAAGAATGAGATCACATCTCTACCCTAACGTCATATTTATAATTCATTTTTAAAATGGTATAACTTTTATTTAAATGTATGTATTATATTAGGTATTTAATTTAATTTGTATGAATTTTTAATAATAAAATTATGTATTTTAATTTTTGTTTTTTTTTTAAATTAAAAATAATATTTTTTATTTTTTAAAAATGTAATAAAAATATAAAAGTGAATTAAATATTAATTAAATTAAATTTTATAATAAAAATTATTTTAAAATAAATTATTTTATTAAAGTATTTATAATTAATTTTATTATTAAATATGATACAAATTAAACATAATATAATTTAAATTAATATTATTATATCGTAAGTTTTCACTTGGTTAGATTTTTCACTAAAGTTATAAGGATTTGGGGATGAGAGATTTCCCTAAGGAAAAATAAATGTTTATATATAGCTTATGCTCGAAATCAACAAATTTTATAATGAAAAATAAAATTGTTTATTTAATATATATGAAATTTAGGAAAGGTATAGAATTAAGGCTATTTTAAAGGTGATTAAATTTTGGTATACTTTATACAATGATGTTTGGACTTTTATATTTTAATCTATGTAAAGATACCAAAATTTTTATCTCATTTACACATTTCTTTTTTTTTTTTTTATTAAGTCTATCATGTCAATTAATTAACACTAATTAAATTTTTTTATATCAATTAATTAATACTAATTAACTGACGTGATAGAATTGAATCACAAAAAATAATTTATATGTAAACAAAATAAAAGTTTGGGTATCCTTTTGTAGAGAAAAAAGTTTGGGTATCATGAAAGTCATTTTGTTTGTGTCAAGTTTAGTCACTTTACTTTCACAAAGGATACTTAGATCATTTTTTCTATAAAAATGGAACATTTTAGTTACATTTTGAATTGTAAAATATTATTTTATTAATATAAATTCTGATATCATAATAAAATGAATTTAATGAGTTAAAATTGTCATTTTATTGTAAGAGTTTAGATTGAAATTGAATAATATAATTTTTTTTTTTTTAATTTTGGGTCAACTATTTTTGTAAATTTTTTATTTTATATAAATTTTTTGTAATTTTGTACCACATTTTCTGTAGTATTTGTAAAAATATACTATTGCACATTATGTCTCTCACACACTTTAGGCTCTAATATTAGTACACGAGTATTATTATCAATTTTTCCCAATAGAAATCTTATTAAGAAAATCTCAATTTTCCCATCGTTTAGTTACTCAATGGAAAACACTACCTACTCCTTTTTACTTTGAATCCGTTTCTTACCATTTAGTATATAAGCTCATCAGTGAATCCGTTTCTTACTGTTAATATATTGCATATGAATTTAAATAAGGTAAAGAGAGAGTCTTCTATTTTTTTTTTTTATAAAAGGTTGTGGCTAGCAGTTTTCAGTGGGTGTATTGGGACATCCCAATTAGGTTGGCACCTCCTTAGCATCTTCTTCATTAAACCACTCAACCACTAATATTATTAAATATTAATAAAATTAAGCATACAAATAAATATTTTTAACAAAACCTGTAATTAGGTTTGTTGTTAGCATCTGAATAAATAAAAGAGCTAGCGAAAGATGGGGCATTCTACTACCAAGTCGCTGTACATAAACTAGGAGCCTTAGAAGCTAAACTATCAGCTGCAGCATTGCCCTCCCTGTAAATATGTAAATAGTGAAACTCCATATGGGTAATTTTATCTAAACAATCCATTCAAGCAGAATGCCATCTCCAAGGAACCGAAGAAGACCGAGTCTAAAAGAGAGCTACAACATATCCTGAGTCTGATTCCAACCAAAGACGCCTCCACCGAAATATATATGCATACTTCACCGCATAAATGGCTGCCGCTAGTTCTGCTTCAAAGCATATGATACTCCAAGCGGAATACAAAAACAACCCTTAACAAATGATCTGAAAGTTTGAAAAACACCTGCACAACCAGATAATCCTGGTGCTCCAAAAGTTGCACCATCTGTATTGACCTTTATCCATCCCGAGGGTGGTGCCTTCCAATTAACCTCTATAATCCTTGGTGCCCGTCTCGGGATCCCTGTTATTCGAAGTCGCCTAAGTAACTGTAGATCATCCACAGTATTTTGCATGCAACCACTCTTTGAGAGACTCGCCTCGTGGATAAAACGCCATACTGTGGCAAAAGCCGAACTCAACGTCGTCCTCTTATTGTTAAATCGATAGTCATTTCTAGTAGTCCAAATCACCCAAATGACTGAAACAATTCCTGCTTTCCATAAATTGGCGAGTTGTGATCCAAATTCCATTGCCATTGCGGCCTTTCTATAGGTTTAGGATTGATTAGTCTGTACATGGTCATTTTTCAAAGAAGAAGCATAGGAAGTCCCAAAGAGCACCTGGAAAATGACAACTTAAAAAAAGATGTGATATAGTTTCCTCCTTAGATCCACATAACGAGCAACGGGTGGGAAACGATTGTCCCCTCCTTTTTAACTAACAATTCGTTGAAAGTTTATTCTGAATTGCACGCCATAGCAAAATAGATCGTGAGGGCGGTATATAATGAGCCCAGATGGCCTTACCCCAAATCTTGCGTTCCCCAATCACACGTAGTGAATCATAAGCTTCACTGGCTATAACATCTCCTTTAAATGAGTGTGTCCAAACTCTGATGTCCGAACCTATGCCAACAACTGTTGACTGAATTTCTGAGGCAATATCTGGATAGGAGTCTTTGAACGATTGCAGTAAATTCCAACTATCTTCACGGAGGTAGTCTCCCACTAGTGAGTGTATCGGAGGGTCCACTAGTGGATTATCCATCCTAACAATTAGTGGAATACCTAACCAATTGTCTGTCCAGAACTTAACTGTAGAATTCCTTCCAACTAACCACCTTGACTCCTCCAAGAGGGTTAAATAGTGAGGTCGCAAACCCGGCCGACTGATGAGCAGACATAATAATTCCGTGGAGAGCCATTTTTTGCTAGATATCTACTACGTAAGTAAAGCAGAGTGTTAAAGCTCCCTGTGATTACCCTCTATGCGAACTTTCTTAGCATGGCCTCATTTAGGAGAAGGATATCCCGCAAACCAAGACCTCCTTCATCTATTGGGCGACAACAGTCTTTTCAAGCCACTTGTACCTGTTTGATTGTATCGGTCTTTCCCGACCAAAAGAAATTGCGAATGATTTTTGTTAGGTCCTGAAAGGACTATTTTTGGCCATTTATATATCTGAAATGAGTGAAAAAATGTACCCTGAATGATCGAAGAAATCAAGCAACGCTGTCCTACCAAAGAAATAGTCAGCCCATTTCAGGCCTCAATTTTCACACGAATTTTATCTGCTAAGCTTTGAAACCAACACTTTTTCGGAGCCCCCTGGAAGAGATTGATGCCCAAGTAAGACAAGGATGATCTTTCAATGCGCATGCCAGATAAATTCCGAAGTGATGAAATGTTGTTCGGTGTAACACCTTTACCAAAGTAGATAAAAGATTTTTCTAAATTTACCATTTGACCTGAAAGGCGACTATACAAGGAAAAAACCTCAGTTAACACTTGAATGTTAGTCTCACTTGCACGACCAAAAATAAGAAGATCATCTGCATATAAAAAGTGTGTTGGCGCACGAGCTCCTCTGGGTGAAGATATTGGGAGTAAATTCCCCGTATCAACCAATTTTCCAAGGTATCTGCTGAGGAAATCTTCAACTATGCAAAATAATAGGGGGGACAAAGGATCCCCCTGTCGGACGCCTCTAGAACAAGAAAAATAGCCCCTGGGTGAACCATTAACCAGAATTGAGATTCTTGCTGATGCAAATATATCTCGAATCCAGCCCAGAAAAATGTTGTCAAAACCAAAGCATTGCATCACTTTCAAAATAAAATCCCAGCACATAGTGTTAAAAGCTTTGTGAATGTTAATTTTCAGAGCGATGTTACCTTGTCGGCTGGAAAGCTGCACAGCGTTAAAACACTCAAAAGCACCCGCCATGCAATTGCCAATGTTTCGACCTGGAATGAATCTAAATTGATTTTGAGATAGAATACGAGTGCATATATGTCCTAATCTGCCAGCAATAATCTTTGTTATTAACTTGTACATAAAGTTACCTAAAGCAATAGGCCTATACTGATCAATAGAGCTTGCTTGCTAGTGCTTGGGTATAAGAATTAAGAAATTGGAGTTTAGTCACGGGTGTATCTGACCTGTTTTAAAATAATCTTGTACCGCTCGTACAATATATGTGCTGATAATATCCTAGCACTGCTGAAAAAATTTACCAGTAAATCCATCTAGTCCGGGGGCACTCATTGGATCTAATTCAAAAACTGTAGCTCGTATGTCTTCTGATGACGGTATGCGTCGTAAACTTTGATTATCAACAGAGGTGACCAGGGAAGGCACCACTGACTCTATGGGAGCAAGATCTGTCATTCCACCTGTCTGACTTAAGAAAAGATTTTCATAGTAATCCAAAATATGAGTGGCTATTACCTCTAGATCATTAGTTATTTCTCCATTAATTTTCAAATGTGTCAAAGGTTTTTGTGCTCTTAAACGACGAAGTAGTGAGTGAAAAAAAGTGGAGTTTCTATCTTCACCTTTCAGCCATTTTAATCTGATCTTTTCTCTTAGAAAGATATCTTGCTGGTGCAACAATCTATCTAAATCAGCATGAGCATCAGACTCCAGTTACAGCAGTTCTTCGGAGAAAGAATCATCATTATAACGCTGTTGAATGTCAGCCAGTGTATCTGTTGCAATTGCAATATTTTGATTTAAATTAACAAAGACAGTTTTGTTCCATGTCTTGAGAACCAATTTAAGAGCCTTAAGTTTGCCAATAACAATACCCATAGCGCTAGCCTGGATAGGCACCGACCAAGTGGCATGGACTAAATCCATAAATCTAGGGTGTTCGAGCCACATACCATGAAACCTAAATGGCCTTGGACCTCCATTCCCTGTCGCAGAAGCCGTGAGTAAAAGCGAATGGTGATCTGAGCAGTGTCTAGGAAGGGTACAACAGGAAACCGTAGACCAAGAGTCTAGAAAGGATTCTGAACACAACCCACGATCTAATCTTGATCATATTTGAGATAGTCCACCTTTACAGTAAGTGTAAAAGGCTCCTTTAGTGTCAATTTCAACCAAGTTACAGGAAGAGATCATAGCACTAAAATCTTCGATAGAGGTATTACTACTAGTCAAGCCAGTAGTTTCATGGGATCCAAGAACAGCATTAAAGTCCCCTATCAATAGCCAAGGGACTTGAGCATTTGAAATCGCCCTTAGTGAGTCCCAGAGGTCCCTTCTTCTAACATACGTTCCTTTACCATAAATAAATATTAAAAGAAAGATTTTTGAATTTGCTGTGTAAGTGACCGTTATATGTTGTCGATGTTGTATAACAATTGTTGTGTCACCTGTCACCACGAGGGCTGCAAAGAGCCAAAATTTGCTGACCGTTGTAGAGTTGAGCCGATGAAGGAGACAATTTTATTATTTATCAAGTTTTACTTGAGGTGTTACTTATAAATACTTTTTGTATCAATATATTATATTAGACTTGACTTTAATAAAAATAAAATAATATATTTTAATTTTTTTTAAATACACATTTTGGATCGAACCCCCTTAAACCGGAGCCCTAAGTAACGGCCTATATGGCGGTTGAGCCGGCCCTGTTTTGGAGTCATGTTCTACTCATGAATCTATCATCACCTTTGATTTGCCTATTTAATTTAATTTTTACTCTTTTTTTTTTCTCATAATTTTAATCTATAAGATAAGATAGAATCATAATTCCGAATATGACTTTAAAGTCATGTTGTATAGCATTACTTTTCTATTAGTATCTACAGCTTGTCATCTGTTATGAAGTTGTTAGCAAGACTGATATATGATTGGCAAATAATATTTCTCTATAGTTAGTTACCTACTACTAGCTATAAATATCTTGTGTAAATAGTATGAACGTATTACATAGGCTTATACTATTTGATTTAATAAAATTGATTTCTTAATTAATTATTGAACCTTAGCCTAGGTTGTTTCCTTGTTTGGTTTAAAATTCATGTTCGGACAAATCTTGCATAGGGTTTAAGGCTAATTTTTTCATGTAGAATTGAAGTGTAATGTGTTCAGTTTTCATAGATTCCAATTTACTAAGCCGTTTGACCCAATTTTTTTTTACTAAGCCATTAGTATTTCGAAACAGACATGGACTTTGAGCCGAATATCATTGTAAGATCGAGAAGAGTAAGACATGTTTTGTGTGAAAATTAATAAAAATTATGAGTCTTTTAATCTCAAAAAATTAACCGAATGAATAGAGATATTAATATTTTTTATAAAATTTTGTAGAGTATTATATTTTATCAATGTGAGACAATTTCTTTAACTAACATTCCCTTTAAAATATGGGTCTTTATCTTTGCAAAGTCCATCACATTGTATTTTTAATCTATTTATTATATTCTATTATATTTATGACACTTATCTTTTTTTCTTTCGCAAAGTTCATTCATTTTGTTTTTGTTGCAATGAGAGGAGAGACCCAAGGTTTTTAGTTTTGATATTAAAATTATGATATCATGCAAAAGATTATAGGAATTATGAATTCTCTAATCTCAAAAGGTTAACTTAATGAGTAGAGATACTCATACTTCTTCTAAATTTTTTCGTAATATTATATTTTATCAATATAGGATAATTTTTTTAACACTTTATATCTAAAATAATTTATTTATAGTAGATAGGTTAGGTGTTTATAATCTCGTGATTTTTCTTCTTAGATCATGTTTATTTAGATTATTAGTTTTGGATTTTTGCAAAATGCATGGGTTTGTGATTCAAATTTAACAAATATATAAAAGTGTTAATTATCTATCAATAATAATTATTCTTCCAAAAAAAAAGAGTCTTTAAATACAATTTTTAGAGAAAAATTGATGTTAAAATTTTGTAAAAATATCTATAGTAATAATCTTAAAATAAATAAATAATTTATTTATTACTAAAGTTAATAATAAATATACAATAAACTATTTTATGATAAATATCTTTCATAATTTATGTCAATAACACGCAACTTAATCAAACATAATAAGCATTAATAAGTGTTTTTTATTTAATAATAATGTGTATTAATTGACTATTTTTTTAATTCATATTAAATATGAAATTTTTCGATAAATATTATATGCTTAAAATTATTTAGCCAGATTTAACTTATTTACTAAATAAGGAAGCATAAATTATAATAAATCTCTTAGTGAGCTTAAAATAGTTATGTAAAAATAATATAAATTTAATACGTAAAAATCAATTATGTATAATAAATATATTTATTATGAGAAAACTTTAGTATTTATTAATATATAAGAAGAAGAAAAAGAAAAAGAAAGACTACCAAAATTATTGACACTCTTTACATGTATGGTAATAATAGAATTAATTAGGTAAGTATAAATCATATGAAATGTCTTTTAACGTGATTAACATAATTATGTACGGATAGCAATATAAATTTTGTACATATTAAAACCATAAAAAAAAATACTACTTATTCTAAGTATATTTATTAAAGAGATATTGTGGTATTTACTAATATATATGCAAAAAGAAAAAATAGAAACAACCAAAATTATTTACGCTTTTATATTTAAATAAAATATGATTAGATAAGAATTGATTGATTACGATTTATTTATTAAATATATAAGTATAAATTTTATTAATTTTTATTTATAATGTAATTAAAATAATAATGCAAGATTAATAATTTTTACTCATAATGTAATTAAAATGATAATCTAATATTAATAATATGAAGTTAATGTACAATAAAACTACTTAATACAATTATTATTTATTCTAAAATTATTAGTATTACAATTATTATTTATTCTAAGATTGTTAGTATTTATTTGTGTATAAGAGTAAAAAAGTAAAGCAAAAAAAAAACTACTAGCAAACGACCAAAGAGCCGCTTTTTATATCAAAAAATAATTGTAAATTTTGCTTTACCACTTATTAAAGTTTACACTTAAAATTATTTCATTTCATTTAAATCTCATTTCATTTAATTCCTTATAAACTTTAAACATCTCATTTTTTTCTATTAAAATTTCATATTAAAAATAATTAAATTTTATTTTTTTCATTATTTTTTGTATTTTTACTTATTCAATTTAAGTCTATTTGTAACAAATAAGATATCCAAAATTGTAGAACCACAATACCATTTTTTCTCATTAAAAAAACTGAGATAAAAAGAGTTAAATTTCTTAAATTAATAAATTGTATCATAAATTAATAAATTAATAAATTTCAATTTACAAACACGCTATCAAACAAAGAAAATGTGAAGGCTATTTCAACAGCAAAGATAAAACAAAAGCTAAATTTTATTTTCATTTTTATAAAAATATCAAACAAATATAAAAAGAGTTAAATTTCTTAAATTAATGAATTATATCTTAAATTAATAAGTTATTACTTTCCAATTCACAAACACATGTATCAAACAAAATAAAATGTGAAGGCTATTTGAACAGCAGAGATAAATCAAAAGCTAAATTTTATTTTCATTTTTGTAAAAATGTCAAACAAATAAAATTCAAATAAATCAGTTGGACAACAATCTTGGGCAACTCTTCTTTTTTATTATTTACTAATTTTGGAGTACTTGCAACGCACTCCTTTGCTAAATACATCTAATTAATAAAAGTTATAATATAAAAAATAGTAAAAAATAAATACCATATAATGATATTTTAAACTTACTTTTATATTTTCACATTAAAACTTTTTAAAGTAACAACTTTATCCACCATTTATAGTATAAATGTTATTAATTTAATAATTAAAATGTTAATTAAATTATTATGTTATGATTAAGAAATAAATTTTTTTTTTTTTTTTTAATTTCTATCAAAATTTCATCAAAGTTCTGAAAATTTTGATGTATTGATATAGAAATCAGGTGGAAGTCAATTTTTTCTAAAATTTAGGTAAACTTCAATATAAATTTGATACATTTTAGAGAATTTTTTATGAAATAAATTAAATATTGAATTTATCAAGATTTAGCTCAATAAAATAGTTTTATAATGTATGATGTCAAACATCTTTCTTCTTCTTCTTTTTCATTAATTTATATAATAAATTATTTTTATAAGTTATTGTGTTCTTTATCTCATTTTGATCAGATGCAACGCACGTGATTGTGTCTCAATAATTATCACAAATTTAAGGGATTAATTTTGAATGAAAAAATATTTTATTTTTTTAATAATATTATATAAAATAGAATGTGGCTTAATGTCACTGTCCTATCACTTATGTGCAATAATAAAATTATTTTTAAATAAATTTCAAAAATTTACAAAGTATAATATTTATCATATAATTTAAAAAATAAAAAAAATTAGTCTCCTATGAAAAACAAAATTTCAAATTCAAAAACTTGAACCCAAAACAAATATATATATATATGAATGAGGCTTAATGCCACTATCCTATCACTCACATGCAATAATAAAGTTATTTAACATTATATTTTTAAACAATTTTCAAAAATTTATAAAATATAATATTTATTGTATAATTTAAAAAACAAAAAAATTAATCTCTTATCAAAAACAAAAAAAAAAAACTAATCTCTTATCAAAAACAAAACTTTAAACTCAAAAACTTGAATTGGGAACAACTACAATATTTATATAGTACTACATTGTTTACTAAAATACTTTAATGTAGAATAATAATTTAGAACTCATGTATTTGGATTTATTGTGTGAGAACTTTTTGAATTTAAAAATGAGTATACTTATACGAAATAATATTAATATTTAAGTGACAAAATTTTACATCATATACTCATAAATAAAAATTAGTAAAAAATTATGTCAAATAAATGGAGACATAAAATAAGATTAATAATAATAAGAAAAAAAAAGCTGCAATTAGCGGTAATAAATCAATAATTCATTAAAATAAATTTTTTTGAAAAAAAATATATATTATAAAAATCAAATAAATAAAAAACAATTGTTTTACAAAAATAAAAGTAAAAAATAAAAATTAACAAATTATAAAAAAAAAAAAAAAAAGAAATAAGAAAGATTTTTTTTCACACTTATAATAAGAGTCAAAATAAGTACAAAGACATTAAGGTAAGACTTATTCTATAATTTAAGCTCTCTCAACTCTATTTTAAATTATGCTTAATACCTTCATTGTCCCTACTTAAAAATAATAATAATAAATTCTCTCTTTTTAATTGTCAAAGAAAATATCATATAAAATTATTGGATCAAGCTTCATTTATATATAGAGTAATAGATTACTAAAAAAATATAAATTGCCAAATAAAATAAATTATATAAATAAAAAGTATAAAAAAATAAAAAATATTATTCATCATAAAATAAATATAAAATTTTCAAACAAATTAAAAATATAAAACAAATGTACTTACACTAAGTATCTACTAAATAAAATATAGCAAATAAATAAAATATAAAATATTAAATAAATACAAAGTTATTAACTCTTCTTTTATATATATATATATATATATATAAAGTGTATAAATATAATATAAATAAATTTTTGGTAAGAATAAAGATATAAGAGAAGTAAGTTTTATGAAAACAATTCTTTAATTTTTCATTTTTTTAACCCAAAAAAATTATTAAATAAACAATAGCTACATAATTAAAGTAACACATTTTAGATAAAATAAATGAATAAAAAAATTCAACAAAATAAAATTCAAATAAATATTATGAGAAAAACTACCCCAAAAAAAAATTATTAAATAAATAATAGCTACATAGCTAAAAGCAACATATTTTAGATAAAATAAATGAATAAAAAAATTCATCAAATAAAATAAAAGTTAAATAAATAGTATGGAAAAAAACTCTATTTTTTATATATACTATAATAGATATTAGTATTCTTCTAAGTTTTATTTAAACTTTAAAGTTTTTATTTTATAATTAATTAATAAATAAATAATTGTTACATAACTAAAAGCAACAAATTTTAGAAAAAATAAATGAATAAAAAATTCATCAATTAAAATAAAAGTAAAAAAAAAGTAAAAAAAAAAAAACTCATTTTTTTTATGTATACTATAATTTTTTTTTTTGATAAATTTTATGTATACTATAATAGATATTAGTATTCTTCTACGTTTTATTTGAACTTTAAATTTTTTATTTTATAATTAATTAAAATAATTTATTTTATATTACTTTGATATGAAATATGATACTTTTATTTTTGACTTGCAATACATATTTTTTATTTATTTTTAATTGATATTGTTAAATTAGTTTTATTGGTACCCAATTACACATTTAAGTAATTGTAAATAAAAGAGAATAATAAAAATAATATTTTTTAAAATTTATAATAATAAAAATAATATTTTTAATATTTAAATTTATATTTTTATAACTAAAATAATGATATATATTATTTTTTTTTTAAATATTCATTCAATAAAAAAATTTGAAGAAACAACCAGAGATAACTTTTACAACTAAAATTTGAGGTATGTTATTCAAACTTATCCACAGTCGCCCAACCAGAGCAGAGATATTAAATTTGAGGGAATGTGGTCGAAAATTTAATAAGAAATCGATAAATCAGGGTCGTTAAAGCTCATTGTTAAATTAGTTTTATTCGTACTCAATTACACATTTAAGTAATTGTAAATAAAAGAAAATAATAAAAATAATACTTTTTATAATAAGAAAAATAGTATTTTTTATATTCAAATTTATATTTTTATAACTAAAATAATGATAAGTATATTATTTTTCTTTTGAATACTAATCTAATAAAAAAATTTGAGGAAACAACCAGAGATAACTTTTACAACTAAAATTTGAGGAAAATTTGAGGTATATTATTAAAACTTATCCACAGTCGCCCAACCAGAGATATTAAATTTGAGGGAATGTGGTAGAAAATTTAATAAGAAATCAATAAATCAGGGTCGTTAAAGCTCATTGTTGAGAACTGTGCTAGGGCTGAGATGGGGTGGATAACTGTCCAATGTTATTACTTCTCGAAGATAAAGGCCGATGAAGCTCTGTGTAGCTGAAGCTCAACTTTTTTGCTAAAACAAGGCATGAAATTGTAATTTTTTTCTAGAAAATAATGACGAACAATGAGAATGGGAAAAAATGCCATTAGGCTTGAAAACATACTATTACATCGAGATTTGATAATTACAAAAGTACTTAAAATTGTGTTCAGACCGAATACTAAGACGCAAGTTTCAAGACTCAAATATGGTACTACTGTGGAGCAAAATAATGATTTTATATATAATTGCTCAACTAATTAGATTACTGGCATGGTAGTTGATTTGTTGAACGTGGGTTTTTGAATGATATATGTTGGCAACAAATTTGTACCGTTTATGCAACGTTTGGATCTATTATTCGGAAACTTATTTGTCAACAAAGCGACAATGACAAACTCCTATTGTCGAGAGATTTTCAAACCTATTGAGATGTCATTAAGATGGTCAAGCTATCCAATTTTTCAAAGTTATAAACTTGTGGTTAGGTTAGTGCGTTGAACGCTGAAACGTTAAAATAATCTAAACTGGCGTACTTTTAATATTATTTAATCACATAACTTTATATTAAAAAAAAATTAATTAATAATAAATTATATTATTTTTAATAATTTTTTATTAAATTATTATTTCATATTAAATAATTAAAAATTAATTAAAATATGATCTTTAATAAAGATAACAGTAAAATTTAAAAAAAAAATTAACAATAATAATATTCAAACAAAAAATATTTAAATATATAATTTATTTTTAATAAAATATTAAAATAAAACAGTTACAGTTAACAAATATTAAAAACCGAATATTTTGTAAAAAAAAAATTATATTAATTTTGACTTAACTATTGTTAGATACTCGTATTTTAATTGTGTTTAATTAATTGACAAAAAAAATAATAATAATTTAATAAAAAATTATTAAAATAATATAATTTACCTTTCATTAATATTTTTAATTTTATAAATTAAATAACATAAATAATTTAATATAAAATTTTTTTGTTTCTCTATTATATATATATAACCATTAGAGTCACAAGAGGTGGGACATGTCCTTGACATTTCACATACTCACATGATGATCGTGAGTGCGGGAGAAGAAAAAACCAAAGCACTAAGAATACAAATTCTGAAAGGCATGAGGCGGGCCAAGTAGTCATATGTGGAATTGTTTGTCGAACTGGGGCCATAGTAATGAGTAAAATTAACTGTAAAAGGAATGTGGTGTGACATATCAAGTAATGCAAAGTCGACAAACATGTGAAGTGGGTCATAAATCACATTTAAGCTTCTCTTCCTCTCTAGTCTCTAGCCCGCCCTTCCCTTTCCGGACTAATTAATTGCATCAGCTGTCCATTTTGACTAACAACATATAGTTATATCTTTTGGCACACTATTCAATTAGCTTCGAAACCTTTTTCATTAATAGCTGAACGTGGAATAGATGAGTTTGGCAACAATTATCTACATGCAAGGATATTGTTGTTTTTTTTGAAAAATAAAATCATATGCATCAAATTATAATATATATTAAATAATATATTAATTATTGACTATATATAAAGTTAAAATAAAAAATAATAAAATAATTATAAAATTTTTTATTAATATAAATTAATTAAATCCTATCATATAAATTATAATATATATTAAATTATAATAAAAAAAATTATATTTAACTAGGAGACATGCGGATCAAATTTAAGCTTCTCCGTGCCTCTGTATCAAACCCGAGTAAAAGCTTCTGGCTAGCCCTATTAGTACGTACTTCTAGGCAGGACATGCTATGAGCAATTTGGCTCATATCCTCTCTCTTGGTGAGATAATGACTAATTAATGTATCATAATTATAATATTTTTTCACATTATTATCAATAAAGACCAGAATTAATACTAAAAATATTTTAAAATTAATACATTATAATTAAAATATATTAAAAAAAATTATCTAATAAAAAGACAAAAATATAATAAAAAATAACTATTTATAACTTAAATATATAAAATTAATTTTTAAATAAAAATTTTAAACAAATCGAAAAGTTCAATCAAATATCCTAAAATTTATAATAATTATAATAAATGTATAAAAATATAAAAAATAAATTTGATTTAAAATTTTGAACTTGAAATTATATTTAAAAATATATATCGATAAATAATATAAGACTTAGAATAAAATAAAAATGAATAAAAAATTAAGAAAAAAAATATTAAAAATTAATTTAAAATATTAAAATAAAATATTATTAAATAAATTTAAAATTTAGAGTAAAATAAAATATAAAAAACTTTAATGATATAATTAAACCTTAAAAGCTTGACTATGAAGCTTCTCATGCTTGTCAAGTGAGGAATAATGTTAAGATTCAAATATAATATAAAAGAAAAGTTAGGTCATAATTTAATAGTTTAAATTTTTAAAATAATTAGTTTCTAATTAGCTTGATTTTAATATAATATGTTGTTTTATTCTTGATCATATTAAGACGACCACGAAACAAGATGAACACTATCATTTGAATTTTAAAGCTAATTGATTTAAGTGTTGAAGAAAATTTATAATTTTCTTTATTAAAACTTGAGAACTGGATTATATATGGACAAATATCATCATAAATGATGGTGCAAAAAGTAAGGAGCTTGTAACTTGAAATTTGTAGCACGAGTTCATAATGCTTCACAATAACAATCACACAATCGAACAACATGAAAATTAAGCATGAATGGAGTCATCTTGACAAAATAAAAAAGTTATACAACTAAATATATATATTTTTTTCCTTCTAATTTTAAAGAAATGATATTAAAACACTAAATAAATATTATAAATTATATAAAAATAAATAAATAAAATGAATCATAAAAATCATCTTATAAATAATATTAAACATTTTATCTATAAATGTCATGATAATATCTATGTTATTAATTGATATTTTGTTAATATTTTTTTAACTTCGGTATTTTTTAAACATTATCATACAACATGTATATAGATATTTCAAATCTCGACCGTGCAAGCCAATTGGTGCTTGTGTTTTTTACTTTTGAAGTACTAAAATTGACAAAGATCAATATTTAGAACTCTATGAATTCCTCACAAACCAAATTAGACAACGAAGACGCATGATGACATATTAATAAAATACAAGGACGTGAAAGCGTTGGGAACTCTGCCCTTACAAGAGAGGGAACAAAGGAAAAGTTAAAATGAGGAAAAAAATAGTATTGCATTAGAGTTTGCCAAAATAATTGAAACACCCTAAACCCCATCATTTCAGTGCAACTAATAGTCTATGAGAATTGAGAACCACTCAATTGCTACGTACATTTGATTTGACACACCACGGTTATAGATAATTAATCTGAAATATGTGATAAATACAAATAAAGTAGTAGTTTGTAATTTGATGCTATTATGTGAATCTTATTATAATTTTCAAAATTTATTTTAATTTATATCGGAGTTAATAGTTAAGATTAGTTGAATGAGCTAATCATCTCATGCCCTTGTAGACTTACATAATTGTCATTTAATAATAATACAATTTATATTTAATTTTTTCTCATTTTTAATTTCTAGAATGATATCAAAGTCATTTAACTTTAAACTTCATTATCCTAAAAGAAATACATAATAAAAAAAAAATTTGCTATAAGATTTTTCTTTTATTAGTAATTCATCTAGATTGCTTCTTGAAATCAATCAGCCAAATCATTCTATCGGAGACTATTCATCTTGATTGCTTCTTGTAATTAATTAATATTCATCTTAATTGCTTCTTGATTGGAAAGAGTAGTTCAGCCAAGGCAAGTGATGGACTCCAACACTGGTATCGATCATCATCTCGGTGCTGAACACCACTTCTCGGTGTTCAAGAATGGGTTTGGGAAAATCGTATGAAGACTAGGGTTTCAAAGGGTCCAGTCGAAGAACTGAGTTTGCCATGTTGAGCAAATAGGTTTTTTAATTCCACCTCTCTTCTTTAAGAAAGAGATCCCATGAATCTGAACTATAAGGCTCAGAGACCCACAACTTTCTAGTTGAAGAGTCTAGGTGCTTAGGGGGTCATGTGGCTATGATTTCATGTACCACCTGCGCGCTGAACCCTACTTTGTCTTATTCTACTTGTCGTATGTCTCCATCATCTAAATTTTCTAGTCAGCAAAGTGCTCCTCATTTTGTTCCTAATGTTACTATTGAGAGCAAAAAGGAATCTTGAGTTGCTATGGACATTTTATCCGCGGATTTAAATATTGTGGTTAATACATCTATTAAAATGATTAATATTTGCTAATTTTAAAGGCGAGAACGAAAATAGATAATATTTGAATATAAATTATCGAAAATAAGATGCGGACGATTATACTTAAAATCGTACCTAATTCATACTCAAAATATATTTTACAAATTTAATTTAAATATATATAAAAATTTATTACCAGGGACTCAAACTTGGGGTAGCAGCACCAACACTCCTTGTTATATCTATCAGACCACTTTTTATTTTTGAATCTATTAAAATATTTAAATGTATTTGTTTATTAAAATTAGTTATTAATTAAATACATAGAAAACATGTTAAAATAACCCAAAATCATTTTCATTTCTTTCTTGCTATTTTTTCTAATCTCCAGCTCGCAGTGCGATCTTCTTCTTCGAAAGTGTCTACCTCTCCGTTGGATCTCTGCCTCTCTAGCTCTCTAGCCTCAAAGTTGTCTGCCTCTCCCACACGTCCACACCAACAATAGCGCCATTCCCTAGTCCCCACACTCTCAAACCCGCAATCCTCTTCTCCGAAAGTGACTGCCTCTCCTCCTCCCCCACACGGCCTCAAAGCTATATGCCTCTCCCACACGGCCACACCAACAACGGCGCCATTCCCTACACTCTCTCGCCATTTCCCGTTCGCCATTTCCCGTTCGCCATCCCCTCTTCTGTAATATGTAAGCTACCTCTCTCTAACTGATATTTTGATTTTGTTATTCGGGTTATTAACTTCTTGTTTCAAAATGAGTTGTATTTTTAAGTTTTATTGTGATTTGTGAATTATAATTTATGAATTTTATATTATGGATAATTGTATTTTGATTTTCTTGATAATTATTATGGCAACGGCAGGTCTGTAGCAACACTAATTTTTTCAAAATCATAATTAGATTTTGTGAATTTAACTGGCAAAATTTCTCTAATATTTTTTGCAAACACATGGGTGCACAAAGTAGAAACTGCAAAAGCTCACACAAATATGTGCTTTTTTTTGCATCGGATATGGGACGGTTTTTTTGTTGTATCCGTCCTCGCTCGATCCCCGTTCGGTTATAACTGTACCTAAATCAGAGCAATTTTCGTGTAGTTTAGATTAGACAGTTAATTGTTCGATTTTGGGGACGAAAATAGCAAAAATCATCCCCATGCCCATCCCTAGTCTTGAGATGAGTATAGAGGGTCTTGGGAACTTTCTTGAGACAAATAGTCATTGAAAGAGTCGTCTTCAACTGTGTCATTATGGGAATAGTCACTGAAAAGATCTAAATAAATTTGGGGAATAGTGTTGGGGAAATTTTCTTGAACTTGTTATTGAATGTTGATCTCTACGATCTTCAAGTCAAGTCTTCATAAGATCCAATGTGATACTGCAAAATTACTATAAATATTATTGCATTTGAATTTGGCTTCAAGGTAAGATTTTAAGTCGCTGTCCTTAAGACGCTATTTGCCCCCACCAATTCGGTGAAGCACTAGGGTTCAACAAATATGCCTCCAAGATACAATGAAGCCTCTTGTTGTTTGCGGTGTGTGTTCACAAAGACAACTTAAGAACACCTTTGACTTTAAAGAGCACTCAAGATAATTAATATTTTCAATCTGTAGTATTTAGAACACTAACTTTATTTGTACATAAATTGTAGTAAAAAAATGTTAGAGAATATTTATTATCCATTTTTTTATTCTCTCAATATACTTCTAATGACCTAAATGAATGACTTATTTATAAAAGTCGTGTCTTTTAGAACATATATAATTATTTATAACAATTACAACTTATCAAAAATTCGTGTCTTTTTATTTAAGTCACAACCTTTCAACATAGCATTTTGCTTTCAAAAGTTGCAACTATTCAATATGTCTTTTGCTAAAAGGCATTTATCAACCATTACAACCTTTTAGCCAAAGGCTATGTCTTTTTAGTTTAGAAAATATTCTAACAATCCCCCATCATTTTCAAAAATGAAATATAATTTTGAAAACAGTTTTGAGAACTTTTATCTTGAGTATGCTCTAAAGACTTATGCATAGATAAAGGTGTATTTTGGACTTGAATCTTTACTTAGTGAAAATGCATCAAAGTTAACCAAGATAGCACGGTAGTCAAGCCTTTAAATCAGCGACCATATTCAGTTAACTGGACATGTCTCACACATAAGTCCTCTTTATCTCCAATGTTCTTTTATTTGTTGACACGTGATTGGCCTTGTCTCTTATATCCTGGTTTTTCATGAGTGCTCTAGTAGCTAGCCAAGCTACATAGAAGACGGCACCATCTCTGACACTCACATAGGTGAACATGTCAATGATACCTACGTAATTAAAATATCCCAGAAAATATTTTGTCATAAGGTCATTAAAAGCTAAATAGCTTATCCTCTTCGTTCCATTACGTGTACCTAGCACATATTTCTTTGGAACACCTATTTATTTATTATTGTGCTTGCAATTACAAACATATGATGTATTTTGGCTCATTGAACTGAAGATCTTGATGTTTCAAGTGTTAGGTTGAGTTTCCATCATTGATGATTTATTTGAGGTTGGCTTCTGATACGAATTAAATGGCGCCGCCATGAGAGCTCAACTCATGTCAAGAAGTGTGCTATGATAAAGGTCCGAATTTGAGGTCTAATTCTTTCGAAGAAGGAGGGAATGATACGAACCGGAACCCCTTCCAAAGACGGCTCGACACGAGCCTAAGATCGTGCCACGAAAGGGGCCTCAAAATAGTGCAAAGTGGCATGCAACATAGAAAAACAAGCATGCAAGCACAAAGAAATTGAGAAGACAAGTTCAAGAGACAAATCCAAAAATTGGAGCTGCGCCGTGGCATGGGTTTTGTGTGCCGCGGCACAAGGGTTTCAGTTTTGGTTGGAGGATTTGTCAAACAAGCGCGCCGCGGCATGGTATTTGGGCGCCGCAGCGTGGGACATTTTGTTTTGGAACGAAGACACAAGCGCGCCGCGGCATGAGATTCCATGCGTCGCGGCATGACGAGGACACAGGCAGTTGTGCGCGCGCTGACACGTCCAGTCTGCGCGCTGACACGGACAAGCGCACCTAACACGCCAGGCCTGCGCGCAGGCCCTGAATGTGCGCGCCGTGGCATGAAGATTTGTGCGCCGCGGCATGGCTATGCGCAAGGCAGACAGAACCAGGCGCGCCGCGGCATGACTATTTCCCCGCCGCGGCACAGATTCAAATTGTTGTAATTTTTGGGCCATTGGATCCAAATCAATGGTTAGGATTTCTTTTGCATTTTTAGGTTTTATATGTTGTATAAATGTGTGTAGCAGCTGCCCATTGTAGATAGACATCAATTTTAATGAAATGGAAATATTTTGAAGTGATTTCAAAATTGAGAGCACAAGTTCTTCTCTTGTTCTTCTAGAAACTTATCAAAGGAATTTGCGACCCTTTGTGGCGTTTCGCCTCGTCTTGATTCGTGGTGCCTATATCCATGCTTGGAGGTGAGTTCTAGCAACCCAAAAGTCTAGTGTTTCTCGTAGAATTTGCGTGCTAATATTGGTGTCGGGTCTCAGTCCGTATTTCTTGTGGTTACCAAGCCACGTGCCTTGGGGGTCATAGGAGTCATGTCGCGCGGTTCGCGTCAGCTTCTATCTCATCCCCTTTACATGAATATGTAACTATGTCCCTTGCAAGGCTTTTTATCATTAGGGGCATTTCAAGTTCTTTATTACTTTTCATAAAACAATGCTCTTACCATGAGCATCAATCATACATAATTATATATGAAATTTATGTACTAGTTACTCACATTACATCTGGTTATATGCATAAAAAAGAATTCATCTTGTTAGTGTACACATATAACTATACAAGATATATTAACTTAAATCATAGAGGAATACTTACAACCATGATTCTCAATCATCTAGCTTCTATGAAGCTAAAATGATCATGTTAATTACCTAGGTGGAGCATATGTACATGCAAGCTTGCTTTTTCTAGGATCCCACAACATAGCTCTTCCACCATATTTTACTCTCTTAGTAATCAATCAAAATTAGAGAATATATATTCTTCTTCTATATTATTTATAAGATACTAAATGAGTGCTTTTACCTTTAATGAGTGCTTTTACCTTCTTCACATTCACTCTTAAATGAGTGCTTTTACCAATTATCACAACCCTTCTCCAAAGGTCACAATCTTTCATCAAGTGTCATGACTTTAACTAAGAGTTACGACGCTTCACTATTAGTTCTGACCATTTACCAAGAATTATGACTTTCTTCAAGAGTCACAACTTTTCACCAAGAGTCTTGACTATTCACCAAGAGTCGTGACTATTAACCAAGAGTCACGATTTTTTTTCAAGAGTTACAACCCTTCACCAAGAGTCACGAACTTTCAACAATAGTCATGACCTTTCAACAAGAGTCACGACTTTTCACCAAGAGTCATGATCCTTTACCAAGAGTCACGACCCTTCACTAAGAGTTACGACTTCTTACCAAGAGTTACGACCCTTCACCAAGAGTTACGACCCTTCACCAAGAGTTACGACCCTTCACCAAGAGTCACAACCCTTCACCAAGAGTCATGACCTTTTTCAAGAGTCATGACTTTTCACTAAGAGTCACAACCCTTCACCAAATATCATGACTTTCACCAAGAGTCACAACCCTTCGTTAAGAGTCATGACCCTTCACCAAGAGTCACGACCCTTCCTTAAGAGTCACAATCATTTATCAAAAGTCACAACTCTTTACCAAGAATCATAACCTTTTACCAAGCGTCGTCATCTTTTACTAAGTGTCACAACCCTTTATTGAATACCATGACTTTTCACCAAGGGTCACCACGTTTTACCGAAAGTCACAACTCTTTTTCAAAAGTCATAATTTCTCACCAAGGGTTGCAACATTTTCATCAATCATAACTTTTTATTAATGATCACAATATTTTATCAATGATCATGACACTACCAAGAGTTATGACTATTTAACACATGCATATTATAAGTATAATATGCACCAATTAAAATATATAATATTTAATTTTATATTCTAATCAATTTTCATGAAATTTGATCAATGCATATAACTATACATATATGCATTTAATTTCAAATGCACGCACTTAAAATAATATTAAATGTAAGATACATTATAGAGACATCTAATTATACTTCACAAATAAAATTAAATTTAGAAACTAAATTTCTTACTAGTTGTGAAGCCAATAACAAGTTCACATGATATAAATAGCGTCTTAAGAGTCACAATCATTTATCAAAAGTCACAACTCTTGAACTTGTTGTTGAATGTTGATCTTTACGATCTTCAATTCAAGTCTTCATAAGATTCAATTGTAATACTGCAAAATTACTATAAATATTACTGTATTTGAATTTAACTTCAAGGTACAACTTTAAGTCACCGTCTTTAAGATGCTATTTGCCCCCACAATTCAATGAAGCACTAGGGTTCAGTAAATACTAAGGGTGTCCAAAAACCAGACCAAACCGGATAAAATCGAAAAATCGGACCGGATCGGACCGAATTGGACAATTTCATAAAATATATGGTCCGGTCTGGTTAAAAATAACACAGTCCGTTGGTGAAACGATCCAGTCCGATTTTGTAAATTTTTTAACTAATCGAACCGGACCGGATCGTTACAAATAAAATATTTATTTTTTTTAAATAATATATTATATTATTATTATTATTATTATTATTATTGAGTTATTAATCCATTTCTTTCCATCTCTGTTTGTTTCACAGCTTTCACTTAGATTAATTTATTACAATTTACAATATGTAATTTACCAGACTTCAGTTCTCCCGTCTTTGTTTGGCCTTAGGTTTTCTAATTTCTTAAGTGACTTGTTCAAAATTAGCAAAAAAAGATGCAACTATAAAAAAAACTTTTAACTAATAGATTCTCTGTATGACTACAAAGGCTTGAGGCTGGAAATAATATATTACAAAAGTTGTTGTATAAATATATTACAAAAGTTCCTGTATAAAAAATATTGATTAATATAAAGTTGTTAAGGAGGTTAATTAGTTGCAAGTCTTCACAAATATTTATACTCACATTACTATATAAATAATGAAAATAAGGCTTTTGGGATCATGTAATTTGTGAGTAATAAATATTATATAAGAAACAGATAAATAAAAAGATGCCAAATTAGATTTAACTAACAATTCCTTCCCACAAAACTCAGAAATCTTTTTGCTAGTCTAGTAAAGAATGAAGTGATATACTCATCAATGAAAATAAGTACAATTATGAATACGTATTTTATGAATTAATATATTAATTTATTATTATGTGTGTCGCATTATAATTTGATTGCATTATTAGTTATAGAAAAATTTTTAGCAAAAAAAAGTTTTAAAAATCGTTAAAAACCGTTAATCAAACCGAACCAAACTGGACCAAATCGTTCGGTTTTAAAAATTTTATTAGTTAAACGGTCCGGTCCGGTTTGGTTAAATAATATGAACGGTCCAGTTTGGTTAAATTTTTTTTTACTAAAAATAGGACCAAATCGGACCGTGGACACTCCTAGTAAATACGTCTCCAGGATACAATGAAGCTTCTTGTTGTCTGCGGTATGTATTCACGAAGACAACTCAAGAACACGTTTGACTTTAAAGAGCACTCGAGATAATTAATATTCTAAATCTGCAATATTTAGAACACTAACTTTATTTATACATAAATTGTAGTGAAATGTTAGAAAATATTTATTATCTATTTTCTTATTCTCTCAATATACTTGGCCTAAATGAATGACCTATTTATAGAATTTCATGCACTCTTTCAATTGGGTTACAACTCTTTGATGAGTTGTGACTTTTCTATAAGTCATGTCTTTTAAAACATATGTAATTGTTCATAACAATTACAACTTGTCAAAAAGTCATGTCCTTGTATTTAAGTCATAACCTTTTAACATAGTATTTTACTTCCAAAAGTTGCAACTATTCAATATGTCTTTTGTCAAAAGGTACTTACCAACCATTGCAACCGTTTAGCCAAAGGCTATGTCTTTTTATTTTAGAAAATGTTCTAACTTTTCCAAACAATCTTAAGATGCTATTTGTCAACGAATAAAAGAACATTGGAGATGAAGAAGACTTATGTGTGAGACATGTCCGGTTAACCGAATAAGGTCACTGGTTCAAAGACTTACCTACCGTGCTACCTTGGTTAACTTTGATGTGTTTTTACTAAGTAAAGGTTAAAGTCCAAAAGACACATTTATCTATGCATAAGTCTTCAAAGCATACTCAAGATAAAAGCTTTCAAAATTATATTTCATTTTGAAAATGGTGGGGAATTGTTAGAACATTTTCTAAAATAAAAAGACATAGCCTTGAGTTAAAAGGTTGCAATGATTAGTAAATGCCTTTTGGCAAAAGACTTATTGAATAGTTGTAACTTTTGGAAGTAAAATGCTATGTTGAAAGGCTGTGACTTAAATAAAAGGACATGACTTTTTGATAAGTTGTAATTGTTATGAACAATTACACATGTTCTAAAAGACATGACTTTTAGAAAAGTTACAACTCATCAAAGAGTTGTAACCTAATTGAAGGAGTGCATGAAATTCTATAAATAGGCCATTCATTCAGGCCATTATAAGTATATTGAGAGAATAAAAAAATGGATAATAAATATTCTCTAACATTTTTCACTACAATTTATGTACAAATAAAGTTAGTGTTCTAAATACTACAGATTTAGAATATTAATTATCTAGAGTACTCTTTAAAGTCAAAGGTGTTCTTGAGTTGTCTTCCTGAATACACACCGCAGACATCAAGAGGCTTCATTGTATCCTGGAGGCATATTTGCTGAACCCTAGTGCTTCACTGAATTGGTGGGAGCAAATAGCGTCTTAAGGACAGCGACTTAAAGTCATGCCTTGAAGCCAAATTCAAATGTAGTAATATTTATAGTAATTCTACAGTATCACAATTGGATCTTATGAAGAATTGACTTGAAGATCGTAGAAATCAACATTCAACAACAAGTTCAAAAAAAATTTTCCAACAAATAATACCTCTGTTGGGATAATCGTAATTTCTGACCATCATGGTTCATGCTCTATGGTGGCTCTTTTCTTCTTCTTTCTTAGCGCAACTGTGTTGGATTGAACATTATGTACTATATTTTGGGCTTCTATTGAGAGCTAAACAAGAACTGAGATATTGAGAAAGACAACAACTGGGTTTGTTCTTGATCTTGAGAAATTCAAGACCAATGAAATCTTATATTGAGCTAAAGAGTAAATTTGTTGAAGTTTCTCTGCCCGATTATGGAAGTTTATTTGTGGAAGAGACAGCTCTATCCATAAACACTCTGATTAATATTTGTCTCGCGTTCATTCGATCTGATTTTCTCCTATCATCGAGCTTTAAAGAAACAAAAGGAAAGCAAGATTTGGATTCAAATCATATTTAAAATATCATATTCCAGCTTCGTTGTCTAATGAAAACTATAGGTTTCTTTACCAAGTTTCATCTTTGATTTGTCTAATGTGGAGAGCCCGTATGGGTTTGAGATTTTTCGAAATGGGTTTTGCTAATGAATCCAAAATGTTACTTACTGTTTGGAAATGGGTTTTTGAATTGTCTTTTCCTGTTAATTTGGTAATTGTGAATCGAAGATGAGTGTGGTATTTGTTTCCTGTTTGTTTGTCTTCAAGAATTGAAGATAGGGTTTAATCAATTCTGCTTAGCTTTGGTTTATTGGTCCAGAATTCGATCTATTAGATGCAACTTCATTATTTTTTCTATGAATAATACAGATGTTGCTAATGCCTTTTTTGTTTTTTCATATTGTGAAATTTTCTTTATGATCAATTCTATTTTTGTCTTCTTTGGTGCTTTGGCTTAGAATTTTCATCCTACAAATTTATTGCTATAGTTGAACATCTATTTTTTGCTCATCATATTGGAGAGTTGGAGCCTTGCATTCAGTTTCTGCTAGTGTTTCTTCTCCTTGAATGAGGCTAAAACATGATGATCTGTTTTTTGCTTATCTCTGTATTAGAGAGTTAGAGTCTTGCATTTAATTTTTCCTAGTGTTTCTTATTCTTCAGTGTGGCTAAAACTAGATGCTCAGTATTGACATTTGCGTCTAATAACCCATTATATTTTCTCTTTAGCTAGTATTTTGAATCACTTAACTTTCATAAGTTTCAATATTACTTGCTCTTTCATGATCTTATGTTAGTTTTTTCGAAGTTTTGTATTCAATTTATTTCTTGTAAGTTAAACTGATAGTTGTTTTACCACAATTAATTTAAAGAGAGATATTAGAGTTAGTAATTAATGGTTAAGTTTAATTCTTTTAATTAATTATTTTATGTGTATATATATACTTATGAACTTTTATAATTATCACTCGATAATAATATAATTTATATTTTTTTTATTGTTATTATCTGATTTTTTATGATGACGTAGTGTCTTACTTTTTTCTGTATCATAAAAAATTTGTATCTTTTCATTTATTATTTTATATAAATATTAATAATATTTTCTAAAATTTTTGTATCGATCGTATACTCATTTTGTCACATACTTATTCCATCAAAAGCCAGATACAAAAGATGCCTGATTTGATGTTGTTGTATTTGGAGACTATTTGTTTCAGTCAACTTATGACCCACACAAGTTAGTAGCCTAGTACTAACCTGTCCCTCAGTAATTAACCACTTCCTCTAGAGTCGATCTTATTGGAGCATATAAAAATTGTGATACAGTTAAAAGTATATATTTATAATTTGTGGTAGGTTATAAATGTTTTTTATCACATGTATTAATTCACATTTATAATGTAATTTTCTTTTTCTTTTTTGTCGACAAAAATCTCGTCAAAGTAAACATCAGTTCATACAATTTTAAGTTATTGATTAGTAAAATAATTAACACTAACACGTGGTGGCATTCAAGGATGATCATATGATGATGAAGCGATTACGCACTATCATTAAGTACAGTACGTAGGAACTAACTTCAAATCCTACTCATAGTAGTACTTGAACCTGAATTATCACATCTATCCATCGAGATGTTTGTAGCACCAACTCTACTGACAAACATATTAGTTTGAATTGATCTATGTAATCTCAATTAAATACCAATAATCATGTAACATTACCCATTATAATATCATAAAAAAAAATAAATTCATATGATAATATTAATGTAGATTTTATTTCATTTTAAAAATAAAATTATATATTTTATTTGTGATGATTAGATAAATAACATTAGTCTATTTATGGCTTTAGGTTATGTATTATGTGTGATGTATCATATTAAATAAATTAAACATAAATATAATATAATTATATTATATTGAATTGTATTTAAATATTAAAATTGGTTTGAATAATGTTCGGTAATAATTTATATAATATAATTAAATAAAATAAATTGACATTAAACAATCGGCTAATAATCAATTTGCATAAAAGTTGCCCAAATGAAATGTGAATAATTAGGACACATTTTCGACCGCTTTAATTACATTCAACCAAATTGTATCAAGATATAAAGGATAAAATACACCAATTATCCTTATACTATTAATTGCTATCAATTTTAAACAAATATTTCGTATCTGTCCCTAAATTATTGGATTCTCATCCATTATGGTTTAATTTAGATTATTTTATTTTTATTTAGATGAATCATATTTGATATAATTTAAATTTATAACTTAAAATGTAGTAAATATAAAATTTACCTACAGACCATTAGATGAATCACAGTTAAGTCTCTACATGCATGTTTATTTAATTTAGACTATTTGGTTAATTGCAATGTCGTAGTCATTTTGATCATTAAATGTTGTTAATGAACTTGTAATGTGAGAAAGTATTCTTTTAAGTAATTTTTCATTAATTTATTTACTTTCCATTTAGCTCCTAAATGAACCAGAGCCATATACTTTTAGTGAAAAGAAGAAGAAAGATTTCTTTTGGAATACAAACAAGAAAGCTTCATGTGCCAATAATGGAGGGGAGTGTGATGGAAGCTAAGTACATTGTTTTGAAATACTATAAATTTAAATTAAAAATTATATTAATTATTGTATAATACGTGACCAAATAATTTTAAAAATGAACAAAATTATTTATTTTTTAAGAAAACTTAGTAACATATTACACTATAATTGTTTAATTGATATGAGTACAAATATAAGTAATCTTGGCATTTTTCTTAAAGAAAAAGCTTGAATAATTCTCTTCCAATGATATTTTGGAGTAATCAAATCGGTTTTTCAAATTTAATGCCTTGTTAGGGCTAGAGTTGAGATAAACTAACATATCTAGTCGAAATAGAGCCGAATTGAACAGAGCTTTATATTTTGTAAGTCCAAATGGGTTGTTTTTTTTTTTAAATGAAAAAAATGGATTGTCTCAAGTTGGTTAAGGTTTTATAGTTGGCAAACCGACATTTAACCGAACCGATCTATATATATTTACATTTTAATCTTTTTATCCTATATATTTATGTTTATCTAATTTTTATAGAATGTTAGTTGAGAAGGTGAAACAAATTATATTATTCTTCTCTAATATTCATTTTTATAAATATTTATTATAACCAATAAAATATTTAAATTAATTTTTGTTGTCGAATTCTCGATAATTTAATCATTTTTAAGATTACTTCTCTACTTGAGAATTGGTACACAATTTTAATTTAAATGTTAATACCCAACTTTTTGAATTAAGTTGATGATTAAACATTAAATTTTATTTAGTAATTTAACATTAAAATAAAATCAAAATAATTTAAATTTATTTTTAAAACAAACGGTCTAAACTGCAAACCTACATTAATAAGTTGGTCTAACATTATATATATAGATGACATTTTATAGGTCGATTTCAATTATTAATTTAGAAAACTGATAAATACTAATTTAGTTAACATTTTAGGTCAAAATCGACCAAAACCGAACCACCCTCACCCTAGTCGGAACTTTAAGTATTTTGATGATAAGTGGATACTTAAATTTAATTATTTTAGCAAAAACAAAATTTGGGTGTGTTTTAAACTTTTAATGATTTAATTATATATGCAGAGCAATGGTGGTTGTTCTTTCTTTGAACTTAGAATTAGTCAATAATTAGTAAAAGCTTTCGAAGATAGATCAATTTATAGAAGGGAAAGCTTTGATTTTTTTCCCCCCACCAAAATTGAAAGCTTTGATAAGAGAAGAAAAATAAATGTCGGGAATCATAATCGCTATTTTTTCTTCTAAATCTTTGATGACTCAAAGATATTTAATAGCTTTAACAATTTTACCTTAAAACTGGAACGATAGTAGCCCACTTTTGTTTCAATAATTAACAGTTTAGTTCTAATTGGGCAAAATGGGACGAGGATTCAATAGTGTTCATGGACAGTTATGGATTTTTTTTATTATTGTAGGAAAATAAGAATCATTGATTGGAATGACCAATTAAGTGGTCATTTTTAATAAGAACATACTGAAAGTAATGCAGCCAAGGTTTGTAGTTGTGATTGAAAAATTTAGTCTTTTTTTTTTTTTTTAATTAATTTACACAATTTGTTTTGAAAAAGTTTAATTACGGTACAAGCACAAATCATTAATTTTAATTTTTTATTTTATTTTTATTTGTTTTATCAATATTGTTATCATGTTGTCTATGCGGGTCATAATTTATGCAATTAATATGTCATTAGTAATTGATAATTTCTAATTTTTATATAATATAATTATTTAATTTTTTTAATTTTTAACTTTTTAAAAACCATATATTTGTTACTTTATAAAAAAAAACATATGTGTGCCACAATTTTAATATGCGCTAAACTAAACCTATATTTTTTATGTAAAATTGTTTAAAATAAAATTATATTTATGAAATGGTTATGATATGTTCTTAAATTTTGATAAAACGTGAGAAACTACAAAAATATAATGAAAAAAATTGACAACTTATCATTGCGGCATCACTTTTTTATGCAGAAGAACTAAATTATTAAAAATAATTAATTAATTAATTAATTTGTTTTAATTAATATAACTAATGATTTGTTTTCTTATGTTTATCAAAATAGTTTGAGAACTAAAGAAAATTTAAAAAGAAATACAAAATATGATTTTTAAATCTTGAAAATATTTCTAACAAATTTCTACGTATTTAGTTGCTGAAATATATTTATACTATAGAAACACTATCATTGGTAGAGTATCAAATTATTATGGATTTAATTGAATGTTATAATTCTTTTATATATAGAATTTTGTTTTTAATTTTTTTATAAATATTATATTTATTTTTTTATAACGTAAATAAATATATATTTTTTAATGTTATAAGAAAATAAATATATTTTTTTTCATAAAAAAAAATTAAAATAATTTTAGTTAAATAATTGAATTATTTATATCTTGAAAATTATGATGTTGACTACCCTTTAATAAAGAAAAATTATCAAAAATAACACCCTTAAAACTTATAATAACAAAACTAGCACCCAATAATATTAAATGTTCAATATTGAATGTATAACATTAAATGTTTGATATTAAATGGGTCTAAATTGACACAATTTAATTTGAATGAAGTTTAATTGGATGAGCGTTCAAATAAAAATGATGTAAATTTTTTTTTTAATTATAAAAATATATAATTTAAACATAAATTTAAAAAAAATATTATTTTTATTATTAATAAAAATGCACAGGCTTTAATTTTTGTGTTTTTATTGGCCAAGGCTTATGTAAGACATAACTCAGCTTACATTGGCATTAATTGCTACAATTTGAACATTTTATTTTCAATATCTGAACTTTGAAATAATTCCAATTATCCTTGATTAAAATAAATATAAATTAATCAAATATATATAACTTTAAATTTTATATGATTCAATTATTTATATGATTTAATTTTTTACTCTTAAAAAAATTTATTTTTTATATTATAAAAAATATATATGTACTATTTTTTTTAACATGTTAAAAAATGTATATTATATGGAAGAGATTAAAAATAAAATTTAATTGCTAAAAAAATTATTTTATCCAATGAAACTAAAATATATTTACTTTAAGTTAAGGGATTCAGGATAAAAAAAAAAAAACAAAGTTAAGAGACGGGTCCCTATACTCGAATTGGTTTACAAGGTTTGATAAAAAACAAAAATGGTTTACAAGGTTTAATTATATTATAATACTTAGTAAAATTATTTAAAAAATTAAATTATTTTTTATTTTTAAAATAATATTATTATGTATCATAAAATAATTATTATAAATATAAAAATAAATATAAATTTATATATTCTTAATATTTATCTTAAAATATTACTTGCGGGTCGAAAGAAGCCAAAGGTGTTTAAGAAAAGCGTATTGGAAGTACTAGTTGACGAAAATTTAATTGTTAAAAAAATTATTCTATCTAATTAAACTAAAATATATTTACATTAAGTTAAGGGATCCAGGATATAAAAAATAAAAAAAAGGTTAAGAGACGGACGCCTGTACTCAAATTGGTTTACAAGGTTTGATAAAATAAATAAAAAATTTGTTTGCAGTGTAAATGAAGGCTGTCAACACATAATTTACACCTACTTTAATTATATTATAACATACATTAAAATTATTTACAATATTAAATTATTTTTTTATTTTTTAAAATAATTTTATCAAATATTATTACGATTATTATGAATACAAAAATAAATATAAATTTATATATTTTTAATATTTATCTTAAGATATTATTTGCAGACAGAACAATGCCAAAGGTGTTCAAGGAAAGCGTATTGGGACTACAAGGTTGACGAAATAAATTTGGAATCCTTTGATGAAACTAGTTATAGCATGGGTCACTACAAATTATAGCTATCTAAGTTGTATTAAATTTGTGTTAATTTATGTACAATTTGATTTAATTCGATTCATTTATTAAATATGTGATAAAATGTAACCATAATCTAACATATTTAATAAATAAGTTAACTTATTAATTCATTTAAATATATCAAATAATATATATTATAATTTATAATATAATAAAATTTGACATATTATATCAAATATCAACATTATTTATGTAAACTGTTAATATAATAAATTTTATTTAAACTCCAAAAATTAAATTAAATTAATTTAAGCACTATTTTAACAAAAAAAATATTAAAATATTAACTGATATAAAATAGAAATAATATCAACAATCATAAATATTGTAATACATTAATGTTAAGGTGTTAAAGTCTCAAATATCAACAAAAAGGTATAACAAAAACTATATATCATAAATGTTAAACAAGTAAAAACTTGTTTAATTAGGTATAAAATAAATACTCAATAATCAATCATCAAAACATATAAAATTAAATTAAACAATATATTATTATAAATTGATTAAAACATAAAAATAAAAGATAAAATAAATTTAAAAATCACCCAAGAATATTTCAAAGTACAAGCCTACAAAATAATTAGATTATAAATAATTACCTACTTATCCTAATAATTTTAGTTATTTACTCATGTTGTTTATACGAATTACGAGTTAACCCGTTATAACTTAATTTTTTAAATGGGTTGAATAGATCGACCTATTTACGATCCAACTCATATAAACCTAACTCGAACCTCACTATTCTGTGAGTGGGTCATATCAAATTCGCTTATCGTGTCAAAAAATTTCAGCTCTACTACAAATAATATAACTAATTATAAAAGTTATTTATTTTTTAAAAAAATTAAATAAATAACATGTAATTTATAAATAATTTATTAGGTTACACATTTATTTTTATCTTATAATTTGTTTTAATTCAATACTTGATTTAAATTATTGATATTACTTCTAAAAAGAACATAAATAAGAATCATTTATTTAAATTTAATAAATATATAGCAGTGTTGATTGTCGAATAATAATTAATATTGTTCGTATATTCTTTATTTTGAAAAGAAAAAAAAAATACAATTTTTCTTTTAAGTTGGTTTTATTTTAATAAGATGTTTTTTATTTTTAAATAACCAAAATGAATTATCACTTTTATATTAAAAATAATAATTATTAAGGTAATAATATAAAATTAACGTATAATAAAACTATCAAAATAATTATTAATATTATAGGGCATTTTGTATTTATTTATGTCAAACAATTATTCATAATTAGTAATACATAGTTAATACATAATAAAATTATTAAAAAAAAATACTATTAAAAATAATTGTATCTCTTAGTGAGGCCATTTTTAATACTTATTAGTATACTTAAAAAAGTTATAATAAAAAATTAAAAAAACTACCAAAATAATTATTCATTATTCATAAAAAATGTATTTATTATATCATCATTTTAATATTTATTAGTATATTCAATAAACTATTAAAATTATTATTTATAAAAACTATATTTATTATATGAGTATTTTAACATTTATTTGTGTACTAAATAAACTAAAAAAATAAATAATAATCAAAATGGTACACAATAAAACTAACAAAATAACAATTCATGATAAGTATATTTATAAAAGGGATACTTTAATATTTATTGATGTACAAGAAAATATATTTTAATATTTATTATAGGGACATTTTTAAAAACTAGTTAAAAATACGTGTGTTGTACGTGAATTATTTTACTTATTTTATTTTTTATTTATTAATTTCTACAACATATTTTAAATAGATACAAAAAAAAAATTATACTTTTAAATTAATTGTGAAAATAAAACAATATTTAAAAAATTTATTGGATGTGGTAATCATTTTATGATTAGAATCTTTATAGGATTTAATTCTTATTTCATTATCATGCGTATAGTTTTTATTGAATATAATAATTATCATATGATTAAAGACCTTATTAGATGTGATCCTAATTTAATTTTCATGTTTAGAATCCTTATCTAATGTGATAATATATCTTAAAATGGTAATAATGTTATTAGCTCAAAAAATATATATAATTTTGTCCAAAATAATAGTAAGCATGATTTAGAATTTTATATATAGTATAATTAAAAATAACTAAAATAGTACATAATAAAACTAATAAAATAATTATTCATGAAAAGTGTATTTATTATAAGAATATTTTGATATTTATTGGTATTCAAAACAATCAAAATGATTTCTACCTTTTTTTACACATTAAATAAATAAAACAACCAAAATAACTATTCATAAGAATTGTATTTATTATTGAAGCATTTTGATATTTATTAGTATACTAAATAAACTAAAAAGAAAGAATAATCAAAATGATATATAATAAAATTAACAAAATTACCATTAATAAGAAATGTATTTATTATAGAAACATTTTAATATTTATTAGTGTATTTATTGTATAAATATTTTAGTATTTATTAATATAAAAAAATTATTAAAAAAATAAATTACTTTTTTATTTTTCAAATTAAATTAATTCTAACACTTAACATAAAGCGTGTGAAAATGCAATCTTGTCGATGCTTAAATTTTTTAAAAACAACATACTTGTCATTCTTTAAACATATTTAATGTAATTTGAATATGAGATTAAAAAATAATATTCAGTCTTATATTTTTTTATAAACAATAGTACACAAACTCATACACCTTATGTTGAATAGGACTTGAACTCACGTTCTTCTATGACCATTTGAACAATCTTTATTATTAAAAAAACTGATATTTTATATATAGAAAGTCACAATGATTTTGGTGGTCATGGTATTTTTTCTTTCTTTCTTTTTTATACCAATAAATACAAAATATTAATATTATAAATACAATTTCTGAATAGTAATTTTATTGCATATTATCTCAATAATTTTTGGGATCGTGGTCTTTTTATATCATAAATATCAAAATATTTCTATGAAAAATATAATTATTATGAATACTTATTTGAATAATTTTATTGTTTATTATTACATTGTTATACTTAGATGATTGTTTTAAATTAAGGATTCACAATTTATTTCGGTCATGATGATTACAAATATAATAAACGTGTATGGTCCAACCAATTTATGCATGAGCTAATCATATTTTTGTGAACTAATTATTTTTGTTGTCGATAATATATCATATCTCATATTATTTAAAAGATAATTAACTAATATACATTACTTTTAAATAAATATTTTTTATAAAAATATTTATTATATTTGATCAAGTCAAATTTATGATATTTTTGTCCAATTAACTTCTTAAATATTAATTAAACAAGCACATTTGTGTTGTCCTATTATAAATAACTTATTTATTATATAATATGAAATTAAATATAAATAAGGATCGGTGTTAAATTGCTCATATTTGTATGAAGTTTTGATTTACATCACATCGAAAATTATCACATATATAGCTCATAAAATAATTTATATTGTATATTTATTTTTTTATTAAAGTAACAACTTAATAAATATTTGTTTTGCAACCTTTGTACAGTATTTTAACATCAACTTTTAAATATAAGAAATATAAAAAATTATTTTAAAAAAACCTTTTTTATATTTTAAAATAAATATTTTTAATATAATAACATTTATTACAATAATACTAATTAAATTAAAATTAAAATTATACACCTTTCCGAACGCACGACTACAGAGTAGTGAAGTTTAATGTGAGAATCCTTCTTTTCTTTTGAGGCTAGTGAGTTGTGAGCTTCATTAATGCAATAAGTCGCTCTCCTTTCCATCACGTGACTTCCCTTATTATGATGAAATAAATATTTTATTAATTTAAAATATTATATTATTATTTATTTTTAAAATAATGAATAATTTTACCTCTTTTAAAGAAAAAGATACCCAAAAATCTGTCCTAAGTGATATTTGTTTAAATATAGCATTAATGTAATATTTATAAAATTTAATTTTTTTAAAAATTAATTAAAAAAAAAATATCTCGCATTATTTATACAAAATTAAGATTTATCTTATTCATTAATATCCAACTTCATGACCAGCTGTCTAGACTGAGTCTCGCAGTGTCGCCTTTAACACTTGTGGTATTTGTGTCATTATAATTGTATCTTGTAAGTGAAAATAACAGAGAAAAAAAAGCGTAGGGGCATCGATCTATCAACCATCAAATATGAACCCCACCTCTACTGTACGTCTCCTCTCTAGCAGTTTGTTATCAGTACTGTCATCACTTCAGCTTCTCTGCGGTTTAAACACTAATAGAGTGAGAAATTTTTAATACAGAGAGAGAAAGAAATAGATTGTGTTGCTTCTTCGTGAGTAGAGTTGATATATAAAGAGAGCAGAACAAAGAAAGAAAAAAAGAAAAATGCAACAGCACCTGAAGCAGATGCAGCCCATGATGACCTATTATCCAAATAACGTCACTACTGATCATATTCAACAGGTTTTCTTTACTTTCTCTGCCTCTTTTCTGGGCACTTAATTTCTCTCTTTATATCCTTTTATTTTCCTTTGTCAATTTCTTCTGCATGTCTTTTCTGTTGATTTGTTCTTCTAGAATCTGCAGGGTCTTCTTTCTTTCTTTTGTCTTTCAAGTTAAACTTCTGATTTTCGAATCCCTTAAGAGGTGTTCATGGCTTTTTAGTTTCTTTTCAGTTCAAATTAGTTTTAAAATATTTTTAAGAATGTTTGTTAATATGGGAAATAGTTTTTAAAATTTTTAAAAGTATTATTTATGTTTTAAAAAAAATAACTAAATTTTAATTTTTAAAAAAATAATTACTTTACTAAAAGGTAACTCAAATATCTTAATATATATATATTTTTTAAATCACTTTTAATTAAACTAAAATAACTAAACAGGCTAGGTATATATTCTTCTTCATTTTTACTGATTTAAAAAACAACATGGTCCATTATTTTTAACCTATATTTCATTTTAAATTTTTAATATAAATATGTTTTTATAAACATAACTAATTTTTAAAAAAATATTAATATATAAAAACATGTATTTTACTTAAATGTGTTAAACATATAAAAAGATAGTTAATGTTAAAAGGAAACTATTTGAATTGTGGTATGGTGGTGCTATTTTTCCCACCTTGCTTTTTGTGTGTTCTTATACTATCTATTATAGCTTATTATTTAATGTATTTGTTTTTCTGCACAAAAAAAGTATTGTATTACATGTGGGATTTGATATTATAAAATAATTCCTTTTTCCATATTTGAAATGTTGATGAATCTCATCGATATCTGGTGTCACATGACTCATCTTTGTTTTTTAATATTTGGTTATTCTTAATTTGGTGTCTCTTACCATCATATATTCTCTTATTCACATAGGTTTTGCTGAAACATCTTATTCATAAATCTTATTTTATAATAAATGAACCAAAGGGTTACTGAACACTTGATACTTGCCGTTGTTCTACTCAATTAAAACATTAATATTATATAATGATATTATTACAACACAATTATCGCTAATAAAAAGCTATCATATTCCGGTTTCCCCCAATTTAAATCTCTCACCCGATCGTCACTTGTAGTTTTTTATATAAAATTTATATAAATCAATATTTTATTTATTTTTTTATATTTTATTAAATTTTAAAAACTAAAAAATATATTATTTTTAATTTAAAAAAATTAATACACATAAATTTATAATTAAAAATTTATATAAATTAAGTTAAGCCTATAAATTTTTTATATAATAATATTATTTTATATTTTATGTTATGGTTTGATTGTATAATTAAATATATAATTATATAATTAAAATTTTTAATATTATATAATAAATATATCGTTGGTTAATTATTCTACCTATACTGCCTAATATCTAAGACTTACAAACCTGTACGATCTCTACCTTTTCTTTCCTCTCTCATGACATGTATAACATTTGATTCGAGTTTTAATTACAAATATATTTAATTATTAAAAAAAACTTGAGGTCCCACGTTTTCTGAGAGACTAGGAGAGTAAGTGTAGAGTTTTGTTTTATATTGATATCAAGGCAACTATGCATTATCTTTCATGTGTTCGTTGCATATTTATGTGAGATTGGAAAGGATACATTTTACTTTGAATAACTTTTTTTTTTTTTTTTATGGATATATATCATAATTTATATAATATAATTTAATTTTTTTTTTTTTTGTTAATAAATAATTTTATAATTATTTTTTTATCATATATTTTTTAATTTTATGTTTTATATTTAATTAATAATTAATATATATTATAATTGAATGTTTGTAAAATAACTCTTTTACTGGTGTACAAATTTGTCGCTTTTGGCTTTTTGTCCTTTCTCAGATTTTTGGTTTCAATATTGAAGACTACATTTGCATTTAACGAAATATATCTCTATGGCCTAGCTATTTGTACTTAATTGCATTTATTTGCTCTGATTTATTTATTATTGCAGTATCTTGACGAGAACAAGTCATTGATTTTGAGTATCGTTGAAAGCCAGAATTCTGGGAAAATGAGTGAATGTGCCGAGTGAGTAGTTTATATTATTAATTTCCATCTTAAATAGACTTAATCTACTGCTCTATCTTTCATTGTCTTATATAGTACTAGGTCCTTAGCTGCATGCTGTTAATATTTGACATTCCATGTGCTATCATAATATGTAATTTCAATTAGTAAATTTCAACTTTTGCTGCACTCATGGTCTAGCTAGCAAAAGTTTTCAACAATTTTATATCAAATTTTAATTTTTAAACACAATTAATTAACAATAAGTTAGAACATTAAAAATTAATCTTTTTGCTAATTATATGTGATTAGTTTTCATAAATTGATGGTAACAAATATGTCTCAAACTATACACATTTATTTTTATGAGCATTCACTAACAAAAGAAAATGAAGTTTTAAAATTTTAAATTTAAAGAAAATGATAATATATTTTTTTTTTAATTTATTGAAAATATTATGAAATAAAAACTAATTATTAGATAGATATAAGACAGCCTAAGAAAACAAGACGGATGAGTTAAATTTAGATAAATGATCATAATATAGTCCTTCATGATATGGGAGTCAACTCACTTATCCGGTAGGAGCACTTAGGAAATGCTATGTATGAACAGAACTCTTGGAGTACGCTATACCAGATCGTGGGAGCTAAAATGCTCCTATTCGAGGCAAGTTTTAGTTGTCTAAGCTGAAGAACTTAGCATTGTGGAGGATGCTAAGGCACAAGGAGCTACAGGGCTTTATCCGTGAGCATCTCCAGGCTGTTTCCATAGGTCCTTGTTGGAGTCTAATGTGGCCTTTGGAGCACTAGTGATGGTGCAATGCTATTCTTGATGGAGATAATAGCGTTAAAAGTTGTGAGAAGTTAATCTCCTTGCTTCCATCAAGGTTGATTGTATTAGGAGATTATCCCTCAACATTGATCGAATAGTGGGAAGTTTCGTATGATAAGGACCTATCTGATAGCTTCGTTGATTCTAGAGGAACTCATGAGAGCTACTAGGAAGCTCGGACGTGAGACTGTAGTGGCACCAAAGTAACCTAGACTGCTCCCAGGTTTATTGATACTCATATAAGTTGATCGATGACGTGGTAAGAGACTAGTGATTTTACCCTATACAGTGAGAAACTAATAATTCATAGTAATTAATCCTACAACAAAGTAGATAACAACCACTTTTAAATTGTTAGAATCCAAAAATAAGACCACCATAACACTAAATAATATCTTTAGTTTGGATTGAATAGATTAAACTTTATTACCCTAATTACAATATGTGCCTTTATCTAAAACATGAAATAACAGCCCACCTAAATATTTTCATAGATCTCCATAGATATCACAATGAGAGTAGCTAAATTTGTATAAAATTTGGTTGTCCAAATATCTTATGAAGCTATAAATAATTCGATTAAATTTCTAAAATACTTTATAAATAGCTATGGTAGTCCAAAAATTACAAATAAAAATGTGTTAGAAATACATTGAAGATAGGTGTCTAACACTAGTCGCATATGTAATTCCAACATTGGACCCGTGCATTCGCACATCGCACAGGTCAAAATTAGGCATGTCGTAGTCAACGTGTAGTGAACAGTACACACGTGCAACTAATGTGCCAGTCGTGTACCTTGCCTAGAAGATCAATTTTTTCTAAAATTTTGGTCAAAACAACAACCAAATACACGTTTATGCTCCAAATCATACGATAAACATGATTATGGAAAGAATACTCGCTAATTTTTACTAAAAAATGCTCAAAATCTGAACTTTTTATATGGGTCAAGCAACCCTTAAAACTATGGAGCAGCTGGTAAAAATACAACCAAAAGTCACGCTTTTGTGCTAATTTAAATGCTTAAACAATTTAAAAACAAAAACAGCAATTAAATACTTAAAAAATATTACAAAACATTTTGATACACAAAAATCAAAAATTTTGGAAAAATCCATTCGTGAATCAACAAAGAACACAACTATAAGATGTAATTCGAGCTCTAATACCAATGTGTGGATTTACAAGCTCACTATATCTCATAGCATGTTGTAGTAGCGTATGAGAAGCGTACCCAGTGTCCATAGTGACTCTAGAAAACACTGGCACTTAGAGCACAATCTTCATCCTCAATTCTTTTGAATGCATCGTCTGCATAATAGGCCTAGAAAGGTCCTTTATAGAGAGGAGATGATAGGGGAGTGTTTGACTTAAAAAGCTTATTTTTAGCAAATATTACAATTTAACCTTCAAAACTCACAGTTTTATATACATAAAAAGAATATATTTTACCAAAATATCCTTTACACTTCATCTATAAAAACTTCAATCTACCGATAACTATGTTGACGACCACTTCAACGACTCTCGTTGGAGGGGTATGTAACATATCACATTCAATACAATAACAAAACAGAAGTATATGTAACATGTTACATACAACAACAAATGTATATATAATATGTTACATACAAAACAGAGTTATATGTAAACGATCGTGGTATTTGTAACATATTTTATACAATAACAAAAGTGTATATAATACGTTACATATAATGGTAGAAGTGTACAAGCAACAAGTATTCTTTGTGCCGATTTACAAATTAGTATCAATTGTAAGAAACTAGTTTAATGAATCAAGTTTCTTAGTATAAAGATATATAAAGTAAAATGTAAAATTTTTACTCTTTAGACACAAAGAGCTCATAAATTAAAAGAGAAATTTTTCAAAAACGATGAACTAAAAGTGCTTAAGCTTGAAGATAAACAAACCAACCAATCAAAGAATTTTAAGGCATGTTTGACCACTTAACTTGAAAACAGTCTTCAAAAAATATTTTTAATTCATTATTAAAAAATAATTTTCTACAACTTTTAAAAACAATAAACATTTGGTCATTTTTTTAAAAATTATTCTCAACAATTAAAAAACATAGTTGTCAAGGTGTTTGTACAAATTATTTTTCTTTATCTTAAAATTAGTCTTCAAATATAATTTAAACAATTAAAATGTTTAATATTTGAAATTAATAAATTGTTAATGAAAAAAAAGTGATAACGTATAAAAAAATATAATTATTTTTGCTACATAAGATGTTAATAAGAAATACAATGAAAAAAAACTTTAATACAATTAATGATACTTTAATTCCACAAATTTTATATAAATTATTATTTATAAATTAATTACACTTTAATTCCGATATTTATTAGATAGCAATTACAATTCATTTGGGAAACTAATTTTTATTATTAAAAGGAAATAAATAAATAAATAAACTTACTAAGTCTGATAAATTAAATTTAAAAAAACAAAACCAAAAGCTGCAAGCAACAGCGGAGAGACAGTGAGATAACAGAGTCCATCAACTAAAGATGAGTCTGAAAACGATTTTAATTTTAATTTTAATTTTAATTTTAATTTTAATTTATTATTAAATAATTAATTTTATGATTTTAAATTTTTATATAAAATTAATCATTTAAAAAAAATTAAAAATTATCTCTAAATTATTTGGTAATATTTTTTTATTTTTTTCAATAACTTTAAAAATAAAGAAAATTTGTGGCTATTTTTTTAGAAATTTTATGTTTTTAATCATTTTCTTCCGATACATATACATACAAAATTTATATGGTTTAATTTACTTTTTAAAAAAATCTTTAGTCAAAATGAAAAACATCATATATTAGATTCAAAAATTTTTTTTTTACAATTTATAAATCACCCCATATTTTGGTAGCGATTCATTAAAAATGTAAAAATAAAAATAAAAATTTATTACAAAATATACTTAATTGAAAAATTATTTGAAAAAAAAATCATAAATTAATAATTAAAATTGTTATTAAATAAGGAAAGCAAAAATCCTAAAGAGAAGTTCTGCCACGATCCATGGATTTTGGCGTGTTTTTAATTGTTCTAAAAAATAATGAAAACATGTCAAAGCTATTCTCAAGTTTTTGTTCTTAAAAAGATGATGTTTTAAAAAATATTAACTTAAAAATAATGCCAAACATCTTAATTTGTTTTAAAAGTAATTTTATATTTTTAAATACGAAACAGGCCATTAGTATTCTACTTTGAGATTTCATTTGAAATTACTGGTGGTTTATACTCTTCGTAATTACAAATAGAGAATAAAGTGATTCATCATTCCATTGCATTAGAAAGCAACACTTTCCATTGAAAGTGATATTGTTGTGGTTTAAAATTCTGAAAATATTGAACTGCCAAAAGATGAGTGATACTTTTTCTACTGACGCAGGAATCAAGCAAGACTACAGCGAAACCTTATGTACCTGGCTGCCATTGCTGATTCTCAGCCCCAACCACCTGCAATGCAAGCTCAAGCTGTATGTTCCTTTACAAAATAGCAACCTTGTTCAGCTATAGTATGTTATTATGCTTTAGACTTGATCATAGCTAGAGTAGTAGGATAAATGTAGATTATGGTAAATGGATATGGGTGTCTCGTACGCTTTAATTAGGTGAAAATTTACAGAAAAATGGGCTTGTCTAACTCCCAAATCTACGTACGTATCTAAAAAACTATGACTATCATTGTCCCGTTTAACATAGTCATCAGCACACACACATCCAATCCACAACCACCGCGAGGATATGAATTTTAACTAGTTAAAATATACTTCAATTGCGTAATATATTTAATCGATTTCTACAAATTGTGTGAATCCCCTGCAGTATCCTTCTAGTAGTGGCATGGTGCAACCAGGACCACATTACATGCAGCAGCAAGCTCAACAAATGACACAACAATCTCTTATGGTTGCACGCTCCTCTATGTTGTACTCGCAGCAGCCATTCACCGCCCTCCAACAACAAGCTCTGCATAACCAGATAGGCATGACTTCTGGTGGAAGTACTGGACTAAACATGCTGCAAAGTGATCCCAACAATGCAGGAGTACTAAACAATCCACTTGGAGCTGGAGGAGGGTTTCCTGATTTCGGTCATGGCTCTGGTATAGAAGGCTTGCATAGGGGAATGGCTAGTGTGAGTAAGCAAGATGTTGGAAGTGGTGGATCAGCTGAAGACCGTGGGGGAAGCCACTGTGGAGACGGAGGTGAGACTCTTTATCATAAGGCCTCGCACAATGGGAATTGAGATGTAGCAGTAACGAAGCTAGTCCCAATTTTAGGGATGCTAGGTAAGGAATAGGGTTTAGTGGTAGAAGTTAATAACAACTTTGCCAGAATGACTTGCATTATGTAAGGTGAAGACAAAAGTTAGCTGAACTTGGACTTTATGCTTCTTTAGTAACTATCAACTTAATGGTAGAGGTATTATGCAAATTTGTAGCTCATTTTTATTTTTTCCTTTTATCTTGCTCATAAACTAAAATATGTTAACTTCCCAAATCTATATCCTAAATAAACAACATTTTCACTGCTTTTATATTCGTCAATATCATACTTCTTGTTACTAACTGAGTTACATATACGAAGTCATTAGTTGAAACAGTAAAAAAGTCATAATTGTATACAAAGACTCATTTGACGAAAGTCTCACGTGAGTGTTTCGTTAAGGATTTTTATGTACCTTTCTATTCCCTTCCACCCAAATCCACCAATAATTATTTTTGAAATTTCTTTGATTTCTCGTCTCCTCTCTCATTCCCCCCTCTCCCAAAACTTTTTCTTTTTTTGTAATTCCCTCCATTTCTCGTCTCCTCTCTCATCAGCGAACTGACTAAAGCTATTGTCTTTACTTGCTGATCTTCATATCTGATTTTGAGAGTTTGTTGATGATCATCATATGTGATTTTGAGTCGATTACCCTTGGCGAACTCTCAGCTAAGCCCAGAGAACCCAAATTTTATACTCTTTCAATTGTGTAGTCGAAAAATTGACTTCCCCTGTATCCATATATGAATTGATACACACCTTTTCTCATTAAATGTCGCAATGTCCACAGACTCACCCGTTGGCTCCAAGCCTAGTGAACTTTGTTTGGGTGTGAGATTTTGGTTCAAGCTTGGTTCACTTTATACTACTTTTTAGATAGTTGCCGCTGTGTTTTGAGAAAATTGAAACTCTAATATGAAAAATAATTATTTGAGGTTACCAAGAAATACTCAAACAACCTAGAGATATCACAACTGCTATTCAAGTCATTGAGGCTGGTGGAATGCATCTGCATAATTCACATGAAGATCATCAAGATGGTGGCAAGGAGTGAAGGGGATGAGATTAAAGTTTTTGGTGAGTACATGTTAGGTCTCACAAAAGCAAGTGGGGTACGTTATGCAATTATATATGAGATTCTAATACTAGTAACATTGAGTCAAGTAGGTTTATTCCCACTAATATTATTTTGCAACTCATCAGTAACCAGTTATTAAGCTCCAATTCATGTATTTTTTTTATGGAATCAAATAAATGGATTTGATTTGTATTTATTATATACCAATGTAATAGTAACACACAGGTATAAAGGGACACTCTATATACATATAGTGAAGAAGATCTTAAAGAAGTATTTTTGAACTTGATAATGCTTTCCCTAAATTTAGAATTTTAAAAAGTAAAAAAAGCCAACCATGCTTAAGAAATCGATACATAAATCTTCAAAAATTTCATAACAAGATATTTTAAAAGCCCAATCAAGCAAAATGTTAGACCATTTTCGTACCTCTTCTAAGTATATTTTACTAATACAAGATCAAATTACAAAGACCGAAGAATAAAGCATCTATTCTATTATTGTTTACAACTCAAATTAGTTATGCCACACTCCACAGAGAATAGCGAGTAGATCCTCTACAAAGCCTTCTAACCCGTTTTTGAGCTCCACGCTATTGGGATATATGTGGCACACCGTAGTGTTATACAGATTGAAAATAATGAATAATAAATATGCAGGAATAATGTAAAGTGACACAAAATATTTAACGTAAAAAAACCTACTTAATATAAGAAGGAAACAACCACGGAACAACTCCGAAAAACTTCCACTATATCAAAAATAGTGTAAATCAATGACACAAATGACTAGTGGGAATGAAGTGCTAAAACTCTTACTGTTAGAATCATCTTGGTATGAGATATTATCACTTGTGTAAGGCTTACAGTTTCCGTTTACATTTACTGTAAGGGTTACATTAAATAGATCTCTTATATATCATCATAAGTACACGTGAGTTAGATGAGTCCTATCACTGGTGCACATGTGGAAATGTTAGTTAATAATATTGAAGTTCTATAGCAAGAAGAACTTCAATAGGAGTACTTCATTGTATTACTAATTGTTCACTGATTTTGCATTGTACTGGTTTTCAATCTTGATTCAATAAAGAGTTGTGGCTTCCCCGGGGACGTAAGTCTAATGAGATTACACTCATTAGAAAGAATCTCGTTAATTTGCTGGTGTTGATCTTGTTTACTTTCTGCATTGTTTCCAATTCAGTTTTATGGTTTCTTGAAGTTGCTGTGTCGTTACAATCACTTCCCAACAAATGGGTACAACAATTCTCTCAAATTTATGCCCAAACTTAAGGTATTATAATATTACACTCACAAAATATATTTCTCACACTAACTATTGTGTGGTAAATCTCTCACTATTTTATCTCTGCAGGTATTTATCACTCTCTGCAGAAACACCTCACTTTTATCTCATAGCTTGAATTTTACTGTGGTATTCTCTCAGCTAATTTTCCTATCAGCTCTTCTCTCTCCTCTCAAATGTATGTTCTGAGATTGATTTTATTCTGCTCCTCTTCGTCTTTATTTATAGAGAAATACTATAGCAAATACCTCATTGCTTACATCATCTGCATCCCTCCTATTTTAACATTTGTTGCACCACCCAATTTCAGCTGCAGATTTCTTCTTCTTCAAAGATGGTTGTTCCAAACTCAAAGAAAGAAAACATGAAGCAGACCCCATCACACTCAACATTAACGAACAAACTCAAGAAGCCGACCACCACACAAACTAGTAATTTCTATATTTTTAGCTCCAATTTAGGCAAGAATTGAAATCGGTTACGTGTCAAAAATCCAAGTTCTTGGTGTTTGGCAAATAAACATAGTTTAGGCAAGAATTTCGTTTTACTTATTTTCGCTAAACACTTTACTTCTTTTCCTACTTTTGTATTTTTGTGACTCCAAGAAAGAGGGTTTCTACTTGATAAAGAAAACCCATTTATGTAAAAAAAAAAACTGATAATTCGACCGATCTAATCTAATCCGTTAATTTGTAAACAGTTTCGATCCAATGATTGGATCAAATTGAAAATTTTCTTTTAATGTATACGATCTAAAAAAAAATGAATATTGTAACTAGTATTGTGTTCTTTTTTTTTATGTAAATTTGACTTGTATTTTAATATTATTATTTGATATTTTTGGAGTTTATTTGTTAAATATGTTTATGTGAAACTTTAAATTTTTTATTCAAAATTGCTAGAAAAAGACTAAAATAAGTTTATTGATCATATTTAAAATGCCATCAAATCAGGTACAAATTAAGATGCTTCAATCCAATTAAAAGATCGAATCCAATCATATGCAAATAAAATTAATGATTTCGATCCAATGCACCCACCTAATTATGCACATTGGTTTTATGACAACGTTTGCTATGCATGATGCTAATTACAAAAACTTTTAAGCCCAAAGATGTGATAAGACTTAAATGCTTATAGTTTAAAAATCATTGTACCTCCCAGTGAACATGCTGGTTCAAATTTCCTACTTAAAAAAAGACCGGGTAAGAAATGAATCAGCCTGATAGATTAAGAAACTTAAATATAAACAACTAATCAAATTAACTATTTCCTTTTCTTTACAGGCCAAATTTGGATAATTTCTACTCCCAAAATTACAATTGAGAAAGGTAATCATACATGTAAAACTACTTTCGAAGGAAAAACTCTTGGACTTAACTACCTAGTTTGAAAGCATCCACAAAGAGACCTAGGCAGACACCGGCTTTCCAATAGTTCATCATCACAATAAAGGATTGCAATCTTCCAGAAGAAATAGAGGGGATCTTTTTGTACATTAGCATGCCAATACCCTCAATGGCAGCAACCACAATGCCTGCAACCAAAACATCCCAATCACCTGTCTGTCCAAGGATTGTAGCCAAGGCATTTGCCGTGTAGAAACCCAAAAGAAGCAGAAATACTTTCATAGGGAAGTTTTTTCTAGCCAAGGAAAGTTTCTCAAGTAGCTGCCTACCACCTGCTCTCACTATCCTACCTAATCGAGTACGACCAAGATCAGGGCTGTTACTATTCACATCATCTTGCCCACCATTCCCAGGAAGCTCCCCACTATCCAAGGCAAAGGCCAATTTCCATCCTTGCCTTCCTGTCAAAAAACTGCAAGGAGAAGAGGAAAATAATGGTATAATAAAACCCGATGCAAAATAATTTGGAAATTTTAGATTTAACATGGATGTGTGGTCAATAAATGATACAAACAAGAATAACAGGTGGAGATACAGTTAAAGGAAACAATGGTGTCACATACATGCATGCAAAAGTTACATGACAAACATGAGTAAAACATTTTCCTCCATCCATAAAAATGGGCAGCTCAATTAGTGTCAGCATGAATATGTCTCAGAAAACAGGTACAAAAGAAGTACAATTTTAGAATCCATAAGTTGCCTTCAGCACAGTACGTTTTTATAATCCATAAGTTACCATCAGCCTATAGGTTATAGAATGTAGGAAAAGCATGCATTCTGCCACCAGATGGCACTCATTCTTTGTCATATAATGCTATATTAAGCTAAAGATCTGGTCATTATCCCTATCCTTATATAACTATATGACAGGGTTTGGACAGCAATTAGATCAAGTGTTCGTAGACAAGAAATGAACAGGGCAGGGGGCACAATATGACTAATGTGTAATGGAAAACAAAAGAACACAAAATTTTGTCATAGATTTTTTATGCCTATGAAAAAACAATCACGTTTTTCAGATGTAACTGAAAATTCAGCATTCTGAAATACAAATCATTCAGAAAATGGGAAAATCATCCAGGATGTTTTAAGGTCTCAAAAACAGGAAGAGAAAAAAATTTATTTGAATTTCTTCAGAAACACCACAAAATGTTTAAAAAATTTAGACATGCACCTTCTTTGAAGAAATGAGCTAGATAGTATGCCAATCTTTGTATTAAGTCCATTGAAACTTGATTCACTGCACCAGTAATGAAACGTGCAAGATACAGCAGCAGTACATGATCTTTCATAGGTGTTAATATCCAACACCGACAAACAGGATTGCAGCATCAGTCTCCCCATTGGTAAGGCCATAAACTATATAACACAACCAAATTATAGACATAAACAGTCAAGTTTTGATAAATCAAATTAGCCTATTCCAACTCAAACACTGTTAGGGGGTTTTGATTCATTTTAGTCTAGTAATTCTTTGAAATGCACACTTTAGCCGTGTTACTTTTAAGAAGGACAAGTTTATTCCATTAGTTTTAAAAGAGTCAATCTAGTTGTTGCCGGGGCAGGGAGGGACTTTGTTGCCACGATGAGGGGCCTAAAACGAGGGTTAAGGTCAAAGCAAAGTATAACCCCAAAAGACATTGTCGCACCATCTATATCATTTCTTTGCTGCCAATAGAATGTCATTTCCAATGGGGATTGGGGCAGAGAGGGTGATTCTCACCTCCACCCCGCTAACGGGGCCATTCCCTAATCAACACTATAATCGTATTTTTCCCACAAATTCCTCCTACAGGGCAAGCTGACATCCTACCCACAAAACCACCTATAAACGACATTATCTTAGACACTAATGTCGTTAATCATTTTTTTTTTAAAATAAGATTGTGTCGTTAAACACTTTATCCTCAACGTTCCCGTTGCCATCGACTTTCCGTCCTTATTCTTCACCACGCCGTACGCCGCCAATTTTCTCACATTTTATGGGCCTCCCAAACGCTCATACTTTGTGGATTTTAACCTTCCTATATACTTTTAATCACTATGTGTTATCTTTGAAATTGTCTAGTTATTTAGAGTGTTGATATTGTGCGGTACTCTTCCAATCTTTCCTCTGTAGAGTGCTGAGTTTGTGGTGATTAGCGCTGTTCTATTTGTGCGACCTGCTCCTGTGATTTTGAAGAACATTTAAAATAGAGGTTTGCTCATATTGATCTTGTTGCCTCGAAAATTTCTTAGTCTGATTTGCTTGTTTCCCAATTTAATTGCGATTATAATATTGGAGTTGATTGAATTTTATGATGGTATTAGATGAAGTATGTAAAGACCCAATTGAGTCCCACATTGTTTAGTATGGGATGAGTGGGTGGTTTAATAACTACTTGGCACCTCTCCTTGCAAGCAGGTAATGTCAGTGGGTTCTACCCAAAGTGGTTGTTACAATTAGGAATAACAAACACACTTCAGGATGGCCCTCATCGTGGACAGAGAGACACTAGAAAAGGCTGCTACCAACAAACCCATAGAGTCACCCAATGACCCAAGCATGGGGAGAGCTGCTACCATTGGGTCCGCGAAGTCACTTAGCTCATATAGGCAGTCATGGACGTCTCACATTGCTTAGTATGATTAGATGAATGTGTGGATTAATAACTATTTGGGCACTCCCTCCTTGCAAGCCAGTTTTGTAGGTTAGTTATACCCAAAATTGTTGTTACAATTGCTCGATGTTTGTTACATCATGTCAATAGTCCAGATGCATCTAATTGGTACTTAAAGAACAATGATATTAACCATATAAAGCTAGAAGATCAATGTAGATCCATAACTTTTCCAACAAGAATTAAAAAAAAAAAAAACATAACTTCACTATGGTTATCAATACGATTACTAATATGGTTACCAGCCATTACTGGTTGCATTTATGTAGTAAATATTTTATTGAAAATACTTTACAGTATCTTACGTTTGACACTTATGACTCAAAGTGCAGTACAGTTCCATTATTTTATATCGAGGAAAAGGCTCGCAAATTTTAAACATCATCAATAATTATCATTGACACCTCGACCATTATGGGCAATTCAAGCTTAAAATACTGAATAGCATTCAAAGAAGAAGAGGCTCCAGGCACCCAAGGGTTTATTCAAATCAGTATAAAATACTCATTATGGACAATTCAATTACTTATATTTGAGTTATATTTACACAAATATGCTATCGTTTATTTCATTAAAAAATAATTTTAATAAGAATATCAATAAAAAAAAAAACCAGCACAATAGTCATATTTCGGACATATTGCTCGAATATACATTTTGAAATGATATGAGTGAGAGCCTAAAGAGTCTAATTGCCTTAGCACCAGAAATATCATCTAGAGTCTAATTTTCCTTTTTCTTTTATGCGTTTCCAATTCCCAATTCCATTGCCCTTCTTCTATCTTAGTCTTAGGTAACCAAAGCTCAAAAATATATTATTTCCAAAAGGACAAGTTGAGCATGCAAGAGTCAAGATTATATTGAAATTGTTAAAAAGCTATTAAATTCAAGAATATAAAATAAAATTTATTTTTAAAAGAATAAAAGTTGTGTAAATCACAAATAGAAAAAGGGGTAAAAGTTTTAAATGGTACCAAAACTTACTATAAAAGTACACTATAGTACCACAATTATACAAGGGTATACCACTAGAACCTTACTTTACACAGGGGTACAATATCAGTATTTTTTTGTTGAGGTCGATCAAGTTTGACCAACTTGAGCCATTATGAAGGAGTATTTGTATCATTTTTATTTTTGGCGCCTGCACTATTAATTTTTCAGCCAAAAACAGTTATATATATGCTATTTCTTCAACCACTTCCCCTACCTCATATTTTCTTATCATTTTATTCTCTCATTTCATTCACTTTTTTTTATACCTAAAGTGATTTTTTCTTCACCATTAAAGGAATCCCAAAACATCAACAGAGAAACCATTAATCAATAGCAAATCTATCTAATATTTAAAATGAAATCCCAAACAAAACAAATCCCCCAATTAAAATGACAAAAAAATGTAGAAAACAAACCCAAGACAAAATAATAAAATAATAAAAAATATTTCCTTCTCACATCTGTAATATCGTCTCCCAGGGTTACAACTAGTCCAAAATGTGGACTAAAGTGCAAGTTTGTTCAACAAATAAAAATACATATGTTCATTCATTTTATTTTGAAATTGAACAAAATTGAGCAATTTTAGTGAAAAAAATTAGTACCAGTTTTAATGGGGAAGAAAAATTTTAGCAATAAAAAAATAAATGGCATAAGAGAAGAAAATGAAAAAAAAAAAATGAGAGAGGGAAGTGGTGAAAGAAATAACACATTATAACTATTTTTGGAAAAAAATTAAAAAAATTATTTAAAATAATACCATTTAAAAATTATAACAACAAAAAAAAACCATTTTTTTGAATTAGGAAAATATTAGTTAGTATTAGGTTATGACTAGGGGTGTTAGTTCAACATTGTCATAAATTTTAAGGGTATTATATATTTTTTTTTTTCAAAAATTAATAGGATATGAGCTAAAAATAAAAATGACACAAATACTCCTTTAATAATTAGTCAAACTTGTCAACTTTTTCATTTTATGATTATTTAGACTAAATTGTACTTGTTTAAAAACAACAAGACTTTTGAAGTACCATAAAAAAAAATTATAATACTCACATGTACCTTTTAAGAAAGGTAAGGCTACCCAGCCCCATAGAAAAAGATAATGCTAATCTAAAAGAGATGTAGAGATAAACAGATGCACAAGCTTACAAAACAGAAATGTCGCATTACAGGGTAAATTGGAAGGTTCATAGATTAACTTGACTAACAAAAAATTATAAAAATTCAACAATGGACTAACTAATGAATATAAATTCCCTCTTTAGTGTTGTCCTCATGCTTTGAATAAACTCAATAATGTCGCATTAATAAACAGCTGGAATATTCATTATCAATTCGTTGAAGCAAATAATTTTGAGCTTTTTTTCAATAAATTAAATTAATATACGATCACAATATAGTGAAATGGAAATGTAATAACGAAGAAAAGGAGAAGTAAACAAAGGAGGGGAACGGGGTACCTCTGGACGTCGATGGCAAAGAGGATTCAGAGGGGTGCACGTCTTCGGTAATGTCTTTGGTGCTGATGCTGGCCCGCTGGTGGAAGGCGCGATGCTGGTAGCTGGTGGAGGGCTCGCAGAAACTGCAGGTGAAGGCGCTCGATCGGCGGGTGAAGCTCTATCGCCGGTTACCAGCTGAAGGGCACAAAATGGAATAAGGACAGGGCAGGGAATACGCGAGAGAGTTTTAGTTTTAATTATTATTATCTTTTTTTAAGGATTTTATATATCACCCTATATCAGGGGTTTAATTTATTGTTGTTTTTAATAAATAAATAATTCTTTAAGGATTTTCTGTGTGGATAGTTTAGATTTTATTTTTTTATTTAAAAACTAAGTTGTTTTTATTCTATTAAATTATAACTTGCACATATTCTAATTTAATAAAATCAAAATGATATGGTTTTTAAGTACAAAACAGGCGCGCCTGTTTCTTAAAAACAAATATAATATTGCGCCTATTTTATGAAAAACATGTTCAATTAAAAAAATACGCAAATTCTAAATTAGTACCAATTTTTGTGAAAATAGATGAAAAAAAAAAATAGGCCAGTATTGTAGTAATGTAATTTTATTAAACCTAACAAATAAACAAAAAAATTAAAATGAATTTGTCAAATTAAAAAAAAAAAAAAAGCGAACTTCTACTAGCTCTTTAATTATCATATAGCAAAAATCAATTAAGAAAAGGTTGAGTGAAAAAAAACAAAAATAGATGATCTTTAAAACTTGTAATTGTAAAAATAATATTTATTATGTTGATATTATATATTTTTATTACAAGGATAATTCAAAAATTTATCAAGTTGAACACTTGAACTCCAACTAGTTAGATAAATTTAATGATAAATTTCGTCCTATTAAATTCCGTTAAACGTTGTTGCGGTATTATTTTTCTTATTATAAAATTCAGTAATATTAGTATTTTTATGTAATTTTCAATTTTTAAAAACTGTAAAAACAATTATCAAAAGACTTAAGAGCTAGTTCTAAACTCCACTAAATAGGATTTATTTTATATGCTCGTTACGTATCAATAGGCAACAAGCACATTAATGTCATTCAGTTGTTTCTTGAATGAGTTAACTAGAGTGAAAGTTAGACTTAGATGGATGAATAGGTCTTTCATTCTCTATTTTGTATTTTTACCAAATATTAAATAAAAATTATTTAATGCAATAATATATAGAATTTTAACATGGAAAAAATCTTTTTTTAGAAGAAAGAAAAAATCAGGTGACATTGTCTAGCCAACCAATTTAATAAATACAATATTTTTATTACAAATGAATTCAACTTCATTGATCAAGAGTGAACTTTTCTTGATCCCTAACCTTCAGAGAATTTTCTTAGGATGAATTAAACATTTAAATGTTGGTTTTAAAATTGTACGTGTGCAATAAAAATTTTATTTTTATTGTTGTAACAAAAGCATTCTTAGGATGATTTAGATGTTGGTTTTAAAATTGTTTGTGTGCAATAAAAATTTTATTTTTATTGTTGCAACAAAAGCAATTGATGTGAGTAGATAACAAAAAATCTCTACTCATTGGAACATTATAATATTTATCCTTTCTTGCGTATAGTGCATAAATAATAACTTCACTAAATGTATAGTTGAGTATAGTAATTTGTTGGTTAAACAAAATAACTTCACTAATTTCATAAAAATTTAAGTAAATTCAAAAAATTATATTTAAACTATGTGAAGCAATTTTAAAATTTTAAAAATTTGAATTAAAAAAATGAAAACTCAAAAAACACAAGAGGACAACACCAGGGCGACGGGTGTGGGGGTCACAACTCACAAGTATGGGTTAGGGTTTAGGCTCGCAATTTGAGGGTGGGAGTCGCAAGGGGTAGCATGTGGGGGTTAGGGTTGGCATGGGTTTTCAATTCAATTTTTCAAAATGCCAAAATTGCCATGCAAAAATACATATGCTAAACACATGTTATTTTATACAATTTCTAATCTTTATTATAGTTAATGAACTAATCTTACATAGGTCAATCATTATGTTACAATACCATTTCAACTATTAATCCTTTCTTTGTGCTAAAAAGATGAAATTTAAACACACTCCAAAATTATAATAAAATATGGAATGCATTTGCATCACTTGATACCTCATTTGGCATCCTCTACATCAATGTGATGGAAAACCCACAAGGAACACAACCCACTACACAATCATCAATAAATTAAAAATTGAATATCGTAATCATAAATTCTACCAAATGATGCATAGGATTCAAATGTGATGCAATATATGGGCAAGAGTGCTGAATAAAATAAGCTGGATGCCTTTGAAATGAAACAACCCGATTAAACTTGAACTAATAATCTAAAACAATACACTCCAAAATAAAATGAAGATCAAAACTTAGGTCATTCTTTGAGCAGCTTCCTTTGCAAGGATCCTCTCTCGAGCCTTCATTTTAGCTTGGGATTTTGAACCCATAATTCCACCACCCCACTTCTTGCGATACTCATCGTACTTGTCATTGAAGTTTCCCTGAAGTGAAAAGTAAGAAACATTAATAAGGAGACTGGGTCATGAAATTTTCAGACAATATATCAAAGATCAATCATGTAGAAACCAACGAAAAATAGCCTCCCCATCTATTTACCTTGATTGCTTCTAAGATCCTGCTAAAATCCATTTTATCATCGTTCCGGACAGTTGTCAAGCACAGAACTGATGCAGTTTTCTTATGAACAATCTGTGAAAGACATCAACTTGCTTTGTATTAATCCACAATCAAATTATAAAAGGCAGTAAGTTGGAAGTACAGAAGAGGCATATAAGCAATATTACCGATCCCAATCGTGCTTTTCCTTTCACGATACAGTATGGAATTTCCATCTTCCTGCACAATGCTGGAAGCCACACAACCAACTCTATGGGGTCGACATCGTGTGCAATGACAACAAGCTGAGCCTTGTTCTGAAGTAAATAAACAGTTCAAGAAGCTCTTGATCAGATGGAAGGCATCCACAATTCTAAAGGTTCATAACAAATAAAAACTATATCAACAAAAAGCAAAACAATACCTGCTCAATGAGGTAAGTTACGTGGTTGAGACCATATTTCACAACAATTGGCTTCTTAGATTCGACAGTTTTTCCCTCAGCCTCTGCCTGAGCTCTCTTCAAGAGCCGTTCTTTCTTTTCTGCTTTGTCCTCAGGCCTGTACTTCAGAAGCATCTTGAACAAACTGGTTGCTACACGATGAGAAGGATGCAATTACAATACAAATCAAGTTATACAAGCAAATCCAAATCAAACAAAAAGTTGCTAAAATGTATACACCTAAATCAAAAAGGGTAAGTGCAAAAATTCATTTGGCCAATCGAGCAGCAATAAACAATTAGGGTAATAATGATAAAATATTCATGCAACGAAATGCACAACCAGCTTAAGCATAAACACACGAAAATCCCAAAACATAACAATGTGGATTAAAAAATATCATCGAATAATGAAATTGAACTGAAAGCAAGTAATCCATAAACAAAAAACATGACAGGTACAAAAGATTTCACGGATGCCATTATAACATAAATTAAATGATACATTTATATTAAAAAAAACAGAAACAATTGAAAGAATAAAAGAGGTAGAACATCAATTCAAATTTCAAAAAAAAAAATAGTTGTTACTAGTCTAGTACTAGTGATTAAATTAAAACAATAAACCAATATGTTTGAAATAAATTACGAACATTTATTGTTATTTTACTAATATTTAAATAGAGATAGAGCATACGATACCGAGATTTTTGTCAAGAGTTTTGGTGAACTGGTTCAAAGCTGGAGGAACCTTCAACCTCTGCTTGAGGATCCTCCTTTTCCTTTGAATCTGAACGGTCTTGGGCCATTTCACGAATCTTGTAAGGTCCCTTTTCGGCGGCAAAGCACCACCGATCCCAAATTGCTTCGGGCGCTTCTCGAATAGTGGGTTGACTACCTTCTCCTAAGTAGCATAAAAAAAACAGAGAATCAGATCAATCATTACCATCTACGTCAAAATAGAAGGGGGAAAAACACAATGTAAATAGGTTACCTGCTGCTTCTTCTTAGCAGCGGAAGTCGCCTTCAAAGATTTCTTGGGCGCCATGGTAGTTATGATGGCTCAGCTGAAATCCGAAACTTTAGTCGGAAGTAGGGTTTTATGTTAATTGTTATATATACACTTCTGGTTTATAAAGAAGCTAAGGCTGGGATGGGAAATGTTATTGGTCTAAAACAAACAAATTTTGGGCCTGATGTTGCCTCTTTCAATTTTGGGTCTGGCTCTCAAAATCAGACTCAGCAGCCGCATCAATGGTCAAGAGTTTTTTACTCAAATGACACGTATACGAAGAAAATAGACAATTTTATTCAAATAGCATAAGTTTTTAAAATGAAACGGAGAGTTTTAATCAAGAATTGGGCATTATTTTTACCATAATACCTTTTCTTGTATTATTTTTATTTAATATATACATGTAAAGTTTACAAATTTTTTAATTTTGTAAAGTTTACATAAATCATAATGGTCTTATTTTTAAGAAAAATAGGCTAAATTGGACCCTTTTTATTACTTTTAATCTATATAACCCCCTATTAGCCGAATTTTTAAAATTTCCCTTTATACCCCTTTATATCTAAATAAGGATCATTACTTACTTAATCTTTTCATCTCCCTTCATCTACCATCCTTTGTTACCCTCACCCTCATTTACACTTTGTACGTTTTGTTAGAAGCAATGAATAAATCCACTAATGATCTCACTCCAAATTAAAGTCGAGATCGTGGTTGTATATTAATTGTTTACTGTGGCAGAGACGAAGCTAGAAGCTTTACGATCAAGTCAAAATTCTGTCTCTCTCTTCGAATATGAAGAAGTCTAACAGCTTCCTCTGTTCTTACCATTTGGCAAACTAGAGAACTTTTGCTGTTGATAAATTGGTATATTTTTAAGCTCCTACTTGTTTGGGGTTGGTTGGTAATATTAACATTGGAACTCATAATTTTACTTGTAGAATTGCAATCTCAGGAGCTATTTGATATTGAAATTGGACAATATCACTTTAAGTAATTTCTCAAATTTTGTCTATGATTTGATCATTCAAGTTCATAACGTGACAACAGGAGGGAAAAAAAAGAAAAAAAATCCATAACAGAACATGATCACAATTAATATACTTGATTTTCAAAATACGGTGAGTTGGATAGTCGTCCAACTTGACTCTGGCTAGTAGGGTTATTGGTTAATCAAAATTTAGTCAATTGGATAGCCGTCTAACTCGGTTGGATATATGTCCAACTCAACTCCAACGAGTGGGGTTGCTGGCTGGTCAAAATTTGGTCAGTTAGACAGCCGTCCAATTTTGGGCAGTCTAGTTGGATATGTATCCAACTCTGCTCCGACGAATGGGGTCGCTTGCAGGTCACAATCTGATCAATTGGATAGCTGTCTAATTTTGAGTAGTTTAGTTGAACATGTGTCCGATTAAAATTTATTATAATTAATCAATAAAATTAAGGGTATTTTTTTACAACATGTAAAATAATCAAGTAAAAGGGGTCATATCTAAATTTTAGTAAATATAAAGTCATGATTACATAAAAACCTATTTTTAGCGATGATTGTTTGGGTTAATTAAAATTTTTCTTTAAATCCTTATTAGTTTCAGTATTATTTACTAAATTAAATAATAAATTTGTGATGGTGTAATCATTCTTAACAAAATTTTTATTTATGATGTATCCATGTTAATGTTATATTTTAATTGAATAATATTTTATAGATTATTATAGGTGATACTTCTTTGGATAATTCTTTTATTATTTCCTTAATCAAGAGTATTAATTCTCTTGTTTCTTTTTATAATATTTCAAATAATTTACTTATCTTTTTGAATTAGGTTGATTATGCCTAATTTTAAATGTTGTTTATAGCCCTCTTATCAATTATGTCTATGTCTCTTGTACTAATCTTGTGTTAAATTTTTAAATTTTAAATTTTAGTTAACTTATCTTTCTATTTGTTCTTTGAATAGGTAAAATCTAAAAATTTAGTAATCAAATTCTTCTTTGTTTACTTGGACAAACTTCTGTGTAAAATAATTCCTTAAAATTTTTCATATGAGATGGTCTATTAGGCATAAAATACTAAAAATATAATCTGTATAATAATTTAAAAGAGTGTCAAATTTATTAAAATTTTCTAAACATGTTTCATAACTTTTGTTATCAAAATATTGTTTCATAAATTCTAAATATTTTCTTTTAAAATCTTCGATTTTAATCATGGTTTTATTTTATTTCCTTTTTCTTTTATTTATACAAATATTTTTATGTTCTTGTTATTTATTAATTTGTAAATGAGATAAACCAATATTAAATTATTCAAGATACTTACTTTGCTTAAGTTTATAATTATCATGCTTGAATTTAATGTGTTCACCATCATATTCCTTTCTTCTGTTCATCTTCTTTTATTACATCTGATATATCTCAACTTGTTTTAATCCTTGATACCTATCTGATAATGGAGAAGTCTTTGCATTTGTACATATTATGATATTTAAAATTGGACCTATAAAAGAGTGAGAAAAGAGTGACTTAACTCAATTTTATTCAAAATATAATAATTGTTAAAACCCTAAAGTCAACTAAGAAACTTGAAGAGATCCTTAACTGCTCATTTCTAGAAAATACATAATTATTAAGTTACACCTAGAGTAGGGATGACTTAAGCTTTCTATTCTTAAGCTCTCTGCTTCTTTCTTATGATCTGTGTCCTTCAAATGAAAATAAAGTTTCCTTTTATAATGCAAGGAATCCATGTTTTCAAAATAAAAAGTCACTGTTTGTTTGCTATTATTGTTTTTGTCCTTTAATTTCAGCCATTTTTTTTCATTGGCATGTGTTGCCGACTAAAAACGTGGGTTCTACATCTTTATTTTTCTTTGTAGTTTTTTACCGACAATTCTCTTTTTTTATTTTTCTTCGTCGTTTTCTCCTGACAATTTTGATGACACAGATGATGACATTTCTTCTTCTTCTTCTCAATCATTGATGCAAAAAATGCATTTGTGATCTTTCTGACATAGAAGCAAAAAAAATTTGTTTCTTCACAAAATTTCAGGTCATTGTTATTGAAATTTGCTTTAAGGTTGCTAATTTTTTTACCATCTTTTTCAATGAGAGCCATATTGCTATGGAAGATAAAAATGATAATTTTATTTGTTGAATAATTTACTTTAATTTCAGTTAAATTATCAAGTTTTTTGATTTCATAGTAAATTTGTTATAACATTTGTTCTCTTAATATAAAGATTTTATCTATGTTAAATTCTTTTTCTGGGAGTGCCCTTTGTTTGAGAACTTCTCTATTGGACTTGGTGTTGGAAATCTCTGACTTAATAAAATGATTGAGATTAGTACAACCTTTCTCATTCTAGTTCATTAATGAACTAAAAAATTTAAGATAAAAAAGCTTATCTCTTATTATAATCTTTTTTTTAAAAAAAATTATGGCTTTCTAAAAATTTTCAGAAAATAACTTAATTCACTTAAATTAATCATTGGATAGAGATTTTCAATTAACCCTACATGATAAGCTCTTTATACAAAAATTGAATTAGCTCCTTCAAGAATATTAAATTTACTACCTGAGAGATATTTTTTTCTGTAGTATAGAATCTCATATATTCTATATGTTCCTAGGTAGATTTTTTAGCCAAGTTATAGAGACCCATCCATTATGTTTTGTTGAGATTCTTGTATTGGTCTTTCTCTTCTTCAATTTCTGATGTATTTTTGGATGATGTTTCTTTGAATAAAACTGCTAGACATATTGTCTTTCCTACGATTTTTAACCTAGTTGTTGTTATAATGCTATAGAGTAATATTTTATAATTTTCTCTAGAGTTATTAACTTTGGTGTTTTGTAATTAGCATAAGTACTATATAGTCTTGGATGGTATAAGATGATCAAATGATCATAAAAATAGATATTTTTCATAAATATTGTGGAGCAGTTCTAAAAGCAAGAGTAGATAATAAAATAAATATCTTAACAACAAAATAGAAGTAGAACGCAGTTATACTAATTGGAAAGATAGTACGTCTACTATTTTATTCAGAGAAACATCCTCCAAAAATACATCAAAAATTGAAGAAGAGAAAGACTAATACAGGAATTTCAACAAAATACAATGGCTTGGTCTCTACAACTTGGCTATAAAATCTACCCAAGAATATATAGAATATATGAAATTCTATAGGAAATTTACTAAAAATAACACTCCTTAAAACTTATAGTAACAAAACTAGCACCCCTAATAATATTGAACGTAAAATATTGAACTGGTGTAAATTGTCATAGTTCAATTCTAATTGAATGAGTGTTCAAACAAAAATGACATATTAATCATTTTTTAATTGTAAAAATATAAATTTGAACACAAGGGGTACTAGTTTTGTTATTATAAGTTTAAGGGTGCTAATTTTGTTGTTTTTCCAATGTTATATTATAGAAAAAGAATATCCCTCAAGTAGTAAATTTAATATTCTTGAAGGAACTGATCCAATTTTTATATACAGAACTTATCATGCAGGCTTGATTAAAAACTTCTAGCTAGGGATTAATTTAACTGAATTAAATTTTTTTTTTTAAATTTTAAGAAAGCCATCAAAAATTTCAAAAATAAGACTAGAGCAAGAACTAAATCTATTTATCTTAAATTTTTTAGTTCATTAATGGACTGAAATTAGAAAGATTGTATTAGTCCCTACTATTTTAATAAGTTAGGGATCTCCAACACGAATAGAGAAGTTCTCAAGCCAATGGGGCTCCTAGAAAAAGAATTCAACACAAATAAAATCTATATATTAAAAAGACAAATGTTAAGAAAAATTTACTATAAAATCTAAAAAATTGACAATTGAATTGAAATCAAATGAAATTATTCAACTAATAAAGTCATCATTATCTCCTATAGTAATATAGCTCTTGCCGAAAAAGATAGTGAAAAAATTAGTAAATTTGAAGAAAATTTTAATAGCAATGACATGAAAATTTGTCAAGAAATAAAAAAAGTTTTTTGCTTCTATGCCAGAAAGATCACTAAAGATCGCAAATGTATTTTTTGCATCAAGAACGAGAAGAAGAAGAAACATCATCGTCTACATTATCAAAATTGTTAGCAGAAAACGACAAAGAAAAAAAAAAAAAAAAAAGAGAACCGTTGGTAGAAAACTACAAAAAATAAATAAATAAAGATATATAACTCACGTCTTTAGTCAGCAGCACATGTCAAAGAAAAAAAATGGCTAAAATTAAAGGAAAAAATAGAAAAATAGACAAACAATGACCCTTTATTTTGTAAATAGAAATTTTTTGTATTATAAAATGAACCATTATTTTCGTTTTAAGGACATGAATCATAAGAAAGAAGCATAGAGCTTAAGAATAGAAAGCTTAAATCATATCCTCTCTATGTGTAATTTAATAATTATATATTTTCAAGAAATGAGCTGTTAAGAATCTTTTCAAAGTTCTTATTTAGCTTTAGGATTGTAATAATTATTATATTTTGAATAAAATGGAAGTAAAGTCACTCTTTTCTTGCTCTTTTATAAGTCCAATTTTAGACATCATAATATGTACGTATGCAATGGCTTCTCCATTATTAGGTGGGTATCAAAATTGAAGCAAGTTGAGACACACTAAGTGTAATAAAAGAAGACAAACAAAGAAAGAAAAGATCGTGGTAAACCTAATAAATTCATGTATGATAATTATAAACCTAAACTAATTAAAGATATTGAATAATTTAATATTTTTTATTACATTTTTAAATTAATAAATACCAAGAAGGACTTGAAAAAAATTGTAAAAGAAAAAGGAAATAAAATAAAAACTATGATTAAAATCGAAGATTTTGAAAGAAAATATTTAAAAGTTTAGAATAATAATTTGTTAATAAAAGTTATGAAACATGTTTAGAAAATTTTAATAAATTTGATACTCATTTAAATTATTATACATGTTATATTTTCAATATTTTATAAATAATAGATCATCACGTAGAAAAAGTTTTAAAGAGTTATTTAAAACAAAAGTTTGTCCAAGTAAACAAAGAAGAATTTAATAACTTAATTATTGGGTTTTACCCATTCAAAAATCAAATAGAAAGATAAATTAACTAAAGTTTAAAATTTTGCTTAAGATTGGTATCAAAGCCATAAACATATTTGATAAGATCATAAATAATGTTTAAAATTAAGTATAATCATGTTTAATTCAAAAAGACAAGTAAATTATTTAAAATATTATAATAATAAAAAACAAGAAAATTAATACTCTTAATTAAAGAAATAACAAAAAGATTACCTAAAAATATCACATTATAATAATCTATAAAATATTATTTCACTAGAACATAACATTAACATAATTACATCATAAATAAAAATCTTGTAAAAAATAATTACACTATAACAAATTTATTATTTAAGAGAATTATTTAGTTCAGTAAAGAATGCTAAAATTAATAAAGATTTAAAGTAAAATTTTAATTAATCCAAACAATCATCGTTAAAAATAAAATTATTATAATTTTTGAAAATTTTATAAAATTCTCTAAATTTATTTTATAAATTTTACATACATATTAAATAAGAATAATAATAATAATAAATATTATGGTAAAAATTATGTCTAATATTTAATTAAAACTTATCATTTTAATTTAAAATTGTGTTATTTGATTAAAAAATTCCGTATTTCTTGGGTCCACAGTACACGGTCCATACTCCACATCAAGATAAATTTACCCATAGAAGATTAACTTTTCTCCCACTAAAATTATAACAAAGAACCATTGCATGTGTTTTGAGACAACCCTCTTAGGCAAACATGACAAATAATAACTGCTTCAGTTCTCAAGTACTACTAAGGACAAGATATACAAAAACAGAAGTGTGATAGATCCAGGTACAAAATGAGACATATAACAAAATATTATTTTATTTTGAACTTTTCCATTATAAATGACAGAATTGAAAAGAGGTAATCTCTGTTTTCACTAGAATCATCGTTCAGCTTTTAAGTTCTAACATTACATATAAACTCAGTTGGCTACAATTATTTGGTGCTTGCTTTTACTGCAAATAGCAAAATTTACAATATTATTCATCTGATCTTCTCCTCCAAATCTAACCAACAAGCATAAAACGCCCTAGTACCCTACAGAGAAATTAAGGGAACGGAACCCAAAATTAAAGCCTCCTATATCTATTATCATGCAAAGATACAAGGAGATTGAAACCCAGAAAAATTATCTAAAACTTCTTTCCACAGGTAACCTTCATCAAACTGTTGAAGAATACTAGTCATGACAGTTGAAGTCGTTGTGTTCATGACCTCATCATGATTTTGAACAATATTAGTGTCTTCTTCTAGAGCTTCATTGACAAAAACACAGCTTGCTTCTTCAGTACTAGTACTACTCTTCTTATTTGTATAATCATTGTTGGGAATTCTATCAGAGTTGGAATTTTTACCAGTGAACTCTTGAACGATTGCTCTGAACTCAGAAGCAGTGTTTGCACGAACAAGAACGGGGCTTGATATGTACTTTATTTTGATGGGTTTTTTCTTGGTTTTGTTAGGTTTTTGGCATTTTTTCAGATGATTATGAGAATAATTCTGGTTTTTTAGTTCTTCCATTTGAAGATAATAATAAAAAGACGCGAAGAGAGCCACACACAAACAAAAAAGATCACTTTGGGTTGTCGTAATAATTTTCCAACTATCTATGCTAGATCTCTAACTTATATATGTACTTGATGTCATGGGTCATGGTCATGACTCATGAGGATGGTTACACTTACGAGGAAACTGCGGTTTTGAAAGAGACAAATTTACAAAAATATTATTTATCATTATTTTATATATATATTAATTTATATAATATAATATAATTAATTTTTTAATTATAAAAAATTATATAATTATTTTTTATCTCATATTTTTAATTTTTTTATTTAATTAATAATTAATATATTATTTAATAAATATTATAATTTTATTTATATAATACTGCTCTAAAACTGGAAGGAAAGTGAAGCTTTGACTGGAGAAAATTAGATTCACTTAATTTGACACTTAATTTGACACTTTATCAGATTCAAAAATGACGGCCCAAGTTTTTGTATTTTCTTTTAATGATACGTGACCACAACAACAAAGTCGACATTAATTTGTTTTTTTATCTTTCCCAAATATATCTTCTTTGTTGCTCAGCAAAACTTGCTGTTGTTTCGGACGAATAAAAATGTGTTGTCTTTTAGATAAGAGATATGCGGTTAGAATTTTAAAAATTGTATGTCTTTTAATGCGAATTGTAACGTAGAGGTCCACTCAAATATCCGATAATAATTCTTATTAAAATGACAGTATATAATTACGCCCTTATTTCCTTAAATTTTGATGAGCCTTATTTTAATATATATATATATCTTCTTTCTTTCTTTTCTTTGAAATACTCTTTCATGGATAACAAAAACTTTCCAATATCTACACATGTCGACATATAAAATCTATCTGAATTACAGATGAGTATTGGCGGAGTTGGGTTTTCTTTACGTGCTATTAGTATACACTAAGATAGCGTTTGTTTGTAAAAATAATAATTATAATAAAATTAAATATAAAAATAATAATAATATTATTATAATATTTATTTAAGTAATATAATTAAAATAATAATAATAATATTAAAATAAAATTTATATAATTATAAATGAAATAAAATTAAAAAATAAATTTTTTTATTATTACAAAGAGATAAAATGAGTAAAAAAAATTATAATGATTATATAAATTGTGAAAAAAAATAGAGCATATTATAGCATAATACTCTAAATAATTTCTATTACGATTACGATTACTATCAACCAAATATACCATAAATACATGAATAAAAAATAGTAAAAAAAAATTATATACATATTTATTAATAATTAATAGTATATAATATAATACATTAAAAATAATATAGATAATTTTCACCTAAAATGATGATTTGTATTATCATTTTCAGTTAAAGCATGTGATATATTATATATAAAAAAAGGTATTTTAAGTTTATATTATTTTAATAAAAATGTGTTTTAAATTTATATATATATATATATATATATATATAAAAGATGACACAGATTCATTACTTATATAAAACAAGTGATACAAGTTTATTTTATAAAAGGAATATATTTTTGATGTTCTTTAAAAAAAAAAATTGTTATCCTTTACTTATTATTATTATTATTATTTTTTATAAAAATAGTAAATTTATATTACCATATTTAATAAATACGAATTTAAAATATACTTTTATTAAAGACATAAACTTAGGTGGCCCTTCATCCTTATATCAAGTATTAAATATAAAATAAATTTGAATAACATCTTAATTTTTAAGGTGATAATCTATGATACGATATAATAATACAATATGATATTACATGAATACAAAATTTAGTCATAATTAGACAATAATTTTTTAATATTTAAAAAAAATTGTTATTTTTTACTATTTTTTATAAATATCACACAAAAAATTGAAGAATTTTTTTTTATATATCAACTAATATGTTAATATAATATGATAAATATTAAAACACACACAATACAAACATATGCAAATATAATTAATTGATAAAATTTGTCACCTTTATTATATTTTACTTAAGTGGGGATATAATGATCACTCATAATATTATATTAATGTATTGATTTAGATTAATAAAAATATATAAATTTTAATAAATAAAAAAACATGGAAACCACTTTTAATTTTAATTTTTAATTTTTTTCTATAATAATATCATATTATTTATTAGAAATATCGATTCTAATGAATAATTCCTAGTATTATATATATTTTTTCTTCACAAAATATATATGTAGTCAAATATTCATGAAAGGTCAATTGTTTTTACACCACATCTTATCACGTGATATATACCATGCCACAGTCAAGGTCCAAGCGCAAATTCCTGTCATAGTCATCAACAAAACATAATATATTTATATACCATTTGTTATTATATTAATTGTAATTGGATTTATATTTATGATATATAATAATACTTATATTAATATAACTTTTATTGTAAAAAATTTGCACAATTTAAAAAATCAATGGCCCATGTTCATTAATCTTAATCTATCATAACTTTTTTTTTTTATATATAGTATAAACGATTACACTTACGTACATAATTCAAAAACGTGTTTCAAATATCCACAATTGTTCATTGAAAACTATAATTAGACAAAATTTAGAACAAACATTAAACAAGCACTAGAAGTAAATTAAACATTTAAAAATATCAGCTATTATAATAGATATATTTTTTTTTTTAAATGATGACTTTAAATAATTTAAATTTTATAATAAATGAATAACAAAGGTTATATTGGATGTAGTAGTTCGGTAGACTCTCTCTATCAATTGAGAGAGCTCGAGTCTAAGTCTTCTTTTTCATGCTCTAAAACACCTCATTATAGAAGGAAGGGAAAAAAAAAAGTTTTTTTTTCATTAATTTATATAACATAATTCAATTAATTTTTTGTTAATAAATTATCACATAATTATTTTATATTTAATTAATAATTAATATTTTATATAATAATATTTTATGAAAAAAAAAAATGTCACACTGCTATTACCTTTTTCTAGAAATGAAAAGACTGCATAACCCAAGGCAAAACGAAGAAATGAATCTTCTAAACCACTACCAAAATATCTGAAATTGAGTAACGATAAATAACATCAAATATTAAACCAATGCCTTTGTGAGGTTATCGCATTAGGGGAGCCATAAAGTTTTAAAATGTAAAAAAAAAAAAAAAAAAAAAGTGCCAAAGTTTAAAAATTGGTTTATCGTAGGTTACATGTTGACAACTAGGTGCAAATTATAGCCTATTATAGTTAATTTTGGTAAAATGTAGTCAATTTTAATCGTATGTTTTTAATTTTGTTGAAAATAAATTTGATAGTATTGAGAATATGAATTGCAATGTTTAAGGGTGCTAAAAAAAATTTGGAATCAACTCAACCTAAACTATTCAAATCAATCAAATCTAATTCAAAATATTCCATTTTGATATTGTATTTGGTTTAGATTAGTTCTTAATTTCATAAAATCAATTAATATTTGATGGATTTGGTTTTTATTTTTTAAAACCTTTCAAAAATCTAACCAATCCAATCTATTTAATATTTAATTAATATATTTATATTTAATATTTAACTAATATATTTATATTTATATTATTATTTTTATTAAGTTTTTATCATTCCTCATATTGACATTCACTAGTCACTATCAAAATAATTCCATTGTTAAATTTTTATTAGAATTTGTAATTATTTTTCAAGACACCTAGGTAAAGTTGATAGTTATAGTCAGACTAAGACTAAGACTAACTTTTTTATTTATTTCTTTTTTAATCTTTACTTATTAATGATATATGACATTTCACATTTAATAATTTTTTTTTTGTTTCTATTTTCTCTGAAAATTGAACAATTAAAACTTACTATCATTTTATAAGCTGTCTTAGAATAGAACAACTTGTTCAAATATAATTCTTTAAATTGCAGACCATATTTATGTTTGATTATTCTAATAATATTTGGGTTAAAAAAATTAATAAACAAAATTCATTAGAAAAAAAGGAGGAAAATTTTCTTTTACCCTACCCAAACCAATCTAATAAAATTGGTTTGGGTTTGATTGATTTTTTTATATTTATTAGTTTGATATAATTCTCATTTTTCATGAACCAATTTTATTGATTGGTTTCGATTCTATTCTAAATTCAAACAAATACATATATATACACCTCTAAAAATATTGATCAATTTTAAATAATTTTGATTATATATAATCAATTATGATTCTACTTGCATGATAGATTTTATCTCAAAACAAATTTGACAATATAATTTTGGATGACAGTGACTTTTGAGAACAATGAGGGAATAAACAAAGGTTGTGCAGTTGGTAGGTGACGACATTGGTGGCTGCAGAACTATGAAGTGTTGGTCGTTTGGTGACGACATCATTTTAAACACTTTTCAACTTTAGCCATATTACAAAAACCTCAGTATTTGACTGTATGTATGTTGCTTTGAAGTAATTGTATATTAAATTACAATATTTATGATTTGAAAGAATAATAAGCCTTACTCCATGAGCAATAGGCAAACCATAATTATTATTAATGTTAGATAAAATTGAATTTTAAATTACATGTTGGGTTGGAAACAAAGGAGAAAAATGGTTTTAACTATGTCCTTGGTAGTAGATTAGTAGCAATTGTGTCTTCTTCTTTTTTTCTTTTTTCTTTTTTCTTTTTTCTTTTTCCTTCAATAAATACGTTTCACTTTAAGATAAATATTTATTAACTACTTTAAATTGCAAGGAGGGCATGTAGCCGTACTAACATTTGTTGAACTTCAAGTCTGTAATAAAATAGTGCACTTAGTTGCGTGTACTACTTTCTCACCTAATATGTTTTTGTTAGAGTGTCATACATATCAAGTGAGATACATAGAACATGTTTCCTAGACTTTCCATCACAAAAGGTACCATTTGGCTGGATCTTCGGTAAAGAATAGGCACATCAATAGTAGTCAGTAATTTGATCTTTCCTTGGTGCTTCAAGTTTAAAATTAAATGGGTATTTTTATCAAGTAGTCTACGCCAATACATTTTAAATTATACTTATACTCCCTATGATATGGAAAAAAAAAAAATTAAATTAATATGGCCCACATTAGTTTTTTTTTTTAAGAGTATTATTATACACATTAAATTATGATATTCATTAATTAATATATCAATTATTGATTAAATATAAAGTTAAAAATATAAGATAAAAAAATAATTATAAAATTCATTATTAATTAAATGTTAGTGAAATTCTACCATATAAATTATAGTACGAGTTATAATAAAAAGGAATTATTATTTTTTACATCTTTTATTATACATTTTTGTCTGAAAAAAGAAAGACCGCATTAATGCCATTGGTCAAGCAGGGAATTTTCTTTTCAACGTATTAGTATTGGCTTTGTTGTAAGCCCTCATTAATCGATCAACGTTACAAAGTAGTCAAGATACAACTTCCTTTTACTAATACTAGTTTCTTGCACCTGCCCCTTATATATATTTTTTATACATCTGATATTCACATATTTATTATTAAAATTTTAATCATAAATTTTTTTATATTTTTAAATAAAATTTGTATCATATATATTTTTTAAAAATATAAAAAATTATATAAAAATAAATTAAAATATTAAAAGATGTTTTTTATTTAAATTATTCAATTGCTGATGTCAAATAAATTCTACTATTCAACAAACTGTTTCTACAAAATATAATATCATCATAAAAATAGCTAATTAAATTGTTATATACTATTTAAAATTGAACGATAAAAAAATCTTGATCTAATACTCATATATATACTTATTTTTAATGTTAAAAATAATGATCTGATAGAAAATTAATGTTTTTTTTAGGTCAGTGGTAGAAATGTAATGCTAAAATACATAAATTTATATTCATATTAATTATAGTGTGACAAGTGGTCAAGTAATTTTGAAAATGGAAAATATTATTCACTTTTAAAGAATTTTTTTTTAAAAAAAGTCTTATTATAATTAATATGAGTACAAATGTAAGTACAAATTTATATTATCTTTGCTTTGATAGAAAATGAACCAACTCAATTATATTTAGAGAATAAATAAATTTCATAAGGTATGATATTATTTCCTTATACAATTAGAAGTATATCCTTTAACATTAACTCCAAAGCAATATTATTAAACAAAATAATAACAATATAAAAAAAATTATCAAACAAAATAAAAAATATTAAAAAAAATCAAATATAATTTTTTTACTTCTTTGAGAATTTTTTGGCTTAAGCTCCTAAATAATTTTATTAAGTGAAAAAAATCTCAAATAAAATTAAATTAAATAAATATTATTTGTATGAGAGATAATTCATGCATATATATATATATATATATATATATATATATAAAAGATAGCTTTAGAGAAAAATGATTTGATTTGAAATAAATAGAATGCATATTTCTCACTTTTCACCATACTTGTCAAGGAGTTTATTTTTTATTTTTATAATAATGTCTGTCAGGAAGTTAGTATATAGTAATTGGAGATTAGTCCTCTAATTTCGTGTCATGCATTTGATATTTTTAACTTATTTATTATCTCTTCACTTACCTACTGTTGTCATTATTTATTTACAAATTTAATTTTTTTAATAAAAAAATTCACAATTTCTTTCTTAAAAACTTTTTTATTATTCAAAGTATCGTAAAAATATGTAACTGTTAAAAAAATGGTAATAAAAATTATTTTAATATTTAATTATAGTAAAAGCCTCATTTTTTATAAGAGAAACTTAAAGTATTATTGTAAAAAGTATTTTCTTGAAGGTAATATGATACTTGATATTCTTTTTTATTTCTACAAATTAGATATAATAATTATTTTTTAAATTTGTATAATTTAGTTACCTTTTTATTATATGTTATTTAATATATATAACAACTTAATGCATATAATACAACTAAACAATAATTCCTGTCCACCAATATGCTGTCTAATTATATAGATTATCAACTTTTTTTTAACCCTCTACTTTTTATTTCAAACAAAATAAAAAATATATAAATATTAAATACAAATAAATAGAAAATAAAATAAAAGAAATAAAAATATCAAACACAAATAAATAGAAAAAAGTAAACTCTCCTTTATATATAATAACAAATAAAATAGAATAGATAATAGGTATTAAATTTTAAAATAATTTTATCAAATAAAAATAATTGTCAAACAAAATAAAAATAAAATAAATATTGCTTGGCAACACTTCTTTATTAGATAAAAAATAATAGAACATCAGCTTTTAGCCCCTGAAAAAAAGGGAAGAAAAAAAAAAGCGGGTCCTATAATTTTCATAAAATAAATATATTATTTTTATAATTATTAATTTAGATGTTAGAAATTTTATAATTTTTTAAAATGAGTATTTTAATTTCATAATTTATGAATTAGTATTATAAGTCTTGTTATTATGAAAAATAAACAATTTTAGTCATAATTTTTTAAGATAAGCATTTCTAATCCAACAAAAGTTATTAAAACTTAGAACTTATAATGTCTAACTTTTATAAATAAATAAACTATAGGTTCTCAATTTAAATATTATGGGCCTAAAGTGCTCATTTGTACATAATTATATAACTACTGTGATTTTTTTAAAACAATTATAGGAATTGTGGTGCTTAATGTAATAATTTCAAAACTAAGCTACTTAAATTAAATAATTACAAGATTTTTGAGACTTTCAAAAAAAATAAAAATTAAATAGACTAATAAGGCAAGTTTTATATAGAACGATGAAACGTCAACAATTGTTGAGTTGCATTATTTTATTATCGAGTTAAATTATAGGTGGCAATATTGACATAATAGTAATTTATTAAGGATAATTTTATTCAATAATAAAAATATTAAAATATAACTATTGTAATAATAAAATTGATATTTTATAGACTTTATTGTGACAATAACAAAAATCAAGGATGACTTGTCTTTTAGGCCAATGCCCCCAATTAGATAAGGGCTCCATTTTTTTGTAATGCCTATTATATTTTTAAAAATAAATAATTTTATTTTGAATCATCTCTATAAACTTTGAAAAATAATTATTAAAATAAAATTTAAGAAGATATTAATTTAATAAAATTATTGTACTTAATTCAATATTATTATGATGAATATATTAACACATAATTTATTATTCCTATAAACTAATACATGAGTTATTTATTTTGTACTTATAAATAGCTAATCTTTAATAATATTATTATTAGATAAATTTATCATTAATGAATAATATACATGTTATGTTATTAACTAATAATAAAAAAGATGAACAATTATTCATTCTTAATTTTATTATATAAAGAACAAAAAATCTTACATTTCTTAAATTACTATATGTATCCAATTTGTTAATAATTTTTAATTTTTCTCAATTAATTGAGATTATGAAATAAAAAAAGAACAACAACAAATAAGCATTATAAAAATATCGTCTTCTTCTTTTTTAAGTTTTATTCTAGGCATATCTTCTTCTCTTTCTTACATGTCTTTTTTTATTCATAAAGTTTAAAAATTATATTATTTATATTTATTTTATTCAAATTTCAGACATAAATATTTAATTTTATAGATAATTTTAGACTTTTTATTTTATTCCAAAGTTTCAAAACTCTCAGTTTTATTTTATCATAATCAAAATAAATTTAATTCATAGTCAAATAAATACACACAAAAAAAACTTTTAAATATATATTTATTAATTTAATTTTTATCATTGATTATTTATATTCGATACAAAAAATATTTTAATATTATTAATTAATTTTTATAATCTGATAAAAATTTAATTTATAAAAAATGTTTAAGACCTCATTTTTATATTTTACCTTAGATCACGAATATTTTTGAGCTGCTTCAGTCAAAAAGAATAATAAAAATATCAATACCCTAAATTATTCATAGTCAAAAAATCTAAACTTCATATTTTGGTCAAAGGTCTAAACCTCATTCACCACTAGCTATTTATTCTAGTAGATAAATTAAATGGAAATCACCAAATTGGGGTTGAAATATGAGTTAATTTTTAAAAGAGGATGAGTTGGTATTTTATAATATAGTTAGGTAGGAAAAATTAATAAAGTGTTGACAGGACAGAGTGATCACTATGTAAGAGATTGAAAAAAATTATGGCAAAAAGAAGACCAAAAAATGACAAGAAATGGTGAGAGAGAATACATTGTCTATAAAAAATCGAAAGGGGACTTAAATGTGTAATAAATTACATAAGAGGGAAAACCAGGCAGATCACCTTCAGGGTTACTAGAATGGGCGAATATGCTATTAATTGAGTTTCACGCCTTTAATAACAGGTATACCAATTTAACTTCCAATGATCACCCTTGTAAATCTATTTCTTGGGAGACACCTCCCTCTGGTAGACTTAAAGCTAATGTTGACGCTTCTGTTAAGGATAGTAAGGGTGGGCTAGGGGTCATTTTTAGAGATGATTATGGACAACTAATACTTGCTTGTGCTGCTCCCAAGAAACCAATTTTATCTGTTTTGACTGCAGAACTTCATGCTTTATGTCTAGCAATTAATATTGTTAGAGAGAGGAATCTTGGAAATGTTATCTTTGAATCTGACTCTTTACAAGCTGTTTCAATGATTAACAAGATGGGTGTTTGTTTTGCTGCTGATGGTGTATTGGTGGAGAATATTAAAAGAGGATTACGAGATCTTTGTTACAGTATTCAATTTAGGAAGAGAGAAGCTAATCTTGTGGCGCATAGGATTGCGAATTTGGCTCTGGACTTATTTGATATGCGTTTTTGGACTTGGGATGCTCCCCCTAGTATCTTGGAAGCCATTTCTTATGATGTAATTCGGTCTAACAATGTAAGGACTATTTTAATTTGAATGAAGGTTTTCTTTCTTATCAAAAAAAAAAAAAAAATTACATAAGAGGGGAGAGAGTATGTGTAAGAAAATTTCATCAACGAGTAGTAAGTTTTCATGCTCAAAATCTCCTTCTTCTCGAACACTAAGCTCGCCAATTAACGTCAACAAGCTCAACAAAGACGATGACAACACTACCCACATTTAAAGAAATTCAAAAAAATACCAACAACGTGATCCTACCATTATCCTAAAAATTCACCATGAAGTTCTAAGCATAAGAAAATTTATCTAAGACATTTGTCTTTTAACTATAATCATTATTTTATTTTTTTTACTCAACTTTACCTTTTTTAAAAAGAATTTTACCCTCAATAAAACACGTAGACCGCTTTTTTTTCTTCCCCAAAACAGTGTAACTTCTTTACATTGAAAATTGTGCTAAACTTAATTGACATTTTAAATTTTCGAATATCTATAGTAACTTTCCCCATTAAATTAATACATTTGAATTACCACAAATATTATTAGAGAAAAATTAAAGGGAGAACAAGTTAAATTAGTAAGAGGGAGGGGGAGGACACATTAAAAGAAGGCTAACTCTGTTACTCTGATATGATGAATTTTGATAGAAGGAAAAAAAAATACATAGAAAAATCAATTAAAGAAATCAGCTAGTCTAGTTTATATGATAATCAATAAGCTAAAAAAAAAATACAAAAGTAAATGAAAATAAATTTTCGTAGAGAAGAATTCTGCTGAAAGTAAAAACAGAAGAATTAATGCACAAGTACCAGTGCACATGTTCTGAATAAATGCTATATGCTTTTAATTTCTTTTTATTAACTAAGATCAGCTAGTTATACAACATAAATTAGAAAGAAAGTCCCAACATTACATTTTGGGGGAGCAATTGCATCCCAGTTTGAAGCAGTAAAAATTGTAAGCTAAAGCTAACTTCATATGAATATTTTATCAAGTGAAGTATGAACAATATACAACTAGAGGACAGCTACCAACTGAATAGGTTCGGCAATATGCTCTGTGCTTGAAAGCAAAGGGACTAATAAAGAGACAGAGAGAGAGAGAGAATGAAGTGATCTACTAGTAAGCAATCAATCTATACGGGGTAACAAGAAACTAAAGCCTGAGTTCTCGCGAATAAGCGGTGGTGGTTCGATGTCAGAGATGTCTAATTTCTCCATGGACTTCGATATGTCATCGACTGAAAATGGAATACTGCAAGATGGTTATGAAACGTTAGTCACACCAGTCTTGTTCTCGCTTAGCTATTCAAGCAGTATCTGAGAAATACACTAATTAAACAGAATATAATCCAAACACACTTTTTTGTTATGATAAATGAAGTCCTTAGATATTGTAACTAATGAATAAAACCAAGCACAATAATTTTTTTATAAGTAAAACATCTAATAAAAATGTCAATCTAACAACAAACACAACAAGCCTTAGAAATGAAAATAAAATAATAACAAAGGAAAGAAAACACCAATGTATAGTGGTTCAACTCAAAAAATGTGGTGAGTCTACTCCACTTTATTTACCCTTCAACGGAGATGAATTCCAATAGCTTCATTGTTGAAATCCCGAAATAATAGGAATGCAAGCAGTTAGGAAAATATTTTCTGTTAGAATATTATATTCTGTAAATATTTTAGATTTATCAGATATATCTTTATTTGATTTTATTTTTTTGTAAGTCTCCTTATTTAAAGACTTTAGTTTGTACATGTTTAATCATCTCAGAAAATATAATAAAACACATAGTTTTATTTTCCATATGGTATTAGAGCATGGAAGATAATACTAGCGAGTTTCATCCCTCCGATCATACCAATAAGGAGAAGAAGGAGATGATCTTACCGACGGCTAGTATGAATGGCAATTCCGCTCTTCAATTTACTTTTGAAAAATTAAATGGCAAGAATTATAGAGAATGGGCTCAAAACATCAAACTCATGATTCAAGAAAAAGGAAAAATGGGGTATCTTACCGGCGAAACTAAGAAGCCCGAACACTCAACCGGCCTTCAAACTTGGGTTGCTGAAAATTCAATGCTGATCTCTTGGTTAATTCAGTCGATGCAGATTTCGATAGAAAAAACATATCTTTTCCTTCCAACAACCAAAGACGTGTGGACGGCTGTAAAAGAAACATAATCAGACTCAGAAAATTCATCACGAATTTTTGAACTTAAAACTCAGCTATGGCAGATGCGACAAGGAAACCTTACCGTTACTGATTTTTACACTAACATTGTCGGATTGTGGCAAGAACTTGATCTGGTTTGTGAAGAAGAATGGGAGTGTGCTAATGACAATGTCAGATACAAGAAAAAAATTGAAAACGAGAGGGTGTATGAGTTTTTGGCCGGCCTCAATCGGGAGTTGGATGAGATCCGTGACCAGATTCTTGATCGGCAACCATTACCGACTATTAGGGAGGTTTTTTCTGAGGTACGTAGGGAGGAGAACTAGAAGAAAGTGATGCTTACCGGCGGCAGCGAGGCTCCCTTCTACGCACACAGCAACGCCGATCTACGAGCCTCCCTCCACATAGGCGCGACGGCCCCCCTCCTCTGTGCGACGGCTCTGGTTGGAGAAATGACCTAGGCGGCGCGACTTATGGCATGGATTCTGAAGAAATAAATCTTAATAACAAAACTGGATCCGGGTAAGCAACAACCCGAACCGGATCCAGACCAGGCGGGTCAAATTGGAAGCTTGGGCAGTATGAGCTTGGGCCTTCACATGGGTCTGGTACAGTTTCACAAGGAATGGGCCAAGGGTATGGGCCAAATGACATGGGTAACTTCAATGGGCATTTTTCTGAATGGTCCGAATATCATGGTTTTTTATCTCGTGGCGGCCCAAATAATTTTGGACAAAAAAAACGTCCATGGTGTGAACACTGTTGAAAAAATGGTCATACAAAAGATTCATGCTGGGAGATACATGGAAAACCAGCTGATTGGAAGCCCAAACAAAATTTTAAAGTCCGTGGATACCAAGTCGCCTCTAATCAGAAATTTTCGACCGAGTCTAATTTAGTATTTAATCCCGAACAAATGGAACAACTCCGACATATGTTCTCTCAAAGTCAGATGTCTGGTCAGTCTTCTTATATACCTTCTAGCTCTCTAGCCCACAAAGGTACATTTCTCACTGCTTTAATTACATCTTTAAATTTTTCATGGATTATTGATTCCGGTGCGTCAGATCACATGACTAGCAATCATCACCTTTTTTCTTCATATATGCCATGTGCGGGAAATTTAAAAGTTAAAATAGCAGATGGTACTCTTTCCCCGATTGCCGGAAAAGGGAGTATCAAAATTTCTGACACTCTTACTTTTGAATCAGTCTTACATGTCCCTAAATTGTCTTGTAACCTCACAACCCATTCAAAATGCTCAGCTAAATTTACTTCCATTTCTTGTGTCTTTCAGGACCTATCATCGGGGAGGACGATTGGCAGTGCTAAAGAGAGTGAAGGACTTTATTACTTTAAGACGGCCAATGTGAGTGATCAGTATCAAATTGCAAATTGTAATTCTACATTTTTTCCTAAGAATAATAAGTTTCTGTTGTGGTACCTTAAAATGGGTCACCCTAATTTTCAGTATTTAAAACAGTTGTTTCCTTCCCTTATTTCGAATAAAGAATTACATAATTTGCAGTGTGAAATATGTGAACTTGCTAAACATTATCGTACATCTTTTTCAAAGCCAAAATACACTCCTTCTAAACCTTTTGCCACGATACACAGCAATGTTTGGGGTCCGTCTCGATTACCCAATCGCATGCACACAACGTGATTTGTCACTTTTATTGATGACCATACTCGTGTTTGTTGGGTATATCTTCTAAAACATAAAAGTGATGTTTGACAAGTCTTCATAAATTTTCATTCCATGGTTCGTACTCAATTTCAAACCTCCATTCAAATACTACAAACTGACAATGGAATTGAATATGTTAACAATTTCCTTAGCAACTATCTTCTAAACAATGGTATTATTCACTAAACCTCTTGTGTCTACACTGCACAACAAAATGGGGTTGCTGAAAGAAAAAATCGGCATTTGTTAGATATCGCTCGGGTGCTTATGTTCACTGCAAATATGTCAACCCAATTTTGGGGAGATGCAATTTTAACATCTGCTTTCCTTATAAACAGAATGCCAAGTCGAGTCATTTCTTTCGAAACACCTCTAAAAAAACTTCGACACCATTTTCCAAACTCTCGTCTTACTTCTGATATTTCGCTTAAAATATTTGGTTGTATATTTGTACACATCCACCCTCACGAACGTGGCAAATTAGATTCGAGAGCTAGAAAATGTGTTCCTTGGTTACTCACCTACTCAAAAAGGTTACCGATGTTATGACCCTTCAACCAAAAATATGTTTACAAGTTTCGATGTAACCTTTTTTGAGACCACCCTATATTACCAGCCCAAAACTCCTCTTCAGGGAGAGAATATCAATCTAGAAGACCAGTTTTGCACCTTTGAATTTTCTCTCTCAAACGATCTTCCACCTCTAGATAATCCATCTCCAAATTTTACTGAACTTCCTGATCCTGCTACACCACATCCTACAGAACCAATCCTTATAGACACCCATTTAGACTTAGAAAAAAATACAGGAAACCAAGAGAGCAAGGAGATACTTGTTTATTCAAGGAAGCCAAAATCAAAGTACAAAGGTAGATTCACTCTTGATACACTACGAAAGTCGGACCCGGTGATCGGTCCAAATGATCTTGAGCCTTCCTTCGAGACAGGTAATTCTAGTTCTACTGATGATTTACCTATTGCTCTTAGAAAACAAAGTCGGTCTTGTACGTCACACCCCATATCTAAATTTGTGTCATACAATACTCTGTCTTCTAAATTCTATGCTTTTACTGCTAACTTTGACCAAATTATAATTCCAAAAGATATTAATGAGGCCTGAAAAATTTCGGAATGGAGGGAGGTGGTAATAGAAGAAATACAAGCCTTAGAGAAAAATAGCACTTGGGATGTGATAGAGTTACCAAAAGGGAAAAAGCCAGTTGGAAGTAAGTGGGTCTTTACGGTAAAATATAAAGCTGATGGAACTATTGAAAGGTACAAAGCTCGCCTAGTCGCAAAAGGGTTTACCCAGACTTACGGAATTGACTACACCGAGACTTTTGCTCCAGTTGCAAAATTAAATACTATTCGAGTACTGTTATCACTAGCAGTAAATTTGGATTAGACTTTACAGCAATTGGATATTAAAAATGCATTTCTCAATGGTATGCTAGATGACGAGATTTTCATGATATTACCACCAGGTTTCTGTGAAAATGGTAAAACAGACATGGCATGCAAATTGAACAAGTCCCTCTATGGACTTAAGCAGTCACCCCAGGCGTGGTTTGATAGATTTGCAAAGGTGATTAAAGGTCAAGGCTATCAGCAGAGTCAATCAGATCACACAATGTTCTTTAAACATTCTCAACGAGGACAAAAAACCATCTTGATAGTTTACGTGGATGATATTATACTGACAGGAGATGATTCAACAAAGATTGAAAATTTGAAAACAACATTGGCCACGGAATTTGAAGTCAGAGACTTAGGACAAATGAGATATTTTTTGGGCATGAAAATTGCAAGGTCCAAGAAAGGCATAAGTGTCTCACAAAGAAAATATGTCCTTGATTTGCTATAAGAAACAGGTATGCTTGGAAGTAAATCTAGTGACACTCCGGTTGAAGCCGGAAAGAGAACAGGTGATGATGGAAAACCAGTAGAAAAGGAAAGATACCAAAGACTGGTATGAAGGTTGATCCATTTATCACATACCAGACTCGACATTGCATTCGCTGTAAGTGTAGTAAGTCAACATATGCACTCTCCAAAGGAAAGTCACCTAGAAGCAGTTTACAGAATTCTTAGATATCTCAAAGAACAAAACAAAAGAAAATAGAAGTTTTCTCAGATGTTGATTGGGCCGGTTCAGTTGACGATAGAAGGTCTACTACGGGATACTGTACTTTTGTCATGGGAAATCTCGTTACGTGGAGGAGTATGAAACAAAATGTAGTAGCCAGGAGCAGTGCAGAGGCAGAATTTCGAGCAGTTGCACAAGGAATTTGTGAAGGGTTGTGATTGAGAAAACTCTTAGAAGAATTACAGATAGAAATTGAGAACCCACTCAAAGTCTACTGTGATAATAAGGCTGCTATCAATATTTCTCTCAATCCAGTGCAACACGACTGAACTAAGCATGTTGAGGTAGATAGACACTTTATAAAAAAGAAAGTGGAGAATGATATTATTTGTATGACATACATCCCTACACAAGAACAAACTGCTGACATATTTACTAAGGAACTTTCACGTCAGAACTTTGATAACTTCATAAGCAAGTTGGACATGATAAACATTTACAAACCAACTTGAGGGAGAGTGTTGAAATCTTGAAATAATAGGGATGCAAGCAGTTAGGAAAATATTTTCTGTTAGAATATTATATTCTGTAAATATTTAGATTTATCATATGTATCTTTATTTGATTTTATTTTTCTGTTATTTGATTCTGTAAGTCTCCTATTTAAAGACTTTAGTTTGTACATGTTTAATCATCTCAAAAAATTATAATAAAACACATATAGTTTTATTTTCCATATTCACTTTGGAGAATACAATTACAATGAAGTATAACCTTGAAGATAAACACTTAACACTAAGAAAAACACTCAAAAGCTTCAACATTAACAATAGTGAAAATTCTTTTCTTCTTCCTCTTCCTCCCATCGTTTCTAGTTTTTTTTTCTCTCTAGCACACAATGAGCTCTCTCTTAGAAAACCTAAGAGCATTTAAGGATGCTTATATAGTCTATACACACATTTACAATAATGCTCAAATTATTCCAAACTTCTTAGTACAAAACTTATGCCTTTATAAGTCATATTTTCTCTTTTTTGCCAAAAAAATATAAATTGTTCGTAAAATGGGATCAAAGGGGGATCGATCTATCTAAGAGGGGGATCAATCCCCCATGTTATCCGGCCAAAATCAAAAACATGCAGAACCTATGCAGAAAGGGGAGGATCGAATACTACTCAGAGTTGGATTGATCCGGCTATGGGGATCAATCCATGTATAAGTGGGATCGATCCCCCAAGCTCTATAGTCCTGTTTCTTTCTCTTTTTTCTCCACACTTAATATTATGCAATACTCTTATTCCAACCTTTGATGCTTGATTTCTCACATTAGTTTTCAAACATTTTCTAAATTTAAATCACAATATCAAATTTGTTTCCTCTTAATGGAACTTGAAAGTGAGGTAAAACGTGATAAACTTTTAATTTTTGCAATGGAACATTAACAATGTGTTTGTATACTCCAGGAAAGCTCTAAAAGCGTGTTGAAGACTAAAAATAAAACCAAATGAGGCAAGCCAATATACTATGAAATTACATGGTAAGATTTGCTGACTCATCATGTTCAGGTAAATCTCCCATTTCTTAATAAGAACACAAATTTAAATTAAATAAGACATAATTGTTATATCCAAGATCAGATAATAAGGCATAAGCAAAAAATAACAGTAACGAACACCAACAAAAAATATAGAAAAAACAATCAAACACAAATGAACAAAAATTTAAGTGGTTTAATAGTTAATGTGACTACCAAATCTACTACTGAAGCAGGCATCAATTTTTTTTTTTACTATATTTATCAAATAGGATTACAATTAAATTTGCCAATAATTAATTGTTCAAACCACTCAATACTCAAATACCCAATTACACCAAAAAAATTACTTTTTTTCCAAATACAATATCATGTAAAATAGTCCTGCCAATTGAGCAACGAAAGTAAAATAAACAAAGCTATAAATGACAACTTTGTTACCAATAATATAAGAGAGTTGAATAATAGTGATAAACTGCACTGAAAAACGAAGAAATGATATTTTCCTTACTGCCACCGATTTGTCTATGATGGAATAACTCCCTTGATTCTTGCCAAATAGCTTCAATGCTATGTTGCCATTGTTCCACTTTTCTTATTTCAATTTACCATTGATATCTTTTTGCCAATTAACATTGCATATATATACTACTCAGGGTTGAAGAGCTTAATTACCTAATGGGCATGTTTAACTCCAATAGCCCATTAACTTCAATTAATAAGGATTGTGTGTTTTGGGCTCCACACACAATAGTCTTCACTTTAGACCAAAAAGTGAATCAACATCTTCAAACGTTGAGTTTCCAATATCATCACCTCAAGGTACCTACCTCTCACATAGGCACCAAAACAACATTCCATTTATTGGTAGAAATGCTCCAACTATTTTAAGTTCTCAACATGAATTAATATGGATCAAGTCCAAACAATGCTTGAACGTATCTCTTAGCATTGAATTTATCAACATATAAGTTGCATTCTCCTTTGAATGTACCTTTGATAACTTGATCAATCCTTAATTAATCTATTTTCTAATCTTGTGATACCTTTCACTAATATGCTTTATTCTTGGCTTAGCGAATAGCACTCTGACTGTCATATAGAAGATGTACATTCTCTTGTATGAGACCAAGCTGCTCCAACCTCGTAACCCAAACGCCTTATTTTGCTGTCTCAATCATAACCATATATTCAGTCTCTGTCATAGACAATACAACTGTATCCTGCAAATTTGACTTCCAACTGATACAACCACCACAAAAAAGTAAATACATAATTTTTCATTCACCTTCTAGTATCAAGATCACCGGCATAGTCAGAATTCACATAACTTATGTCAACATTAGAAGCAACAATTTTTGTCAAACATAATGCCACAATCACGTGTGCCTACCAAATATCTGAAAATTTAATTCATAGCATTCTGATGCTCTTTACTTGGATTTGCCATGTTCCAGCTCACGACACTAACTGCTTGAGAAATATCAGGTCTGGTACAAATTATCAAATACATTAGACATCCAACTGCACTGGTATAAGGCAATTGAGACATGTACTCCACCTCATCCTCTGTATTAGGACATAAACTTGTAGACAATTTAAAATACGCTGCAAGAGGTGTGCTCATAAGCTTAATATTCATCATGCAAAACTTATGCAAGATCTTCTCCATGTAGCCTTTTTGGGACAACCAAATTTTTTAGTTTTTCGATTACGACTAATCTCAACTCCAAGATCTTTCTGGCAACTCCAAGATCTTTCATCTCAAATTCACTCTTAAGTAAATTCTTTAAATCATTGATCTTATCCTTATTTTAAGCTGTAATCAACATATAAAGTAACCAATATTAATGATCCATCATCACAAATCTTAAAATAAACATTCCAGTCATACTCACAATGACAATAATTATGAGAAATAATGGAGTCAAGCTTTTTATACCATTGGCGAGGTGATTTCTTTAGACCATACAACGAAATTTTTAGTTTGCAGACATAATCTTCGTTACCGAAGTCGATGAACCTCTTTGGTTGTTGCATGTAAATCTCCTCGTCCAAATCTCCAAGTAGAAAAACTATTTTAACATCTAATTGCTTCAACTCCAAGTCATACAAATTGACCATGGCAAGAATAACTCTGATGAAAGCATGCTTCACAACAGGTGAAAAAATTTCGTTATAATCAACTCATTTTTTCTGTGAGTACCCTTTAGTTACTAATCGACTCTTACTGCTTTAGTTCTTTAATTTGAGAGACCTAGTTACAACCAATAAGCTTTTGTCCCTTAGGCTGTGGAACAAACTCTCAAGTTTTATTCTTGTGCGATGACTTCATCTCTTTATTCATTGTAATCTCCCACTTCTCACTATCTTTTATGCTTATAACACCTGGAAGAAAATTGGGTTATCAATACTTATGAACAAAGCAAATATGACTGTATCATCTTCTAACCCAAGTCTCTGTGGTGGCTTACAAGTATGTGGCTCCCTATTAGTATCAATACTATATTGCCCTGGTTGCTGCTTTTTATCATGAATCTATGGTAGCTCTTGATCTTGAACTGTGATTGTTGCTAAACCTCTCTAATGACCAATTGATAAACCTTTTCCTGTGAGTAAATGTGAACTCTACTTCCTTTGGAGCTTTACCTTTCTCACCAAAACTTTTTAACATAGGCTTTGCTGTCACACATTTCAGCATAGATTTATCGTCAAAAACCATATCTTTGCTAATAATCAACTTCTTTGCATTTGAATCATACAACCTATAACCTTTGACACTTTTCTAATAGCCAAGAAAAATACACTTCTTGAATTTGGCATCCAACTTTGATATCTCATCACTTTGTATATGAACGAAAGCAGAACAATCAAAAAAATTTAGCATAGAATAATCAACAAGTTAGAATACCATACCTCCTCAATAATTTTGAAATTAACGGAAGAATGAGAAATTCGATTGATGAGAAAATTTGCAGTGCTCATGGTCTCTGCCCAAAATTATTTTTGGCAAATTTGCTTGCAATCTCATCACCTTGCTCTCTCAGCAATAATTATGTTAATCTTCTCAACAATTCTATTTTACTGAGGAGACTTCCTCATTGTATAATGTCAAATAATAACAGCTTTCTTACATAAGTCCTCGAATGCTTTGTGCTTGTACTCTACACCATTGTCAGTTCTGAAAATATTTTATCTTTATGCCAAACTGATTTTCTACCTCTACCTTCCATTCCTTAAAGATATCAAACACCTGAGTTTTACTTCTCATCAAATAAATCTAAACTTTTAAGGAGTAGTCATTGAAGAAAGTAACATAATAGTACGCTCAACTTTGAGAAGCAAAGTCACATAATAGTACACTCTACATTGAGAAGCAAAGTCACATAATAGTACACTCTACATTGAGAAGCAAAATCACGGGCCCCCAAACATCATAATGGTCATAACTCAAAATATCAGAATTAGTATGAGTCACTACCTTAAAACCAACTCTTTTCTACTTACCATAAATACAATGTTCGCATAAACCAATCTTGTAGTTCTTCACACCTTTCAACAAGTTCCTCTTATGGAGTTCTAACATATTTTTTTCACCCAAGTATCCAACCCTTATATGCCAAAGCATAGTATCATCAAAAGCGAGATCTTTAGAAATTACAGTAATTTCACCTACAACAATATTTCCAATCATCTTATAGAAATTGCCAAATTTTTTACCCTTCACTACTACTAAAGTTCCTTTAGACACCTTGGCTCTCAATCTTTTGCAAAATACAAATAACCCGTCTCATCTAACCTACCAAGAAAAATTAGATTCTTTTTCAGGTCAGGAATATGTTTCACACCTATTAATGTTCTCACAACACCATTAAACATCCTAGCATTTATGATTCTTATCCCAACAACTACACATTTTTCTGTCCTCCAAATCCTTGGTTAAAATTCTGCAATATTTTTTGAATATGACACTTTTTGTGACAATAATCACACTTCATATCTTTATTAAACTGCCTTGGTCTTGAGCTCGATCTTTCATGCCTTTATCATAATTTGTCTTTGGACTTGCTTCTTCCACGCCTTTAGCTTTAATTGTTACTATTTTTTTAGTAACAATAAAACTATTTGCTTGTGATTGCTCAACATCAACTTTCCTCTTGTAGTAAAACAATAAAACTTTCTTATCAATCTTGAAAACAGTAGTCTTATTTTCATACAATAATATGATAATCAAATAATCATAAGATAATGGTAGAGAACACAATAATAACATACTTTTATTCTCATCATTAAATGTTAGCCCTAACTAAGTTTAGAAATCAACCTATTGAAGGTATTCATTTGTGTCAGAAAGTTCGTATTCTCAAACATACAAAGAGTATACAACTCTTTTTTCAAAAATAATTTATTTGTCATATTTTTGGCCATATCCTACTCTAAAGTCTTCCATAAATCATAAGCAATTTTCTCATAAAAATATTATAAACTACCTCATTAGAGAGTCCCTGCTCAATTACACTTGCTGCCTTTTGATCAAGCACATCTCATGCTTCATCTTTCATATTAGTGAATTTTTTATATTTTCCTTACAATCACTTTGCAACTTCCTATTGAATCAAAACATCTCTCTTACACACTTGGGATAGCGAAAAATCATTATTTCCTTTAAATCTTTGTACTTTGTGCTCATCTTTTGAATCAAGCTCTAATACCACTGTTATGTCCAAAATCGAATAATAATGCAGAATATAAAAATAACAATGATGAGCACCAACAAAAAATACAGAAAAAAAAAAACAATCAAATACAAATGACACAAATTTAAGTGGTTCAATAGACAGTATGACTACTTAATCTACTGCTGAGGTCGACACCGAAAAATTTCACTATACTTGTTAAAAAAGAGTACAATCAAATTTACTAATAATTAATTAGGCAAACCACTTAATACTCAAAGACCCAATTACACCCAAAATTTACTCTCTCCAAATACAATATCAATGTAAAACAGTCCCGCCAATTGAGCAGTGATAGTAAAATAAACAAAGCGATAAATGACAGCTTTGTTACCGGTAATATGAGAGTTTTGAATATATGATAAACTGCACTGAAAAACGAAGAAGAGATATTTCCCTTGTCTCTGATGGAATAACTCCTTCAGTTATTGTTGAATAGCTTCAATGCTATTTTGCCGCTGTTCCACTTTTTCTATTTCAATTTGCAATCTCTTTTTGCCAATTAACATTGGCCCTATATAATATTCGGGGTTGAAGAGCTTAATAACCTAATATGGGCCTTTTAACTCCAATAGCTCATTAACTTCAATTAATAAGTATTGTGTGTTTTGGGCCACACAATAATGGACTAACCTGGAATCATCATCCAATAGGAAAGAATTACTCACGGCGTTATTGGAATCTTCAGTCATCAACACCCTCATATTTGATATAACCTAATGAAAGCATCAAAATTTATTTTCCAATTTGGTCAGTTCTCTGATAATCATTTGCAATTCCATGGAACATTATTGTGTGAAAAATGACTTGAACTTCTATATGAATAATGACAGCTGTAGAAACTTACATCCTGTGACAGACTATGGGTGCCGTATTTGTCATCCCAATACATTGTACTGATCCGGTACAGTTGCTGTATGCTGAGGACCTATTGATAAAGGAATTATAAGTTTAAACTGGAACTAACTAATTTAAGTCTATCCTGAGGTATAAATTGCTTACAGGACACAGATCATGGCTTATTTCGTCCAGTGTTTTCTTTGGTTTTTGATGTATGACCTGCAAACAAGAATGCAAAATTTCAGGATGATTTAACACCCAATGCTTTGTTGGGAACCAATATAAATGAAAAATGGTGGTAGAAATTGTGAAATGAATGGTACATAAACAAATACCAGGAATCCAATAGCCTGTCTTATATGTTTGAGTTCATCCCAAGCAGAACCTGCATACTGCAGTTTACGTTTATCTAAGTTGTTGTGTATGCAAGGGTTATGTGAAGAGTAACTCGACAATGAATTAGAGATACCTCATCTGTTGCCTTGTAACACCAATGTTCTAATTCAGCTAATCCAGCTTTAACGTATTCACCATTACTGAATGAACAGCATTCTCTTCTTAGAAGAAGACTGCAAATAGAGTATGAACTGACATGAGAAAAGTTGTAACCAAACCACACAGCCAAAATAAACATGGCAATAAATAGGAGCCTCAATACCTGTTGAATAGTTGTACATTGATGAAGGAAAATATTTGCGTGAAAACTTTACGAACCAAGAATGGAGGAACCTGTGAAATGAAAGAAAAAAGTAAAGGGAAAAATGGTGGTCAGTGAAAAAATATTTATTCACCAAAAACCTTCAGGGTAAAATTCAGAGAAATAAAATGAGGCTATTGGGAAGATAGGACTAAATTTAACAAGAATAATATAGAAAACAAATTAAACCAATAAAGGTTCTACTGACATTATTTGCTTTCAAGGTATTTAGGAAATTTCCCAGGCTCTTAACAATGCCTTGCCAGTGAGCGATCAAAGTTTTCTGCGCCTCAGTGTTTGCAACTGATCTTGAAGATCCCTTAACCAAACTTGCCCTAGATGTTCTCGGTGCCTTTTGTTGTTTTTAGAAAGACAGAAAAGAAAAAAAAAAAAAAAAAAAGGTTCTAATTAACTCTATGGGGAAGCAAATTGAGATAAATGGAGCAAACAAAACATGAATAAATTAGAACTATTGGATTTTTCTAACAAGTTAACTTTGGTAATTCATAATTGAAACAAGTATTAAACCTGAATACACAGTCCCAGCAATGGAGAAATTTCCTTCTTTAGGTTATCCCTGATCATCCCATATATCTTTTCAACATAGGCTGTGAGCTGCTGCTTGAAAAGCAAAGCAGGATATTTGGCTTCAACTTGCCGCAAAGAATACATACCACCACTTGTGCTTCCATTGATTAAGGAAAGGTTGACTCCTTGTGGAGTTCCTCGGAAACTCTGATTGCATCAAAGAATTGTAAGTGTAAGATCAACCAAAAGTCGTAAAGTTTCCGGAATAGCATTAATTGACTTTGGCAAGAAGCTAGAATTTACTTGTGTCATTCTTCCAAACAGAGTAGCTGATGATGACCTACGTCGTTGAGGAGCCATGCCTGCAGCACCACTTGCCTTTAATGTGCGTTGGAGTAGTAAGAGAAGCGTTGAGGTATTGGATAACCAATAGGCCAAAACATCATTATTATCCTGGGTCTGAAACCCAAATGAGGTTCCAAATTTAGCTATTTTAAAATCTTCAAAAGAGTAGACAAGAAAACAGAAAATCTAGCTCATAAAGAGGACAATTCAGACCTCAATGGCATTTCCAGTTGTCTGAATTATCCTATCAAACACACTAGTCCGCTCAACTTCAAATGATCTCCACTGAAGAAGGCACTTGTATATGATACAAGCAGCAACTGGTCTGTTCCCTTGAAACCCTAGATGTTGTGCGATGCATCGAATGAGTAACTCCTGATGCTCCTGCTGCTTTTCATTGAGTGATTTCTGTGGCCTATCCTCTGCTTCAGAAGATTCCCTTTGGTTCAAGGAAGGGCTTATGCAGATCCTGACCCATGAATCAGTACATCAACAGAAATATAAGATAGAAAAGAAAGCTAAATTATAGCATAATTTTCGTCATTGAACTAATATTACTTTTGATTCCAATAGAGTTCACTTACCACTGCTATCTTCACATCACTTCCAATATGACCACTATCAACCCTCTGCCAATCATCAAATGAAACTGTAAATTACTTGCTTATTAAATATGATCAAACAACCAGGTGAGGTTTATTTAATACAATACCTGAATGATTGATCTTGAACGTCCAGAGAGGAACTTGTTAGGTGCCATGGAAACAGCTTGTTGGCGCAGAACTTGGTTCTCTGATGCCAAATTGGTAAGCTTCTCTTCTAGCCTAATCAAATAAGTTAATTACTCATACCAATCAATGACATTAAACTGGAAGTCGATTATATCATGATTAATGAGGAGTTATTTTTGAACACTATATTACCTGGTCAATGATTCCCGGAGCTGTTGAGCTTTCTTCTCTGTGTCCTCTAATTTTTGACGTCGTTCTTCACTTAACTCTTGAATTTCATTGTATTTACTTTCAAAGTCATCAGCTCTTTTCTTCTCTGATTCCAATGTTTCCTAAAGGGCATAAAGCAAAGAATCAATCAAGAAACTCAAAGTGACATCTCCTTATAGAGTAAGATCTGACACTAATACAGACTACAAACCTTCTCAGACATATGGCCACTTGGGGCTACATATATGATTATAATTTAGTTGAATCACATTTAGCTAGTTCATTTCCAAACGTCCTATAGTTGCTTTAGATATGTCGATGAAAATTATACTTCAAATCTTAAAAGTTCATTTTTTAAAAGAACTTAATTTTTCTTTATTTTATTATTATTATTATTATTATTATTTAAAATTTTAAAAGTAATGACATGCTCGTAATCAATTTGTTTCAATTTCACCTTTTGGGGTAAATTGATGAAAATGAAAGTAAAGCTTAAAAGTTTATCCTTTCCTCTCCATGTCTCAGACTCAGTCACAATCGAAACAAACAAACATGTGATGTATCAAATAAATTGATTTTATATAAACATTTAAACTTTCACAAGCCAACATTGATAATATATTCTGAAATTTGTCTGGTGATATGACTTAATATCCATTTTTCTAGAATGCTAAAGCTTTTTTGTCACTTAATTGACGGTAAACATTTTGTTTCTTTCACTCTCCTTCTGAGATGAAAGTAGATGTGTCAATCGTATTGTGTTGTGAGTATTTGTGTTTTTTTAACTCAAATTCACATTTTTTATTATAAAAAATAAATTATTTTTAGCCAATATATTTATAATTATATGAAAACTTAGAATCTTTAGAAGCATAAAAGAATTAATAGTTAATTCTATCTTAAAAATAATTTTTGTTAGCTGTAATATGTTCATGTTATGGTATGTAGTTTGAATTGTCACTCCTAAAACAAAGCGGTTTTCAGGAAATAATGAGTTCTTCGCAATAACTTATAATCATATGCTTCAAATAGATAAAGTAAACTATGACAAAAATAAATTTGGAAGTAATTCACTGAAAATTTAAAAAAATAGTTGAAGATTACATTTATCTTATAACTATTATAAATGGGCGAGTTTGTATATTTATATGAAAATGACTATTATAGTCCTACAACTAACATGTCAAAAATTAATTTGTGAGGTATACCTTAACAAACAATGTATTTCTTCAACTGATTTAATTCCACTATAAGTATATAAGTCAATTTTTCTCTAAATTATATTTTGTGTAAAAATAATGAATATAGGTATTAATTATTCTTTAGTGGTTGAATTAAAAAGAAAGTCTTAAAATAATTGATTCTATGTGAGAGAATTAATAGAATTGATAAATAACGTTTAATATATGAATAACTTCCTAATTTATAAATTCTCGTTTAGTGGAAATTAAAATAGGAAAAATTAAAAGATTCATAAAAATTATAATAATAATAATTTATTATTACAGAATTAAAAGAGAATCAAAATGCTCTTATCTTATCTTACTATTACAAAAGAGTGAGTTTTCATTTTTACATGTTTTATCCTAACCCAAAAATAACATGTTCAAAATGACCGGTAAGGTATAATTCAACTATATATATATATTTTATCATAATAAAATTCAAATATCTATCTATTAAATATAATGCAACAGTTTGAAAATTTTCAAACTTTTGGTTTTCTTCAACATAAATATTGTGGTAACATTCATTAAACTGATGCGGAAGAATTTTCATCTTTTCTATTTTTAATTTGTAGACTTCTATATGTTTAATATTTGAGGTATTAACTGCTAATTAATTTACCAATATATATCATCATTTAATAAGCTTTTCGACATTTACTATTTCTCTTCTAGTTTTTATATCTTTTTTTTCTTTTTAGTTATAATTTATTATTTTAAAGAGATTTTTTTATGCTAAATTATTTGTTCTTAATTTTTTTATTTTTTAAATATAAATTAATTTTGTAACTTAATAGGTAGATCTAACAAAAAACACATATATAATTACTAATTTAACATTTAAAATTACTAATTATCATTATTAAGAGAGTGATAGAATTTCAAAGGATTATATAAAGTAAAATAAATGTAGTTAGTAGAGTAGTGTGTAAAATAAGAGTCAGTGAAGAGTAACCTTGTAAGTAAATAATCTTTAGAATTCTATATAAATACGATTGTAAGAATTATTTTAACATATAAACCGGTCAAGTTTATTAACAATTGGTAAGCTACATTTACAAGTGCTTTTTAAGCTCATAATGTTACTAAAAAGCTTTGTACTACCTATTTGGAATGCATCCTTAAACCAACAACATTCGTTTTTCTTAAATTATAAAATCTATTCAAATTTCATAACTCTTGCAAAATCTCTTCAAATTACATGACTTTAATGTAGTTAAATTGTTTTGTATTGTTGCTTTATTATTTACACTTCTTTCATGCATATTGCTTCTAATTTTTAGGTTCTTTCCTATCTTTATTGTTATAGATTTTTCTTCTAATTTTCATTTACTTTTTTTTCTTTTGACACTTTTATCATTTTTAAGAATAACTAATTTTTTGTCTAAGGTAAATGATATTTGTTATTGCATGTGCAAGTACATACAACGTTTTTAAAGCTTCATACCTTGAGGCTCTGCACTTCTGTGTTTAAAGAATCAATCTTTTGGGTATCTTCAACAATAACTTGGGTTTCTTGAACAACAGGAGGTGCTTCTTCTATAGCCTTCTTTGCATTCTCTCGTTCTTTGACAAGCAATGCATTTGTTTCGTCAACTTTAATCTGCAACTCTTGTAATGAATTCTGCAATTTTGTTACCTCCTGTGCTTTTGCTTCTTCTAGGTCAGTCTGCAGACATAATTTTGAGTTTTGGCATGAGGAAGTAGATTGAAAACACAACTTAAAGATAGTGAAGGATTAAGGGAAAGTCAAATCTTTTAATAATTTCATTGCTTAAACGTATTATTCATGGAATAGACATTAATGTTACACAGTGTCATCCTCCTAAATGTATAGTTCTAATGAAACTAGCATAGGTCAGCATTTCAAATGACTTAATTGCAAACTTGGAATGATCTATATTCTTGGGACATAAAGATTACTCTTAAACGTTTCTCCAATTGTAGACGCCAAGTAAGTTCTTCCACCCTTTTTTCCAGCTTATCCTTTGCTTCCTTAAGTGCTCCTGTTTCTCTGGCATCCTGAAAAACAATTGAGGTAGATATAACATCAACAATGAAAATTGAGATACATATACAAAAGGCAAGTAACAAAATTAAAATGGAATAAAAAAGTGCAAGAAAAAGGGTTCATAGACATTGAATTCTTTTGTGATATAGAAAAGGGTTTAATGTTTAAAAAGTTTTGGTATAGAAAAGGGTTTAAAAAAAGGTCGAGGCAAGTTACAAATGAAAAATAATAATAATGCTATTTTATTCTTTTTATTGTAATATAATGGGATGAAATATTTTTACCAACCATTTTAAGCTTTCTAAGTTCCCTCCTTGCAATTTTTCCCCTCATTCTAGTTTGTGCGAGTATTGTACCCTTCTTGAGCTTTTTATAGTGTGAGGAGGCTTTATGACAACGCCATCGAGTCTGCATATTTTGGTTTAGCATTTATTAATACAAAAAATCATTGTGGACCATGCTATGTGTGAGTGATACTTGTCACATGTGTCTATTGTTTTACCTCAATCTTTGTTGCGGCTTTAGTTTGCTTACTAAATCTAAATTCTTTACGAGCAGCCATCGCCCTTAAGCCTGTTTGCAAGACAAGCACTGAAACATGGAGGCTCTTGTATGTTTTTTTGGCATTGTATTTGCGTACATGTGTTTGAATTTTCACAGCACATGCCCGCCTTTTGATATTGTCGAAAAGCCTGCAAGCTAATCTTCCTACATGTGGCATCAAAAAACACAAACTATGTTCATCAAATACATAAATATATTTGCTCCTTCCAACAACATGACATGTGATCATACACCTGATTTTTCATAATTCAAAATGGCTCACCTCTCAATATCGATTGCAAGACTATGCTAGCCTGTTTCAGGGCAATAAATCGTCTCTTTGCTTGATGGGTTCTTACACGCCGCTGAATTATTTTTGCTGCACTGCTAAGTACCTCTGCTCTCCTTGCATCTAATTCAGCCATCTGACCAGCTCTGAGGAATACCTTTGTTTTACCTATCTGCATAACCAATGAATGGCTAATTAAGCAAATTCGTCCGTCTAAATATTTGACAAATATATGTTAAATATTTAATGTATTTGAAATCCAATAGATGCACCACATACTTCAGTCCTATAGTGTATTTATGAAATAGTTGAGTTACTACAAATCATAGTAAAACCATGCTATAAAACATATAGGTAACTGTTGGAGTTTATTGAACATTACAGAACAATAACTAGCTCTATAAATTGTCAGCTGGTTCCAAACAGCAAATACCATAAACAACTCCCATCTTACCTGAAACCCTTTAAGCCCCTTCTTTTCCAGGATATTTTTGCATGCAACCTTTTCGTCGCAGCTGCTCAAAAGAACAGATTCAGAAAGGATAAATATACACACATAAAAATATATTCAAACAGTTAGATCATGATTACCGATATTCTTTTTCATTTGAAATGAAAGACATGCATGGTTGAAAATGGTACTTACTTTGGTTCCAAAACCTCAGGTGCAAGAAGCCCAAATCGATTAATGAATTCAAAGAAATGTTTGCGAGTTGGGTATCCAGCACAACTAATTCTGATTGCCTCTAGAACACCCTATGAGCATAATAAATATAATGAGAACTCAAAGAATAGGGAAAGAGAAAGAACAGATCCCAAAGAAGTTTTGTTAGGATCAAATGTAGAAAGCGAAGAGAAGATTTTACTCACACCACATCGCAGTTGTTGCATAATGTTGGCATTCTCAAATACGGCAGGTTTTAGAAGGTTATTTGGCTTTACACATCTAACATAGTGAGGTTCTGTAGAATTTAATGTTTCCATCAACTGCTGTAGTTGCATCTGTTAAGTTTAAATATACAAACATCAGTGGTAGCATTTCTAATTGCAAGCTAGGGAAATTGCAGCATACTGGTCACTATTTGATCTGATATGTGTAGGTATTTACATTGATCATAACAAGATAATTCAAGAAAAAAATACCTTGAAACGGGAACCAATTGAAGAAAATTTTGAAGATTTAGTTGACTCTTCTGGAAGTGGAGGGAAAAGGCCTGCTACAAAAGAACATTTGGAAGCACTTAGTAAGTCTTGATGCTCAAGAACCACATAGTCCTTGTTTTTGTCCAAAAAATGTTCTGATTGGTACTGGACCTGCAATGAAGTATTTCTAATATAAAAACAGGAGGCATGGCAGTGTGTACGTACAAACAACAGTGATGCTAAGTATTATCAAACCTCTCCAGCATAATGAGCAATGGTGAAATCTGTGCGAGAAAGTTTTGGCTTTATGAAGCGCTTATGATTCTTGAATGTTTGATAAAGCTTGTTTGAAAATGTTTCATGCGTTGACTTTGGAAACATACTGCAAATAGAAGGGGAAAAGGAGAACAATAGATGAGATTTTTTTTTTTTTTTTTGGGTGGGGGAATCCTTTTATTTTGAATACATATTTTCTTGTGAGAGGAAGTGGACAATTGGCCCATTATGCCACTTCGTTTTAAGAAGATATGAGTAGTTTGACAGAATCTTTGAAAGAGCTACTTTACCAAGCTTCGTCAAGAAGAGCAACAATTCCACCGGGTTTCTGTGAAAATGAATAAATAAAATTATAAGAGAAACTGCCAAAAAAGTAACTTGAATATGCCATAATCCTAGGACCAATAAAATGTACTTCCTCAAGCTGATTTTACCCATGGAACTAGTGGTCTCTTTCGTAGTAACTTAAAGAATAAACTAAAGCTTCGTAATTAAAAGTTACGAACAGAATTCACAAGGATACTGTTTCCTGTTCCATTCACAAGGATACTGTTTCCTGTTCCATTATCTATTTATTTTGACCGGGAGATCCATAAATCATTCCTATCTTATATAAGAGGGGTTGAGTAACATTTTGCTTGCATTCAAAGAAAAGGAAAAGAGATTAAAATAGAAGCTCTTTTCAACAGCAAAACATTTTTATGAATCAAAATTCACTTGGAAAGATAACTGAAAGCTGACTTAAGATTCTGTTATGATAAACCCATTAACTGAAAGGTTCGGTCCTAAAACTTAAGCCATTTTATCTTCAATCTTCTTAAACTTCATAACTGTACTATTTCTAAAGGAAGAGCACCAGCCATAAGTTTGCCATAGAATTCCAAGAGACAGTCAACTCTATTTTTCCAAACCTAATAAACCGCTAACTCTATCACTGTATTTATCAGCTGTTTTAAAACCAAGTTGAAGGGAATTGATGTAAAGGAAACATTGTTTTCGTGAGAAGGGAAAATATTGACCTTTTCAATAAGATCCAAGACATCTTGATTATCAACAAATTCAATGTAGCTCCAATCAATTGCCTCTTTAGTGTACTCTTCTTGTTCCATTTTGAACACGTGCTGCAACCATCACGAAACAGATTTAAGAAGATAAGAACAAAAATGAAACAAGAAAATATTATCAATCATTAGATTTGAGACATTGCCTGATTAAAATGTTGCTGCAACTTTTCATTTGTGAAATTAATGCAAAACTGCTCGAAACTGCACCAGTATGCTGGAATAAGTTACTATGCTTTGATACGTATGCACAAAACAAGTGGTTGCATTATTAGATGTTACCTATTTGTCTTAAAACTTTCAAATCCATAGATATCAAGGACACCAATTAGGTATTTTGATTCAGGATCTTGTCCAATTGAACTATTAATCTTATCCACCAACCTGTTTATAAACAGAGAGATTAAATCAGCTTTCTTACCTTCCCCAAGTTTCAATCTACATTATGCTTGCAATAGTTATTGGAAAGAAGTTTATGAATGTGCAATATATTTAACAGTATTCCTCACCAGTCAAACAATCGAGAATATATTGTCTTGGCCAGACCATCCCGGCTAATTGCAGCGCTTTGAGGATCAAGACTACGCTTTATAACTTCTTCTGGCGTGATCATGACACGCTTACATAATGCATCCTCCAAAGCTGCAGCATCACACCTGAGATAAAATGAAATTAAAAAGTTATCACCATCATGGAGAGAAATGAATTGGATTGCTAACAAGGACAAAATATGAACAAAACCCATACATAAGAAGCTCTGCAGTAGTTTTTAAATGGAATTTAGCCTGGTCATCTTTTGGAACTGATGAATCAACCTCCTTTCCCTTAGCAAATTCAATATTTCCAATGTGAAGAATTGCAGCAACAACTCTAAAAATACCATCCTGAGAAAAAGAATGAGTGTGAGAATAGAATCTTTGTTGGTATGCTTTGAAGCTGTTTTCACAAAGACTATACCTGATCCTTGGCACTTATACCAACAACATCCATTGCTCTCCTTGTTGCAAGATAGTCATGTGCATCACTGATACCAACCAGCTCAAAGCACTTTGATTGGTTAAGATAGTGAAATGTTTTGGGGTGTCCCAATTTGTATTTCTCAAGTTCCTGTCGTCACTAATAACTTCAGCAAGAGTTGTAACAAAATAGAAAATAACCAACGCAATAATCATAAATTTTTACTTCAGATCATTATTTGGGCAGGAAGATACCTCCAGTGGAGCAGCACAAAGAAGGTAAAAGCAATGGTAATTGCGCTCAGGATCAGAAACTTGGCAAACACGAGAGCGTTCTAAAAGGTATGTTCTGATTGCTGCTCCTGAAATTTTTCCTTGCTTGTTGAATTGAATCTCCACAAATTTACCAAATCGACTGTTCCAGTAGTATTATAAAGGTAATATCAATTTAATAGCAAATTGCAGTACCTTAACTGTTTACATAGTGCCATGTAAATGAGTTATTAGGCTGTAATTCGCTCCAGACCCTATTTGCTTCATAGTCTAAAAAGACCTCATGCAAAGTATTTTATGGCTTAAATCTAATATTCACAATATGTCAGTCAAAAAGTATCTCTTCAGCTCCAGGGGAACTCATTTGGGCAAACTGAATTCGAAGTAAATCGCAAACTAAGCTCAAAGGGGAAACTTTACTCTATTTCCCAAATACAAAGAAGTCTCACCTAGAATTGTTATTTCTGACAGTTTTAGCATTGCCAAATGCTTCGAGGACTGGATTTGACTGCATTTAAACAAATAAGTGTAATAACGAACGTGTTCAATAAGTACTTAACCAATACCAGAAGACTTCAATTCTGGCACTTCTAGGTGTAAAATGGAAGCAAGGATAAAGGAAAACCTCAAGAACTTGCTGCTCAACTGTCCTTCCTTCTGTGGCGGTCCGACCACCTAGAAAGGCAAGGTATTGCATAAGCATTTTCGTGGTTTCAGTTTTACCTGCTCCACTTTCACCGCTGACTAGAATTGAATTACTTTTTCCCTCATTAACCATTGCCCTGCATTTGAACGAAGCATTAAGTACTAGTACTTTCTTTTTAATGTAAAAAAAAAAAATTGAAATATAGTCAACCTGTAAGCAACATCAGCAACTGCAAACACGTGAGGGCTTAGCTCTCCAAAAGGTGCACCCTTATATTGTTGCATCATGTGAGAATCATATATATGAGGCAATCTTTGAAATGGATTAATAGCGATGAGAATATTTCCAGTATAAGTCTGCCACAACCAAAAATATATAAATAACAGTCAGATAGATTGAGGGCGGTTTGGTAAAGTGAAGAAGAAGCTTTATAAAGATGAAGAAAACGAAACTTACATAGATTTCATTAAGTTCATATCTGGTTTTTAAATTCTGCAGAACTCCAGGTTCATGTAAATAAGAGAGCTTTGTCATGTCGTCAACTCCAGCCGCAGGAGCTTCCATATCTTTTGGAAATATTTTTGATAAGTTGGCAGTGACCTTAGAAGTATCAAAATCGGAAAATAAGTCATATAATGCAACAGATTTATATCTAGTGGCAGAATTGACATTGAATATAATCTTGAGTCAAAGACTAGTGTTTTGCATCTCATGTAAGATTTATCTTAATTAAATCAAATGGTCAAAAGAGTTGAATGACTCTAACAAATAATCAAAAGAAAAGACGAAGCCAATGAACAAAGGCTTATACACATACCGTTTTGCCATTGCTAGCCTGGATTTCAACTTCTTGTCCATTGATCTTCAATACTTGTCCGTCCAGCCAAGCTATTTCTGGGTCTTCGGCCCAGACGTGTGAACCAACGATTATATTCACAGGAGTTCCCTGCAAATCAAAACAGAAAAGCATAAATTTGTGAGAAAAAAATATCTTGACGATATGTAGCTCTATACAAAATTGACTGAAAAACTAGTTTCTAGAGAACTTCTAGCCAAGCTTATGATAAAAATTCAACATCCAAGCTTCACTACCTTTAATCACCTAAAACTGATCCTATATTTATATTCTCTTTCCAACACAAACATATTAAAACTTCACCATACTCAAAACCTATCATCCTAACTGTGGTACACTTTTCTCTAATTGCTAATATTTCATTTTGTTTTTTTTAGAGTTGTTAATATTTCCTTTGCTAATGACACATGCATCTTGAAAATTTTATCACATTCAAGAGTCTGACTGCTCACGAATTAACTGCAATTAAAACTAGCTAAGACAAATAGATTTCCGCCAGTGTCCAACCAAAAAGTTAACCTATTATAGCTTATTCCAACTATATACCAATCCAGGGGCGGATACAGGATCTGTATACAGTTAAAGAGGGCACGCTTTAATTTTCGATAAATAAAATTTTAGGTATAATATTTATGAAATTATAAATAATTATATATAAAAATATTACCGTAACTCACCAAAATTTCAAATTTTAAATTTAATATTCAACAATTCAATACAAACTTAATAATTTGCACATATTTTTACTAAAATAAGATACATATAATATATATTTTCAATTAAAAATAATTAATTATTAAAAAATATTAAATATTATTTTTTATTGCATCTGTGGTGCCCTTCTAAATATAAATTTGTCCTTCTAAATATAAATTCTAAATCTGACTCAATTTGTTCTCATATTTTTCTAATGGGATACTTGTTCGCATCAGACATATATCAAACAGCCATAAAAGTAAAGATAAGGAACTCATTTTAATCTACAAAATTAAAGCATGTAAGTAGTAAAATACTTATTTGAACTCTATAAAATTCTAAACAATAAAGTAATAAAAAAAAAGAGTACCATTTTATGTTTTCAATGCAACGCTTATCAATGTATAGGCAATTTCTTCTTGAACTTGAGCTGATCTTAAGATGTAACTAATGAACTTTCCCCCCGATTGCTTTTGATCAAAGAAAATGACCCTTTTCAGCAAAAAACATCAAATTTCCAGAATCAGTATAAAATAAAGATACATTAATTCATGGGTTCTATAGAATGGGGTCGAACATGACGGAAAATTAAAAGACAGAGAAACACATAAACGCCATTTCATTATCGCAGTGAGAAAGTGGAGGAAAAAAATGGAAATGAACAAAGAGAAAAAGTTCGAAAGTTTTGTGTGTTTGAGGTGAGTAGTGAATGTGAATCAAAGAAATGTAAGAGGGACATTCTTCACAACGGCCTCTAAGTTCGGTTGCTTTCCTTTTGTCTCGCGCCATTTAGTGGTTGCCAAGGAAGTCTTCACTCTCTTTCTCTCCTTTTTCACCTTTGTAGCGTTGCGTGTTTTTATTTTAATATAGGTTTAAATACATTTATATACATAAAATTTTAATTTTTCCACTTAATATGTATATTATTTCTATTATTATTTTATATATAAAAAAGGAATTTATCCTCATAATATTTATTTAATTTTTATTTTATTTGATAAATTTTATTTATTTATTTATTTTATTTATTGCTATTACATAAAGAGAGTATTTTTTATTAGATGGTTACTATTTATTTGACAATTTTTTTAAAAACAAATTTAAAAATAAAAAAGTAGAGAAAGTTAAATTTTTAGTAATTGTTAATATATATAAAATGGAGAGTTTCTCTCATACTATTTATATAATTTTTATTTAATTTGATAAAAAAATTTATTTAAAGTGCATTACTTTTAGTTAAATAACTATTATTTTTTTAACAATTATTTTAAGTTAAAAAATGAAAAAGTAGATAATTGTCTTCATAAATTTTACTACTTTTATATCATTATTTTTATTAAAAGTCTATTTATATTTATACATTTTTTTTTAGTGTATATATAAAAGTGTATAGATATAAACAAGAGTTGACGATTATGTATTTATTTAATAATTTTTATTTTATTTTTATATTTATTCATGTGATATAATTTATTGTGTAATTTTATATTTTATTTAGCAGATAATTAGTGTAAATACACTTATTTTATATTTTTAATTTGTTTGATAATTTTATATTTATTTTAAGATGAATAAATTTTTTTTATTTTTTATACTTTCTATTTAAAGAATTTTTTTTTTACAATTATAAAAGAATTTTTTTTTTGTTTTTATTATTATTTTTAAGAATTGACAAAATATGTATTAGAAATGACCTAAAATTGAGTTGAGAGAGCTTAAATTATAGAACAAGCTTTACTTTAATGTGTTTTGTACTTTTAGGTATTTTGACAATTATTTTAAATGTTAAAAAAATATTTTCTATTTTTTTTATCTATCATTTGTTGAGTTTTATTTTTCACTTTTACTTGCGTAAAATAATTGTTTGTGATTGATTTGATGTTTAAAATATATTTTTTCAAAAAAAGTTATTTAAATAGATTATTGAGTATATCATATCAATTTATTACTACTTATTCAGTTTTCTTTCTTTATTGTTAATCTTATTTTATGGTTAAATTATTTGACATAACTTTTTTAATAATTTTTATTTATGGATATATAATATAAAATGTTGTCACTCAAATGCCAATGTTACTTCGTATAAGTGTATTTGCTTTCAAACTTAGTTGAATATAAGACAATAGATTCAAATACAAATATAAATATAATTCTATTTTCTTAGTATTGAAATTAAATTTAAATAGTTTTAAGTATGAGTTCTAAATTATTATGCTATATTAAAATTTTTTAGTAAAATATATATATTATTTTATAGTTGACTAAGTTCAAATTTTTATTTAAGTTTAAAGTTTTGATTTTGATAGGAGACTTAATTTTTTATTTTTTTATTATACAATAAGTTTTTTTTTCGTAAATGCATGAAAATTGTTTAAAAATATAATTATTATTGTATGTGAGTTATAAGGCAACGATACTATGTTTCATTCTAAATTATATAATATAATTTTTTAAAAATATGTTTTATTAAAAAATAAAAAAATTTATTATTTTTTCTGATGATAATTGAGATGCAATCACGCGTAAAATTAATTTTTATAATATAACTAACATATATCCCGTAAAAAAATAAAAAATACGAACTTCAAACAAATTTTTTTTTAATTCAACACATCCCAAATAAATTTTATGTAGATAAGCTTTAACCTGCTTCGCTTTTCCAAAAAATTAAAAAATCAAACAAAATTACTATCTTTCTAAAAGTGTTACGATATTCATTTGATACATTATATAGTCAGTTGGCTCATTAAAATGGGTGGGAAGTTGCGTGATTAAACTCTACTAAATATGTGTGAAACTTATCTTTAATAAAAAAAATACATAAAATTATATTTATATTCAACAAGATTATATCTACGTCAAATACATAAAAATACATTAAAAAATTATTAAAAATAATACTACTAAAATTTATAATAATAAAATTAATAATTTCAATAACATTAAACGTTCAACATTAAATAAATATTTTGTTACAATTTAATTTAAATTGCGTTCAATTGGACTGACACTTAAAGAAAAATAATGTAAAAATTATTTTTTAATTACATAAATATATGATTTAAACATAAAGAATATTACTATAAGTTTTAAGCTACTATTTTTATTATTATTTTTAATTATATTTATATTCAACAGGATCAACATTATTTTAAGTTGATTCAATTTAATGAATAAGAAAATAAAGTTTACTTCACCTATATTCAATCGTAAGAAATATTCACATATATTTCAAATAGATGCATGCAAGGTCGAAATAAAGACTTATTTCATAAGAGGCAAGTTCAAGTTAAAAAGTCAAAATTTTAGAACAAATAAAATAATTTGACTAGTGTGAATTAGAGTTCATTAATGATAAGTGTGAGTACGTAAATGTTCTATGTGCATGAGCATGTGAGTGTGAAAACGTCTATTCAAAAAATAAAACAAAGTAAATTTTTTTAAAATATCTAAATTTTACATATATATATATATATATATATATAATATATATATACTTAATGGACACTATTATAAATTAATATATGATTTAAGATGACATAAAATATTAAAAAAAAAAAAACTTAAAGTTATGTGAACAGACTTATAATAGTAGTTATAATATTATGTTTGTGTTATAAATAAAGTTATATTTATAAGATATATGATTTTAATAATATATATTTAAATTTATGTGGTAGATAAATGTAAGATATTTTCAAAATTACAAAAAATTATATTAATTATTTTATTTTTATTTACTTATATAATAATAATAATTTTATTGTAATAAGAACCAAATTCTTTATTTTATCTTCAAAAATGATACACTAGTTTGAAACATTTTATCAAGCTAAGGGGAATCATGCCCCACCCCCAGTTCCCCTTAGCTCTGCTCCTAATGCATGCCATTTTAGCTGATATTTGATTAACATTGATCAACAACCAATCATGACTAATCAACTGTAGTTAATAATTACTCAACACATTAATTTTTTCAAATTAATGTTCAAATTAGAATAGAGAATGAACTCTATATATCATTTTATTGAATTCTTAGAAAATGACACAAAGAGTAGTTTTTTCTTTTTTTTATTCCCTATCTTTCATTTTTGACTTTGTAGACAACTTATATTCAAAATTAAACAAGTGTATAAAATTAAAACTCACTTAAATATATATTAATAGTACTATACACAGTCTAATTATTAGAGTCATAATAAAATTTGTTAGTATTTAATTAGCTATTCGTTTATAAAATTATTAAAGTTCTGATAATTTTTATATTTTAAAATGTGTGTATATAAAAAAAATATTTATAAATATGTGTTTAAATAATAATGAAAAATAAAAAATAAAAGCATACCTTAAAATAGGTCAACTCCTACCATGTTCTCAACTTTCAAATAATTAAAACATATAGTTTGACTTTTGAGAAAAAAACTAAACTTAATACAATATCAAACTATATATGATATATTATTTGCTGAACTAACATTAATTTATTCTATAAATGGAAGAAACTTTTGTTAAAAAGTTACTTATTACGAGAAAGAGATTAATAAGTTTCCATTTAAAAAAAAAAAACTCTCTCTTGAAGGTTTAAGTTTTTTGATATCTTATTAATTTTAAAATTGCTAAATTTTTATGAATTTTTAGTTAGAATTATATGTAAAAAAAAAAAAAATCAATACTCATTCTTCTCTATATCCCAAAATTTTATAAATTTACAAGATTTTCTTTAGGTACAAAAGACTCTCTTAAAGTCTATTAGACTTCTTAAAACTTCATAATTTTTTTAAAATTTATAACTCTTAATAAGAATAGGCGAATCAAGGGATGCAATTTGAATCGATAGAGTTCGTCTAAATTTTAACCAAAAAATCTAAGCTTTCATCTTTAGCAAGTTTAAAGGATTATTTTTATTTTAGAATCTCTTGTAGTTTAAGTAGTAAGACTTTCAATTCTCCCGCTAGGAACTCAAGTTCAAATCTCATCCAAGTGTGTGAGTGTATTTTCTCATTATTAATAAAAAAGAATGAAACTTTAAAGTTATTTTAAAAATAAAAAATTTAAAGCACTTTTAACCAAAGTTTATATGAAGACATAAGGTACATATAGTTCAACATCCCCTGCAAGCTTATGAAGCTAGTAACACCATAAGCTTGGTTTTGAAAGAGTGAAAACTAGTCAGCCAAAGGTTTGGTGAAAGTGTTAGCTAATTGTTCTTGTAAGGGAACATACTTCACCTCCAATGTACTTCCCTGAATTTGGTTCCTAATGAAATGCCAATCAATTTCAACATGCTTCATACGTGAATGCATGAATGGAGGATGTGATTGGCAGCCAATTTAGTAGCACTGATGTTGTCACAAAGAAGTAATGGAACCTGAGATAAAGGAACATGCAGCTCTTAGAGGAGAAACTTTAATCATATCATTTTTGTAGAGGCAAGTGCAAGAGACCTATATTTAGCCTCGACACTTGAACGAGCAATTGCCTTTTGCTTGGCAGAAACCCATGAAACCCAAGGATTCACCAAAAAAGATGCAATAGGAGCCTAATACTCCTATGATCATCCACATTATCAGCCCAATCAAAGTCACAGTAACCGAGCAAGCTTAAATATGAGGACTTATGTAATGTAAAATCATGAGTGAGAGTGCCAGTTTTGAGGTACCTCAAAATCCTCTTCGCAGTAACCCAATGCAAGTCAGTAGACTTATAAAGGAATTGACATAGCTTGTTAACAGCAAAAGCCACATTTGGCCTTGTGAGGACACAGTATTAAAGAGCACCAACCAAATTCGTAAAAGAGCTAGCATCAGACAAAGGCATACCATTTTTCTTAGACAAGAAAATACCTCCCTTCATAGGTGTCTTAGAAGGTTTGACAAAAGCCAAATCATGCTTATTAAGAAGATCAATTATATATTTATGCTGGCTCATATGCAACATTTCATGAGTACGAATAACTTCAATGCCTAGAAAATAGTGCAAGTCACCAAGTACCTTTTAAGGCAAATTTGCTATTAAGCATACCAATCAATTGATTAAGAAAGGCATTTTTACTACCTATAAGCAGGATATCATCCACATAAACAAGCATCACATTAAGATCCTTTCCATCATGCTTATAAAACATACTAGGATTTGCCTTTGAGTTGACAAAACAAAATTCAAGAGGAGCTGCACTAAGCTTTTGGTTCCAAGCATGTGGTGCCTATTTAAGACCATATAGTGCTTTCTTCAGCTTGCACACAAGCTGAGGTGAAGAGACCTGCTCAAAATTAGGAGGTTGTTGCATTAAAATTGTCTCCATCAAATCACCATTTAGAAAAAGCATTCTTCACATCAAATTGCTTAACAAGCCAAGATTGAGAGAGAGCCAATGACATAACAGCTCTAATGGTATGTGGTTTAACAAATGGTGCAAAGATCTCTAAATAATCAATGCCTTTACGTTGATTATATCCCTTGGCAACTAATATGGCCTTATACTTGTCCAGACTATGATTTAACTTGAGCTTAACCCTGAAGACCCACTTACAACCAATAGGCTTACACCCTGTAGGACACTTAACTAATTCCCATGTACCATTCCTCTATAGTGCTTCAATTTCTAGTTGTTTGGCCTCATATCACTCAAGGATGCTAAGTGCTTCAGATATTAACTTAGGAATAGAAAGAGGAGTCATATGAAGAGCACTTAGAGCAACAACATTCAGATTGACATGAAAAACACAAGGTTTAGGCTTGAAAATGCTAGTTTTGGCACTAGTGGTCATAGGATAAGTGTTAAAGAGTAGAGTGAGAGGTCAAGAGAGGAAGATCAACAATAAGTTGAATCTAATTGCGAGGATCAAAAAGAAAAGTGAGAGGATTAGGACATGACAAGCCTATGCTTGCAGAAGATAAAGAATCAGATATGCTTGCAAAAAATAAAGAATCATATCTAGGGGAGCTATAAGTAGGAGACAAATCTTGGACAATAGTGGGAGTAAATTGAGCATGAATTGACTCAAAAAAAGCATTCAATGACCCTGGTGTTATTGAAAGCCTAGTAGACACAAGAATACTAGAAGACAAAGAGGGTGAGTGTGACAACTCAAGCGTAGGTTGAGAAGGAGACAATACTGAAGGATAAGACAAATTGCTCATGTACAACATTAGCCCAAGGCTTAATTGATTAGAGAATTTAAAAGGAAAAGTGTGCTCATGCAACTTGTGTACATGCTTTTGCTGGCTATTTCAAAACATAGGTAACCAGCTTGCTGAGGTGCATAATCAAGAAATAAGCAATGAGAATAACTTGGAAGTAGCTTATGATTATTATAATCATGCAAGCAAGGGAAACAAAATGAGCCAAACACACGTAAGAAACTATAGTCAGGGAGTTTATGATAGAGCAATTCATAGGGATTCTTAGAGTTTAAAGATTTTGAAGGGAGACAGTTATGGTGAAAATTGTAGTACGAAATGCATATATCCATAAACGACTAGACAAAGAAGATTGTAAAAGTAAGGCAAGTCCTTTTTCAACTACTCTTTTATGTCTGCATTCGACAGTTTCATTTTTTTGGGACGTGCGAGGACATGTGACTTTATAAACTACACCATCCTTTGATAACATGGTGCTAAAAAATGAAAATTCCTTGCAACCATCAAATTGAATGGCTTCAACCTTTGAATTAAAATTGCACTCTATCATCTTTAAAAAAGGAAGAAAGATAGATTTAACATCACTTCTGGCATGCAAAAAGAAAATTTATTAATATCTATTATAGTCATCAACAAAAAGTAGAAAGTACTTTGCTCCAGTGTTAGCAACCATTGGAAAGACCCACAGGTCTACATACAACAAGTCAAAAGGAAGCAAAGCTTGTACATGATTGATATGAAAATGCAACCTATGTGCGTTGGCCAGTGGACAAATCTCGTATGGGCGATTATTTATACTAGAAGAAATCTTTAGAATAAGTGAAGAACTAGGCAAAGATTGTAAAAATCATAGGAGGGATGTGCAAGTATTGAATGCCAGATAGAGCTTGAAAACAAACCGCATTAGAAGTGGTGTTTTGACATGTGACCACCCAAAGCATAGAGGCCATTAATGGCCTTTCCTTGAGTCATCACTTTCTTCATGTGCACATCCTTAACAAAGAAATTAGATATATGAAATTCAACAATATTGTTGTCAAGACATAATTTTTGAACGTATAACAAGTTATGTGAAAAATATGGAGTATGAAAAACATTAGGTAGTTTTAAGGCACAATTAGGAACTAATAGTATAGTATTGCCACAACTAGAGATAGGAAGAAGGGATCCATTACCTACTGTGACACTATCTGTCCCATAGTAGGAGGAAGAATCATGTAAAAAACTTCCATCACTTATGAGATGATGAGAAACACCTGAGTGAGGAAGCTAAGAAGAGTTGCACCAACCATCTCCTAAGTGACCTTGAGTTTCAGCAACCATAGCCCTAGAAAAATTGTTTATACCAAGAAGAATGTCCCTCATGTAGCATTGATTTGCTGTGTGTCCGTCATTCTTGTTGCCTGAATTCTCTTTAAAGTCAAAACGCTGAGGTGGATTATTAGAAATCCACATTGTGACAAGTACTCTTGCAGATTCCAATTGCTTTTAAAAGAAGAACCAGAACTATTTGATGAGGAATTGTTGTGAGAAGAATTCTTGGATCGATGATTCTTGAAGTTGCTTTGAGAATTGTTTGAAGACTTAACATTAAAACCTCCAACCTGAGCAAAGTTTGCAAACATATTGTTGCCAAATTAATGATTCAAGATTCTTTTATGAGCCAACAAGTGACCATACAATTCATCAAACGAGATTGAGCCAGACTAAAGAGTAATGCCAGATATAAAATTGTTCCACTTCGAATTAAGACCAGCCAATGCATAATACACCAGATCATGATCTGGTATCGAGAGACCAATTGTAGTCCAATGATCTACTATCATTTTCATTCGTAGAATGTAATCTTCAATAGAAAGATCACTTTTCTTGAATGTTTGAAGTTGGAGATGAAGATCCATCAATCTTACTCCTAAGGATGATAATAAAACACTCTCAAGTTTGCGCCACATTTATGTTGTAGTACCAACACCAACCATTCATACTAGCACTAATAGAGCCATAGATCCAGATCTTAACAAGGCCATTATAACGATTCCAATTGACAAACACAGGATTGATCTGTGTTGAACTATCAAGAACATGAGTAGGAGACTTAATTAATACATCAATGCAATCTTTCAGTCCATAGGCAGTTATAATAGAAAGCATATGTTTGCACCAAACAAGAATTTTTTTTCGATCAAGCTTGATCATAAAACTTAAATTTATAGGAGCATTAACAAGAGAAGAAGAAAAATAAGAAGATTGAGTAGAAGTATTCTGATCTCTATCAAAATTGACCTCCATTTGAGAAAGCTTAGAACATCAAGAAGACACTAGAAGCTAGTGGAAGGTTGCAAAAGCAATAAAGAACCTCAAGAGCTCTAATACCATATAGAACAAAGAGAGAATGAGGGAAAAATTGAATTGTAGATTGATGATTTGTACTATTAATTTACATTTGTATTTATAGAGCTTACAATAGTCTAGCTACTAAAGCCTAAGAATGAGTACACTGTAACAAAAAACCTTTTATCTAACTATATGAAGGCATAAGTTACATATACTGATTCAGCTTACAAAGCTCTTACACGAAAAAGTCTCAGTGGAACTGTAATCGAGTTGTCAATAGATCAATCTGTACTTCTGCATGAAAGAAAAGTATTGGAAAAATCAAACGTCCCAGATCAAGTTAGTGACCTTAAAACAGAGGTATCTTCATGTTCATTATTTCTGGCTTTCTGCCAATTTATGTCCAATAGATTTGTAGAACATTGTTTTTATGGCATGTGAACATGCTGCAGGATCAACTGGATGCGTTGGATGCTTTTCGACGTAATGGAATACTTTCGCCGACAAGATTGAAAAAGTAGAAGATGTTGATTCCTTGGTGAACTATGGTTTGTTAATGATGCTTCCGCTAATGCTACTTTTGATGTGGCTATCACATTGATACTGCTTCTTACACTTTAAGCCCTGTTGGTGATGAATTCAGAGTTTCCTTACTTTGATTAAAAGTGGGTGGTGATATTAACTCTCTTGTGATTATATTGTCCCATTAAGGTAAAAAAGTCAACTCTAAAATATATATTAGCATCTTAATAGTCAATACCTTAGAACTTATGAGTTCTTCAGTTGATAATTTAAGACGTGGTCGTGAACTATATTGGACCTTTTCTTTTCTCTCTTTTATTTCTCTTACCAAAAGCCACCAAAGAAAGTGGCCATACTCTCTAACTTTTGCCTTACAATCAGAATACTAGTACTATAGACAGACAAGCACTCAAGAAGAATCAAGAAAAACAGAGCTCTTGGTATAAATGATTAAATATGTGGCTTTTTAGGAAGAAAAAAAATATTAAACATATGATTCATTACAAATCGCATGCAATAATATATATTCCTCGTTGTTATTATAAGAGTGTGTGTTAAAGTCCTGCAAATGTAAATGCATGTGAGTGTGTATATGCTGTTTCAAATTATTGGTTATAACATTTATAATAAAATCTAATATTACGTTTAATTTACATCCATATACTCAATGATTATAACATTTATAATAAAATCTAATATTACGTTTAATTTACATCCATATACTCAATGATGTATTAGTTCGTAATTAAAATAATGGTAGGGAGTTGTCGGAAATAAAATGGTTGATATTATTTTTGGTAAAATAATAAAAATAAAACTTATCAAAACTTGTAATAATAAAAATAGCACCATTGTATTCAAACTTATATTTTCACAATTAAAATAATGATTGATATATCATTTTTCTTTAAACATTCGTTTAATTAGAATTGAACGATGGCAATTTAGGCCTGTTTAATGTTGAACGTTCAATATTACACATTCAAATTAAATGTTTAATGTTATTAGAATGCTAGTTTTGTTATTATAAATTTTAGGGGTGTTATTTTTAATAATTTTTCTATTATTTTTGGCAAACATGGTAACAAATTTGATTAATTAGTTTTAATTTTTGATTAAATTATTTATTTTATGATTATTTTGTATTTTTGTTAAAAAAAAATATCTTTGATAATCATTTCTACTATATGATTTTTAAGGGAAAAATGCATTCCAAAAAACAATAACTCATAAATTATTTAATAAAGCTTTTTTATTTACATTTTTTTTTTCTTTCAAAGACATAAAGATATTTTTATAGAAAATATAAGTTTATATTCAAATAATTACGAGAAAAATTCAAAACAAGAAACTTAAAATATATCAAATTATCACGAGAATCTTTAAAACCTTTAAAAATACATTGATCAAACTTTAAGTATAATTTGTTTATTAAATTGAAATAAGAAAGAAAAAATAATAATGGAGAACCTAATAAGAAATTCTCTGTAACGTCAAAAATCTTTTGGAAAATTCTTACATTCCTATTACACAGTATAACACCGTTCTTGTATTTATGTTGACATCGCACATCTATAAAAACTTGTGCAGATGAATATGAGCAAAATCAGTTTTTGCCAATTCTGGATGTGAAGGTTGAATCGTTAATATTCTCAGAGATATTTTTTGGTATATTGATATTGATTGTAAACTTGCTGTTTTTTTTTTTAAATGAAATTTATCTTTTCTATGTATGTATATATATATATATATATATATATATATATATATAAACTAATAGACTATAACCACATTTGATGTTGTCAAAAGGTTTTGCATCCCAGTGGGATGTATGATGTACAAGAAAAAACTTTTTGTGAAGGGGTATACTGCAAAAACAGTATATTGACTTTATTAAATATGTAGTTTAATATAATAAGTTTTTAGTTAGGCAAATTTTATAGTTTAAAAGTTTCAAACAAATTCAAAAGTTATATTTAAACTATGTACTTGACATATGTTATATTTTTCTAAGAATAATTTTAACATTTTAAAATTTTAAATTAAAAAATCAGAAAACTTAAAAAACATGAGTGGGGTTGGGGGGTTCGCCAAGGGGAGGGCTAAATTTTTTGTTTTATTTTTTATTCAAAATTTTAAAATATCAAAATTAGTCTAAAAAAATACATATGCTAGACACATATTATTTTATACTATTTTTTATATTTATTGTAATTAGTGTATCTTTTTAAGTTAATCATTATATTATCAAACCACATCTTTTCAAAAGTTATAATATCATTTCAGCTATTAATCCTATCTTTATTTATCATATTTCAGATGGATGGTGATTTTTATAATTTTAATTATTATTGCCACAATAACTTTTCAATAATAATAAATTTATCAAACACTAGTAGAGTTAAAGCGTAACTCTAGAGGCAAAATAAATAATTCATAAATTTTAATTATGATAATATTATTATTTTTTACTATTAGCTCATAAATAAACTAGACCCTTGAAAGAATTCAAAAACCAATAATATTTTTTATTCCAATCTCTTTTAAGAATTCCAAAGGTTTTTCTAGCTTACCTTAAACATTATAAAATTTTTTTCTTTTCATTTTTGTGCTCTCTAGCTATATTATGAAGATTTAATTATTAGGAGAATTAAAACTTTAATACTAAATAAAATAAATATTTTTATTTCCAAAAATGTCATCCACTTTTTTATTTTTTATTAATGATACGATGTTGGTGAATTTGAATGAAAGACTTTCACCTAAGATGGGACAATGCAAACAATTTTTTAACAATCAATTATATACTAGTGGTTCACTTAGTAATCTATCGTTAAAACTTACTTTTCTTTCGTTTTAAGTTAACAAGTTCAAAACTTATCATATAACATTTGATCTAGAAAAAGAAAAAACCGCTCTATACTATGCAAAGCATGAATGCAATAAACGTTTTAAAATCATTCTCTATATCAATATATTTATCTTGGATTCAACATAAAATTTATTATTATTATGTTCTAGAACCCTTTCCTCAATTTTGTTTGAATAAGTTGGTGATGTAATGTTCTTATCTCTTCTTTCTCAGCCTTCGTTTTTCCTTATATATTAAAACATTTGTATCTTCTATTAAGCAAGTTTCTTCTCTCTCTTTTTTTTCGAGTGCATTTTATCTTTTAAAGCATAGAAGAAAAATTCTAGATTATTCTCAGACCTTAATGTTATAATTTTTCCCATAAAAATTTAAAACAAGTAGAGATCATTGTTAAAACCCTAATTTCAAACATACAACAAAACTCTTAAATAAATCAGATGCCTCAATATATCATTATGGCTCTATTTATTCAATATATCATGCATGCATGCATGCATGCATATCCAATTACTTTTTCATTCGCTACTTGACCTTGATTCAATTTTGCACAACCTTGAGCAAACAACATGATGTTAATATGATTCTCAAGAATAAGCACGCATAACTTTATAGCCATGTTCAAAAACATTACTTGACCTAATTATTAAAGTTAAAAGAAAGAGAATATAAAATATTACTTTTAAAGTTGTGTTATATAGCATTTTTCAAATAACTCAAATATGACATCTTTTTGGTCGGATCTAGTTAGTACCCTTTCTGTTATTTCGATTTATTCAATTACTATGGAGTATCAAATTACTTATCATTTAGAGCAATTATGTCATTTGGATGTTGCTAATTAATGAACTAAATTTTGGAAGAGTCATAAAATACAAATGTTATTTTTTTCAATTTTTTTAGTGGTCATATTATTTATTTCAACTTGTTTTTATTTTTAATTAAATGTTAACAAAATGGTAATCGAAGGAAGAGTTTTTTTATTCTATATATAGTGTTCTACATTTATATAAGTCACTTTTCATAAACCTTATTTTCCCGATTACAAATGAATATGTTTAAGAAATTCTACTAAAGAGTTAAAAAGAGAAATTTATTGGACTCTTGTCAAATTTATTGAGCGGACGATTTAAGACTGTTGTTTTGAGTCAATAAAATTAGCTTGACTAAATAAATAATAATAGATTTAATTATATAATATAATTATTTTTTTATGAATAAAATTTTATTGTTAATCTTCCTTAAAAAAATATATATATATATATTTTTTAATATTAAAAAAAATATATACATATATTTTTTATTTAAAAATAAAATTAATTAAATAACTATACTATTTATGCTAATAAATAATAAGCACATTAACCACAAAAATTTCCAAATATATTCTCTAAAATCCATCATCGTCAATCGAAACATAAGAAAAAACAAAAAACAAAAATGAACGGCCTCACAATCATCCACCACGTGTTATACATTCAACGATCAATCTCGTTTTCACCCCCCCACCACAAGTTTTGTTTCGACCTAACAGCTAGCATGTGCCCCTCAAGCCTTCAAAATGCCTTAAAGCCATCGATGCTTGCATATCACAAATTTATTATAATTTTAATTAAAATAATAATTTTTTATTAAATATAAATATAATTATATTTATCAATAATATTATCATACATCACTTATTTGATAAATAGCATTTTTTTAAACCCACTCGCACATGAATCAGGTAGAGAGAGAAATTAAAATAGCTAGCAATCAATTTTGTACTCGTTTTAGCAACAAGGAGAGGCCAGAATTGCTCTCAAATCCAAAATAGAGGTGAAACCCCAAATTCCCTTATCCTATCTTCTTTTTCTTCAAATTATTTTCTCACTTTAACTTTAATTTCTCTCTCACACTTCACTCTTCAATCTGTACTAGCAGCTTAATTTCTCTGAAGGAAAAGCATTGAAGGAAACTAATGGCTCCCAAGTCAGGTAGAGGAAAGGCGAGTAAGTACAAAACGGATAGGAAGAAGAAAGAAGAGAAAGGTAAGAGAATTTTCTTTTTTCTTTTTCTTTTTTTCAGTTATATTAATCATTAAAATTTTATTGGAGAAATTAACATGTTCTATTCATTATTCTGAATTTGGGCAGTTGTTCCTAGCGTTCTTGACATCACTGTTGTTACTCCATATGACACACAAGTTATTCTTAAGGTATTCTGCTTGTTCTTTATTTCTTATTCCTTCATACTCACCAAATGGGGAAACAATTATTATATTTTTCGCAAGAAGAGAGAAAGTTATATTTCTTTTTAAGTTTTCTTAAATATTAATTCAATTTAGCTAATTGATGAAATTGTTCATGAAGGGCATCTCCACTGATAAAATACTAGATGTGAGAAGGCTATTGGCTGTGCATGTAGAAACTTGCCACATTACTAACTATTCTTTATCTCACGAGGTCAGTTAATTTGATTTGATTTGATTTTTTATTTTATTTTTAAATTTACCAATTTATTATTTCAAGAAATTCATAATTACATATTATTAATTACTCTGGTTTTCATGCCACATTGGTTTCTGTTCTCTGAATTGAATTGGTAGTATTGTTTTTAGCAGGTAAAGGGCCAAAAGTTGAATGACAGAGTAGAGATTGTTACATTGAAACCATGTATGCTTAGAATGGTTGAAGGTAGGTTGAAGCCCTGCTTATATTCAATAATTTATACAGTTAAACATTAATTTTTAACTAAATAAAATAATTACATAAATAAATAATAGTTATTATTATTTTGTAGATTATGGCACATTGGAGAAGTAAATATAATTTACCATATTCTAAAACTACTTGCAAGTTGTAATATATAAATTGTAATAGTCTAGTTTTACACATTAGATGTAGGACCAAAGACAAATAAAGCCTTTGGAATAATGCTACTGAACATAAAGTGTTGTACGCCTTCATAAGTATATGTTGTTGTTAAAAAATGCCACTGATGGCCAAAAGAAAAATCAAGGTTTGGTTAAATTTGGAAAGATCATTGTAATCACGTGCTGGGTCTGGAAAATTAGTACTACTTCTTAAAACTGGTGGAATTAGGTTGGCGTACGCATTGTTTTTATCGCCAAATGTGTGTTTGTTAATAAGAAAAAGACACAGTTAGGAGTGCCAAACAGAGAGATACAGATTATAGAGAGAAAGACCTTAATTATTTAATTTATTTATTAAAAATACATTTATAATTTTATTTTAACTTTTTAGTTCCTTTTTTTATTCTTCAAATTGACATGATTTTATATTCAAGATATGAGCATTTATGAAAGTGAAAACATGATATTCATGAACCATGAATTCTGAATTTTCTTCTTTCGTATCCATCCTTTTTCTATTATATTTTTAAAGGATGTTTTATTTACTTTGAGTTTTAATATATTTTAGGAATATTTTATTATTTAAGTTTATAGGATAATTTTATAATGTAATGTATATAAATGATAAATTTATTTTTCTAAACGTTTCTTTTGTAATATAAATATTTTTTCATTTTAAATGTACCTTCAAAATGTTTGACAAATTAAACAATTAAAATCAATGTTATATATTAGACTTAATTATACTTTATGCATAAGGGCTAAGACAGTGCCATTAATTAACAGAGAATTATAAGGAAGAAGCTCAAGCAGTAGGCCAAGTGAGGAGACTATTGGACATAATTGCGTGCACTACCAAGTTCACAAAGCCTAAAAGGTTAGCCTCAACACCAGACTCAAAGCCCAAGAAAGGTACTAATAGGCCCAATAACAACATCCAATCTAAGCTCACAGGCCCAAATTCATCTCCGCCTTTGGATGCTGTCAATGGCCGTTCACCGTCCCCAAAATCAGAGCCGTCCGTTTCTCCGATATCGGAGAAGTTTGGAATGTCGGCGATCCATCAAACTCCAAACCTATCCGATTTCTACGAGTTCTTGTCCTTCTCCCATGTCTCTCCTCCCATCCTTAGTGAGTTATCTGCTTTACTTTGGTTTTTTTTTTTTTGGGCTATAAATACTTTCTGTTGATGCCGATTTTACTTTCTTTATTTTTGAACGAAACTATTGTTCTCCAACATATAATTTCCTTATTTTCTAGGTATTTGTAACTTGAATAATTTTTTATTGAATTTTTTAATTAAGGTCTGAAGAGATGTGACGCTGTAGAAGAGACACGGGAAGGAGATTACTTTCAAATTCAGGTATAATAAATTTTTCCAATATGATCAGTAGCGGAGTCTGATTTTTTTTTTTTCTTTTTCTTTTTATAAACAGTTTCAGTTTATCAAATATTAAATATAAGACGGAGACACCGAACTGTAACTATTGAAGGTGTAGAGTTCAAATCTCATTTACAAAAACTTGATAACTATTTCAATTTATAATTTTCAATTTTAATTTTTAAATTTTACAAATTTTAAAATAAAGTATGTTTGATAACTCATTTTTAATTTTTAATTTCTAAATTTTGAAATTCAAAAAAAATAAGTTTTGGAATGAAATCCTATTTTTTATATTGCTTAACTCTAAAAATTAATATATCAAATTATACTCAATTTTAATCAAAATGATTAAAAAGCCACAACTTAATGAAAATTTATCAAAAATAGGTTTGAAATTAAATTTTAGAGTTTAAAAAGTTAAAATTAAATATTAAGAATTTGTTATCAAACAAGCATATTTAATTTTTAATACCTACTTTTTAAAATTAAAGTTATATATTAATTATCAAACAACTATTATTTTTTTTTCCAAAAATTTAAAACTAAAAAATTCAATTCAAAAATTAAGAAATTAAAAATTGAAATGATTATCAAACATGGCATTAAAGTCCGATCACAATTATACTCTTTTCACAAATCAAATCATTACTATTATTTTACTCATTATTGTATATGTTATGAAAGCTTTTCATATTATGAGGAAGAACATCATTAGACGAAGTATCTAACGTAAATGTTATTTGATAGTTAAGAGTTTGTGTGAATTTAAATAATTTATAAGGGAAATAGAATATCTGTTAGAAAATCAATCATCATTAATATTATTAAAATCACATTTGGTTGTATAAATTCTTTTTAATACTCACCTTATATCTATAGTTTAAATTATGAATTGTTTCTTAATTTTAAGAATAATTTTTTTTTAAAGAAATATAATTATTATATTTTACCAATTTAAGAAGAAATAAACTATTGTTCTATATTAAAAAACTAGTTTTGCTGCAAAAATGAGAATAGTCCCTTTTTAATCCTCCAACATTACAAAAACAAGTAGTTATTTTCTACATGTTAATGAATTTACATAAATTTTATTAGAAACTAAAGAAATAATATGATTTATATGTGGGTTAGAGGCTATTATTTTTGACAAAATATTAGACCGAGTTCAAGCCTGGTCTAGCCTACAATTGGCTCTGCCACTGAATATGATAAGGGAAATTATTACAGCTAGATATGCATTGTAGATTTTTATTCTGATAGTTTTTTACAGAAGCAATTTTAATGAATGTGGTTGCAGATTAAGATATGCAATGGGAAGCAAATACAAGTGGTTGCATCGGTTAAAGGGTTCTATACTGTGGGAAAGCAATTTCTACAGAGCCATTCCTTAGTGGATCTTCTTCAACAGCTTAGTCAAGCTTTTGCTAATGTAAGTACATTGTTTCATCATGTTCGTACATGCATGTTATAACTGTAAGTGACTTGTCTCTTTTTTCTTAATTTGGCAACGTTTGAAATTTCTTGGCTGGAGTAGAAATTTTTTGATACCTAAATCATTGGGAGAAAGTAAAAGGCTTCTGTTTGTTACTTCTCTTTGGTTGTGTTGGGAGTTTTATATTCTTTTTGGGGGTATCTAGCAATTAGTATGACTTGGTGGGTTTTAGCTAATGGTTATTATGGGTATTGCAGGCATATGGATCCTTAAAGAAGGCTTTTGTTGAGCACAACAAGGTAGATTTTATTCTCATATTAAATGACTACTTTGAGCAGAAATGTATTGGCTCTTTATTTAATTATTATTATTATTATTTATTTATTTATTTTATTTGTAGTTTGGTAATCTCCCCTATGGATTTAGAGCAAATACATGGCTTGTCCCTCCATCAGCTATAGATTCTCCATCAAGTATCCCATCACTGCCAATAGAAGATGAAACATGGGGTGGAAATGGTGGAGGCCAAGGAGAAATGGTGAATATGATCTTTACCCTTGGGGTACACATTTTGAAATATTGGCCAGTATGCCTTGCAAAACTGTAGAGGAGAGGACAATCCGAGACCGGAAAGCATTTCTGCTTCATAGTAAATTTGTTGATGTCTCAGTCTTGAAAGCGGTGGCAGCAATACGCCATTTTGTAGAATCCACTTCGGAGGCAAAAGTTGCTATTAGCTCTTCTGATAGCTCAGTTCTTCATGAAGAACGTGTGGGTGACTTGTCTATTGTTGTAAAACGTGGCACATCAAATGTAAGCTCAAAGTCAGAAGTCAATGAGGGTACTCAGAAGAGCTTGCTGAAAGGGTTAACTGCAGATGAGAGTGTAGTTATTCATGTAAGTAATTCTCATAGTATCTTAAGTCAGCTTCTTTGCTGATACTGTCTCTAACATAATGTACTAAAAAAATTTCAGGATACTTCTTCCCTAGGTGTTGCCACTGTTAGACAATGTGGATACATTGCAACAGTAAAGGTTGTTGGCAATGTGAAGAGGAGGAAGTGTGAGGGTTGGGATTTTGAAATTGATGACCAACCAAATGGAGGAGCAAATGCACTTAATGTCAACAGGTTCGAATTATAGGCACGCCATGCACTCTTATGATTTTAGATGCTATATATCTAATGAGCTGATGCTGATGCTTTAGAGTGTTGGGTTATTCATATTGTCTCATAGGCATGTACTATTTCTCATATGCATATCACTGACTAATTAATTATTGTTTATTGCAGCTTGAGAGTTCTGCTTCACAAATCTAATGCACAATGTGAAGGAGGCAACTCTGATTTGGATCATTTGGAAAGCGCTAGGTGCCTGGTTCGAAAAGTAATCAAAGAGATCTTGAAGAAGTTGGAGGATGAGTCTGTTCTTTCTGAAAGTTCTATAAGATGGGAACTTGGTTCATGTTGGTTACAACATTTACAAAAGCAGGAAACCGAGACTGATAACAAGTCTAAAAATGCTGAAGATGATAATGAGGATGAGTTAGCAGTCAAAGGTCTTGGAAAGCAATTTAAACTTCTGAAGAAGAAAAAAAAAAATTTATCTGGTAAAATTAATGATGATATATGTAATAACGAACAGAAAGGTTTAGACAGAGGAGAGATGAACGATGGCAAAGTCAGCAATGAAACAGAATTGAAGAAATTAATTTCTGAAGAAGCTTTCTTGCGTCTGAAAGAAACTGGAACTGGTCTTCATCTAAAGGTTTTTGGGACTTTTAGTTTATCATTCTCTTTTACTTTTTGTGGTCATAATTGATTTGGTTTTTTTCATCTCTTGGATTAATTGTTCTAGTTTGCTTCTCGATACAGTCAGTGGAAGAGCTTGTTATGATGGCACAGAAATATTACGATGAAATTGCCTTACCAAAGCTGGTAATTTTCCATCTTCTTTTTTGTCCCTTTTACATTGTATCATGTAAAGATGGCCCTTCACAAAGTTCAGGAGCTAAAATTATCTTTTTATTAGGTCACAGATTTTGCATCGCTTGAACTTTCTCCAGTTGATGGCCGTACACTGACTGATTTCATGCATTTAAGGGGTCTCAAGATGCGGTCCTTGGGCCGGGTGGTAAGAAGGAACCCTCTCTCTCTCTCTCTCTATGTGTTTATGTGTTGTGTAAGCAAAAATATATTCAATTACTTTTTGCTTTTGGATATTTAAATCTGTGTGTTTTGAGGGTAAAGTGAAAGTTATCTTCTTGTTGCTTATTTATTTAAGCTTTCTTATGATCTAATTTTTTGTTTCTGCCTCCTTATCTTCATGCATCAGGTTGAACTTGCTGAGAAGCTTCCTCACATACAATCACTTTGTATTCACGAAATGGTTACTCGAGCATTCAAGTATGCACTTAATGCAGTGATCAGTTCTGTAGAAAACGTATCAGAATTATCTGCAGCTGTAGCAGCTTCTCTAAATCTTTTACTAGGATGCTGTGTGATGCAAGATAATGACGAAAACTTGAGTGATGACGATTATACCCTCAAATTGCAATGGCTAAGGACATTTTTATTCAAAAGATTTGGTTGGTCATTGAAAGATGAATTTCCATGCTTGAGGAAGTTGTCCATTCTCAGGGGCCTTTCCTATAAGGTATTACTTTTACTTCTAATGTCATTGAGTTTTTGTTTTCTTTTTCAAAACACGTTGTTGACCAATGGGTGCATGTGTTATTAGGTTGGATTGGAGTTGACACCAAGAGATTATGACATGGAAAGCTCAAACCCCTTCAGGAAATATGACATAATTAGCTTGATTCCTGTGTGTAAGGTGGGCATTCATCTCTTTTTTATTTTGCAATTTTTGTGCGCCTTCACATTTCATGTTTTGGGATTAGAAAAATATCTTATATTGTTTTATTTTTTCCAACAGAATGTAGCATGCTCATCAGCAGATGGGCGGAATCTACTAGAATCGTCAAAAATAGCTCTTGATAAAGGAAAGCTAGATGACGCTGTTAATTATGGAACAAAGGTACCATCTTCTTAACTTTTCATAAAAGCTGGTTCTGTTTTTCTTGATAGGATGTAGTGTGCACTTTATCCCCCCACCCCCTTGTTCCTTTTGTAAAATAGGAGACTAACTGTTTAACTTGTTGCACCCTCTGGCATATAAGGCTCTGTCTAGGATGATAACTGTTTGTGGTGCGTATCATCGAATTACTGCAAGTGCTTACAGTCTTCTAGCCGTGGTTCTTTACCATACTGGCGATTTTAATCAGGTATGACAATTTGTTGACTATTTCTTAATTTTCCACAGCTATAAGATAGATGTTTTGAATTGTAGTTTTATTTTTTCTCCTTTGGTTTTCTACGTCTATTCTTTAGGCAACAATATATCAGCAAAAGGCTTTAGATATCAATGAGAGGGAACTTGGACTTGACCACCCAGATACAATAAAAAGCTATGGGGATCTTTCAGTTTTTTACTATCGTCTTCAACACATGGAATTGGCTCTGAAGTAAGTTGGGACAGCCAATACTTGTTTAACTATTATCATTTTCAAGTTGCAATCCTAATGGGTTCACATTGTATTAAGAAAGTTACTTATTATCATGTATTTCATATTTTGTACATTTAGATCTCATCATTAATGTTGTTTGTTTATTGGTAGGTATGTAAATCGTGCTCTCTTCCTTCTTCATTTTACATGTGGACTATCTCATCCAAACACGGCTGCTACATATATAAATGTTGCCATGATGGAAGAGGGCATGGGAAATGTTCATGTTGCTCTCAGATACCTGCATGAAGCTCTTAAGTGCAATCAAAGGCTACTAGGACCGGATCATATACAAGTACGTCCCTCTTTTCCACACTTTGTCCAACGTTTCCCCTCCCCCTTTTCTATTATGACTTTTGTGCCTTTTTTCCTTTGAATGTTTGCAACTTCTCTTGAGATTGAGTTCTTAATGTTTTTCCTCCAATCTACAGACAGCTGCGAGCTATCATGCCATAGCCATAGCTCTGTCATTGATGGAAGCATATCCCCTCAGCGTGCAGCATGAGCAAACTACTCTTAAAATACTTCGAGTCAAACTCGGGCCACAAGATCTTCGCACTCAGGTGATACTCCAGTACTCAACTTGCAGAAATATTTTAGTTTATTTCTAATGGATTATTTATTAATTGGGCTTCTCTGAATTTTACCGTTTTGAATAAGGTTTCTTTCCACAAGAATTTAAAGTTCCATAGTAGTTTGATATACTATATGCTGTTGAGCAGGATGCAGCTGCATGGCTTGAATACTTTGAATCCAAATGTCTAGAGCAGCAAGAAGCAGCTAGAAATGGAACTCCAAAGCCGGATGCATTAATTGCTAGCAAGGGTCACCTTAGGTATTGATATGGTATTACCAAATTCAATGGTTCAACGTATGTTTTGATTGCTGCATCACTAAAATTTTGACCCTCTGTTGCAGTGTATCAGATCTACTGGATTACATCAGTCCTGTTCAACATTCTAAAGGCAGCAATGCACAGAGGAGACAGAGGCTTGCTAAGGTAGACAGGTGCTTTAACTTGAATTAGTAGAGCATGCACAAATATATTTTACCATTCTCATGGGCTCCACAATCTTAAGTCTAAACCCATCCCCATGAGTTCCACAAGTGTTGGACTCATAATATGTTGTTCCATTTGTGCGGGGTCAGACCGTTAATCCATGTATACATGAATTTAATTATCAATGAATCAAAAGAATCAGATAATAATATGCTTTTGCTCAATTCATCTGTCTGTGGACTTCTTACAGGCACAACAGACAGATGATAAGATCTCCGAAGAACCTCACGCGGTAACACCTGATACTGTCATGCCAAACAATGTCTCAGAAGACAGAACAGCAATGACAGGCAATGCAGATGTAAATTTGGGCAGCATTCTTCCACTTCAAGAACCAGAAGAAATTGATGATGTTTCTAGGAATGGGTTAGTGGTGGCAAGTGAAGCTTCTGAGGAAACAACTTCTGATGAAGGATGGCAAGAAGCCCATTCAAGAGGAAAGTCAGGCAATACCAACAATAGCCAGAAGTTTAGCCGGAGGAGGCCAGTTCTCAAAACGCTAAATACACAGAAAGAGCATTCAAATTTTAAAGAAGTGAAATTTAGCCGGGAAATATTTTCACAATCCCAAAATGCTACTCCCAAGACCATAATTGCCGAATTGTCTCCATTGAACTATCCAAAAGCTCAAAGCTTGATAAGTGGGGAGGATTTACTGAAGTATCAGGTGAAAGCTTCTGTTTCAAAGGTTTACCCCAGGCCACCCACTCATAGTTCTATGGCGACAAAATCTGTATCTTACAAAGCAGTAGCTTTGGCACCACCAGGTACAGTTTTAAGGTCAATAACAGATAAAACAGAAGATCTAAATGTGGAGAAACCTGAAACTGAGATGTCTAGCATTCCACCTGAGATATCAAAGGATGAAGTAAATAAAAATCCCTCTATAGTTGAAGCAACCTCTTGTAATGAAAAAGAAGAAACTCATACAGTTGAAACTCCATCAGAAGATACTGACCCAAAACATAAAGGTGAAAATCCATCAGAAGATACCGACCCAAAACAAGAAGGTGAAACATTCAAAGATGGTAATGGAAGTAAACTTTCTGCTGCAGCAGAACCCTTTAATCCTGGACCTATCTCTTTGGTTCACCCTTTAAATTCAGTTTCTGTCACTAGTGTTTATGATGTAAAAGCAAGTCAAGGAATGCTTTCAGAGCCTTTGCTTCCTCCAGTATCTGCTAGAGTTCCTTACGGACCTAGGTCACCTTTGTATTATAAGACCAATTATCCTTTTCGAACGAGACATGGTTTTCTAAGAAGTGGAACTGGACCTCCATGGAATATGAACCCAAATGCACCAGAATTCTTTCCCAGGAGAGCTTGGCAAAATAATCCATCTAATGAAGGTACCGAAGTTCCAGCTGGATCAGAGATGTCTACAGAAAGTAGCAGTTCAGAAGATGAGAAACTGAGGGAAAAATTGAATGAAGAGCCTAAAGAGTATCCTTCAGAAAGGAGTCTCACTGAGTCTGATAAGTCAGAGCTAGCAAGGCAGATACTGCTAAGCTTCATTGTAAAATCTGTCCATCAAAACATGAAACCTGGTGGTGAGTCTGAAATTAGAAAGAAGTCATACTTTTCAGAAAACCATTTGGATGGAGTAGAAAATGATAGTGCAATAATAAAAATTCACTGTGGAAATGAAAGGAAGAAGACTGAACAGGTTTCTGAAAATAGTGAACAAAAAACAAAAGATGTAAATAAGAATAAAAATGGGGATGGTGAAGGGTTTATTGGTGTAAGGAGGAGGAGAAAGAATCGGCAGCAATTGGCAAATAGGGTAACCGGTTTACACAATCAACAATCCATATGTGCTTCAGTTCGTTGAAAATAGAGGTATATCTGAATTCTGAACCCACCATAATGCTTTCAAGTTTCAACCCATCTCTAGATTCTTGCATCACGTCTTAACAATGTAGAAAGTACAAGGATAGAGGAAATTTTGGAGTGAGGTTGTTTCTGTTCCATTGATTTAGATTGGAACATTCTAATAATAATCAACTTTCTTGTATCTCCTCTCTTTTTTCTGGAAATTTGAGCAATAAAAATGAATCAAATTTACTGTTTATGAATTATGACCCGCATTGTTTTCTTCTTTTATTCTCTTAGGAGGTACTCAATGAAAAAGTCTTTCGCTTCTTTAATTCATTTTCATGAACTCAGATTTTCATGTATCTAACCAATTTATGTTTGATCATTTGTCAATAAAAAAAATAGAAAAAAAAGCAATCTAGTATCCGGTTCGTAAGTCTGCATCAATTCATCGCCGATATATTAGCTGTGTTTACTCAAAGACAAATTAACCCAGAGCAAAATCTGCAGAAGATATTGGAAACCAAAAATTTGTTATATATTTACTCAATTATTATTTTTAAAAAGTACGGCAGTATTAAATTAATGGGGAATAAGAATATAAAATAAAGATAAGTATCAGTTCAATTGATTTAGAAGTATATTTTGTTTGTATATAAATAAATTAGTCATAATATAACATATTAATAATATATAAAATATGATTATTTAATTTATATAAATTATATACGATATATATTTACATTATACGTATATATTATATACAAATTAAAAAATTATATACATATATTATAATTGAATTAAATATTTAGGTCCCTAACTCATTTGAATTTACATTTATTTATATTTTAAAATTTAATATTTATTAGTAATTAGAACTAGAGGTGATAATTTCTGATACGATTCGATAATATGATCCGAACACGACACGAATTTTTTTAGTAAAAATTGATTAATAATTTTTTCATGTTTTTAAAAGTTTTGTTATTTCTTACTATTATAAATAGGTAACACAAAAAAAAATTCAAATAAATTTTTTAATGTGTCAACTAACACGAAAATATGACACAAATAATACGAATAAATACGACACGATTGATACCCCTAATTAAAACTTAGATATTATATGTTAGTGAGGCAATTGACACTCATTTATTTTTTCTTTTAAATTCTTCTCTCTCATGATTAATTAACTAATTATTTTTTTTTGGGCCAATGATAAGGTTTATCTAATAAATTCATCAATACAAGTATCAATACAAAAAGTAATGGTGCTTCAAGAATTTAAAAAAAATATAAGAAAATAGACATCACAAACAAAAATCACAAGGTCACTAACACATTTACTATCAAAATGGCCGCAATGTTAGCCAAAAATTTTGGTAAGTAATCTTCAATCATACCGAACATCTTTAAGAATTGAACCAAGATGAGATACCTCACGATAAAAAATCATGGTATTGCGACATTTCCAAATTTGCCAAAAACCAATTGCTACTTGGGCTAGCAAGTCCCCGCCATCACTACGAGCTCGCATCCAATTCAAAAAATCTCGATAAAAATTCAAAAAACCTATGACCATAATGATCAAACGTAAATGCAAAGCATAGGGCAGTGAGAATAGGACGAACATGAGAACACCCCACCAATGAAGCATCGTTTCTACTGTAACGTCATAGAGCGAACATGAACTATTCGTAATAAAACACCTACATTAAACAAGCAATTAGTGCAGAGCTAAAATATCATGCAAACCACCTCCATATAAAGTGACGAACCATTGGTGTTTGATTAAATAACTAATTATTCATTTGTTCAGCCTAATATCATATTATTATTTGGAGAAGAGAGTAAAAAATGTTAAAAAGTAATCCTAATTTTTTTTTCCCATTAATATTTTTATTTGTAATAGCCATTGTATAGTAGTTTTTTTTTTTTTTTTTTCTCTTTGACATTCTGCATAAAAATACAACTCAGCTTATACAGTGAATTTCGTATGAACGCGTTATGACTTGAGAGTTTGTAATTCAACAAGACGTTGGGGTTGTTATCAAATGACTACCAAAACTTTTCTCATGGATAAATATCTTGAAAATTACTGCACTAGTTTGAATATCTGTAGTTGTTTGTTGAATTTGGAACAGATGGAAATAGAACATATTAGGAATGCTAAAATTGCATGAAACAATGAGGGGACTCCTTGGAGATCTCTCTCTTTTTTTTAATGTATTATAATTTGGGGGAACATATTTTGTTACATTTGTTATTAATGAAAACATTTCCTTCCGATTAGAAAAATATAGCAGGAAAAACAATAAAAATAGGAGGTTAAAAAATGTCTAGTAAAAAAAAATTTCTTTTATCATAACTTGCATCACATACATAAATTTATATGACATAATTTAATTAACTCCTGTAAATAATTAGTTCTACAATTACTTTTTATAATCTCATATCAAAAACTTTACATATAATTAATAACTAACAATCAATTGATGCATATATATGGATATATATTTGAGTTGGACTGGGCTGGGCTGGGTTGGGTTGGGTTGAGGGGCCATATATTTTCTAGCGGATGTCAGAAATGGTGGTTGGTGGTTGCTTGATTTTGACAAATAAAACAGCCACTGACAGTTGCTAAAGAAGAAGAGAAAATGGAGCAGCTAAGCACTAGCTGGAGATGAAGAAAAATGGAGATACAATGGGGTCATTGCTTACCTCATCACCCAAATATTTGCTAATTTTTCTTCTATAAATAGAGAAGGCTGAAAGCCATCTAAACCATCCCAAAGCAAGCATTCCAAATTGAGAGAAGAGAGTTTTCAGAGAGTTTCTAAAACTCTCTGCGCAGAGTGAGGAAGAGAGAAAGAAAAAAGAGAAAAGAAAGAGAAAGAAAAGAGAGAAAAGAAAGAAAAAGAAAAAGAAATATTTATTTGGGTGTATTGGGTTTTGGGGTTTGTGAGTTGAGTGTTGTATTTAAACACTTTAATATTATCTCTCATAGTGAAAGTGAGCTGTAGCAGCTCCGTAGAGTAGCCCAGTTAATTTTTTGGGGTGAACCACGTAAAAATTTTCTGTGTGTTATTTTCTTATTCCTGCTCTACATTATTTATTGTTTCGCTTCCCCGTAAATCTGGTTGTGGAGAAATTATCATTTTTTTTCCAACAATTGGTATCAGAGCTTCAAGGTTGTGAAATCCTTGTACAGAAAATTACATTGTGCAAAGATTACTATTCATTTAAATAGTAACGGTTACTGTGTAAATAGTGAAAGTACTATTCACCAATCATTAAAGTAAAAGTGAATAGTAAAAGTTAAAAGGTGAATAGTGAATTTACTATTCATGTCACTATTCACACATCATTATTTTGTGATAGTGATTTTTTGAAGTTACCAGATTTGAGTGGGAGTAATGGCAGCAGACGAAGGAAAAGTTAAGATCGAGAAATTTAATGGGTCAGATTTTGGTTTCTGGAAAATGCAGATTCAAGATTATCTGTACCAGAAAAATATGCACAAACCTTTATCAGGAACAAAACCAGAAAATATGAAGCAAGAAGATTGGGATCTTCTTGACAGGCAGGCGCTAGGAACAATTCGGTTAACGTTGTCTCGCAACGTTGCTTTCAACATCGCAAAGGAAACGACGACGACAGGTCTGATGAAAGCCTTGTCAAATATGTACGAAAAACCAACTGCCTTAAATAAAGTACATTTGATGAGAAGGCTATTCAATTTGAAGATGTTAGAAGAAGTGCCAGTTACAGATCACCTAAATATTCTTAACTCTACTCTAACATAGTTGAGTTCAGTAGGCATTAATTTCGATGACGAAATTCAAGCCTTGATTCTCTTATCCTCTCTACCAGAAAGCTGGAATGGAAAAGTGACAGCAATAAGTAATTCCTCAGGGAGCACGACGATGAAATGGGATACTGCTCGTGATTTGATTCTAAGCGACGAAATTCGTCGAAAAGAATCTGGTGAGGCTTCATCTTCTGCCTTACATACAGAATCCCAAGGAAGAATGTTTGAGAAAAGCTCAAGCAGAGGAAAGTCTAAGTCTAGACGAAGTAAGTCAAGATTTAGCAGAGCAAACTTAAATTGCTGGAATTGTGGACAAAAAGGACATCTCAGAAGAGACTGTCGAGCACCGAAGAAAAATAATGGTGCAAAAGAAACTGCAAATATTGCTGGGGAAGCAAGTGATGCTCTTATCTTGAGTGTCAACAGTCCTATTGAGTCCTGGATTTTGGATTCAGGTGCATCATTTCACTCTACCTCCTGTCTCGAAATCATGGAGAATTACACCGGTGGTGATTTCGGAAAAGTTTATCTAGCAGATGATGAGCCCTTGAAGATTGTGGGCAAAGGAGATGTTCCAGTGAAGTTGCCAAATGGGATTGTGTGGAAGCTGAAGAATGTGAGATATATTCCAGGTCTGAAAAGGAATGTAATCTCAATAGGACAGCTTGATGAGGAAGGTTATTCAACAACCTTCACGGATCGCATGTGGAAGATAACAAAAGGAGCTATGGTTTTAGCTCGTGGAAATAAAGTAGGTACCCTCTATGTGACCTCAAATAGTGGGAGCACTATAGCATTCATGGACGCAGATGAAAAATCAAATTTGTGGCACCAAAGGCTTGGTCATATGAGCGAGAAAGGGATGAAGGTACTCCTGTCAAAAGGAAAAACTACCAGATATGAAGTCGGTGGACATTAGTTTGTGCGAGGACTGCATTCTCGGCAAACAGAAGAAAGTTAGTTTTTCAAAAGCTGGAAAACACCAAAGTCAGAAAAGTTAGAGTTGGTTCATACAGACGTGTGGGGACCCGCTCTAATTAATTCTCTTGGAGGCTCATTGTATTATGTCACCTTCATTGACGACTCAACAAGGAAGGTGTGGGTTTATTTTCTAAAAAATAAATCAGAAGTCTATGATGTTTTCAGAAAATGGAAAGCTATGGTGGAAAATGAGACTGGCTTGAAAGTAAAGTGCCTAAGGTCTGACAATGGAGAAGAGTACACAGACAGAAGATTCAGATACTTTTGTGCAAGCAATGGAATCAGAATGGAGAAGACTGTTCCAAGAACACCACAACAAAATGGTGTGGCAGAACGCATGAACAGAACTTTGAATGAACGTGCCAAAAGCATGAGAATACATGCAAGCTTGCCTAAAATGTTTTGGGCTGAGGCCATCAATACAATAGCTTACCTGATCAACCGTGGACCCTCTGTTCCTTTGAATGAAAGATTGCCAGAGGAAGTTTGGAGTGGTAAAGAGTTAAACCTTTCACATTTAAAGGTTTTCGGTTGTATTTCATATGTATTGATTCTGCTGAAAGAAGTAAACTTGACCCGAAGTCTAAGAAATGTATCTTTATTGGATATGGTTCTGATGAATTTGGTTATCGCTTTTGGGATTATGAAAGGCGATAAGTTATTAGAAGCTGAGATGTTATATTCAATGAGAATGTTGTGTGTAAGGACAGGTCAACGGTAAAATCTGGTGGCATTGACAGCGATACTCAAACAAAAGAGTATGTTGATTTAGAGGAAATCTTTAAAGATGATGTGCATCGAAGGGTCCACAATAACCTTGAAAATGAAGTTATTCCAGAACCAGGGAACCAAGTTCCACAAGAAGAACTTGAGAATGAAGTTCCACTGGAAGAACAAGAAGGAGTTCCACAGCAAGATGAACCATGCACACCCAGAGTGAGGCACACCACTAGACCACACAAACCAACACAACGCTACTCACCCTCCCAAAATTTCCTATTGTTGACTGATAATAGAGAACCAGAATCTTATGAGGAAGCAACATAAATGGATGATTCTGTCAAGTGGGAGTCTGCCATGAAAGATGAAATGGACTCACTCATGTTAAACCAAACATGGGAACTTGTTAAATTGCCAAAAGGCAAGAAGGCTCTTCATAACAAGTGGATTTTTAGAGTGAAAATGGAGCATGATGGGAGTAAGCGACATAAGGCTAGATTGGTTGTTAAAGGTTTCCAGCAGAAAGCGTGGATCGACTACACTGAGATTTTCTCTCCAGTTGTGAAGTTGACCACAATAAGGCTGGTATTAAAGTTAGTAGTTGCGGAAAATTTACATCTTGAACAGTTAGATGTAAAGACAGCATTCCTTCACGGTTATTTGGAGAAAGAGATATACATTGAGCAACCGCAAGGTTTTGAAATAGCAGGAAAAAAAAACTTGGTATGCAAGTTAAAAAAGAGCTTGTATGGTCTAAAACAAGCTTTAAGACAATGGTACAAAAAATTTGATTCTTTTATGAGCAGCAGTGGCTTCACCAGATGCTAGGCAGATCATTGTTGTTATGTGAAGAAGTTCGAAAACAGCTATATTATTTTACTTTTGTATGTAGATGACATGTTGATTGTTGGGTCAAACATGCAAGAGATAAATAATGTGAAGCATCAATTGTCAGAACATTTTGCAATGAAAGATCTAGGTGCTGCAAAGCAGATTCTTGGAATGAGGATCAATCGGAACAAGGCATCAGGAACCTTAATGTTGTCACAGGCTGAGTATATCAGCAAAGTACTTGATAGATTCAACCTGAAGGATGCAAAACCAGTGAGCACTCCCTTAGGTGTTCATTTCAAACTATCCAAAGTGCAGTCACCTAAAACTGCAGAAGAACGTGCTCAGATGGAAAATGTTCCATATGCTTCAGCTATTGGAAGTTTGATGTATGCTATGGTTTGTACCAGACTAGATATTGCACATGCAGTGGGAGCTGTAAGTAGGTACATGAACAATCCAAGCAAGACATATTGGGAAGCTGTCAAGTGGATTCTTAGATATCTACGAGGTACCACAAATATGGCATTATGCTTCAAAAGTGGAGATATGACTCTTGAAGGCTATGTGGATGCTAACTTAGCTGAAAATGTTGATAATAGAAAGAGCACTACAGGGTATGTTTATACTCTTGGCGGAACAGCAGTGAGTTAGGTTTCTCAACTACAAAAGATTGTTGCTCTATCTACCACTAAAGCTGAATATGTTGCAATCACGGAAGCCAGCAAAGAGATGATTTAGTTACAAGGTTTCTTGGAAGAACTAGGCAAGAAACAGGAACGCAATGTGTTACATTGCGATAGTCAGAGTGCCATCCATCTTACGAAAAATTCGTCTTTTCATTCCAGAACGAAACACATACAACTACGGTATCATTTCATCAGGTCGCTTCTAGAAGAAGATGTTCTCAAGCTTGAGAAGATACAAGGAAATGATAATCCAGCTAATATATTTACAAAGACGGTGACAATTGATAAATTGAAGTTATGTTCAACTTCAATTGGCCTGCGGACGTAACAAACCCAGAAAGAGTTGTTGTAGTGATCATGTGTGGAAACATAATTAAAATCAGTTTTCAAGTGGGAGATTGTCAGAAATGGTAGTTGGTGGCTACTTGATTTTGTCAAAGAAAGCAGCCACCGACAACTGCCAAAGAAGAAGAGAAAATGGAGCAACTAAGCACCAGCTAGAGATGAAGAAAAATGGAGATGCAATGAAGTCATTGCTTACCTCATCACCCAAATAGTTGCTAATTTTTCTTCTATAAATAGAGAAGGCTGAAAGCTATCTAAACCATCCCAAAGTAAGCATTCCAAATTGAGAGAAGAGAGTTTTCAGAGAGTTTTTGAAAATCTCTGCACAGAGTGAGGAAGAGAGAAAGAAAAAAGAGAAAAGAAAGAGAAAGAAAAGAGAAGAAAAGAAAGAAAAAGAAAAAGAAAAAGAAAAAGAAATATTTATTTGGGTGTATTAAATTTTGGAATTTGTGAGTTGAGTGTTGTATTTAAATACTGTAATATTATTTCTTATAGTGAAAGTGAGTTGCAGCAGTTCCATGGAGTAGCCCAGTTAATTTTTTGGGGTGAACCACGTAAAAATTTTCTGTGTGTTATTTCCTTATTCCTGCTCTACATTATTTATTGTTTTGCTTCCCCATAAATCTGATTGTTGAAATTACCATTTTTTTCCCAACAGCAGAGTCAAGTGAGATTAAATTTTTTAAATTAAATGCAAGTCACAAGCCATCCTAAAATATTTGGATAAATTCGAGCAATAATTTTTTAAACTTTGAATTGACTTAAGTTAATACTCAAATTTAAAAAATTATAAAATAATGATATATTATATTTATATATACATATAGTTTAGATAAATTTAAGCCTATTTTTTTAAACTTTAAATTGATTTAAATTAATACTTAAATTTAAAAAATTATATATATATATATATATATCACTTATACTTTAAATTTGATTATAATATAAATATTTAATCATAAATTCACTTATAAAATTATTTAAGTTAGAACTAAATCAGACTTATTATAGCCTACTTCTAGAGGGTAAGTCATTCGAAATTTGGTTACATGATACTAACTTTACAACAACACTGCTTACCATTAAAAATAACACTTTTTTTTTTTTTTTACCAAATTTATATATTATTACTATCAAAAAATTTAAAATATTATTTCACATAAAATGCGAATCATTTACACGAGATTAATGTTGAATTCTATTAGCTACTATTTTTGATTATAAGCCTTATAAATGTTAAATTTTCTAATTTCCCAATAAAGAATTGAGCTTTGATGGCATACAACTGAAAATATCACAATTTAAATGTATTTGCTTAATTCTCACATGAAAAATCTATTTACTTAATGTTTGATTCCGCCAAAGTAAAAACAAAAAGTTATTAAAATTAATACTTTTAAAATTTATAATAATAAAATTAATATTTAATATTTAATTTAAATATTTAATATTAAATAAATTTAAATTATAGTCGTTAAATTTTAATTAAATAAATATTAAAAAAATAATATATTAATTATTTTTTTAATTATAAAAATATAAATTTAAATTATTAATTTTGTTATTAAAAATTTTAAAGAGTTTTAATTTTATAATTTTTCCAAGTATAAAAGGCAGACGAACCATAAGCAAACAAAAATCTAATAATTATTCTGATCCTGCTAAGTCAACAGAATTCAACGCTTCCCTTTCATGAAAATTCGGGGGAAAATTGGTTCTAATTGGAAAGAAACGAAACAAATTGAAATGAAAATTCCGGTGAGAAGATAGAAATCAGTACTTTGCAGATTTCGCTATCCCTTAATGTCCATTAAATCAATCTCAAAATGGAAAAGAGAAAGAAAATCAAGAAAAATTAACCAAAAGACTGAAACCCATTTAGTACTATGATTACAGAAGTTCATCAGCTAGCATAGTAAGTAATTAATAAGCTAATCGACAAATTAAATGAAAAAAAAAAAATTAAGAAACACAGGAATTTTCTCTCTCTCTAGGAGAACGAACAGGAAACAGAGGCAAAAGCTCAGGCGGGTCGGCTCCTCTAGGAGTAGTTAACGGACTCGGATGCAAGTAAAACCCTTTATGAGCAATAGCTCTCTCTTCCTCCTCGCATGGAGAAACTGGCGATCTCGGACTTCCACGGGTCATCAACTCCAATGGTGTAACAGGGGACACCATAGCCATCCTACTAAAACTCCCACATGGGGACAAAGAAGAAGGAGAATAAGAGAATGGGTTGTTGTTAATGGTGGCGGTGGTTGTGAGATTGAGCTCCAATTTATTGGCAGTTTGTCTACGTTCATGGAGCTTGAAAGCAGGTTTTCGGGGACCTATTTCAGATGTGGTGGGTTTGGAGTTTATGAAACGAGAAGGGAGGTTGGTGAGAGGCAGTTTATGAGTTGATGGGTCGTCGGGTGCTCCGGTTAATTTTTGAACAACAGCTCGAAAGTTTGATGGGTCGGCTTGAACATAGGTGGTGTTGGGTGAAACGGATTCGGATCCATAAGCGGCAGTTGAGTTAATGTTGGAAGCCATTGAAAGGTTTTCTCAGAGCTGAAAGTAAAGAGCAAAAGCGGGAATGAGTGCATGAAATGTTGGGTGGTTTTTATTCTTGAAAAAGATAGAGAGAGAAAGACAGAGAACTTTTATTTATTTATTTATTTATTTGCTTTGTTTTTTAAATAATGAAGAAGGAATTTATTTATTTGTGATTTGATTTATCGTTTTCGAATGGTCATTTTTGTGTAATTTTACTTCTGCAGCTCCGCTTTGCTTCATTGGAGTTTTGGACCCTTTTTTGTATTTTTATGGGGTTACGTATTTGTGGTGGAAATGTCAGATTTACGGCTCATTACAGACATTTTAAACAGTCAGGAATTATTTTATTTTAAAATAAAGTAGCACGTCATTATATTTAATAAATAGTGAATAATTTTTTATTATAAGTATTTATTCAATAAATTTATTTATCATACACCAATTAAAACATGTGTTATTTTAAATAGTAAATTTTTTAAGAAAAATTTTTTGAAAAATTCTTGTGGTTTTAATAACTCTCAATCTTTCCATCAAAAATTTAAGTTCGAATTTTACATAAATATGTTAATATATTTTCTCTTTATTAATAAAAAGGAAGACTTTAGAACCCCTTTTTGAGAAAAAAAAAAGTGTTATTTTAATTTTACAATTCACTTTTAAAAAAATATACACATTAAATAAATATATATGATTGACTTACAGTATCATCTCATCTAAAAGTAATGAATAGATAAATTTGAATTTGGTATTGTAGTGGTATCTAAGTTAATTTTATTTATTTTTTTAAAGATTTTTAATTTAATATCTCATTTCATCAATTGGTGCCAATATTATAAAATTAAAACAATAAATTTATTTAATTTAAAATTTTAACATGTATCCTGCCCTGTCCTCCTCTTTCTCTCTTTTTCTCCTTCTCCTTCTTCTTCTTTTTTATAGAAATAGATTTCGAACAAGCGATGTTAGAAATTAACAAATATCAACAATGATGGCGTTGGCAGATAGATTGTTCGACTTGAGCGGTGCTAGTTGTTCTAAAAAAAAAAAAAAGGAAAAAAAATTAAATGCCAAAATTGTTCTTGAATATTTTGTCATGTGTTTAATATATGTTAAAATTTTTAAATTAAATAAGATTATTGTTTCAATTTTGCAATGTTAAAATCAATTGATAAAGCAGGATACTAAATTAAAACCCTTTGAAAATATAGGTGAAAAGAAATACAAATTTAATTTGGATACAACTACGATACCAGACATTATAAATTGTCTTAAAATGTTTATTTTTGCTACAACTAATTATCTTTTAAGAAAAATAATAGGCCTTCTAATTTACCTAAATTGTCTCCTTAATCTTTTTAAATTCAATATAACATAACATTTTATCAAATTGAAAGTTATAATTATGAAAACATAATAGCAAGTATTCATAATCCATTGGGAGATAATTATTAGTTGATCTTAAAATAAACTTCAACATGTCATGATGGTGTTCTTCCATAGATGAAAATATAAAATACTTCAACTTTATTAAAATATCAATAAAGATATCATAGAAATATTTTTTTTTATAAAAATTATTAAATTGTAGAAATAATAATATAATTCTTCCCTATTTTTGTTTGAAAATTTTAAAAATACTAATTTTTTTCAATAATTAATAAGTTAGTTTATAAACGGGTCAACATGTACCTCTCATTAACAAAAACAAAAAAACTTACTATAACCTAAGAACCCGACGTAATTTTGAGGTAAATGAATTTAAATTAAAATTAAAATAAATACATTTGATCAGGTCAATTTCTTTTCACTCATTTATTAAATAATTTATTTTGTGGGTCTTTCCCTCTTTGCCCATACTTTTTCTTTGCTTTTTCAAAAGTTATCCACTTCCCATTAAGACAAGCATTATACTCGGAATGTATTATTGTAATAATTAGAAGCAAGAAAAAATCCAATAGACATCAGATTTTGGACAAACTAAATAAGAGTTTTTACGTAGAGAAAAAGGTTAAAAATACACAAATTTATATTTATATTAATTATATTATATTATATGATAAAATTATTTTAAAAAATAAAATAATTTTATTTAATTTTTTAAATAATTTTATCATATGTAATAATATAATTAATATGAGTTTAAAATTAGATAATCATATCATTCCTTTTTGGGTCAATAGCGAAATGAGTATGCGTATACGTGCTGCTACATGTGGGGATTTCGACGGACAAACAAGGATTCAATTTATCAATATTTTAACCTAAAATTACATTCAAATTCGATCATCAACGAGTTCTTTTCCGTTAATTTTATCCTTTAGTGTTGTAATAATTTTCCTAATAAAGAAACGACGTATTCTTCTCAAAAAGAAAATTAAAAAACAAATTAACAATAGTGAATACTGATTAGAATTTTAGAAAGGTGGGGTTGATAACTTGATTGATATAAGTAATAATTGAAAAGAGGCATTGAATGATGAAGGAAGCAAAAGTCAGCAAAGCATTGAAAATTTGAAACAAGAAACGAGGTGTGTACAGACAAGAGACCCAACAGCGAAGACCACAGACTGTTTGGTCCGATTATTTCTGATTGGAATGACTTTTTTGTTCGAAGATATATCATTGTTTGTAAGAGTAATGTAATTAAATACATATCTACGTATATAAATAATTGAATAATATATTAATTGTATATATTTTATGTTATATATAATTAATTTATATAATATGTATATTTTGTGTAAAATTAATATGTAATATTAAAATTAATTTAATTTTATATAAACAAATATGATATATATTATGAGTTGCCAAATCATGTTATACACGTAAATTTATAAAATAATAAAAGATATTTATACACATAACTTTGCTAATTTAATATAAAATTAAAAGTATGAAATAATAAAGCAATTATTAAATATTTATTAATAAAAGTAAATTGAATTATACTTAAGAAAAAAAAAAAATATATATATATATATATATATATTTTCTCTTTTCTCCGTCTGTCATGTGTAGTCTAACCATTTTGAGTTGGCAAATTGTCTTTTGGTTTTTCTTTATTTTCTTTGCGTGACGGATTAGGGTTTGACATTGGTTAAAAGCTTGGTATATATTTTCAGCCTCATTTTCCAACTGATTTTGAGTGACATTATTCCTTTTTAGTAGTTTCGTTGTAATTTCTTTGCTTTACTCTTCGTTTTCATCTTCCCTTTTAGGTTGGATTACTTAGCTGCTATGGTTTTGTTTTGTGTTACTTTTGAAATTCTCATTTTGTTGCTTTTGTGGTAGTCTTGGGTCTTCCTTTCTATTAGAAGAGTTCGGTTATAAAGTCTTCAACATTAGTTTTTTTTTTCATTTACTTAGAATTCTTATTTTAATGTATATAATTAAAAGGTCAGGGACTTTAATGGTTATTTTCTTTTATGAAAAGGGGTAATTTAATTTTTTATTTATGTTTTGTATCACTTTAATCCTTTTTCATTATATAAGATTTTACAAATCTTATTAAATATTTATAAGATTTTACAAAAATATGTTATTATTTATAACATTTTATTAGTTTAATTATAATTTTTTTTAATTGCTGGATTCATTTTACCTATTTTATATTAATTTTTTTTATTAGAGTGTTAATTTTATTAATTCTTCATTATAATATTTTAGATAATTTACTTCTCTTGTTGTATTAAGTTAGATAAATTTAATTTTAAAAATTATTTAATTTATTTACTGACTATAATACCAAAATTTTATGCAATATTTTTATTTTAATAATTTACAATATTTAAGCAGATAAATTTTTTAGAATAATTTTTCATTTTTAAACTTATATTTACATAAAATTTTTAGTATGCACAAATAAACTTTATAATTAATAGACAGAATCTAGATGTATTTTTGATTATGAGTATTTTTTATATTTAAAAAAAAAAAGACGAGGACTCGTGCTATTATTTTTCTATAAGAGAAGGACTTGTACTATCATTTTTCATAAAAAAATGAACTTAAGTGTTGTTAAAAGTAGGTGGAGAACTTAATAGTATTTAAACATAAAATTATATTCATGTATTTTTAAATTTTTTTTTGAAAAAATTAAAACTTCATAAATATTAAAAGAAAATAATAACAATAAAAAAAATATAAAAACAAAAATTTTTAAAAAAATATTTTAAATTAAGTGCATGTCCCTTTATTATTGTTAAATAATAGTATTTTAATCAAGCGACAAAAATCTTATTTTAACATAAATTCATTTAAATAATTTAATTTATTCTTAATTTATCTATATTTTTTAAATTAAAAAATTAAATAATATTATTTATAATTTAAAAGACTAATAATACTAAAGACCTAATTTAAGTGAATATGAAATTATATATTAGTTTTGAACCACTGTTTATTGTGATATTCAAAACTAATATGTAAGATAAATGCATAATTTTTATTCAAAAATACAAATGCTCAATATTTTATTAAAATAACCAATAAAATTAATATGAAATATTACATCACTTACTGCTAATGTATAATTTCTCATTTAAGTGATATTTATCATACTTTTCTCTTTTCAACGTAAGATGATTGAAATACGTTCTAAGATCATTTCTAACTCAAAACTTTATTTTGGTGCCACTTTTGTATTATTTTAGTGCAAAAATTATATTATCATTTTTTTTTTATCTCAAACTCATTACATTAAATATCACACTAAAAGATATATTTTTAACAAAATTAAAATATTTTTTTTATTTTTCTTTTATTAATTAATTAATTCATGGCAATTATTATATCAAACCAATTAAATAATTATATCTTCTTATTATTTAATTAATTATAATAAATTTAAAAATTATATTTTTAATAAGAAAATATGAAAAAATTCACTAATTAAAATATTATATTTTTATGTGAATTAAACATTATTAAAAATTAAAAATTACATTGTTAAAAAATAAATATCATATTTAATAAAAAAAGAAGGACAATTAAAGTGCCCAATGGACATTAATTTTCTGAATATTATGTTTGTTTCTGCTTCTAACTTTGTAATTTATTTTTATTTTTAATATTACGAAGTTTTTAATGTTTAAATGTTAATGGTTGTACAATAATTTTTTTTTAATAATTTTGCATCATATACTTAATATTAATATATTTAAATAAAAAATAAATTATATTATTAATTAATAAAAAGAATATAATTTTTTTAAACAAAGAATAATATAATTTCAATAAATTTTAGCAAAAGATATATGATTAGAGTAAACTTTAGAAATTAAAACAATATTTTTATATTTTCTATCTTTGATTAATATTTATATAAAAAAAAATGTTTAAATAGTGTTGTACTATATTTGACACGAACAGAGTGGAAAGTTAAATAACCTCTTTGCAACAATATTTAATGCAAAAATTATACTAAAATATAAATATAGAGCTTCTTTAGAATAATTTTTAATGTAAAAATTGTACTAAAATAAAATTATGAAGTTTTATTGGATATAATTTTCAGCTTGAATATTTTATTTTCCATTGTCATATTAATTATAAGTATCCTTCACCAATGAACATAATATATATAAGCTCTAATGCCTTCGGAATCACTGCTCTGTACAATTTTAAAATCTCAATTGTAAAATGAAATAAAGAACAAATTGTACTGAACAGCACAGAACCAACAATGAATATATTCCTAAATAAATTTAACTCAAATTCTGAAATCATTTTATATACGCATGAGTTATAGGAGAGTTCAAAATAAAAAAAGAGATTTTCTGAATTTTTAAAATATATGTTTATGATTTTTTTCGAATTTTAATTACACACTTGTGTAAGCACGTTACGTTATAAGTATATAATGTAATTACAAGAGTGTGTAAAGTGATCACACATGTGTAGCTAAATTCGAAAACTACATTGCAAAAGTTGTACTCTACTAAAATCTTGATTTTTATTATTATTATTATTATTATTATTATTTTTTTTTTTTTTTTTTCAAATCTTAGATAATCAGTTACCCTCACTATAATATAAAGCCAAGTTTTTTTTTTTTTTCCCTTTTTTTCGGCCCTTTTATTTTATTTTTCTTTGAAATCCTGATACCAACCGCACAAAATTTCAAAACCCACTAAAAATATATGTCATTAAGCCACAAAAAAAATTGACAAATATTTTATATTTTAGATATAACAATTTATATATGTATTATTTTATATCTTATAATTCTTCATCCACTAATTATAGATTGACCCAATGTAAAGTTTCTGGCAAAAAAGTTAAAGTTATACATATAATAATAAACAATAATAACAACAACAATAACGTTTTATAAAATTTAAAATTATTTACATATTTAAATATTATTATAAACAACATATTATAATTGAAACATATGAATTTACAATTTTTTATTTTTTTAAAGATAAATAGATAGCTAAACTAAGAGTTCAAAGGTGATCAATTATTTAAATAATAAACATCTTTTTATTTTGAATGTATATACAAATCAATATTTAAATTCTCAATTATTTTGATGTATACTACTATTTTTTTTTAAAATTTATTAATTTATGTTTTTCATTTTAGCCAAGTATCTATTGAACTAAATTAAAAAAAAAAAAAAAAAAAAATCATAAAGTACTAATTTCTTATTCTTATTCTTTAATTTCAAAAATCATAAATTCGAAACAAAGTAAACCGTTTGATAAAAAAAAAAAAAAAAACAAATACATCGCTTACATTTGCACACGAACAAACCTAGCTAGTATTACTATCAAATTACATATATTTCTTTCTTTTCGTTTCTTTTCCCCATATTTGTGTTTAAAGCTCAATGTGCACTTTATAAACAAAATAGACCGGATATGTAAAATTCAGTGATATCGAAAGAAACAACCATATGCACAAAATAGAATTAGCAATAAACAAATAAATAATTATATGATCTCTTATATCACTTTTTTTTTTTTTTTCGTATACGCATTGAAAAGTTAGTATATTTTAAGAGAAATATAAACTTAAATTCTTTAATATCTTATTTTTTATATTTATTCTCTTATTTGTATATATCTCTATAAATCTATAATATATAAAATATTCTCCACAACGACGAACTTGGATTTTTTTTTTTTCTTCCTATTAAATTACAACGATGAACTTGGATAAAAATTTGCGTCAAATCACATGTGAATGGTCACAGCTATGTAAAGAATTTTCCTCACTAAAGTTTTTACATTAATATTCGTTAGTACGGTACTATTTTTTTTATGCGACTCTAGGGCCTAATCATACAACCATAGTTGGATGTAGTTAATTCATTTGTCAATCAAAAAGTACTTTCAGATAATTCTGGTTTTTTTAATAGAGATAGTTATGGTTTCCATTCCTTTGGTCTTTGTGCATGCATCTCATAAACAATTAGATATATTTCAAAATGTTTTTTTATTTTTATTTTCTCCTTCATCAATAGGAAAAAAAAAAACTTTCCAATCATCAAATTAACAAGTGTTAAAAGGAGCCCTAGGCACTTGCGAATTTAAGATTCTAGATGAGAAACGACACTATTAAATAACAAAATTTATAAGAAAAATTTTATATAAAAAATAAATTAAATATTATAATTAAATAAATTAAAAATAAATTTATTGACCAAAGAAATATTAAAATGTAGGTTTTTTTTTTTAATTTTATTTATTTTAATTAAAAAAATTGAGGTTAAACATAAAAATTGAGCATAAAACATTTTTAATTTAGAATATGTGCTCAAAAATAAAGTTGATAGGAGGCACTATGTGTTAAACATAATCAATTGTTTATAAAATTTATAAAATTTTAAACTTAGAATTATATTTTCATCAAGTGAGGTGGAGCCGTGCCCCCCTAATTAACACATACATCCGCCCCTGGCCCTAGGTGACCATATGGGATAGCACATAGAATAAGGGTCAATTTAACAAACAAATTTTAAAACTCCCTTATTTCAAGTATTTAGAATTTTTAGAATAATTTTTTTTATTCAATCTAAATTTCAACCATCAACAGATCATGATATAAAAACTTGCATAAAAGAAATAAGCTACTTATATATAAAAGCATTTTTGTTATATATTCCTTAACAGACAACATGTTTGGTATACGTTTTCAGAAATAAAAAGTGAAATAAAGTATACATTTTTAAATGTTAGGCATAAATACAAGATTAAGATATACATGTTAAGAAATATTTAAGTACACATTCATCACCTATAAATTTTACCCATTCGGATTTTAATGGTTCCATGCCATAACACGAGTTATATTATATACGATGCTCTTGTCGGAATAAAAGAGATAGAACAAGAGTGCTTTTAGAAAATTATATAAGCTGAAAAAGTGTTTTTAACCACTATTGCATTTATTCTTCAAATACTCAATCGTGTCCAAGGCTATAAATTGCCTTGATAATATTAATATACTAATTAAAATATGTGTATTGCAAGTAAATTATTTTATTAATTTTAATTTTTTTTTTATTAATTTTATAATATATTTGAAATAAATACAAAATTAATTTTCTGTTGCTTCCAAATAAACTCCCATTGAATATGGTTATCATATTATTAAAGTTTTTATTTCACTATCATGTTTAAAGTTCTAATTTAATGTGATAATAGATCCTAAAAAGGCAATTAATGTCAATAGCATAAAATATAAGAATAATTTTGTCTAAAAAATATTATATGATTCAAACTTTCTATAAGGACTACACACTTAACATATGTAAAGTTTTATAAAAATTAATTAAGAAAAATGGATATGTTAGGAACCTAATAAATAGGGTTTCATTACCCTTATTGATGTAACTTTTTAATCTTATAATATACTCTTATGTTTTAGACTGTAACTAATTAGTGGCATTGGTTTAAAAAAAACTAATTAGTGGTACTTTATTTAATAAAATGTATCAATTTAGTGTAATTTGTATATTAATTTGGAAATTTTTTTCTTGGGTCTGATACATGGTCAATTAATGAAAGACAATTTTGTTTTTTAATTTTTAACCTTCTTATTTCCTATTTCCCTTCCCTCTAGCTTGGGATTTATTTACAATAGGCTCTAGGGTTGCCAAAAGTTTTAAAATGTTTAAATTAATGGTGCTAGAGTTTAAGAATAGACTCATTAAATTCCGCTACTCGCTAGCAACCGGCCATGAATTATGGTCGTTTGTGGTCAATTTTGGTCCATTTTGATGTGAACTAAACTTGATATCATTGCGAGTATGAATAGCAATTTGGTCGGTATTGAATATTCTGGTTGATTTTGGTCATACATGGTGGATTTTCTTGTTCAATAAATTTGACATCACACAAATTACATGGTTATCATCGCGAAATGGTGGTTTGGTTGGATGGTAGTGGTTGTTGGGGACAAGGAGATGATGAATAACAGTAGTGCTAATGATGGGTTATTGTAATGGCATTAGCTTGTGGTTGTAGAAATAAAAGCTGGTAGTTGTTTAGGAGGTTTGGGGAAGAAGAAGCAAAACTAGCTACCTCTTCTCTCCATCAAAGGAGAGCCCATTTTTAAATTTTGTTACTCATTTAGGCATTTCTAATTTTTGGTAACTTAAGTTCATATACAATAAGGCTTTAAAATATTAAAATAGTGCAATTTTACGCTAAAAATTGCTTTAAAGAGGCTTTATAATCTTGTACAAAAATAATCCGATGAACATTATCACACTATATTTGGTGGACACTATTAGCATGTACTTTTTGTTTTGTTTTGTTTTTTTTTTGCATTTTTGGAAATTTTTTCTACAATATAGTTTTTTAGTTTGATATTTAGTGTATGAGTTGGAGATTTAAAAAAAAAAAAAAGATAGTGCAATTTTTGCACTAAAAAAATGCAAGAGTTGCACTAAAAGAAAAAAAAAATGAATATACTTTTTAGTGTGGTGAGTTTGAAATGAATAAATAATAATGTAATTTTTGCTCTGAAATAATATTTTGTATTAATGATGATTTAAGAGTACTTTACACAAAATCTCCTCTATATAGCTCCATCTTTCATATCCTTACTTTTATCTTTTGACTCTTCTCTCTCTCTCTCTCTCCCTGGCAAGAAAGCGATCACCATTTTTCATTCATTCGCTAGTTTGATTGGAAAGAAAAAGTATATATTCTCACTCCTTAGAGGGTATCAATGAACTAATAACAAGTTGTAATAGTTTTGTCAATTACATGCCTCAATTATATATATATTTTTAATAATTATAATATTTATGTACCGGACTTGGCAAAATGGTACTTTTAGACTACTCTTATTTTTCGCTTTGGTACCCTTTTTTATCCTTAATTTTAGATAGGAAACACTAACTACCATAATTTAAGTTACTGGTATACTTTTTAGTCAATTTTAACAGTAATTATTACAATTTAGTACTTCTAATGCACCCAAATTTAGTAAGATTATTGTTGAAATTGACCAAAAGTATATGAATTAATTAAATTAGGGTATTTAATGTGTTCTAATTGAAAATAGGGGTAAAAGGGTACCAAAACGAAAATAAGGGCAACTCAAAGTAATGAGCCCTAGGACTTGAACCCTAATTTTTTACATATTAAATGAATTTTATATTGTTGTGTCATAACCTATTGGCCATGATATTTCTTGCTTAATTCAGTTAAATTACAATAAAATTTAAAAAAGAAAAAGGAAAAATGAGATATAGAGAGAATAAATAAAGTTGAACTCGTAAAATATTTCTTTGCAGTCTTGTAGAAAAATGTATAAATTATAAGATACTAAAAATATATTATATATTATGTAGTTTTTAAAACAGACACACACATATATATTCTACGTAGTTGTTTAGTTTAACTTATTTACTTTATTTAAATTTAATATTTTTTAGAAACTTATTACTATATTAATGTTGAATGTGACCTTAATGGTCCGTTAGGATATAATAACTATACTTTCTGTTGCAATTAAACTCATGAAGAACATTAGAATAATGAGTGAAATTTAAGAATAGTTTATTCTCTTTTATTTATCACTTCTATTTGAAAAAAAGGAAAAATATTCAATAAATAATTTTAAAAAAAAACCCAAAGTTTCTTTCATTAATTAGTCATGGCCCCGGCACATGAAATATATATATATATATATATATATTATTTTCTCTATAATTTTAAGAATTATGCATTAAATTTAAATTTTAAAATATAATAATATTCATTATTTATTTAAATTATCTCACGATTGTGATGTTTTATTAATATTATTTGTTAACATTTTTTTGTCACGGAACAAGCCCACGTGTATATATATATAAAAAAAAGAATAATATTATATATATTAAATTGTAATATGTATTAAATATTATGTCAGTTATTAATTAAATATAAAAATAAAAATGTGAGATGATGAAGTGAGTGTAAAATTTAAAAAATTAATTAAATTATGATATATATATTAATATATGTATTAAGATATGATAAAAAATATTTTTAATTTTTTTTATATATATATAATAAGGGATATGATGTTGTTACAAAGCATAATTCCTCTTTTTTTACTCGAGAATAAGTTCTCTTTTGCAATGCCTGAAATTCGAAGTAGAGTGGCCCCCACCAAATGACTAGGGTCAACGCATAATCTTCCTTAGCACCACGTCCACCGCCCACGTGCCAAAAACTCATGAGGTATTGTAACTTTTAATTTTGATTTTTTATATTTTATTATTTTTAATTTAAAATATTTTAATAATAAAATATTAATGATAAATAAAAAAAATTATTTAACTATTTTTTTTATAAATAAAAAGACTAAAAAATGATTAATAAACATATTTTATAAAATAGAGGATTAAATACTATTTTTTACCAAAGCAAAAGGATATACATGACATTTTTTTCTTTTTTATAACAATTTTGATTCTAAATTTTTAATTTTTTAATTAATTTTTATATTAAGTATATTTAATAATAATTTTTTATTTTAATATTTACATTTTTATAAAATCATTACTAAAATATAAAATAATTTATAAATCTTTAAAAATAAATCTTTTTATTTAAATTTCTAATTTTTTTTTATTTTGATCAATTTTTCTTAGAAAGTAAATGAAATTTTATAACTTTTATATTTATAAATATTAGAAGAAAATAATTAAAAATTTAAAATTTGTAAAAAATAATCAAAATTTTTCTTTATTTTTAAAGATTTTTTTTAAATAAAAAGCATAAAATATTACCAAATAATTTAGAAATAATTTTTTTAAATTATTAAATAATTTTTATTATTATAGATTGGAGAATGTTAATAACTTTCAAAAATCTATTTTGTCGTCTAGTAGCAACAACCATTTTTTTGATTGGCACTACAATGGCCCTTTGATTGAGTACTCTAATCTGTACATTTATTAATAATTTTTTATTTTTTTAAAAAAAATTATTAAATAAAAATTATTATTATATTGATGATTATATTTATAAATAAATTGTAAAATATAAAATTAATTATTTATAATAATTGTAGTATATAATAAAAGTCAAAAAAATGTTGCGTATGGAATGTCATCAGTTTGAATTCCTTGAAAGCATGGTAGATGATGCCAAGGGAACACTCAATCATATTCATATGAGTCGATTGATATGTGGAAGACAATATGATGGCAGACTTTGACTTATTTTACTAAGAAATCATGGATGTGGCTTTAACTAACTTACAAAGAGAAATATTTTATTTAATTATTAATCTTGCCGTATGTCTATGGTTGTTAATTTTTTTTATTGGACAAATCTCAATAGAGATTATCCTAGAAGATGAAGACGAAGACGATAAAATAAAAAATAAGAAATAAAGCATAAAAATTTATTTTATAATACAAAGATTTGTCCTATTTTTTGAAATTATATATATATATTTTTGAAATATATATATATATATATATATATATATATATATATATATATAAATTTAATTACATATAACACAAACTAATCATAAATAATACATTATATATTATTAAATTATGTTTTTATTTTTTTAAAACATCAATAATTATTTTATAAATATTACTTAAGCTATTTACTTAAATTCAAAAAATTTCAAATCATATCATTATTTTATAACTCATTCTTATCAATTCAAAGTAGTCCGTAATAAAATTATTTTCAATCTTATTTGTATACAAAAAATTATGTATTTATTATTACATATTTTTATTTTTCTTCTTATCATATAATATTATTTATTGACTCAAAATTTTATTTTCATACTCATCATAAGATATTGTTAAATATTTTTTCTTTTTTGATAAAATAAAAATTACAAAAAAATTAATAATTTTAATATTACTTAGATCTCCATTCTCTATTAAAAATCCCCAATATATCCCCCAAAGGATTTTATATAGGGATGAATGACAGATTTAAAATCATGGATGAGGAATGAAGAGTGGATCCTCAACTTTGCTCTAGTTCGTTGACAATCTTACATATTTCGACTATTTTTCTTTTCAAGTGGAGGGTCCTGGAAGTCACTTTGCTTATGTCAAGTGGACGCTTTAGTCACTTTATTTTCACAAAAAATACTTAAGTCACTTCTTTATAAAAATATGACACTTTAGTCACTATTTAAATAGTAAAATATTATTTTATTAATAAAAAATTATGAAATAATAATAAAGATAATTTAATGAAAATAAATTTATTATTTTGTTTTAATAATTTAAAACTTAATATAAACAGTATAATATTTTATTTTTTATTTCTTTGATCAATTTTGTTGTAAATTTTATATTTTATGAAGTTTTTGCTATTTTTTAGCACTTTTATATATTTCATTTTTCTGTATATATCGTGTTTGGATAAAAAAATATAGATTTTACAGTATCAAAATAGGAGCTGCATAGATCAAAGAATTACAAGATCAGTGGTGTTATAATTACACAAATAAGCTCTCTTTATTTTACCATTGTCAAAAGACACAGAGATGAAAAAATTGTTTCCCAACTCTAAGCAACACAGTGGAGGTGCACTATTCAATTTATAATACTAGTCTTCGAAAATAATGAACTGGAGAGAGCTCATCATTATGGTTTCAACGCCATTTATCTTGTAATTTTTTTGACTTGTGTAGCTTTTATTTTTGATACTATAAAGTTTACAATTTTGATCCAAATTCGATACATACAAAAATATGCGATACAGAAAAGTGCTAAAAAATACAAAAAAAATAAAATTTTAAAAAAATTGACCAAAGAAATAAAAAATAAAATATTATACTATTTAAATTAAGTTTTAAATTGTTAAAATAAAATAACTAATTTGTCTCCATTAAATTATATTTATTATTATTATTTTAAAATTTTTTATTAATAAAATATTATTTTATTATTCAAAAAATAATTAAAATATTTTATTTTTATAAAAAAAGTGATCTAAATATCTTTATAAAAATAAATTAATTAAAGTGTCTACATAACACAAGCAAAATAACTCCTATAATACTTGATCTTTTTTTTCAAAGTGCAATTGTATTTCCTTCTTATAAGCATTCGAAGCAAGAGTCTATAATCTCGTACTTATGTATATGGTGTGTAAGCATTTATTTAGGGGAAAAAAGAATTTATTTAAAAGTTAATAATTAATATAATATGATAATGCATAAAATTAATAAAATAATATAAATAGTAAAAATTTATATAAAAAAATATAGTTTCATTTTATAATAAAAAATAACTTTATAAAATTATCATTGCTTTACTAACACTTGAAGATGCCATATTTGGCAAAATACATTTTTGCCTTCAATTCAAATTAAGTCATTGACTCCCAATTATTCAGTTACTTGTAATTTGAAAAGAATAATGCTGGATAATATTATTCAAATTAATTATAATATATATTATAACTTAAATTTAAATTAATGGTTGATTAAAACATAAATTAAACAATAAATATGATATAAAATTTGATAATATATATTCAATTAATTTTTGTTATATAAAAAGTAATAGAATTGAAATTTAATTTAATAGTACTAAATAGGAATTAATTACCTTTAATGTATGCATATTGTAGTTTTCGTTCATTTTAACGGAAATAGTTTTACGACTTCGTTTTAAGTGCCATATTTTATGTTTTTACCCTCCTTAATTTTGCAGAAATTAAAAGAGAAGCAGATGCGAACCCAGCTGATCACTTGCTAAGAGGGAATATTATGATTTACGATGTGCTTCATAACCAACTATTGTATTTAGCAGGTAATATTTACTTCCCAAATTAAAAATCATTTTTTTTCCAGGATGAACCTAATCATTACATGCACAAAAAAGTTTATGTTGCACTTTCCTTTGTTACGTTAAAAGAATATGATGATGTGAATTTTGAGAATGATCTGCCATTACAAGTTAATTTCTTGATATTGCATCCTCTGTTCCTTGATATGCCATGAAGTTACTAATAGCAACTCTATAATTTCTCTGAAAAATGTGGATATTTATTTGCAATATCACTTGGGTTTTGTTCTCAAGCTTTTGACTATGTCTGCAATCACCCACTAGAAGAAGAAGAATAACAACTTATGGAATTTGTACATTCATATTTTGTATGTACAGGTTACATACACATTTATTTTGCATGTAACCTGTACATTCACATTTTGTATATATAGGTTACATACAAATTTGTATGTACATGTTACATACAAAATGTGAATGTACAGGGTACATACAAATTTGTATGTACATGTTACATACAAAGTGTGAATGTACAGGGTACATACAAATTTGTATGTACAGGTTACATACAAATGTTCATAATCACAGTCCCTACTCTAATCTGCACCTTTTTCTTCGCAATTAAATGCCCACCTTCTTCTTCGCAATTACCTATATAGCAAAGATATGTTAAAAATTACTTGAATTTGATTAACAATTTTTGTGCTGAAACTTAAAGATAAGGTGTACATACAAAAATGTAAGGTGTACATACAAAAATATAAGGTGTACGTACAAAAATGTAAGGTGTACATACAAAAATATAAAGTGTACATACAAAAATATAAAGTTGTACATACAAAAATATAAGGTGTACATACAATAAAAATATATTGTAAAATGACATAATTTTAAGAAATTGGTATCAGAGCCATAAATATAAAATATAAAAATAACTATAAATTAATAATTAAATTAAAATCATCTTAAGTATATACAAAAATTTTCAGAAAATATTATAAGCTTTACATACTTATAAATTAAAGAAATGAATAAAAAGGATATTTTGGTAAAAATTGTATCTAATACTTAATTGAAATTCACCGTTTTAATCTAAAAAAGTGCTATTTAAAAAAAATTGACACTTTTTATCATATATTTGCTATTTGAGTAAATCAGTGACTAAATAGTATTTTGCTTTTAAAAAGAGTAAATGGGCTACCTTGATAAAATGGTTGTAGGCCCATTATGAACGGAGGCAGGAGAATAGCTAATAAAATGGAGACGTTTTTCTTTAATTTTTAATCTTTGAAGAGAAATCATATTTTTTAATGTTTATATTATAAATCTTTCTACTTTTAAAACAACTTTTGTTCCTTAGTTCTAAAAGGCTCAAATTTTTTTTAATATAAAAAAAAAAAAAAAAAAATCCAATTTTAGGGTTAGTTTTTCTTTTATTATAAAAAGTAGCCTGTTTTTGAATTATTTATGCGCACACTTTTACAACTAGTATACTATTTTATTTTATTTTTAATGAACCAAAACATTTTTTTTAAACAGTAAAATACAATTGCTAAACTCTCCTCTCATTTGAGAAATGATGACAATCATTATAATTACTCTGCTTCATGTGGGAGATTTCATCAGAGTTTTTGGCCAGTAATTTGAAGAAATATAACTAGAATTTCTCCATTTGCTATAAAGTTTTTGTAAAGAAACAAACAGAAGAAATGATAAGCCTTCAATTGTTACAAATAGGTTTCAAATTGTTTTTAATTTTTTTGGACTATTCTATGGTACTAAAAACCTAAATTTGAATCAAACTCGAATGTGTGAGTATGACTTTTTACTATTAATAAAAAAGGAGACTTTAGTCCACTTTTTTCAAATAATAATAATAAAAAACTAACAAGGGAAAGAAATCAACATTTGTTACAGCATGTTTGTTACACAGTATTAAATATCATGACTATATAATTTATATACACTCATGCATTTAGATGTAAAATCAGACTTTTCGTACAATATAAAAATAGTATAGTTATGTAAAAACTTTATACGACTAGAAGGTGTGGGTCTAAATCGTACTTGACAATTATTTTAGTAAAATATATATAATAAATTTAATCCGATTATATTATATAATTTTTTACCAAATACGGTACTGACTAATTATAATACAAATTCAATACAATTTAGTCTAATACGATTATATTTAACTTATCCGATACGGTGCACCAAACAATTAAATGTTTAAAGAGTCCAATTTTGATGCCTTCATAAAGAATAAATATATGAACTAAGGACAGCACAAAACCTTTTCAAAGGCAAATTTATTAATAATATGAAAATATAAAGACTAGAGAGATTAAAGAAAACAAAACAAAACAATTTCAATGAATTAGCAATGAACTTGGACCAGGTTGTGTTTTGCGAGGGATGAATTGATCAAGGAGAAATCTCTCTTTCGTCTGCGATACTACTATATATGGGCCATTTACAAGAGGAAGGAAGGATTTTAAGAATTTTATATGCTGGAGATGGTCTATTTGAGGTTTTGAGGTATTGGATGATTGTAATATGTTAGTCAATTTGAATAAGTGGACTTGTAGCTGTTATGGGTGGCAATTAAGTGGTTTGGCTTGCAAGCATGGTGTTGCTTCTATTCTAAACCGGAGGTATAGGATTGAGGACTATGTTCATCCATATTTCACAAAGGAAGCATATCTGAAAACATATTCCAATATCATTAATTCTATTCCGTCAGAAGAAGAGTGGGTGAGGCCATCTAATGAAGAAGAAGTACTCCCTCCAATTTACAAGGCAAACAAAGATAGACCACCTACTGAGAGAAATAGAGAAACAATAGAACTAGAGAAGCACAAGAGACAGCAAGAGTTGAAGTGTGGGTATTGCAAGCAATTTGGTCATAATCAAAGCTCATGCAAGAAGAAGTTAAAGAATGCAAATAATAAAACTCAAGTAATATTTTAATGCATTTTAGTCAAAATTTCATAATGTTTTGTGCTATTCTTTGTTTATACTGGATTACTATAACATTATTTATATTATTGTATTGCATGCAGGAAACAACTTCAACTTCAACTTCAACTTCAAGCAATGTTATAAAGAAGAAACAAAAAAAGGCATAATTCAACCCATAAGCAATTAGAGGTCGTGATTTTTAGTATAATTGTATGAATTTTAAATAATTATTAGTTTATGTCTAATGTTGTGTTGTTTTATCGGGGTACAACTAATGTTGATGATGGAACCAAGAAGAAGCAAAATAAAGGATAGCCAACCAATGAGGGTAGACCTTCTCAACCTTTTCACGATGGAGCTTGATTGAACGCAAGGCTATTTTCTATATGCTTAAGGGAAATTTAGTCATTTAGTGCATAAGAATTTTTAGTTTCCAATATAATTAATTAAAAGGGATTAGGAATATGAAGTAGGAAATCTTTTGTTGCTCAAAGTTTATGTTTTATCAAATTAGGGGGACATGCTATGAACTTTATTTCTTTTTGTGTGTAACTCATTTTATAGTGTCCCTTTTACGTTTATTATTATACTTGGACTTTAATATGGACTACTTTTTGGTCTTGAGAATTGCTTACTCTCATTTTGTATGGACTATGAATGCACATGAAGTAGTTAGCTATGGACTGTAATGGACTCTAGAGATTGTAATTGACTGTTTTTAGCTTCCTTGCTTGTGCTATTCTCAAATTGCATGGACAGAAATTTAGGGATTAAAACGGCCTCTTTTTAGATTCCATGGTATGCATGAAATATATGGCTCATTGGATTGATTTTAGTTAAACTGCCTTTTTTTAGAACACTAATGGTGTGCATGAAATATTTGACTCATTGGAAAGGTTTTAGCATGGGCAAAACTGCCTCTTTTTAGATTCCATGATGTGCATGAAATATTTGACTTATTGGACAAGTTTTAGCATGGGCTCTCTTTTTAGATTCCATAGTGTGCGTGAAATATTTGGCTCATTGGAATGATTTTAGCATGGACAGAACTGCCTCTTTTTAGATTCCATGGTGTGCATGAAATATTTAGCTCATTAGACTAATTTTAGCATGGGCAAGATTGCCTCTTTTTTGATTACATGATGTGCATGAAATATTTGGCTCATTGGACTGGTATGGGCAGTAATATGAACTATTTTTATCATGCATGATTTCATTTGTATTATTTTTAGCATGCATGAACTGTTTTTAGCATTCATGTATTTTGATTTATTACTAAAATTGCTAGCTTTTTTTTTTTTTTTTTCCATTCATTTAATCATAGATTATACAATACAAATAAAAAAAAAACTTGATAAACACACATTCACAACCATCATATTTTTAAACTCATTATGCATATTCACGTCAATATTTTGGATCCTAGCTCCTAGGGCTTCAATTTCTAATTTTATTGCATCAAAATCTACATTTATACTACTTGCATCAACACTCATGTATTCTTCACCATTAGGATCCCAAAATGAAAAATATTTGCACTTTTCAAGAGAACAATTAAAGAATAACTTCTTAGGGTTTCCTTTTGATTCAAAAATTATGATTTCAGCTTTTCTTCCACAATAACACTTTATGTTTTTGAATTTTATGAGTCCCCCATTGATGCTAGATTAAGTTTTGGAAGCCATGGATAACATTCAAGCTTCTCTATGCTTTTATATTGTGTGCTAGAAAAGGGTAGGAATTGAAAATGAAGGTGTGTGTCTGCTTCAGATTTTGCAAGGTCATAACTGAAGTATGTATATTTGGTTTCATAACCGTTGGTCTACAACGGCTTGATTTGAGAAATTAATTTTTTAATGTTAAATCTAATATTGTGTCAGCAAGGATCTATTGAAACAGAAATTTCTAACGGCTGTTAAATATCAGGGGTATTTTTCAAGATACCACTCAACCTCAAGCTTATTCCAGATTTTTTTGTAAAACTTAAGAGTAGTTTTGAAGAAATGCAAAATCTCAGGGGCATATTTGAATTTTTTTCGTACTATAAAAACTTCCTAAAAAATTATAAAATTAATTTACTACGAACTTTTACCTTAAATAAAATTAAAAAAAAAAAAAAAAAACTAACATATAATTTGGGTGAGTTGTAAAGATTAAAACACTAATGAGTGATTTATAGTATATGAAAAATGTTGGCAAACCTAAGCAGATAACAAGGAATAAGAGAAACAACGATGACATAGTTGTTTTAGATTTTGCCATTTGTTTCGTTCAAGTAATATTGCTAATTGATTGATTACTATATGAAAATAAGCAATGAGAAAAAAGTAGTGGTCGATTTCAACTCGCAAAGTGCATCTAAATTTATAGCACATAAAATTGGAAGATAACATTGGACCCAAAAAGAAGTGATATTAATACAATGCTGATATGTACCATATAAAGACCAATTTCATGAGGTATGAATTTTATGATTACATTGCATGATTTTTAACTTGTATATTTCATTTCCATTTTAGAAAATATATACATTTTTTGTATGTAGAGTTGTCAAATGGGTGAGTCATGTTGGGTTCGAACATCATAAAATGATTAGACTAGAAATAATTATCTACATACTCTAATAATTTTAGTTATTTACTCGAGTTACTTATATACAGGTTATGGGTTATTCGAGTTCATCTATTATAATCTAATTTTTTAAATAGATTAAACAGATCAACCTGTATACGATCCAACTCATATAAACCCAACTCGAACCTGATTATTTTGTGGATGGGTCATATTGAGTTTGTAAGTCGTGTTAAAAATTGTCTATTAATGTAGGCATATTGCTAAAGGAATATTTGTTATTGCCTCGTACATATTCAATTTATAGAAGGGATATTAAGAGTGCAATATTGGACCAAAATGGAAAGCTAGAAAATAGTAATAATATTTAATTTCAATTCGTTAATTTCAAGGGAAAATATATTGAAATATTCAGCAAAAAGAATTCTCATCCAAATTCCATGTATAATATACCATGAGCATTTTCCAAGTTATGAATTTTAACATTAGTCAGTGGTCACATAAGTTTGAATTTTAATAATTCTTAAATAAGGTGCATGGAAGTATAAAGCTGGATATCCCAAGTGAATGGGGCTAAAGACGGTAGAAATTTTATGAAAAAATTAATTGGTATAAATTTCACTTTTCGTTTGTTGTTTTGAATGAAATAAATAGTAAATAACTATTAAATAAATATAATCATATATATGTATAAAAATGTTAATGTTGTCATATATATATATAAGTAAGGCAAACAAAGCGAAAATAGCTATCTTGTGATTTGTGGTCTAGAAAAATTAATTGCCTTGCTCATTTTCAATTTATAGTAGGGAAATTAAGAGTGCAATATTGGACCAAACAATCATTGATGATAATAATAGTGTTATTTGATTGATATTATTGATGATAATTAAGTAGTAAATAGTAATTGAGATCAACAATAACAATGACAAACATGAGTATGACCTTCACTTTTACAGAATCCTCCTTTCTGACAATCATTGATGCAATAAAGCCAACATTTACCGTCCGGTTGAGTATCAGAACCATGTCTGTCATCTAATCCAGGCACACAACTCCCCATTTGATAGTGATTTTTGCAACACACTGAATCTGCCATCCCTGTTGCTGCAGAGTCATCATTTGCTTCCACCTTTATTTCTTCAATAACTACTTACATGCATAACAATATTATTTTATATATAATCAGTAATTATGCATTTACATTATTAATTAGTATCAATTATGCGCAAATTATAAGCTATTTATATGTAATAGTTATAAATACGTACTAAAAAATTATAAAATTAATATACTACAAAATTTACCTTAAATAATAAAAAAAAACCTAACATATAATTTGTGAGAGTTGTAAAGATGAAAGCGCTAACGAATGATTTATAGTATATGAAAATATTGGCAAACCTATGCAGATAACAAGGAACAAGAAAAGCACCGATGACACAGTTACTTTAGATTTTGCCATTTGCTTCGCTCAAGTAATATTGCTAATCGATTGATTACTATATGAAAATAAGCAATGAGAAAAAGTGGTGGTCGATTTCAACTCGCAAAGTGCATCTAAATTTATAGCACAGGAAATTGGAAGATAACACTGGATCCAAAAAGAAGTGATATTAATACAATGTTGATATATACCATATTCAAAACAATTTCATATGATATGAATTTTATGATTACATTGCATGAATTCTGACTTGTATATTTCATTTCCATTTTAGAAAATATATGCATTTTATGTATCTACAGCTATCAAATGGGTGACTTGGAAGATAACATTAGACCCAAAAGAAGTGATATTAATACACTGTTGATATATACCATATACAGAACAATTTCATAAGGTATGAATTTTATGATTACATTGCATGATTTCTGACTTGTATATTTCATTTCTATTTTAGAAAATATATGCATTTTATGTATCTACAGCTGTCAAATGAGTGAATTGGAAGATAACATTGGACCCAAAAGGAAGTGATATTAATACAATGTTGATATATACCATATACAAAACAATTTCATAAGGTATAAATTTTATGATTACATCACATGATTTCTTACTTGTATATTTCCTTTCCATTTTAGAAAATATATGCATTTTATGTATCTACGGCTGTCAAATGGGTGAATTGGAAGATAACATTGGACCCAAAAAGAAGTGATATTAATACAATGTTGATATATACTATATACAGAACAATTTCATAAGGTATATATTTTATGATTACATTGCATGATTTCTGACTTCCATATTTCATTTCTATTTTAGAAAATATATGCATTTTTTGAATGTAGAGCTGTCAAATGGGTAAGTCATGTCGAGTTCGAACATTATAAAATAATTACACTAGAAACAATTATCTACCTCTACTAATAATTTTAGTTATTTATTCGAGTTACTTATACAGGTTACGAGTTATTAGGGTTAATATATTATAACTTGATTTTTTAAATGGGTTAAATAGGTTGAGCATATTGCTAAATGAATATTTGTTATTGTTAGAATATAAAATTGTTACTTAAAACTTTCCATTTATTCTGGCATTAATGATTTTTGTTTTTAAGGTTGGCATTAGTGATTTGAAAATAGGATTATTTGTTTGGGCTTGATTTTGTTTGTCTAATTTTAATATGCGTTGTTAATTTAAGGTATAAGTTTTATGAATACAGTGCATGATTTTTGACTTGTATATTTCATTTCTATTTTAGAAAATATATGCATTTTATGTATGTAGATCTTTCAAATGGGTGAATTGGAAGATAACATTGGACCCAAAAAGAAGTGATATTAATACAATGCTGATATATACCATATACAAAACAATTTCATAAGGTATGAATTTTATGATTACATTGCATGATTTCTGACTTGTATATTTGATTTCCATTTTAGAAAATATGTGCATTTTATGTATGTAGAGCTGTCAAATGGGTGAGTCATTTCAAGTTCGAACATCATAAAATGATTTGACTAGAAACAATTATCTACCTATCCTAATAATTTTAGTTATTTACTCGAGTTACTTATATACGGGTTATTTGGGTTAATACATTATAACTTGATTTTTTACATGTGTTAAACAGATCAACCTGTATATGATCTAACTCATATAAACCCAACTTAAACTTGATTATTTTGTGAATGGGTCGTATTGAATTTGCAAGTCGTGTCAAAATTTGTCTATTAATGTAGGCATATTGTTAAAGGAATATTTGTTATTGTTTGAATATAAAATTGCTACTTAAAAGTTTCCATTTATTCTGGCATTAATGATTTTTGTTTTTAAGGTTGGCATTAGTGATTTGAAAATAGAATTATTTGGGCTTGATTTTGTTTGTCTAATTTTAGTATGTGTTGTTTATTTAAGGAATGACACAAATAGTATTAAAAGGAAATTTTTTAGTTAATATCTTAAAATTCATCGTGTAAACGGTAGCAACTTAAAAGTAAGGAATGCTAGAAAATATTAATAATATTTTAATTCGTTAATTTCAAGGGAAAATATATGAAAATATTCAGCAAAAAGAATTCTCATCCAAATTCCATGTATAATATACCATGAGCATTTTCCAAATTATGAATTTTAACATTAGTCAGTGATCACAATGATTCTTAAATTTGGTGCATAGAAGTATAAAGCTGGAGATCCCATCTATACATAAACCATATTTAAGATACTAATCATGTACACACAAGTGAATAGACAAGCACGGTAGATATTTTATGAAAAAAATTAATTGGTAGAAATTTCTTTTTTCGTTTGTTGTTTTGAATGAAATAAATAATAAATAACTATTAAATAAATGTAAATATGTATAAAAATGTCAATGGTGTCATATATATATATATATATATATATATAATAGGACAAAATTGAAGAACAAATTTATCCATGTTAAAATTATTATGAATCATAATTAATATAAATTTTAAAATTTAAATTACATACTAACAAAACTACGAAAACTATATAATAATGTAATAAAGAGATATGAAATATATGTATGTTTAATAAATAATAAATTGAATAAAAATATATTTATTAAGAATAAATGGTTCATAAAAATTGAAATTTTAATATAAAATAATAAAGTGATTAAAGTTTTGAGTCTACTCTAAGAATGATAAATATGTAATAATATAATAAAATTAAAGCTTCAAACTTTATTTACTCTTACTCGATCTTATTTCTTTTGTTGGGAATGTCATTTACTATAATATTTTTTTCTTTTTTATCTTACTTTTTCTCATCATTTATCTCCAAAATTTCTTGTGCAATGACCTTATGATAAATTATTACATTAATTCAAAAAAAATTTCCATATAATAACTCAAAATTTTTTCATTGAATGACAGTAGAAGATCCCAATGTTCGATACTTGTTTTCTCCTATTCGTAATTCAATAATATAAGTTTTTATTAATAAATATATTAGAGTAATATTTAATTTTATTTTTTTACGTCTCAGAAATTAGTTCGTCAACCTCAAAACACAATATACCACCATTGACATAGGTACACGCTGACACGCATCCTAGGATAAAAATTATTAGTGTCATCTTTGAAAAATTATTTTTCTTTCAAACATGTATTATATTTTTAGTTTTGACAAGTTTTATAAAATTTCATATCAAAATATTCATTTAATATCTCATATTTTTATATATAAAAGCTAATAATATGGAGACATTTTTCTTTAATTTTTAATATTTGAAGAAAAATCAAAATTTTTAATGTCTATCTATTAGTATATATATAAAGGAGAGTTGATAAACTCATATTTATTTGATAATTTTTTGTTGGATAATTTTTTATATACTATATATATATTTTTATTATCTATTAGTGTGTATATATCTATCTATTAGTATATATATATAAATGAGAGTTAGTGAACTCATGTTTATTTGATTGGTAAACTCATATTTAATTGATACTTTTTGTTTGATAATTTTATATATATTTTCTATTTACTTTTATTATTTATTAGTGTGTATACATATCTATCTATTTATTAGTATATATATAAAAAAGAGTTAGTGAACTCATATTTATTTGATACTTTTTTATTTGATAATTATATATACATTTTTTCTATTATCTATTAATGTTAGTATATGTAAGAGTTAGTGATTGTAAATTTATTAGATATTTTAATTTGTTTTATAATTTTTTTATTTTTTATATATATATATAAAGGAGAATTGGTGAACTCATATTTATTTATGATATTTATAAAGGAGAGTTACTTCATGGTATTTATTTTGACACTTTTTGTTTAACATTTATATTTTATACAAATTTTAATAACTAAAAAAATAAAATAAAAGATAAATATACAAAGAGAGTTGCTCTCCCTTCAAACCATTTATTTGAATCTTTTTATTTTCTTTGATATACGAAAACAAAAATAAGAGTGAGCTTTTATTCTTTTCTCTACCAACCTCAACAAAAGATAATTTTTTTAAAAAATATTTTTTTACCACATTTTCTTTTGTTTGATACGTGAAAGTACTTAAAGTGAATAAGATGAGTCTTGAGAGAGAGAGAGAGAGAGAGAGAGAGAGAGAGCTATTTTTATAAAAATTAAAATTTATAAAAACTTTTTAAAATTTATAAAAATTTAAGTATATTAAGTTACTACTTTTTAAAATTTATAAAAATATTAGAGTATTTAAAGTGTCAATGACTTTTACAAACTTTACTTAATCAAAGACGGATTTAAATTTTTTTTTATTTTATATATAAGTGAAATCTACTATAAATAACATCTTTTTTTTAGAGACTTTTGAGAATTTAAACATTTTTATGCATGCACAAAGTCTACCAAAAGCAACATCTTCTCTTATAAAATTTATGAAGACTTTTTTTTTTCTCCCTCAACCTTGTTATCTTCTATAGCCAAAAATCTAAATATCACTATTTTATAGATAAATACTCTGATGACAGATAAGAGAGAATTCTCAACATGTTTGATACGATTTGTCACTCCTATTTATATGGAAATAAGTCAATGAAATGGTTCTCTAAATAGATGATCAACGTGTTTTACGTAAAAATTTATCCATTTAATGTTTCACGTCATTGACTTCAAATTTAATTCTTTGACGGTATTCTTATTTACAGTGCTACTAAGGAGGCTCATCAGCAGCATTTGATGCAAGTTTTGGATGTGTTGCAAATGAACAAATTGTACTAATCATAAGAAGTATGAGTTTGGCAAAACTCAAATTGCTTACGTTGGTCATGTCATTTCAGGACAAGGAGTTGTAGTTGATCCTAGAAAAATTCAAGCCATATTTCTTAGCCATCGCCCACCAACTTGAGAGAGTTACGTGATTTCTTAGGTTTAATAAGCTACTACAAAAAATTTGTTGGTGGGTATGCCATAATTGCTTTGCCATTGACTGAGCTATTAAAAAAAAAATAGATTTAGGTCGAATGATGAGGCTGGGAAGGCTTTTGAGGAATTGGAGAAAGTTATGACTTTAGTGCCTGTGCTAGCCGGCCATGCTAGATTTAACCCAATCTTTCATCATTGAGACAGATGCCTCAAGATTTGGATTAGGCGTAGCATTTTTACATGGTCAATGATATCATTGTAGCATTTTTTAGCCACACACTTGGACCTCATGCTCATTTGAAGTCAATTTATGATAAAGAATTGACGGCTATAGTGTTTATTATAAGTGGCGAACTTACTTGCTTGGGAGGGATTTTATAGCCCGAACTAATCAGCAGAGCTTGAAATTCTTATTAGTACAATAGATTGTGGGAGTTGAGTACCAAAAATAACTTACTAAGCGTATGAGATATGATTTTGATATCCAATATCATAGTGGAGCATGTAATAAAGTCTCTCTCACATATCAGAACAAGTGAAATAGTCAGCAATACAAGTTCCCCAATGGTATCATTGGGATATTTTACTAAATGTAGTAGTTTATATTATAAATCTTTCTACTTTTAAAACAACTTTAGTCCCTTAGTTCTAAAAGGCTTAGATTTTTTTTAATATATATTTAAAAAAAAAAAAAAACTATTTTAGGGTTAGTTTTTCTTTTATTCTAAAAGTAGCCTATTTTTGAATCATTTATGCAAAAACTTTTATAGCTAGTATACTATTTTATTTTATTTTATTTTTAATGAACCAAAATAGTTATTTTTTAAACAGTAGAATACAATTGCAAACTCTCCTCTCATTTGAGAAATGATGACAATCATCATAATTACTCTGCTTCATGAGGGAGGTTTCACCAGAGTTTTCGGCCAGTAATTTGAAGAAATATAACTAGAATTTCTCCATTTGCTATCAAGTTTCTATAAAGAAACAAACAAAGAAATGTTTATGCCTTCAATTGTTACAAATAGGTTTCATTTTTTTTTTTTGAATTTTTTGTAATTCAAGTCGTAAGATTCTTAGTCTTTCGTTAAAATCTTAAATTCAAATTTTATTCGCATGTATGAGTGTATTTTTATTAAGAAAAAAGGAAGGTACTTTAAGGAGTCCAATTTTGATGCCTTTCATATAGAATAAATATCTGAACTAAGGACAAGGTTAAAAAAAAAGAACAACACAAAAGTGAGAACAGCAGATAAGAATATCAAAGAGAAAGATCAGCCAAAGCAAAACTTGTTGAAACAGCTAGCAGTAAATATGTAATAGCCATCTCGGCGTTTGTTCCGGGGGCGAGGATCTCCTTTTCTGTCCAAATCCCAGCAGCTAATTAATCCAGCAGCATATGCAGCTCCAAGTGCTGTTGTCTCTATGTCAGCTGGTCTCATTCATTGTTTTTGAAAATTATTTCGTTTCGCATTTTACACATCCCCATCATATTTAGCACAACTGTTAAAGAAAATTGTAGTTTCTCATGTTTATCTCTAATAAGAGAATCTAAGGGTGCTAGTATGACCTTGATATAGGAAAGAAAATCATCTGCCTCAAAACATCCAATCTAATACCCCCTCCTGAATTTCAGGATAGATGAAAATGGGTACATTTTTGCATAAGATGTATGATAGGTTCATTCTCCTGATGACATAGAGCTTACGGGATGATAAATATTACTTTCACAAAGTGAGGAGGAGTTTACTAATTCTTCTTCTTGGAAATGGAGACTCAATAGTCAGAATCTACCCAGGAGAAATTATTCATTGTTATGGATTAAGTGATGATGTGATAATTTAATTCAATAAAATATAAAATTCGTACAACTATTTTTCTGAAAAACACAAACACTAATGTATGATAAGGAGAGCAGATATAGATAGTATACTCCAAGATCAATAAATAATAACTTCCAATTATTGGGGACCATTTACATATGCAATCGATGGAGGCGAGCTTTTGTAAGTTTGTTATTGATACAAATTTTAAGTTGATCTTAGATCAATAATGATGTATTGGCCAAGATCAATGAGAATGTATAGTTGCAATTTTAAAAAGTTAAAATTTAATAAAAATGGGGCCTATTTTTCTTATTTTCATTATCTCATCTCCAAGTTTATAACGGGCTATAAGTCTAGACCAATAAAATAATATCTCTGTAATTGAAATGGATTCGCTTATGCTATTCAATTTTTAATATTGTGTTTCATAGGATTACAGTTTAAATACAATTATATATGTTGATCTTTTGAATTTTGCATATTAAATGGTATGTGGATACATAATATGAATTGGTTTGAATTATTGCTGAAATTAGAACCAAATTAAAAACTTATAAAAAAAATCTCAACCAAACCTTCTTGATTGGGTGGATTAAATATTGTGTTTTAGTATTATTTTTTTTTTGGAGTTCTATTATCGGAAACTCTTTTTAAAAGTATTTGTTTTTAATACATAAAAAACTATTACATTAAATTTTATGCTTCAATAATTGATTAAAATTAGTACCTAAAAGAATTTTGATTTTTTTCAAACAAAGAATAAAAAAAGATCATGTAATAATTTTTTCGAAACAATAAATAAACAAAAATCATGTACTTATTTATAAATTTTAAAATACATAAACTAATACAAATATTTACTATGCAATTTTATGATAATTTAAGCATATAGATCGTATGCAATGAAAATTAGAGAGTCGACGGTGACACTAAACTTGACTCTCCTTCTCTCCTTGGCGTTTGGGCTGAAGGGAGTACGTGACGATTAAGAAATTAGCCAGAGTTAGGATAAAGTTATTTTTTTTTTATTTTTTATTTAATAAAGTTATTATATTAAAATAAAAAATAAAAACTATCTAATATATTATAGATATGGGTTGGATTGGTTCCCATGAAAATTTTAGCTTCAAGAACCAATCCAACCTATGATGAATTAGTTCTGCAAATTCTAAATTCAAATCAACCCAATCATTGTGAAAAAATAGTATAACATGGATTGTGTTGGATTAGGTTGTTTGGATTGAAGATGATGGATTCGATTTTGAACCCTCCTACTTAATAGTATACAAATAATAAAAGTGCGGACTCACTACTTTGAGAGGATGAATCAATGAATGAAGTAAATAAAGAAAATTACTAGACAAGGTAAAAGCAACATATTATTATATCTTATTATTAAGTCGATAATAAAGCCACATGTGTAAAAAAAATTATATATTGCTCAATTTAATAATAGTGTTATTTGATTGATATTATTGATGATAATTAAGTAGTAATTGAAATCAACAATAACAATGACAAAGATGAGCATGACCTTCGCTTTTACAGAATCCTCCTTTCTCACAATCATTGATGCAACAAAGCTTACATTTATCATCCGGTTAAGTATCAGAAACATGTCTGTCATCCAATCTAGGCACACAACTCCCCATTTTATAGTGATTTTTGCAACACATTGAATTTGCCATCCCTGTCCCTGCAACTTCAACATTTATTTCTTCAATAGCGACTTACATGCATAATAATATTTTTTTATATATATAATTAGTAATTACGCATTTACATTATTAATTAGTATATATTATGCGTAAATTGTTAGCTATTTATATGTACTAGTTAGGAAAATTCAAATATGCCTCCGAGGTTTCCCATTTCTTTAAAAATAACCTTTGCCTTTTAAAAAATTCAAAACTACCTTCAATATGGATGCCGTTTATCTTACCGTGTATGTTAGGGGTATAATGGTAAAATTATAACAGGCATAGATATTAGCAAAGCTTCCCGCGTAAGCCTAAGCCTCTAACACACCCAACCCCCCATGAAACCCTCTCATTCCAGACCCTTCTTTTCCAAACGATCCGAGTTGCTACAAGCATATGAACACTAACTCAAAAATAACTTCATTATTGCTTATGATGTTGTTGAAAAACGTGAATATTCTACTAATATAAGATTTTGTTGTCCTGTTGTTCTTGTAGTCAGCCGAAAGGGTTTTGAGTCTCTATTCTTAACGTGAAAGAGGGACATCGGCTTGGAGGAAATAATGAGTTCCAACAAGAGTATGATCACTAACCCAAAAATAACTTCATTATTATTTATTATATCGCTGAAAATCGTCAATGTATATATGCAAGTTCTTGTTTTTTTTTCCTAGGTCTAGATGTATATTATATTTTTAATCTAAGTAATGGAATCCAATAAATTTATTCTGGTATTCTTCTCCAAATGATCATAATAATGTTTCTCTTTCTCGTATGAACATGTTTGTTTGAATAAAAGCATCAAACAACTAATCAAATCATTGGGAGAAAATGAAAAGAAATAATGCTCGTAGGTATAAAATTCATAATTTTCCACTTATTGGAATTCTTTTCTCATGCTCTACACTTGTGACCCATGTATATGTATGAAATCACTTAGCTATACTTGGTTAGTCTACTGCTATCAAGGCTTAAATGTGATAATACTGTTTATAAACTTCATTCTTATTTTTTTGTTTTTTTGATAGCAAACTTCATTCTTGTATTTATACTTGCATTTTATATGAATTAATTATTGTATAGGATTACTTCTTTTTTCGTTTTGTGTTGTTTATGGAGCTTTTTCTATCAGGATTAACTACAAAACTCTAGTTTCAAAACTTGTAATTTGAATGGTTTGCTGAAATCTCAAATCATGACAGATAATGAATTAAATTTAATGAATAATTTATAATATTGTTGAAAAATTGGGAAGTTTGTTTAGTCTGTTTAAGTTCCTATTGTGGTATTAGTTTAAAAATTCAAATTTACTTCATATTGCTTGCTCCCATTGTATATAAGCTAAATCTACATATTTGATAATAATTTCCTCACATTATAAGTGTATTATGAAAATGAAAAAAAAAAACCATTTTTTGTTTGAACATGATCATAGTAGGGCTATGAAGTTAGATCATTGTATAAAGCTGTGAAGTTATATTATTTGCATTCATATGATAAATCATTCATTTGATTGTTGTTTAGGGCTATAAAAATAAGTGAATGGGCTAGCGTGTATGTCCATCTATTTGGTGAAGTCAGATGGGCTGGTCATATACTTGCTTATGAGTACAGTCTAATATGTTGTTTTCATGATGATAAAATGTCTATTATGAAAGAGGGATTGATATTAAAAAGAGAAGATTTTAGGATACAAGCAAAGAAAGTTGGTTCAAAGGAATTTGTTGTGTTCATGACAGATAAGGACTTACAAGAATTGAAGATGGAATATAAGGAAAAAAAAAAGGCTTGACTTGTTTGTAGAATTCAACCCTTTGGATATTGCTTACCATACTCTTATGTTAGATATTCATCCTTTCCAACCTCTAAATGAAACACCAAATGCCCCATCAATTGAAACACAAATCTCACCTTCAACACAACCTCAAATTGAGGACTTTCCAGTTTTAAATGAAAGTCAACTTTTCCTAGACTGTGAACCTTCTATTGAACATGAAAATACTTGTCATGATGATTACTATCCACTTTTGATGATCTTAATAAGTCACCCCTAAACCCAAATGATCACCAAGGTCCATAGTTTAACATTGATGATCTTAACCTTGATTCATTTCAACCCTTTCCAAACACTAATGAACAATCCTCTAATGATGTGGTTGACATTAACCCTAGTCATAACCAAACTGAATTGCAGGCTCTAAGGAATAGTGAAAGGTTGAAAAAATATAAAGGGTAAACAGTTGTAGATATTGAAGATGACTTTTATGATGGGGATGAGAATTTTGTTTGGAGTAGTGATGATGAGGATCCTGACCAGAAGGATGAATCAGTTAATGCCAAAGGTGGAGTTGAGGGTGATGTTCATGGAGAAAATGATGCTGAAATTTTTGATAGTGATGATAGTTTAGAGGATTTGGAGGTTGAGAATGACTACCATATGAGTGACACTAACTCTGATGATTATAAAGGGAAAAGTGGTGGGAAAGTCAGCAGTGAATATGTTGGTAAGGAATTTAAAAGAAGAGTTGATGGTAAAATTAAATTCAAGGTAGGGGATACATTTAATGATGCTAAGGAATTTAAAAATCTCTTACAAGAGTACATAGTTCAAGTTGGTTTCAAATGTGAGAGAAATAAAGTTGACACAACCCGAGTAACTGTCAAGTGTAAAGCACCTGAATGTGGATGGAGGATTCATGCATCTGTTGGGACATATAAGAAAACTTTTATGGTCAAAACACTTGAACCAATTGATAATAAAGGAAGACATACTTGTCAAAAGGTTGAAATAAAGATCTGCAACAGCTTGTTGGTTAGCTTCTCAAATAAAGGAGTTAGTCATGACAAACCCTAGTATCAACATTCTTGTTTTAGCTGTTGAGTGCAATAGAAGATGGGGTATTTGTGTTCCTAACTTAACGATTTACAGAGCAAGGAAAATTGCTTGCAATGCACAATTGGGTGACCATATTGGAAATTTTACAAAAATAAGGCACTATTGTCATATGGTTATAAGAAGCAACCCAGGAGAAATTACAGTGGTGAATACTCATTTGTACCAAATGCTAATCCTTGTTTTAGAAGATGCTTCATTAGCTATCCAGAACAAAAACAAGGATTCTTAAGTGGATGTAGGCCATTTCTTGGTGTAGATTGATGTTTTTTAAATTTTTTAAAGGGTCCATATAAAGGCGTGTTGATGGTTGCTATTAGTTTAGATGCTAATGATGGTTTATTTCCAATTGCCCTTGCTTGGGTTGAATTTGAAAATGATAAAACTTGGTTGTGGTTTATGGCTTTATTGGACCAACATATTGGAGAGTTTAAAAGGAGAAGGTTGTGCTTTATGAAATAAATATTTAAAAATTAACAAATAATAGGTTCAAAGTAATGTTCATCAAATACTTCCGAACTTACATTTTTTTAGTCCTCAAGCAAAATTAATATTAAAAAGATAAATAACAAAACTAAAAACAAAATTAACAAAACTTGTCATGCTTTAGTTTATTTTCAATTTATAATCAAGAATTTATACACAAATTAATCCAACATTCTAACACATCAAGGTTCACCATGTAGATTAGTTTCACTTTACAATTCTAAACCTCAATACAAAAAATATATCAACATTGACTCCCCCAAACCTAGTTTCAAGAATACGAATTTGCTTCAACCCTAATCTTCACAAGAATTACTCTCTAAATCACACCGATCATATGGGTTCAAAAACTCATCAAAGTATATACGAATAGAAGTTATGTAAAGAAATGAGCTAATATGTTCGCATATGATTAAACAAGAAAGGCTCAAAAGTGCATAACATTGATCTCATGAAAAGAATCAAATGATAGGATTTATAAAGAAATAACATTACTAATCTCATGCATCTCCTCAAGCAAAAACTTCAAATGTATGCCCTAGAATGAATAAAAATGCATTGACTTTAAGGGAAATTTTTTTTTTTCTGTTTGTATTAACCATTCACATTTAAAGAACTTAGGGTCATAATAAACTTATTATTATTATTTTTTTTTTAGACCCAAATACATATGTATTTTGTAAAATGACAAATTCTTAGCTCTTTTTGTGTTGGATATAGGAATTCTCTCGTATATTTTAAAGTCAAACATGAATAAAATAGGCAAACATTTTAAATTTTACTCATATCATTTAATCTAAGCAATTCAATCAAGTACATGATCCTTCATTATATATTCAAAATCCTAACATTCAATGCAAAAATCTATAGAGATCATCTAACAATTTGAAATGATATAAAAGATATTTAAAAGAGTAAAAAAATAATTATCTCTCATAATGAAGTGTTAAAGGCTCAATAATAATCTCACAATGTAGTTTCTACTATTCAATTCCTAAACACAAGATTCGGGTTCATCTCAATTTCAACATCAAAAGCATGAAACAAAGATTGCAAATTAAAACCAATCTTTACAACAAACCTTAAACATTTTAAAAATCAGGCAAGCAATGCATAAAGACTCGATTATTCATCAAAAATTGACTAAAATCATGAAAATTTTGTTACAAACCAATTTGCACCCCCAAACCTAAACTAAACATTATCCTCAAGGTTTTCAACAACACAACAGTTCAAAAAAGTATTTAGAAAGGCAAATAAAAAACTAAACTAAATTAAAAGAAATGATAGATATTACTTAAAACGGTGAGTTGCCTCCCACCAAACGCCTAGTTTTAAATCTTAGCAAGATGATGTTTCGATCTAAAGTGCATGCACTTCAATGCACTCCACATCTCCATTGTGAACTACTCCCTACAAGTAAGGCTTTACATGGTGTCCGTTCACTTTGAAGGTTACTTGCATTTTCGGATTGAGCAACTCAACAACTCCTTGAGGAAATACTTCCACAATTTGGTACGGTCCACTCAATCTTGATCGAAGTTTTCCTAGAAAAAGTTTAAAATTAGAATTAAATAAAAGTACTTTCATTCCAAGATAGAGAGACTTACTAACGAGCCCTTTGTCATGTAACACTTGGTGCGTTCTTTGTAAATCTTGGCATTCTCATAAGCCTCATTTCGAATCTCCTCAAGCTTATCAAGTTGAAGTAAGCGTTTTTCTCCTGCTTGTTGATAATCCATGTTTAGTTGCTTGATTGCCCAATAGACCTTGTGCTTAAGCTCAATGGGCAAATGGCATGCCTTGCCATAAATCAACCGATATGGGCTCATCCCAATAGGTGTCTTGTACACCGTACGGTAAGCCCATAATGTGTCATTGAGCTTTGAACCCCAATCCTTCCTTGTAGGTCGCACCGTACGTTCCAAAATATCCTTTATTTGCCAGTTACTCACTTCAACTTGTTTGGATGTTTGTGGGTGATATGGAGTAACCACTTTGTGAGTAATGTTCTATTTTTTCAACAATCTATCAAAAAGTTTATTACATAAATGGCTCCCTCCATCACTAATTATCGCCCTCAGTGTCCCAAATTTGCTAAATATTATTTCCTTCAAAAACTTCACAATACAGTTAGCATCATTAGATTTAATGGGTATAGCCTTTACCCACTTGGATACATAATCTACCGCAACTAAAATATACTCAAATCTAGAAGAAGGGAGAAAAGGACCCATGAAGTCAATCCCCCATACATCAAATAACTCAACAATGAGATTATATGTCAGAGGTATTTCATTACGTCTACCTATGTTACCAGTTCTCTGACATCTATCACAACACATGCAAAAATCATAAGCATCTTTAAACAGAGTAAGCCAATAAAAACTAGATTGGAGTACCTTAATGGCGGTTTTCTTACTGCCAAAATGTCCTCCACAGTGAAGCTCATGATAGAAAGTTAAGATGCTTGCATGCTCCTCTTCCGACACACACCTCCGGATGACTTCGTCTTGGTAGATTTTGAATAGATATGGGTCATCCCAAAAGTATTGCCTGCACACATGAAAAAATCTTTTCTTTTCCTGAAAAGAAATGTTAGGCCTCAACAAACCACTAGCAAGATAATTTACAATATCAACATACCAAGGGTTTGGACCCACAGAAAATAACTGCTCATCAGGAAAAGTCTCAACAATATCAAGAGTAGTGTCAAAGTCAAAAATTAACCTAGATAGATGATCAGCTACAACATTTTTAGTTTCCTTTTTATCCCTAATCTATAAGTCAAATTCTTGCAAATGCAAAACCCACCAAATTAGTCTTGGCTTAGCATTCGGTTTACTCAACAAATACCGCAAAGTCGCATGGTCAGAATGCACATTGCTTTAGATCCTTCCAAATAAGAACTAAATTTATCTAGAGAAAATACAACAACCAAGAATTCTTTTTCGGTGGTCGATTAGTTAATTTGAGAGTCATTAAAAGTTTTACTAGCATAGTAAATAGCAGGCAAATACTTATCTACTCGTTGTCCTAAAATAACCCCTATAGCAAAATCAAAAGCATCACACATAATTTCAAAGGGGAGTGACCAATCAGGTGCCATGATAATGGGTGCAAAAGTCAAATTTTCTTTTAAAACATTAAAAGCAGTCAGACAATCATCATCAAATACAAAAGAAACATCTTTAGCTAATATATTACATAAAGGATGACTTATTTTAGAAAAATCCTTAATAAATCTCTTATAAAAACCCGCATGGCCAATAAAACTCTTAATTTTCTTAACATTAATGGGAGGTGGCAGTTTAGCTATTAAATAAATTTTTGCTTTATCCACCTCAATGCCTCTACTAGAAATAACATGACCTAATACAATGCCTTGTTTAACCATAAAATAACTCTTCTCCCAACTAAGGGTCAAGTTACTTTCAATACAACGTTTAAGCACAAGAGTCAAATTATTCAGGCAATCATCAAATAAATTTTCAAAAACTAAAAAATCATCCATAAATACCTTTATACATTCTCCACCATATCCGAGAATATCGACATCATGCATCGTTGGAATGTGGCAGGGCATTGGAAAGACCGAATGGTATCCTCTTGAAGGCAAATGTTCTGAATGGGCATGTGAATGTGGTCTTCCTCTGATCTTTCGGAGCAATGGGCACTTGGTAATAACCTCAAAGACTATCAAGAAAATAGTAAAAGTTATGCCCTACTAAATGTTCAAGTATTTGATCAATAAAAGAAAGAGGAAAATGATCTTTCTTTGTGTACAAATTTAATTTATGAAAATCGATGCACATCCTCCATCCTGTAATCACTCTTGTGGGTACTAACTCATTTTTAACATTTTTAACCACTATGATCCCATATTTCTTTGGTATCATATGTACCAGGCTAACCCATTTACTATCTAAAATAGGATAAATAACTCTCACTTCCAAGAGTTTCAAAATTTTCATTTTCACCACCTCTTGTATAATTGGATTAAGTATTCTTTGGGTTTCTCGCACGGGTTTGGTATTGTCCTCAAGAATTATCTTATGCGTACACATGGTAGAACTAATACCTCTAATATCACCAATGCTCCACCCTATGGCTTTCCTATACTTCTTAAGTATTTTCACTAGCTCTCTTTCTTAGGTTCGGGTCAAAGTAGATGAGATGATGACCGAATAGGTATCCCCCTCCCCCAAAAACACATACTTAAGATGTTTGGGCAATTCTTTCAACTCAAGCTTAGGTGGAGTATTGTCTTCCCTAGATGGGGTCTTGGGTAACTCTAAGGGCATACTAAGTTCTTCTAAAGGTTCGGCATTATCTAACAACTCAATGTATCCCTCAGTTTCGTCATCAAACTCCTTCTCTACCCTATCAACTGTTAAGGCATACTCAAGTTTGTCTTCAAGTTCATCATGCAAAAAGGTATCATAAATAAGAGTATCACTATGGTCAATATAAGAACATTCATCAATTGAGGATATAGAAGGTAAAGGGGAGGAATCAAACACTCTAAAATTAAAAGTTTCTCCCAAAACTATCATAGTTAAACTTCCACTATAGACATCTATAATTGTCTTAGTAGTGGCCATAAATAGTCTACTAAGAAGAATAGTGTGTTCTTTGTCCATAGATGAATTTTCCTACATATCTAACACAACAAAATCAACAGGTATAATCAACTTATTAACTTATACAAGTAAATCCTCAACCATTTCCTTAGGATATTTCACAGATCTACCAGCTAATTGAAGAGACATAGTAGTAGGTTTCAATTCCCTTAAACCTAGTTGCAAATAAATCGAATATGACATTAAATTTATACTTGCACCTAAGTCTAGCATGGCTCTTACTACTTTCTTATTTCCCAAAGTAATGTTAATGTTAAAACTCCCAGGATCCTTAAGTTTTGGTGGTAAACGTTGTTGAAAAATTGAACTAAAGATTTCAGAAACAACAATTCTCTCATTCACTGCATACGTTCTCTTCCTAGTATTTAAATCTTTGAAAAATTTTGTATAGGAAGTCACATTTCTAATAACATCCAGTAAAGGTAGATTTATTTGAACTTTGGAAAGCATATTAAAAAGATCAAAAAATTGCTTATCCTATTTATCATCCTTGAGACTATGTGGAAAAGGTATGAGTGGTTGGTAAGGCTCCGATGATTTATGCAATTGGGGAGCGATGGATGACTCTCCAATTGCTTCTTAGAAGGCTCATCATTCCTATCCTTGGTTTCATCACTCCCTTTAGATATTGCACTATCTCCTTCCATGTTTCTTGTACTAAATGGTAAATCGTCAGAAACTTCAAGTAAATTTTTATTTACGACCTTACCACTTCAAAGGATCGTAACCGCTTTCGCTTGCTTGGGTTGACTCGACAATTTTTCTTTTTCTTAACGTTGGATCTCTGACAATTGGCCAACTTGGCCTTCAACCCTTTTCATAGAAGCCTCCAACGAGTCCAATCTTTGAGAACTCTTCATTTGGTTTTCCCATCTAACTTGAATGAATGCATTCAAGTTATCCTCCAAGCTTGGTTTGTTGGAAATAGTAAGTTGCAAGTTATTGTTGTTGGGATTGTGTGGGAAGTGATTCTTAGCATAGCTAGGATTGTTGTTTCCCTTCCAAGAGAAATTGGGATGATTTCTCCAACCGTGATTATATGTATTTGAGTAAGGATCATTTCATGGTCTTGGTTAGTATCCCTCCATTGCATTAGCTTGTTCGTAGCTTGTACTTACATTAGGATCACAAACAAAAGGACAAATATTAGCACCATGTCCATAGGTACTACAAATGCTGCATACCTCTTGAGTCGGTGTATTCTTGGAGGTAAGGAGTGCGATATGTTTGGTAAGCTTCGCAATTTGCATTGCCATCTCATTACTTGGAGCTACCTCATTAACTCCCATTCTCCTTCCTCTTGAACTCTTTTGTTGGGAATTAGCACCCAACATCTCATACAAGTCATATGTCTCACTTGCGGTCTTTTCTCCCATAGCTCCTCCGGCGGCATTATCCACAGTAAATTGAAACTGTTGTGTCAACCCATTATAGAAAAATTGGTTCTAGAGTTCCAATGGAAAATGATTGTGTGGGCACTGAATCAGAAGCAATTTGAAGCGATCCCACGCCTCATGAAAAGGTTCTCTGTCCATTTGAGAAAATGTTGCAATTTTCGTCCTTAGGTCGGCAGTCTTTTGATGGGAATAGAACTTTTCCATGAACTTGTTGAACATTGCATCCCAAGTTGAAAAGAATCAGGTGGAAGAGTCATAATCCATGACTTTGCCTTATCCTTAAGCGTGTATGGAAAACATCGCATCCTCAACTGATCTTCATTTAGCCCCTGTAGGGAAAAAGTTTGCACAGTAGCATATCTATCAGGAATAAATGTTAGTGGATCTTCATTAGGAATCCCATAAAAAGAAGGCAACATATTATAATGAATATTTTTAAGCTCATAATTTCGAGCTGCTTCCCCTAATTGGATGCAAGAAGCTGTAGTGCCAATGATTGGCCTTGCATACTCCTTCATCGTCATCTCTCTCGGTGGAGGTAGAGGCTCTCCCATTATTGGTGGTTGATCTTCCTCCAGAATGTTAGCTTCAAATTGTCTCAAATGTGCTCGCCTTCTGTTGACATTGTCTATGAATAGCACTAGTGGATTTCCAAGAGATCTCCTACCGTACAGGCACAATAAAAAATAACACAAAATCAAAGCACCAGACACTATATGACTCCAACGAGTAAAACGAGTAACAAAAACACAAAAAAAAAATGAAGAAAATCACAAAAACTAAAAATTAAGAAAGTAAACTAAAAAGAAAACAAATAAACAATTTTAAAAATGCCAATTTTTCGACAACGGTACCAAAAACTTGATGCACAAAAATTTGATAATCAAATGTTGTATTTGTAAAAGCTTGCAAGTGCACAAGTCACTTGTAGTAAGCGACAAGTATACTCCCAAGATTGTCTCTCAAAGGAATTGCGATTATTTTTAAAACTATTAAATATGATCTAAATTGGTTGTAAATAAAACTTAAATCCTAAACATTCTAACAAAGGTTGATTTTGAGAACAATTGCTAATGTTATAATTTCTTAAAACAAGTGAAAGAAAACGTAGTAGAAATGATAAAATGGACGAGTGTGGGAAATTAGTTAGTAAACTAATCATGAATGGATTAATTTACGTGATTTTCACAATTAGGTATATAAAATAGAATTTATTAATCATTTTCACTAAGCCTAGAAAATTCCAAATCAATGGTAGTTTTTCCTTAATCAACTAGTTAACTTCTTTTATCTGGATAGTTAATTAGCTAATTAGCATTAATCATAGGAAAAGTAATTTAATTACCTAATTTAAGACAAGTCAATGTACTTAAATTAGGTTCATGCTCAAAAATGCCCAATCGAACTTAGATAGAATTTCAAACGCTCAACCCTAAAATATTCTTATATATTCATAAATTAAATTGGCTAAAAGTAATTAATGAACATAGATATTACGAACAATGAATATGAAATAAATCACTTACATATAAAATAAACCACATAAATAATCATCCATTCATAGTCACTTCCCTAAAATTCGACACAAAAGGGGTTTAGCTGTTCATAACAAAATTTCAATCAAGGTTTTGCATTACAATAAGCATTCAATAAGTTCTAAAGAGAAAAGAAATTACAAACAATAAAATACCCCACTTTCACTTTTGGAACAAGCTTCTTGATGTTGGATAGTCACCTTCTTCAAGATTCTTCATAAAGCTTCAATGGAGTATCATTAATGGAATGATTTCTCTCTCAAAATGTGTGAAAAAATGTATTCTCGACTACTGTTCACGAGTTAAAGAAGACAATTTTATGATGTATTTATAGGTTAAGGTTTTTGTGTGTGTGTGGCGGTTGGAAAGGGTGAAAGTGGAATCAAAGTGCGCGGGACGCGACGCGCGTTTTCCTATGCTGTAGCGCGCTATGCTTTTTTGGAACACAGACCAAAATAGGAACCCCCTCGCTGCGGTGCACAATTTTCATGCCACGGCGTGCGATGTTTTTATGATTTCCCAGAATGCAATCCGAGAGCCCCATGCCGCGGCATGCATATTTCTTTGCCACGGCATGCAATGTTGTAATGTCATGTAAGGGTCCTTACATATTTGCTGATTCCTACACAAGCCTTACGTTCTTTTGCTTTAATTTAACTCCCCTTACATAGTAAACTACAATGTAAGGGTTACGTTTTGAGCTCCTTTTTGAACACTTCACTCCACTATTTCATTCACATTACTTGTACCTACAAAACATGAAAATATCCCTCCAAATCAAAGTAATACCGAAATAAATTATGAAATGAATAATTAAAAACTAACAAATAATATGTTCAAAATAATGTTCATCAGTCATTGAACATGTTTTAGTTAGGGATTAAAACTACCTTTTTTTAGAACTCTAATGGTGTGCAAGAAATATTTGGCTAATTGGAATGGTTTTAGCATGAGCAAAACTGCCTCTTTTTAGATTCCATGATGTACATGAAAAATTTGACTCATTGGACAAGTTTTAGCATGGGCAAAACTGCCTCTTTTTAGATTCCATGGTGTACGTGAAATATTTTGCTCATTGAAATGGTTTTAGCATGGGCAGAACTACCTCTTTTTAGATTTCATAGTGTGCATGAAATATTTGGCTCATTGGACTAGTTTTAGCATGGGCAAAACTGCCTCTTTTTTGATTCCATGATGTGCATGAAATATTTGGCTCATTGGACTGGTATGGGCAGTAATATGAACTGTTTTTACCATGCATGATTTCATTTGTATTGTTTTTAGCATGCATGTATTTTGATTTATTACTAAAATTGCTAGCTTTCATTTTTTCATTCATTTAATCATAGATTATACAATACAAATAAAAAAAACTCGATAAACACATATTCATAACTATCATATTTTTAAACCCATTATGCATATTTACCTAAATATTTTGGATCCTAGCTCCTAGGGCTGCAATTTCCAATTTTACTGCATCAAAATCTACATTCATACTACTTGCATCACCACCCATGTATTCTTCACCATTAGGATCCCAAAATGAAAAATATTTGCACTTTTCAAGAGAACAATAAAAGAATAACTTGTTAGGGTTTCCTTTTGATTCAGAAATTTTAATTCTAGCTTTTCTTCCACAATAACACTTTATGTTTTTGAATTTTATGAGTCCTTCATTGATGCTAGATGAAGTGTTGGAAGCCATGAATAACATTCAAGCTTCTCTTTGCTTTTATATTGTGTTCTAGAAAAGGGTAGGAATTAAAAATGGTGTGTGTATGCTTGAGATGTTGCAGGGGCAGAACTGAAGCATTTTTATTTGGTCTCATAACCGTTGGTCTACAACAGCTTGATTTGAGAAATTAATTTTTTAATGTTAAATCTAATATTATGTCAGCAAGGATCTATTGAAATAGAAATTTCTAATGGCTGTTAAATATCAAGGGTATTTTTCAATATACCCCTTAACCTGAAGCTTATTCCAGCTTTTTTTGAAAAATCTAAGAGTAGTTTTGAAAAAATACGAAACTTCAGGGGTATATTTGAATTTTTTTTGTAATAGTTATAAAAACGTCCTAAAAAATTATAAAATTAATATACTACCAACTTTTACCTTAAATAACATTAAAAAAAAACTAACATATAATTTGGGTGAGTTGTAAAGATTAAAACACTAATGACCGATTTATAGTATACAAAAAATGTTGGCAAACCTAAGCAGATAACAAGGAACAAGAGAAGCACCGATGACATAGTTACTTTAGATTTAGTCATTTGTTTCGCTAAAGTAATATTGCTAATTGATTTATCACTATATGAAAATAAGCAATTAGAAAAAAGTAGTGGTCGATTTCAAATCTCAAAATGCATCTAAATTTATAGCAAATGAAATTGGAAGACAACATTGGACCCAAAAATAAGTGATATTAATACAATGTTGATATATACCATATAAAGACCAATTTCTAAGGTATGAATTTTATGATTACATTGTATGATTTTTGACTTGTATATTTCATTTCCATTTTAGAAAATATATGCATTTTATATATGTAGAGTTGTCAAATAGGTGAGTCATGTCCGGTTTGAATATCATAAAATGATTCGACTAGAAACAATTATCTACCTACTCTAATAATTTTAGTTATTTACTCGAGTTACTTATATACAAGTTATGGATTATTCGAGTTCATACACTATAACTTGATTTTTTAAATGGATTAAACAGATCAACCTGTATACGATTCAACTCATATAAACCCAACTCGAATTTGATTATTTTGTGGATGGGACGTATTGAGTTTGCAAGTCGTGTTAAAAATTATCTATTAATGTAGGCATATTGCTAAAGGAATATTTGTTATTGCCTTGTACATTTTCAATTTATAGAAGGGATATTAAGAGTGCAATATTGGACCAAAATGGAAAGCTAGAAAATAGTAATAATACTTCAATTCGTTAATTTCAAGGGAAAATATATTGAAATATTCAGCAAAAAGAATTCTCATCCAAATTCCATGTATAATATACCATGAGCATTTTCCAAGTTATGGAATTTAAAATTAGTCGGTGATCACATAAGTTTGAATTTTAATAATTCATTTCCAGTTTTAAAAAGATAAATATGATTGTGTACGGTGTACAATGATTCTTAAATTAGGTGCATGGAAGTATAAAGCTGGATATCCCATCTATATATAAACCACGTTTAAGATACTAATCATGTACACACAAGTGAATGGGGCTAAAGACGGTTGCACTGTAGAAATTTTATGAAAAAATTAATTGGTATAAATTTCACTTTTCGTTTGTTGTTTTGAATGAAATAAATAGTAAATAACTATTAAATAAATGTAATCATATGTATAAAAATGTTGATGTTGTCATATATATATATATAATAAGTAAGGCAAACAAAGCGAAAATAGCTATCTTGTGATTTGTGGTCTAGAAAAATTAATTGTCTTGCTCATTTTCAATTTATAGAAGGGAAATTAAGAGTGCAATATTGGACCAAACAATCATTGATGATAATAATAGTGTTATTTGATTGATATTATTGATGATAATTAAGTAGTAAATAGTAATTGAGATCAACAATAACAATGACAAACATGAGTATGACCTTCACTTTTACAGAATCCTCCTTTCTCACAATCATTGATGCAATAAAGCCAACATTTACCGTCCGGTTGAGTACCAGAACCATGTCTGTCATCTAATCCAGGCACACAACTCCCCATTTGATAGTGATTTTTGCAACACACTGAATCTGCCATCCCTGTTGCTGCAGAGTCATCATTTGCATCCACCTTTATTTCTTCAATAGCTACTCACATGCATAACAATATTATTTTATATATAATCAGTAATTATCCATTTACATTATTAATTAGTATCAATTATGTGCAAATTATTAGCTATTTATATGTAATAGTTATAAAAACGTCCTAAAAAATTATAAAATTAATATACTACAAAATTTACCTTAAATAATTAAAAAAAAAAAAAACCTAAATTATAATTTGGGAGAGTTGTAAAGATTAAAACGCTAATGAATGATTTATAGTATACGAAAAATGTTGGCAAACCTATGCAGATAACAAGGAACAAGAAGAGCACCGATGACACAGTTACTTTAGATTTCGCCATTTGTTTCACTCAAGTAATATTGCTAATCGATTGATTACTATTTAAAAATAAGCAATGAGAAAAAGTAGTGGTCGATTTCAACTCACAAAGTGCATCTAAATTTATAGCACATGAAATTGGAAGATAACATTGGACCCAAAAAGAAGTGATATTAATACAATGTTGATGTATACCATGTACAGAACAATTTCATAAGGTATGAATTTTATGATTACATTGCATGATTTTTGACTTGTATATTTCATTTCCATTTTAGAAAATATATGCATTTTATGCATCTACAGCTGTCAAATGGGTGAATTGGAAGATAACATTGGATCCAAAAAGAAGTGATATTAATACAATGTTGATATATATCATATACAGAACAATTTCATAAGGTATAAATTTTATGATTACATTGCATGATTTCTGACTTGTATTTCGTTTCCATTTTAGAAAATATATGCATTTTATGTATGTAGATCTTTCAAATGGGTGAATTGGAAGATAACATTGGACCCAAAAAGAAGTGATATTAATACAATGCTGATATATATCATATACAGAACAATTTCATAAGGTATGAATTTTATGATTACATTACACGATTTTGACTTGTATATTTCATTTTCATTTTAAAAAATATATGCATTTTATGTATATAGAGCTATCAAATGGGTGAATTGAAAGATAACATTGGATCCAAAAAGAAGTAATATTAATACAATGCTGATATGTACCATATACAGAATAATTTCATAAGGTATGAATTTCATGATTACATTGCACGATTTTTGACTTGTATATTTCATTTCCATTTTAGAAAATATATGCATTTTATGTATATAGAGCTGTCAAATGGGTGAATTGGAAGATAACATTGGACCCAAAAAGAAGTGATATTAATACAATGTTGATATATACCATATGCAGAACAATTTTATATGGTATGAATTTTATGATTACATTGCATAATTTCTGACTTGTATGTTTCATTTCCATTTTAGAAATTATATGTATTTTTTGTACGTAGAGCTGTCAAATGGGTGAGTCATGTCGGATTCGAATATTATAAAATAATTACACTAGAAACAATTATCTACCTATCTTAATAATTTTAATTATTTATTCGAGTTATTTATACGGGTTATTTGGATTAATACATTAGAATATAAAATTGTTACTTAAAAGTTTCCATTTATTCTGGCATTAATGATTTTTGTTTATAAGGTTGGCATTAGTGATTTGAAAATAGGATTATTTGTTTGGACTTGATTTTGTTTGTCTAATTTTAATATGCCTTGTTAATTTAAGGTATAAAATGACACAAATAGTATTAAAAGGAAATTTTTTAAAATAATAATTTCTGTTAATATCTTAGAATTCATCATGTAAACGGTAGCAACTTAAAAGTAAGGAAAAAATTAAATAGAGAAAACAAAGCGATATTGGACCAAAAATGGAATGCTAGAAAATATTAATAATATTTCAATTCGTTATTCAAGGGAAAATATATTGAAATATTCAGCAAACAGAATTCTCATCCAAATTCCATGTATAATATACCATGAGCATTTTCCAAGTTATGAATTTTAACATTAGTCAGTGGTCACAATGATTCTTAAATTTGGTGCATGGAAGTATAAAGCTGGAGATCCCATCTATACATAAACCATATTTAAGATACTAATCATGTACACACAAGTGAATAGACAAGCACGGTAGATATTTTATGAAAAAAATTAATTGGTAGAAATTTCATTTTTCGTTTGTTGTTTTGAATGAAATAAATAATAAATAACTATTAAATAAATGTAAATATGTATAAGAATGTCAATGGTGTCATATATATATATATAATAAGTAGGACAAAATTGAAGAACAAATTTATCCATGTTAAAATTATTATGAATCATAATTATTGAAAGTTTTAGTTACGAACCAAATAAGCCTAGAGGGGGGGTGAATAGGTTATTTTCAAATTTAATAACTTTTTTAATTATTTTACCTAAACACAACGGCTTCACATGCAATCACGTATGAAATTAAAATGCGGAATTAATAAACGACACAAGAAATTTTTAGGTGGAAACAACCTAGGCCACAACAATGACCTAAGAGGAAAACCACCGGTCCACCGGACCACCTAACTATCCACTATGAAAATAATGTTCAATTACAAGGCTAGGTCTTAAACTACCCGTTACAGATAAAGCCCCCCTATGTAATTTACTTACGAGCCGTCGCTCCTTTCACAGCCTCCAATAGCTAGATGTCTGGATCCGGACCAACGTTCCGATCTTCTTGAGTCACACAAGAACAATCGAACACGTCAAGTTCGGTAGTTTCGAGTCACACGAAACACCGAACACGTCACCAACAGCACCTGAAAGATTAGCACAAGTAGCACAAATGCAAAACGTGTCCTAGAGCAGATTCAATAGCAAAAGATGCAAAAACAGATCAGCAGGCAAACTCTAGAACATGCAAAACAAATATCACGAAGAAAATTTTTTAAAAGCGCAATCAGAGTTATGAAAATTTATCTCTGTGTAGTTGAAAATTAAGCACAAACACCTTTCATATATATAGAGTCCAATTCACGCTCAAACAGGATTTGTAACAAGTCATAACTCTACACTAATCAGGATTTACAATTACCACAATTAACCTCATCCAAGGATTCAGTTATTGACAATAAATGGGGTCTAATAGGTAAAAGTAGCATTTGGATCGAACATACAAATAGAGTTTGAGTAGGATTATAATACCGGCTCGATCGATCGACAGGCCGTCTCGATCGATCGAGACCTTCTCAATCGATCGATACACAGAACTCGATCGATCTAACTCAAACAGAGAGAACCTGGATCGAAGTTGTTCTATACTCGATCGATCGAACAGGGTTCGATCGATCTATCCAATTGCTCGATCGATCCAGTCCAAACAGAGAGGACGTAGATCGAAGTTGATCCAGTATCGATCGATCGAACATGGTTCGATCGATCGATCAAATTTCTCGATCGATCTAATCCAAACAGAGAGAACCTAGATCGAAGTTGATCCAGGCTCGATCGATCGAACATGTCTCGATCGATCTAACCATACCCTCGATCGATCGAACATGGTGTGCACAATATATTCTTTCGATACAATCCAAACTAAGTGTAGTGTTCAATTGTGTGAGTGTGTATGCATGATGAAATGTTTTACCTGATGAATATTCCACGTTCGAAGAGTTCATTAGTCGTGTATCAATTGATCGAACGGTGACCCTTATGCTAGATTACATTTAATATTTTGTTCACGAAAATTGCCAATAAATATAAACCTTACAATCTCCCCCTTTGGCATTTTCGTGTGACAAAATTCGTCGCTCACTACATAACTCTCAAAACGCTCATAAATTACAATTTTTTTAAAAGTTCAATAGTGGAGCTATCTATGATCCGGTGGAGCCATCTTGTATGATTAATACACTGAAAAAGGAACAAAAATAATCAAGTAGTTTGGGCTCAAGACCCATTGTCAGTATGTTAGTTGAGTGTATGTAATGAAAATTTATGAAAACAAAGCTCCCCCTTAATGTGCTCCCCCTAAACATGACATTACTGTTTGTATCATACTCAATTCTCATGTCGCTTTTTCTCCCCCTTTTTGACATACGAAAAGGACAAACATCAAAGTGTGTTAGTAAAAATATGCAATTAGAATCCAAAAACACTTTAAGATCATAAAACATCCAGATAACATAACAAAAAAAATGAAAACAGAAAAAAAATAAAAAATAAAAAAAATAAAAAAAATGAAAACAGGAATTCTCAGGGTTGGACTACTGGTCGTCCTCAGTGGGAGGAGGCTGTCGTTGATTGTGTAGGTCCCGAACCATAGTAAGGATGGCAGTGACGTCGGTGCGTATGCCATGTTGCCTTTCATCCATCTCATTAACCCTATGGCTCAATCCCTCGTAGAGGGTATGCATGGCACCCATTTGGTTGGAAAGAGCTTCCATTCTCGTGACCATGTCATTTTCAAACACTTCCTGACGGGAAAGAGATGGTTCAGTAGGGGGTTCAATGTCGTCATCCCCCAATAATTCTGCCACAGTAGCCCCGCTTGTTCCAGCCTCTGATCTCTTGTGTTTCTTCGCAGTGTGAGCCGAAGACCGAGAGACTGTACCTCTACCTATATCTCCCATATGCTTAACCGTTGCATTATCCGGGGTCGGTTCAACCCCAATAGATATAACCAGATTAGTCAACAGACAACCATAGGGTAACCCGATCCTAGGATTTGTAATCGCAGCTTGGGTCAAAAACTCATCCAAGATAATGATGCCAACATCAAAAGCAATCCCTTTGCCAATACAGTAGAGGATTTTGGCGTGCTGATAACCAATTTCAGCAGGGTGGTTGGTAGGGAGTAAGTTGGTACACACCATTCTATTTAGGATGCGGTAGAACGGCTTGAATTCACCGGGTATATAAAGACCTTTGAGATTTATCCCGGAATCAGGTGACCCCGTCAATTCAGTCAATAAGTCCTCATTAGATACGTCAAACTTCCCAAAATCAAAATCGGGTTCACCAAAATTAGTAATTCCAAGAAATTCATCGATTGTGGCAGGAGTGATATCTAAAATCTTATTTTGAATGAACACTTTATAGCACATTGGTCCAGTATTTCTAATTCCCAAATCCACATTTGCATATAATTCTCTAACTAAAGTAGGACAGCACATTTTCTTCGGAGTAAATAAAGACTCCCACCCGAGATTTCGTATCACCCTAGTAACCCCTACTTCATGCACATCATTCCAGTTTACACCACGCTCAAGTAAAATGGGGCGTTTAGAAAATGTGTTACGATACCTTACTTGTGATTCCTTGGTCCACCATTGGGAATTGTATGATGGTGGTGCACCATGTGGAAGAGCGCGTCTTCGGGATGCCATTTTCACTAAAAGAGGTTGGAAGGGGTGTTTGGTTGGTGGGAAAGGAAAATATTTGAAATTTGAATTTTTGTTTTTGAAAAAGATGGATTTTTGATGAAGTTTGATGCTGGATTGTTGTTGTAAATCAAGTTTGGAATGCTATGGGAGCAAAAAGGAGCGATTTTGATCGATTTTTTGAAAAAATGGCGAGAGAGACGGTTGAGTTCGTGAAAGTGGGGGGGAAGAAACCGTGGGGGTATTTAAACTGAACACAGTCGATCGATCGAATATTCCCTCGATCGATCGATATTCAACATAGATCGATCGAGTTCTTTGTCGATCGATCGACATTCAAGCCCCCTTTTTTTTTTTTAAATAAACTCACATAATAATCAGCAAACACACAACAAATAATCAACTAAAAATAGTTCAAATAAAAAAAATAACACAAACGCTTTAATACCGATAATGACATGTTAGATGCACTTAGAATGATTTGAAAATTGGAACTCCACAAGTAAGTTAGATAAGGTATCTATGATGAAACATGAGAGAAATCATATCAAAAGAAAAAGAGCTTAATGATGTTTTGTTTGTTTTGTTTTCCCTTTTTTTTTTTTTTTATTTCTTTTGGCTAATTCTTTTTGTGCAGAGATAGTTATTTTTATTTTGCACAAGCCATAAACCTAGTATGATGACTTTCACACTAGTTGTGAGGTAGCCCTCTCCGCTCACAACGGTAGCTGCACACATCACAGTAGGTAGCCCTCTCATAGCTAGGTAATTTTTACGATACGAGTTTTTCAAAGTTTATCATAGATCTCAAATATAACATGCATGTGCGTTCAGTGAGTGTGTGAATAAGTTCATGCAACATGATCATTATAAGTGAATAAAGAAGATGTGTTAACATGTTAGAATGATAGAGTAAAGATGAAGTTAAAAATAGGTTGTGTGTGTGAGTATTACATGAATCTATTTTTTTTTTTTTTTAAATTACTCTATTTGACAAATTCTTAAGGCATTTCTAAGTGTTTCAAATCTTTGTGTGTCAAGTGCCTTAGTGAACATGTCAGCCAATTGTCTTTCAGTGGGGAGAAATTCAAGTGTCAAAACCTTTTCCTCAACAAGTTCTCTAATAAAATGATGTCTGATGTCTATGTGCTTTGTTCGGGAATGAAGTACAAGATTCTTAGATATGCAAATGGCACTCGTGTTATCACAGTATAGAGGAATGATACCTTGCTTAAAACCGTACTCATGTAGTATATTTTTCATCCATAGAAGTTGTGTGCATGAGCTACCTGCTGCAATATATTCGGCCTCAGCAGTGGATAAAGATATTGAGTTTTGTTTCTTGCTGTGCCAAGATACGAGGTTATTGCCAATGTAAAAGCAACCACCTGAGGTGCTTTTTCTTTCATCTTGGCTTCCTGCCCAATCTGCATCTGTATATCCACTGATCTCACAAGTTGTGTCATTAGTAAACCATATTCCAAAGTTTTTAGTTCCAGAGATATACCTGATAATCCTTTTAACATGTTCTATGTGTGATTCCTTAGGATCGGATTGATAACGTGCACACACACCAACACTATAACAAATATCTGGTCTACTAGCTGTGAGATATAGTAAACTCCCTATCATGCTCCTATAGAGTGTTTGGTCAACGCTTTTACCTGATTCATCCTTTGAAATTTTTGTGCTTGTACTTATTGGAGTTCTCAGGTGTTTACTTGACTCAAGTCCGAATTTCTTAATCAAGTTACATGCATACTTGGTTTGAGAGATAAAAATTCCATCGTTTGTTTGACTAATTTGCAAACCAAGAAAATATGTAAGTTCACCCATCATAGACATTTCAAATTCAGAAGACATTACATGAACAAAGTTTTCAACAAGTGACGTGGATGTTGACCCGAACACTATATCGTCCACATATATTTGAGCTATGAAAATATCCTCCTTGGCACTCTTAATAAAGAGAGTTTTATCAACTCCCCCTCGAACAAAATCATTGTCTAAGAGGTAAGTTGTAAGCCTCTCATACCAAGCTCTAGGAGCTTGTTTTAGACCATAGAGAGCCTTATTGAGTTTATAAACATGTTTTGGAAAATTTGGATCGATAAAGCCTTTAGGTTGTTCCACAAATACCTCTTCATTCAAAAAACCATTTAGAAACGCAGATTTTACATCCATTTGATAAAGTTTGAATTTCATGTAACAAGCAATGGCAAGTAGGATCCTTATTGATTCTAATCTAGCTACGGGAGCAAAAGTTTCATCAAAATCGATTCCTTCAACTTGTTTGTATCCTTGAGCAACTAACCTAGCTTTGTTTCTAATTACTACATCATGTTCATCAGATTTGTTTTTGAAAACCCATTTGGTTCCTATGATGTTTTTGTCATGTGGTCTAGGCACTAAAGTCCATACATCATTTTTTGTAAATTGCAATAATTCTTCCTGCATGGCATTTATCCAAAACTCATCTTTTAATGCATCATCCACATTCTTAGGCTCTATTTGTGAAATATAACAAAGATAGGTTATTTCACTTACCTGACGTCTTCTAGTTACCATGCTCGCATTAGGGTCACCAATGATGTTTTCAACAGGATGGTTCTTGGAGGTACGTGTTGGTCTTTGTATGAGATCATTTGAAATTGTTTCATCCTTCAAATCAGTGCACTTAATCCTTGTTTTGGTAGTTTCATCTTTTTGTTGGTCATTAGGTACTTCAATATCCAATTCTTCATCCTGCATAGTTTCCAATTGATTAGTAGTACCTGCATCATCAATAGTCACATTAATAGATTCCATCATAGTGTTAGTTCTCAAGTTAAAGACTCTAAAAGCACGACTAGTCAAAGAGTAACCAAGAAATATACCTTCGTCACTCCTAGTATCGAACTTACCTAATTGTTCACGATCTCTGAGAATGTAACATTTACTACCAAATACATGCAGATGTTTTAAGTTTGGTTTCTTACCTTTCCATATCTCATACGGAGTTTTATTCGTACCTGGGCGTAGATAAACACGATTCATGAGATAGCATGCAGTACTTACTGCTTCAGCCCAGAATTTCTTCGAGATTTCCTTTGCATGTAGAAGAACACGAGCCATCTCTTGTATCACTCTATTCTTTCTTTCAACTACACCATTTTGTTGAGGGGTGATTGGTGCTGAAAATTCATGATTGATTCCATGCTCCTTGCAAAATTCAGCAAATTTGGTATTTTCAAATTCCTTTCCATGATCGGTTCTTAGTCTCATGATGTTGGTTATATGATTTCCTGCTTCAACCTGTACTTTGAGACAAAAGGAACTAAAGACATCAAATGCATCAGATTTTTCTCTCAGAAAATTTACCCAAGTGTAACGTGAATAATCATCAACAGTAACAATGATGTATTTCTTACGACCCAAACTTTCGGTTCTCATAGGACCCATTAAGTCAATATGAATCAACTCAAGTATCCTGCTTGTATTAATTCCTTTAAGTTTCTTATGAGGATTACGAGTCTGTTTGCCAAGTTGGCATGGTCCACAAAATATTTTGTCATTTTCAGAAAGCTTAGGTATCCCACGCACAATTTCCTTTTTACTCAAATTCACCAAATCACTGAAATTTATATGTCCCATCTTTTGGTGCCAAACAGTTATAGAATCATTATGAGCAAGATTGCAAGTAACAGTGGGTGATATATCAATGCAATAACAATTGTCATGAGATCTAGTTCCTCTAAGCAAGCAATTACCATTAAGATCAGTTACAATGCAATGGTTGTTGGTAAACTGCACACTATAGTTTTTATCACAGATTTGACTGATGCTTATTAGGTTTGCCTTAAGTCCATCAACAAATAAAACATTATCTAGTTCAGGTATGCCATCTACTTGTATTGTTCCTTTTCCCAGAATTTTAGATTTTTTACCATCACCAAAAGTAACTGTCCCTTCATTATAATCTTCAAATGTTTTAAAAAGGGAACGATCACCTGTCATGTGTCTAGAGCATCCACTATCAAAGTACCATGCAGTGGTAGATTTAGCCTTAAATGCTATGTGAGCTACAAAACAGTGTATTTCAGATTTCTTGACCCAACCCTTCTTAATTTTGGCTTGTTTTATTTGGGGGGGTATTGATGTTTCTAATTCACGTGTCCTAGAGGGATCAAACTGTGTTCTCATATGCTTGGTTCGTGATCTATATAAGTGAGCATAGTTATAATTCCTATAGTATGATCCATGCATGTTATGATAATTCCAATTAGAACTCAACAGTATTCTGCACTTAGGTCTAATGTGTCCCTTTCTACCACAATGATGACAGATAGGAATAAATTTAACTGTAGGTGCTTGTGTCATGTGGACATTTTGTGAAGAGGAAGGTTTAGATGATTTAACAAACTCTGTTTTTGATGATGATGGTGTAGTGTTCTCATCCACATAACCTAATCCTCTCTTGTCTCCAAAGGGCTTTCCGAGATCAAGTACTTTGTTTAATCTTTCACCTCCAATTGTCAGCTTTTTCACAGTTTCCTTTGACTGCTGTAATTCCTGCACAAGCTGTGAATTTTCTTGTTTGATCCTTGCAAGACTTAAACTCAACTGATTAATATGCTCAGACAGTTCACCTTTCTTTTTTTCCAGAATTGATAAATTAATGTCTTGAGATTTGATTTTGTCATTTAGTTTTGTGATAGATATAAGAAGTTTATCTTTTTCTTTCTTGCAATTTATCAAATCAAGAAATAATTCCTCAAAACTGTTAGCATTAAATTTAGAGAGGATAGAGTTAGATTTACTTCCCTCATTGTCAGAATCAGATTCAGAATCAGATTTATTGGAGTATCCATCAGTAGTTGCAATAAAAGCTCGGTAGTTGGTGTCACCAGCATCTGAATCACTTGCTTGATCACTTTCTGAATCACTAAGAATAGCATTGAAGGCCTTACCAGTTTTCTTCTTCTTATTTGCGCACTCAGCTGCAAAGTGACCAATACTATTGCATTCAAAACATTGAGGTCCAGTGAGTTTAGGTTTCTTACCATCAGAATTAATGGGCTTAAATTCTTTTGACTTGTATTCTTTGGTGCGAATGGATTGATTTTTATTTTGCAGATTTCTCCTGTTGAACATCTTTTTGAATTTTCTGGCCAAATAGACAAGTTCTTCATCATCCATGGAACCATCACTGTTATCACCATCTTTGTTCGTTGTCTTGAATGCTACTCCCTTGTTCCTTTTTGGTGTTCGCAGATTCATCTCAAAGGTTTGGATTGATCCAACAAGTTCCTCAATTTTGATGGTGTCAATGTCTTTGCTTTCCTCAATTGCAGTGACTTTCACTTGGAATCGATCTGGTAGGGAGCACAAGACCTTACGAACCAACCTGCGTTCATCAATTTTCTCTCCAAGATTTGAAGATGAGTTAGCAATATCACATAATTTTGCATAGAATTCAGAAAAAGTTTCATCTTCCTCCATTCTAAGATTTTCTAATTTTGTAGCTAGCATGCGCAGTTTTGTTCGTTTAACTTGGGACGTGCCCTCATGAGCAACCTCTAAAGTGTCCCAAGCAGCCTTAGCAGTTTCAACATCCGAAATACGTCGAAATTCATCAGGAGATACAGCACTAAAAATAGCATTGATCCCCTTTTGATTCCAACCACTACCAGTTTTATCTTCAATGGTCCAGTCATTCCTAGGTTTAAGTGTGACTACACCATCCTTGGTAACCTTAGGTGGCTCCCAACCATATAGCACAGAATTCCACACACATTCATCTAAGGAGCGCAGAAAGGCTCTCATACGAGCCTTCCAATATGGGTAGTTAGACCCATCAAAGTAAGGTGGACGGGTTGTTGAAGAACCCTCTCTCAAATGATCCATAACAAGGTCCTGGGCAAACACTAAGTATATCTAGTGACCCGCTCTGATACCAATTGAAAGTTTTAGTTACGAACCAAATAAGCCTAGAGGGGGGGGGGGGTGAATAGGTTATTTTCAAATTTAATAACTTTTTTAATTATTTTACCTAAACACAACGGCTTCACATGCAATCACGTATGAAATTAAAATGCGGAATTAATAAACGACACAAGAAATTTTTAGGTGGAAACAACCTAGGCCACAACAATGACCTAAGAGGAAAACCACCGGTCCACCGGACCACCTAACTATCCACTATGAAAATAATGTTCAATTACAAGGCTAGGTCTTAAACTACCCGTTACAGATAAAGCCCCCCTATGTAATTTACTTACGAGCCGTCGCTCCTTTCACAGCCTCCAATAGCTAGATGTCTGGATCCGGACCAACGTTCCGATCTTCTTGAGTCACACAAGAACAATCGAACACGTCAAGTTCGGTAGTTTCGAGTCACACGAAACACCGAACACGTCACCAACAGCACCTGAAAGATTAGCACAAGTAGCACAAATGCAAAACGTGTCCTAGAGCAGATTCAATAGCAAAAGATGCAAAAACAGATCAGCAGGCAAACTCTAGAACATGCAAAACAAATATCACGAAGAAAATTTTTTAAAAGCGCAATCAGAGTTATGAAAATTTATCTCTGTGTAGTTGAAAATTAAGCACAAACACCTTTCATATATATAGAGTCCAATTCACGCTCAAACAGGATTTGTAACAAGTCATAACTCTACACTAATCAGGATTTACAATTACCACAATTAACCTCAACCAAGGATTCAGTTATTGACAATAAATGGGGTCTAATAGGTAAAAGTAGCATTTGGATCGAACATACAAATAGAGTTTGAGTAGGATTATAATACCGGCTCGATCGATCGACAGGCCGTCTCGATCGATCGAGACCTTCTCAATCGATCGATACACAGAACTCGATCGATCTAACTCAAACAGAGAGAACCTGGATCGAAGTTGTTCTATACTCGATCGATCGAACAGGGTTCGATCGATCTATCCAATTGCTCGATCGATCCAGTCCAAACAGAGAGGACGTAGATCGAAGTTGATCCAGTATCGATCGATCGAACATGGTTCGATCGATCGATCAAATTTCTCGATCGATCTAATCCAAACAGAGAGAACCTAGATCGAAGTTGATCCAGGCTCGATCGATCGAACATGTCTCGATCGATCTAACCATACCCTCGATCGATCGAACATGGTGTGCACAATATATTCATTCGATACAATCCAAACTAAGTGTAGTGTTCAATTGTGTGAGTGTGTATGCATGATGAAATGTTTTACCTGATGAATATTCCACGTTCGAAGAGTTCATTAGTCGTGTATCAATTGATCGAACGGTGACCCCTATGCTACATTACATTTGATATTTTGTTCACGAAAATTGCCAATAAATATAAACCTTACAATTAATATAAATTTTAAAATTTAAGAATTTACATGACTGTAATAAAACTACGAAAACTATATAATAATGTAATGAAGATATATGTAATATATGTATGTTTAATAAATAATAAATTGAATAAAAATATATTTATTAAGAATAAATGGTTCATAAAAATTGAAATTTTAATATAAAATAATAAAGTGATTAAAGTTTTGAGTCTACTCTAAGAATGATAAACATGTAATATCATAATAAAATTTAAGCTTCAAACTTTATTTACTCTTACTCAATCTTATTTCTTTTGTTGGGAATGTCATTTACTATAATATTTTTTTCTTTTTTATCTTACTTTTTCTCATCATTTATCTCCAAAATTTCTTGTGCAATGACCTTATGATAAATTATTACATTAATTCAAAAAAAAAATCCATATAATAACTCAAATTTTTTTCATTGAATGACAGTAGAAGATCCCAATGTTCGATACTTGTTTTCTCCTACTCGTAATTCAATAATATAAGTTTTTATTAATAAATATATTAGACTAATATTTAATTTTATTTTTTTACGTCTCAGAAATTAGTTCGTCAACCTCAAAACACAATATACCACCATTGACATAGGTACACGCATCCTAGGATAAAAATTATTAGTATCGTCTTTGAGAAATTATTTTTCTTTGAAACATGTATTATATTTTTAGTTTTGACAAGTTTTATAAAATTTCATATCAAAATATTCATTTAATATCTCATATTTTTATATATATAAGCTAATAATATGGAGACATTTTTTCTTTAATTTTTAATATTTTAAGAAAAATCATATTTTTTAATGTCTATTCATCTATCTATTAGTATATATATAAAAGAGAGTTAGTAAACACATATTTATTTGATACTTTTTTGATTGATAATTTTATATAAATTTTCTATATATTTTTATTATCTATTAGTGTGTGTACATATCTATCTATACTATATAATCAAAAGGAGAGTTGTCCCTCCTTTATTTATTTATTTGAGAAGACTTTGTTTGACCTTCTTTTTCTTCTTCTTTTATTCTACATGACTTCCTCTCTAGGTTTTTTTTTTTTTTTTGTCATAACTTTTTTGGTATTTTTTGTTTTTTGGATATAAATAATAAATAGCTATTTTATTTGATTTTTTTAACATAAAAAAAAATATTGAGTGGATAATTAATCATATTTATATCTCTCTTACTTTTAGTTTTTTTATTTTTATATTAAATATTCATAAAAAAATGTTATTTTCTATCTATCTATTTATTTATTTATTTATATCTATTATTTATATATAAAAGAAAATTTACTTTCTCCTATTTATTTATATTTGATATTTCTATTTCTTTTCTTTTCTTTTCTTTTATTTCCTATTTATTTGTGTTTGATATTTTTATTTATTTTATTTTATTTCCTATTTATTTGTATTTGATATTTATATTTTTTTTGAAATAAAAAGTAGATGGCTAAAAAAACGTAGTTGGTAACTTATACAATCTGACAGCATATTAGTGATCATATGTTATTTTTAATAATATTATATGTATTAATTTGTTGTATATATTAAATAGCATATAATAAAAAAGTAACTAAATTATATCAATTTAAAAAAAAATGATTATTATATCTAATTTGTAGAAATAAAAAATGTATATAAAGACGAAGTTATCCTCCATACAAATAGCATTTATTTGATTTTATTTTGTTTGAGATTTTTTTTCATTTGATAAAATTATTTAGGAGTTGATGCCAAAAAAATTGTCAAAGAAGTAAAAAAAAATTATATTTGATTTTTTTTTTCTAATATTTTTTATTTTGTTTGATAATTTTTTATATATTGTTGTTATTTTATTCGATAATATTGTTTTGAAATTGTTAAATGATATACTTTTAATTGTATAAGGAAATAATATCAAACCTTATGAACTTTATTTGTTCTATAAATATGACTAAGTTGGTTCATTTTCTACTAAAGAAAAATACAAAGGTAACATAAATTTATACTTACATTTATATCCATATTAATTATAATATGACTTTTTAAAAAAAATCTTTAAAAGTGAATAAATTTTTTTTATTTTCAAAATTACTTGATAACTTGTTACACCATAATTAATATAATTGTAAATTTATGTGTCTTAGCATTACACTTCTACCTCTAACAAAAAAATATTCCTCTTTAAATCATTATTTGTCACATTAAAAGTATATATATGAGTATTAGTTAAATATTTTTTATTGTGCAATTTGAAATGATATATAACAGTTTAATTAGCTATTTTTATGATGATATTATCTATTTTATAAGTAGTTTATTAAACAGTAGAATTTGTTTGACATCATAAGTTGAATAATTTAAATAGAAGACATCTTTTAATATCTTTAATTTATTATGTATAATCTCTTGCATTTAAAAAAAATACATATAACTTAAATCCTACTTTAAAAAAATTATGATTCAAGTTTTAATAGTAATTGTGTGAATATAAATTATATAAAAAAATACATAAGAGAGCACATGCTTTGCACATGTCTCAAAACTAGTATATATATATATATATATATATATATTATAAAGGAGAGTTGGTGAACTCATATTTATTTGATACTTTTTTGTTTGATAATTTTATATATTTTTTCTATTATTTATTAACGTTATTATATATAAAAGTTAGTGATTGTGAATTTATTTGATATTTTAAATTTTTTTATAAATTTTTTATCTATTAGTATATATATATATATATATATATATATATATATAAATAAAGGAGAGTTGGTGTACTTATATTTATTTGTGATATTTATAAAGGAGAGTTGCTTCTTGATATTTATTTGACACTTTTTGTTTGACATTTATATTTTATAAAAAATTTAATAAATAAAAAAATAAAAGAAAAGAAAAATAAAACAAGAGAGTTGCTCTCCCTTCAAACCATTTATTTGAATCTTTTTATTTTCTTTGACATTTTTACAAAAACAAAAATAAGAGTGAGCGTTTGTTCTTTTCTCTACCACCTCTACAAAAGATAATTGTTTAAAAAAAATAATTTTTACCACATTTTCTTTTGTTTGATACGTGGAAGTACTGTAAAGTGAATAAGATGAGTCTTGAGAGCGAGAGAGAGAGAGAGAAGAGAGAGAGAGAGAGTTTTAATTTATCAATATTCAATTAAAATTTGTAATTTTTTTAAAAATTTAAGTGTATTTAATTACTACTTTATAAAAATTTATAAAAATATTAAGGTAATCAAAGTGTGAATAACTTTTAAAAACTTCACTTAATCAAAAATTTTTAAAAATTTTAAATATTTTTTTTTATGTAAAAATGAAGTCTATCACAAGTAATGTATTAATTTTCTTATGTTTGATAAGTGGAAGTACTATAAAGTGAATAAGATGAGTCTTGAGAGAGAGAGAGAGAGAGAGAGAGCTAGTTTTAATTTAGCAATATTCAATTAAAATTTGTAATTTTTTTTTAAAATTTAGGTGTATTTAATCACTACTTTATAAAAATTTATAAAAATATTAGGGTAATCAAAGTGTTAATGACTTTTAAGAATTTCACTTAATCAGAGACTTTTAAGGATTTTAAATATTTTTTTATGTAAAAATGAAGTCTATCACAAGTATCATCTTCTCTTATGAGATTTTTAGAGACTTTCGAGGATTTAAATATTTTTATGTATATATAAAGTCTATCAAAAGCAACATATTCTCCTATGAAATTTATGAAGACTTTTTTTAACTTTCTTCCTCAACTTTGCTATCTTCTATAGCCAAAAATATAAATATCACTATTTTTATCGATAAATACTCCAATGACAGAGAAGATAGAATTCTCAACAGTTAAGGCTATATGGATTTGAGAAAATTGGGTTCTAAAGAGGAAGGTAAAAATAACTTCATCTTTTAAATTTGTTAGTATATAAAATATATTCTTTCAACATAAACAATCTCTCTCTTATTTATTATTTTTTTCTTTTAGGAGAGTGAAAACGCACAATTTTATTATCAAAATAATATAATATACATTAAAGTTGATAACAACGTTGTAAATTTTGATATTAAAGGCATAGTTTTTTTTTTTAATTTATTTTTAGAATTTTTATTTAATCATGGCTTGGGGTTAACTAGTGAAAGAAATCAACATTTATTAAATGTTTAAGGACTCCAATTTTGATGCCTTCATAAAGAATAAATATCTGAACCAAGGACAAGGTAAAAAAAAAAAAGAAGTGAGAACAGCAGATAAGAATACCAAAGAGAAAGATCAGCCAAAGCAAAACTTGTTGAAACAACTTGCTTTGCACCAAGACTCCATCTTCTTCTTCCTCACAGTTACAACCCAAGGGCGGAGCCAGAAAATAAATATTGGGGGCTAAATTCAAATTTTTTTATACAAATTATATTTTTTTATTAAAATATTAAAAAACAAAAAATATATCATAATATATAATTAGTAAAAGTTACAATAGAGTATACTCAATCTAACACTAATTTTTATATGTCATATTATAAAGACATAGAGTTATTACTCAAAAATTATAGATTTAACACATTATAATTATCCTATAACGAAAATTAAACAAAAAAATATAATATGTTAATAAGTATTAATATCATTCATGTAAAAATAAATTTACTAACTAAAAAATCTTAGCAAATGGAAAGCTTAATTAAATACAACAAAATTTATAAATGTTAAAACTAAGACTATAAAGAAATATATGAAAATATAAAAATAAAATTTGTTTTAGAATTTTAAGCTTGATACTACATTTAAAAATATATTATTAATAAATAATATAAGATTTACTAATAAAAATGAATTAAAAACTAAAGACAAAAAAATATTAAAATTTTCATATAAAGAAAATTTCAAATAAATTCAAAAACTTATTAAAATAAAATGTAAAATAATGATATTAGATAAAGTAAAAAATTTAGGTTGAAACAAAATTTTGATAATATAAATTATAAAAATTTGAAAGCTTAGTACGAAGCTTATTATATGCTTCTCTTTTTAATTTTTAGTTTTTATAATATTGAGTCTAAAGTTAAATATTTGAAATTTTTTTGGATTATAACATTTTAATTTAAGAAGTATTTTTATATAACATATGATTACAATTTTATTTGTGTCACTAATAGTAACCAAATATATATATATAAAAAAAAGTGTATATATTTAACCATTTTACTCACAATTTATGTCATTTTTATAAACATATTTGTTAAATATTATTAATATATACCAAAATATGTACATAAAAATTAGACACAATATATTACTACAAATAAAATATTTATTTAATATTAAAAATATGCTTGTAATTAATTAATTTTTTTTTTTAAATGTTGGCTGGGCTGTAGCTCCGTACACCCCCGCATGCTTCGCCTCTGTTTCAGCCTCGTCTAATGGCGGACGAAATGTAAATATGTAATAGCCATCTCACCGTTTGCTCCAGGGGGCGAAGAACTCCTTTTCCGCCCAAATCCCAGCTGGCCTCACTACTGCACTTCCTAACAAGTCCGCCTGCATCATAATAATAGTAACAAAACTAAGTTATATATATATATATGGGCCATTTATTACTTATGCAATCGATGGAGGCCGACTTAAGTAGGCTTGTTATAGAAATGGATTAATTTGCGTACGGTAATCAATACTTAGAATTGTGTACCATAGCATTACGATTTAAACAAAATTATATATCTTCATCTTTTGAATTTCACAAATTAAAAGGTATACAAATAATAAAATACGGACTCACTACTTTGGGAGGATGAAGTAAATAATTAAAAATATAATGAAAATTACAAGCTAGACGAGGTAAAAGCAATAGCTAGGTTAGATCTTATTAATAAGTCCATCGATCGATAATAAAGCCACAAGTAAACAAATTTATATATTGCTTAATTTATAAGCAATGAAATTTGTTAACATAGAGAGAAACTTGAACGAGAGACAAACCATTGTTTTTGAAAATGATCTCATTTCGCATTTTTCATATTCCCACCATATTTAGCACAACTGTTAAAGAAAATTATAGTTTCTCATGTTTATCTCTAATAAGAGACTCTAAGGGTGCTAGCGTGACCTTCATATAGGAAAGAAAATCATCTAGATTCATTCTTCTGATGACATAGAACTTATGGGATGATAAATATTACTTTGACGAAGTGAGGAGGAGTTTACTAATTCTTCTTCTTGGACATGGAGGCTCAAAAGTCAGAATCTACCCAATTATTGGAGAAATTATTCATTGTTATGGATTAAATGATGATGTAGTACTTTAAGTTAATAAAATTTAAAATTAGTACAACTATTTTTTTGAAAAACAAAAACACCAATGCATGATAAGGAAACCATCAATAAAATTAATAGAGAGTATACAAAAGTACAAGCATAGGCCTTTTTGCCAAAATGGTTTTTTTAAAATCATGCCCTCTAGCATAGAAGTTTAAATTCTTTTTTCCTTTTTCTTTTTCTACACTCTTTTTCCCTTCCCTTCCCTTCCATTTCCTTTCCTCTTTTCTTTTTATTCATTTTTAATTGTTTGTCAAAACTTGCTTCGGAGTTAAAGGCACAAGTGTAATCTTTTTTCCTTCCTTTTCAAAGGAGTACTTGTTCTTATAACCATCATATGTAACCTTTCTATCATATTGCCAAGGCCTTAGTAAGATATGCCCGCTTGCATTGGAACTACATCACACATTACTTCATCTTTGTATTTCCCAATAGAGAAGGATACCAAAAGTTGATCAACCTTCACTTCTCAACTGTCATTCAACCATTGCAACTTGTATGGTTGAGGGTGTTTGATTGTAGACAACCCTAGCTTTTCAACTAAAGTAGTACTAGCAACATTGGTGCAACTCCCTCCATCAATAATTACATTGCACACTTTACAAGTGAAAATGTTTGTTTGTGTGATTGTAAAAGTCTGTATAATTGTACTCATTCCACTAGCCCATTCATCTAAGACTTTTATTTTATCTCTTATACAGTCTGAGTTTAACATATTAGATTTATAGCTGATTGACGAAAACTAGTACCTAAATACTAATCTCGTAAATGCTTATTTATATTTGTAAAATCTCACAAGTGCACGAATCATTTTATAGAAAATGATAAGTATACTCCCAAGGTCAGTCTAAGGAAGGAATTTATGTGGTTTTTAATAATTATTCAAACTTTTAAAAACGAAATTAAAACCTTAACATCTTGTCACGATATTTGAGTTTGGTTGAATCTAATCTAAAGCACAAAAATAAGATATACATGATTCAATAAATAATCATGCAATTATATCATTCATAAACAGTGGAGAATTAATGGATAATAATAAGTTAAATTATGCTTGCTTCATATTATATAGGTTATGAAATATTTGAATTAAAATTATTGATTCTCTCTTTTATGTATAAATACTACCTTTGGTGGAGTGAGATATTCTTTGGCAATTAAACAAATCAATTAACACATATGAGTGGGATTGATAATTAATTTAGTTAATTAAATTAAAATCATTTTTCTAAGAGATTGCATATGAACCATTTAAATGCCACCTTTGGTGGGGTTAGACATTTTAAACTTTATTCAAGGTGTCCAAGTTAAATTTAAGAATTTAATTATCTGAATTCTAACTTTCAAGTTTTAAAACTATTACAGAAAATATTTTGTCAATACATTTTCAAATAATAATTCTTTGTAAAAAACCTTTGAAACAAAGTTTCGCATCAACAATACCAGGCGATTGTACCAATAAGTAGAAGAGCAGTACTCTAAATCAGACCAGATAATTAAATCTTAAAGTTTGTAATGAAAAATAATGTATTTCTCTTTAACATTCTTTATATGAAAATCTTGAATAAAAATAATATTTACTAAGTTTATAACGTGCTATTAGTCTAGACTAATAAATAATACCTCTAAAATTGAAATGGATTCGTTTATAGTATTCATTTCTTAATATTTTGTTTTATAGGATTACAATGTAAATAAAATTATATATGTTGATCTTTTGAATTTTACATATTAAATAGCATGTGTACCATAGATTGGTTTGAATTAGAGTTAAAATTGAAACCGAATTAATAGTAACGGTTTTTAAAAAATAAGAATCAATTCGTTTTAATAAAATTTATAAAATCAATCTAAACTAAACCTTTTTGATTGGGTGGATCAAATATTGTGTTTTATTATTATTATTATTATTATTTTGGGGTTCTATTATGGGCAATTCTTTAAAAAGTATTTGTTTTTAATTGATAAACAACTATTGCATTAAATTTTATGCTTTAATAATTTATTAAAATTAGTACCAAAAAGAATTTTGATTTTTTTCAAGCAATAAATAAAAAAAATCATTTAATTATTTTTTTGAAATAATAAATAAACAAAAATCATGTCCTTAATTATAAATTCCAAAGCACATAAATTAGTACAAATATTTACTATTTAATTTTATAAAAATTTAAGCATATAAATTGTATGCAATGAAAACTGGAGAGAGTGACAGTGACACTAAACTTGACTCTCCTCTTTTGGGTTGAAGGGAACACGTGATGAATAAGAAATTAGCAAGAGTTAGGGTAAGGATTATAAGAAACTAAGTATTACTTTTTATTCAATAAAATTATTATATTAAAATAAAAAAATATCTAATATTTAATATATTATAAGTATAGGTTGGATTGATTCTTGTGAAAATTTTAGATTCAAAAACCGATGAATTGATTCTGCAAATTCTAAATTCAAATCAACTCAATCATTGGAAAAAATCATGTAACATAGATTGTGTTGGATTAGATTGTTTGGAATTTGATGGATTCGATTTGGAACCCTCTTACTTAATAGTATACAAATAATAAAAATGCGAACTCACTACTTTGAGAGGATGAATCAAGGAATGAAGTAAAATAATGAAAATTACCAGACAAGGTAAACGCATCTTATTCTTAAGTCGATAATAAAGGCACATGTGCAAAAAAAAATTATAAATTGCTTAATTCAATAATAGTGTTATTTGATAGATTGATATTATTGATGATAATTAAGTAGTAATTGAGATCAACAATAACAATGACAAACATGAGCATGACCTTCACTTTTACAGAATCCTCCTTTCTCACAATCATTGATGCAATAAAGCCAACATTTACCGTCCGGTTGAGTATCAGAACCATGTCTGTCATCCAATCCAGGCACACAACGCCCAATTTTATGGTGATTTTTGCAACACACTGAATTTGCCATCCCTATTGCTGCAACTTCATCATTTGCTTCCACCTTTATTTCTTCAATAGCTACTTACATGCATAACAATATTATTTTATATATAATTAGTAATTACGCATTTACATTATTAATTAGTATCAATTGTGCTCAAATTATTAGTTATTTATATGTACTAGTTATAAAAACGTCCTAAAAAATTATAAAAAAAACTAAGTAACATATAATTTGGGTGAGTTAAAAAGATTAAAATGCTCATGAATGATTTATAGTATACGAAAAATGTTGGCAAACCTATGCAGATAACAAGGAATAAGAGGAGCACCGATGATACAATTACTTTAGATTTCGCCATTTGTTGCTCAAGTAATATTGCTAATCGATTGATTACTCTATGAAAATAAGCAATGAGAAAAAGTAGTGGTCAATTTCAACTCGCAAATTGCATCTCAATTTATAGCACATGAAATTGGAATACAACATTGGACCAAAAAGAAGTGATATTAATACAATGCTGATACATACTATATATAGACCAATTTCATAAGGTATGAATTTTATGATTACATTGCATGATTTCTAACTTGTATATTTCATTTTCATTTTAGAAAATATATGCATTTTATGTATATAGATTTGTCAAATGAGTGTGTCATGTTGGGTTCGAACATCATAAAATAATTAGACTAGAAACAATTATCTACCTACTCTAAAAATTTTAGTTATTTACTCAAGTTACTTATACGGATTACGAGTTATTGGGTTAATTCATTATAACCTAATTTTTTAAATAGATTAAATAGATCAACATGTATAGAATCCAACTCATATAAACCCAACTCGAACTTGATTATTTTGTGAATAGATCGTATTAAATTTACAAGTTGTGTCAAAAATTGTCTATTAATGTAGGCAATTAATGATTGTTACTTCAAAGTTTCCATTTATTCTGGCATTAATGATTTTTGTTTTTAAGGTTGGCATTAGTGATTTGAAAATAGCATTACTTTGTTTAGGCTTGACTTTTTTTGTCTAATTTTAATATGCGTTGTTAATTTAAGATATAAATTGATACAAATAATATTAAAAGGAAAATTTTTAAAATAATAATTTCTATTAATATCTTATAATTCATCATGTAAACGGTAGCAATTTAAAAGCAAGGAAAAAATTAATTGCCTTGTACATTTTCAATTTATGGTAGGGATATTAAGAGTGCAGTATTGGACCAAATTGGAAAGCTAGAAAATATTAATAATATTTCAATTCGTTAATTTCAAGGGAAAATATATTGAAATATTCAGCAAAAAGAATTCTCATCCAAATTCCATGTATTTTAACATTAGTCAGTGGTCACCTAAGTATGAATTTTTATAATTCATTTCCAGTTTTAAAAAGACTAGCAGCCAAGCACGTGCTTTGCATGTGTTAGCTATAAAATAAAACTTTTCTTTAATAAGAAATAAAACTTAAAAATGTGTAAAATTACTTGAAATATTTTTAAAATTAATTATTATGATTATATTAATTCTTGCAACTTATAATAAAGTAATTCTCGTAAGTTATTGTTAGCATCATTTTTAATAAATAAATAAATAAATTATTATTTATAAGGCTTCAAGTGATATTTTTTTATTTTATTTGAATTTTTTTAGACAAATATCACACTCTATTTATATAAGATAAAAGTGAACATTGAGAACAAAGTTAAAAAAGAATGAAAATTTTAGTTATTTTCTTTGCTTGCTTTATAAGCATGAGAAAAATAGGATTAACTTTCACTATTTTTTAATGTTATTTTTTTAAAAAAATATTTTAATTTTAAAATATTAAAATGACTGGCTCTTCTATCTCATCATTCAAATTAATGAAAAAACTATAATTGCTAAATGTTTGCATTAATTTAGATTAATCAATTAAAAATATCTGTCATGTAATGAATATAAATCAAGTATAAATTATTTTACAAATTTTATTAAAATAAATTAAGTTAAATTCATTTAATATTAACAGTAAGACTCACAGCTCTCTTATTTTAAGTCACAAATTTAAATAACACAAAGTATTGTTTGTTCTATTTAAAAAAGAATTAAGTTCATTTCAATCACATTAATTAATCTTTAAAATTAATTTAATTTAATAAATTAAATAAAAGAAATAGTACTTTAGTTAAATTAACAAAAGATCAAAACAATTATATGTCACATCTTTCTATAAAAAAATAAATTCAAGGCCAAGAGCCACAATAATAGGTTATAAGATAAATTATTTTTATTGCTAAGTGATGTATATCTCATAAATTCATAATTAGTCATATTAGAAGTAAACTTAAGGATATTATAACATATTTCAACAAAATGCTTACACTAAACATGCATGGCCTAAAATATTACATCAGATATATTCCATGAACATAAAATTTCTTCATGTTATAGTTTTGAATAATTATTGGGCACAATAAAATCTTAAATGTTAAAATTTATTTTTATTGGTATCTAATTATATTTGAGGTAAACTTATTTTTATTTCTTCTTTTTATTCTCTAACTTTAGTAATTTTCACCTAAAATAACAAAAAAAGCTTCATAATTGATTAAAATTTTATATTAATCAATATTTATAAATTATGTCTACAAAAGTGAGAAATTTAAATTTGTGAACTTTAATAGAAAATCACTTTATCATAAAAAAAAAAATATTTAAGTAACATTAATACTTACAACCAGAACATCAAAACAAACACTTTCAAACTCAACATTTTGATTAGTACATTTGCTTATTGGCTAGTTGATGACCCACAATATGAGCCTCTATACAGTATATAAAATTTCAACACATCTCATTTTGTCAAAATTTATCCATTTAATTTATAGAACATGGAAATAAATTAACTAATTAATCTATGGATAATTTTAGCATATTTTATAATATTTATAGAAGAAAATATAAATAATTATAAGATCAAACAAAAAAGAATGACAATAAAATGGTAATGAGTCAAAGTACTTGTAATAATTTAACTTTAACATATAAAAGGAGCGCAAAACAGCAAAATGAAATCTTAAAGCATTGGAAAAAAAAAATACCAAGGGTTGAAGTCAAAACTATAATATCTTCCGTTATATAAATAACTTAATTATTTAACTAGTTTTAACCCCTTTTAGTTAAAAAATATATATGTTTATTTTTTTTATAACGTTAAAAAATATATATATTCATTTACGTAACAAAAATAAACATATGTTTTTTTTTTAAAGAAGTTTAAAAATAAAACTCAACACATGAATGGATGTTATGTCATGCAATTAGCCTAATATAAAAATTGTGTACTATATATTAAATAACTATTTCAAGCCTTGGTGAATAGGTGATTAAATTAGATAAAAATTCAATGTACATTTTACATCAGCACATGGTTCAACATGTTGAAGATTCAAAATAGTAAAGAAAAAAATAGTTGAAGATTTATAAAAATAGCTAACGATTCAAATGAGTAGTTTAGAAGTAATATTTTACATAAAAGAATCTATGACCAAGAATTGCACATAATCTAAAGCAACATCGTGCAACTATTGAAATAGTATGTATAGTATGAGTTGTATGGAAAAAAAACACTAAGCTTTACTGTAGAATGCTAAAATTTCCTTAACGTTATAAGAGAATATGTAAAAGAAGCAGCTTTAATTAGAAGAGGAGAAAAAAATATTTTGTTTGAAGGAAATGAAGATGGAGCATTATATTATTCATGCCTAATATCAACTTCAAGTCTCATACCTTTTCTTTTTTATTTTATTTTATTTGCATCTTTTTCTATTGACTATAAATGAATTACATATAAATGCCATACATTATAAACGAAAAGTTATGAAACCGGTATTAATTCCTTTTTATAACTCATATGAATTAATATTTAGCTTTTTAAAAAAATAATTAATTTTATCATCATGACTAATTAGTAGTCAAGAGCAAATGAAATTGTAATTAAATAATGACATTTGACTGATTTTAGAGTAAAAATAAAGGTCATTTTCTCATTCAATAATGATCATTATTTTGATAGCCTCAAATAAATAAATTAGTAAATAATTTTTCAACATAAACATTCTTTCAATTAATAATATTTACCAAATAATTAAGAAAAAATAAACATGACTATTGGTATTGTAATATATATGAATATTAAGTCGAGAAATGAAAGGTAATTAATGATGTTATTTTTAATATTTATTGATATTTAAATTCTTATATTATTTATTTTTAATTCTACATTATTTTTAAGGTAACCCTATTGTCGGAGTTGATTTTGCTAATACCAAAGCAACATTTCTACTTTTAAAAACAATTAAGTATTAAATTATTTTAGCAAATAAATCAATTCTACACACTAATATAATAGATCTACTCTTTATGGACAAACTTGGGTGGAATAAGAGTTTTATTTTCCAAATGAAAATAAAAGTTGACCATACATATTTACATATATATGCATTAGTATATATTTATATATTGTAATTAATTATGATAAAAAGAAATTAACGAATTTTTTTTTACAAGTCCTTTTTCTTTATTAAAAAAAAAAAGTCTTTGTTAAAAGGTTGCATTTATTTATCATAAAATAATAGTAAAGAAAAAATAATTACAAATGTTAAATATAGGAAGGTTTTTTCAAATAAAAATGAAAATATTATTAGTAATAGTAATTGCAGTAGGTGTATTTACAATAATAATAAAAAATTATGTGCATTTAATAAAATAAGATAAATTAAAATTAGAGCGGATAAAACATCACTATAGAAATAGATAAATATAAAAAGTAATTTTTTTTCTTTTAAGCCAATATAGAAGGTAAAGTTATATAACAATATATTTATAACGAAAAATATTACTCTAAAAATATGTAAATAAATTATGGTATAAATGGATTATTACTTTTATTTGTATTTTAATACGAATTGATATGTATATGTTTCATGATATATATTTTGAATTATGAATTTTAAATTTATAAGTATGCAATTATCTTTATATCAATATTATTTGTTATAATTTTTTCTCAATATCAAATCATAATTAATCCTGCTTTATTATAATTAGTTAATTACAATTGATAACTCTAACTAAAGTTAAATTTAAAAATAATATAAATAAACTGAAGCTTGAATGGATGGTAATTATATGAAAAATATGAAAAAGTAAAATTATTATGGTAAATTTCTTTTCAAGTAAAAAACTCCTATTCTTATAGTAAATATAGATATAGATAATATGATTATGTACGGTGTACAATGATTCTTAAATTAGGTGCATGGAAGTATAAAGCTGGAGATCCCATCCATACATAAACCACATTTAAAATACTAATCATGTACACACAAGTGAATAGACAAGCACGGAAGACATTTTTTGAAAAAAATTAATTGGTAGAAATTTCATTTTTCGTTTGTTGTTTTGAATAAAATAAATAATAAATAACTATTAAATAAATGTAATCATAATATAATATATATATATATATATGACAATATTGATATTCTTATCCATATTTAGATATATGTATGTATACATGTATATATATATGTACACATGTATATATACATGTATACATACATATATACATACATACATGTATGTATACATATATACATACATACATGTATACATATATACATACATGTATACATATGTAATAAGTAGGACAAAATTAAAGAACGAAATTATTCATGTTAAAATTATTATATGTAATAAGTAGGACAAAATTAAAGAACGAAATTATTCATGTTAAAATTATTATGAATCATAATTAATATAAATGTTAAAATTTAAGAATTTACATGACTGTAATAAAATTACTAAAAACTATGAAATATGTTTATGTTTAATAAATAATAAATTGAATAAAATTATATTTATAAAAAATAAATGGTTAGTAAAAAATTAAAAATTTAATATAAAATAATAAAATGATTAGGTTTGAGTTAATATATAATGTTATAATAAAATTGAAGCTTGAAATTTTATTTACTCTTTCTCGATCTTGATTTTTTTTTTTTTTGGGAATGTCATTCACTATAATATGTTTTTCTTTTTTATTTTACTTTTTCTAATCATTTATCTTCAAAATTTCTTGGGCAATGACCTTATGATTAGGGGTGACAATTCGAGTCGTTCGAGTTCTTATTTAGGTTAACCTAATTTTAACAGATCAAACCCGAACCAGACTTAATTTTAAAATAAGTCATTTTGGTTTGACTCCTTTTGACCTAAAATTAATACAGTTTGGGTTCAAGTTAGGTTTTTTCGTTTTGTCAAAAATTTTCACCCCTAGCGATGGATATTTACCTTTAGTCGTATTAAACTATTAGGGATTTAGTATTCACATAAGTTCTTTGAGTGAGTGTCTAATAGATAGTCGATATTAATTTTATTTTAAGAATGGGTTCATCAGGTCCATCCGGACTCGACCCATTTTTTTCGTATCATTTTGAGTTGACATATTTTTGATCCAAAATTAATATAATTAAAATTTAACTCAAGTTTTTTGTGTCTTTTTTTATATCGTGTTGAAAAGTGTCACCCTTACTTACTTACGATAACTTATTGCATTAATTCAAGTTTTTTTCATATATAATATGAACTAAAAAAAAAAAAATTCAATGAATGACAGCAGAAGATCTTAATGTTGGATGCTTGTTTCCTCCTATACTTTATTCAATAATATGAGTTTTCATTAATAAATATATTAGAGTAATATTTAATTAACAAATATATTAGTAAGTATACTTGTAAAAGAGTATTATTAAAATGTACCTGAATTACATTCTAAAATAGTAATATAAAAATGTACCAAAATTTTTGACTAAAAAATTTCAATTTTTTAAGACTAAGCATTTAGTAAAGTTTTGATTACATTAAATAAGTTGATGGTCAATTAATGAAATACAAGAAAACAGAATAAACATTACCTTTACTTGATTATAAAATAAAATCTGTTTATTTTGGTAGAACTGTATTTTTCAACTCAGATAACTTATTTTTTAAAATCAGATTCAAAAGTTTTTGGTACATTTAGTTTGTTTTATAAAAATTTAATTTAATATGTGGATAACTTAAAAATATAGTGTTTTGATAGGTATTTAAGCAAAAGTTAAATTAAAATAATTTATATGGATGGTTCTTGTAATTTATTTCAATGAGTTTTAGACTTTTAGATGAATTGTTATACTTGTAAAAAAAAATTGACTTTTATAGATAAATTCATAGACTATATATTCGCTTTATCTATAAGAGTTTTTTTTTAAACAAAATAATTACAATAATCAACTATATTTATTGAACACTTTGAGATAAATAATGGTACAATATATTGTTATAATAGTGATAGATAGACATGTAATTCTAAGAGTCGATATATTTTTCCAGTTAAAAGAAAAGGATAAAAACATAAACATGTCTATCTAATTAAGAGTACCAATGGTGATATAGTGATAGTTTTATTATTCTTAATTGGAGAATTTTAATTGTATAATAATTAATATTTACATTGTATAAAAATAAAGTTAGAAAATTTTAAATTATATGAGAAACAGTTGGGAAAAAAAATTCTTAAAGTCATCGCTCTTTTATATAGTAATATGGTAATACGATAAGATAAATTTTGAGATAAGAAAATTAGTTTAAAAATTTCCATTCAAAAGTTGGAATTTAGCGGAGTCTTAGTTTATATATGGGGTTTATGAAGAAATTATTGTGGATACCTTTGCGACAGTTTGTTAGAAAACATTAAACATTTTAATTGTATAATTTTTATATAATTATATATTTAATTATAAAATTAGATTATATTGTATATTATAAAAACACTACGATCATGTAAATAATCCCAATCAAGAACCCAAATTTGAATCTTATCAGATATATACGTGTATTTTCTCTTTATTAATAAAAAAGAAATGGACTTTAAAGCCTTTTTTTTATATATAAAAATGTAAAAAATTGTACTATTAATAGTGTGAAACTAAATCGTGTTTGACACATTAACTTAACCTATTTGAATTTTTAATTATAAAATTATGTTCTTAACTTTTTTTTCATCTAAAATTAATTATAATATTTTTTTTCCTTTTTAAATGTAATAAAAATATGAAAATAAATTTAATATTAATTTAAATAAATTTTATTATATAATTATTTTCATATGTAAGAAAACTGCATAAAATAAATTACATACTATTTTAAATATGAATTATTTTATTATTATACTTTTCTATCAATTTTATTCAAATATTATATAGAATAACTATAATACAAGTCAATACAGTTTAGTAAGTTACATTTGTATTTAACCAATTCATACAATGCAACAAACATACCACCTCTATTAACTCATAAAAAATTGGATCAAATTGGACCGTTTTAGTATCAAAAACTTTTAGTCCTTTTTGTTTTTCTTTAAAAACCTCTAAACTAACTAAGACGGAGTCTTATGATTGTTAAGGCCCAACATCCAACATTTTAAATGTCGTCTAATTTAATGTTTATAAGGCTATCCTCCAGGCTTGATAATGTAGAAGATACTTTTTTATGACCCCATAACCTAAGTGACAACTTAAATTGAAGAGTTTTTATCATTAAATGCACCAAGAACATGAGCTCCAAAGAGTAATTATAGGACCCTCTACTTACATAAAAAAAAAAACATAAATTATGGAAATGGATTTAGAGTGTGAACATGCTACCTAAACTTCGAATTTTTTGTGGAAATTACTCAATCAATCATTGACAAGCAAAGAATTGACTTTCAAAAGACACATGACTAGCTCACCCCTTTGCCCTTGTTGTGAGAAGACAAATGAATCTTTACACCACCTGTTTCTTAAATGTCATTGGTCATAAGCTGTCTGGTTTACTAGTCCTTTCTAAATTTGTGAACGCTTGGTCGTTGAATCTATTGAAAGTTAACTTTTGTTTTGAATTGGCAAGATGGAAGATGAGAACTTGGATTCGGATATTCAAGTCAAACTTGTTTACCACCTATGATTTATTTGGAAGCACAAAGTGTGCTTGGGTTTTTGACAACACTCCATTGAATCCTAGATTCACCAGCAAACTTGCCAAATTAAATTGCTTTGAATATTAGGCCCTAAATAGAGCTTTAGATGGGCATATGAAAGTTCATTAGCCACAAATATCCCTTCACAAAATGAAGATTTATCTTATTGGATTTGTTAAAGGCTACACAGTGTGGGTGCTTGTTGTGTCAATTAATGATGGTTGTTACATTATGCTAATATGGCACATAATTTGTTATACTTTACTAAGTCATTAACTTGTAATATAAATAGTAGCATGTACAAATGTGAGAAGTTAAGCAATCAGAATGAACTTTCTTCTTTTCCATATTTTTCTCTTCTTTGCTCTCAATTCCTCTTTCCTCTTCTTCTTCAATCTTAGTTTCTCTAAGATTTTCATGATATGAGAGCGAGTAATAGAGATGGTAGAACCATTACCTAACTTGACTAACGAGCCTCTATCATACAGTGTAACTTGCTACAAATTGTCAATATTAAAAGTAAGGTGATATATGGCTCCTGTGTCCATGAACCAACTATTAAAATTTGAGGATGCTGAAGCAGTGGAAGCCAATAATGCCTGTGGTGCATTATTGCTAGTAGAACTAGCTACTAGTTATGGAAACTCAACAACATCATCAAATCTTAAGAGTCACAAGTCTTGGCAACATGAGCCTGAGGTGAAGAACCCTTAAGTTTCAACGGAGGACCATTATTCTTTGACTCTAAATGTCTATAAAATATCTAGATGTTGTATTTCCCATCTTTGTACAAATTTGACACTATACATTATCAAATTTTTCATTCTTGCCTTTTTCTTGATTATTAGTACTAGTGTTACTTGCAGTTTGTGAGTTAACGTGTGGCTTGAACTGATTAGAATGTGAAGAAGAATTAGAATGAGACTTAGAGTGCTGGACATAATTAGCTTGGACCAAATGACTCTTAGGAATCATAATTCTTTCATATTGTCTTTCAAGCATGCGCATTCTTGTGAAAACTTTATCTAATGACAACATTTTTTTCTTGTTTGTGATATTAGTAACAAGTGATGTGTAGTTTGTGTCTAAACCACCAAAAACATACAAGATTTGTTCTCTATCACTTAGAGTATCATCAGTAGCAAGAATATGATCTATTAAATCTTTAGCAATACTAATATATTGCTCCATAGTTCGTGTACCTTTTTTTAGTGATTGTAATCTCCACCAAAGGTTCATAAGCGTTGCTTGTGAGTCATCATTAAAAGCTTTGGCCAAAGAAATCCAATACTCTAGAGTTATTTTTTTCCAATCAAATATTTCAGATAGCTTGTGGTAATGAAAGAATACATCCAGGTCTTAATAGCATTATCTTGCCTAAACCACAAAGCATATTCAAATATTTCTTCATACATATCTCCTGCGATTGCTATAACTTTAGCACCAATTGTAGTCATTGTTTTCTTGATAAATCTTTGTGGAACATTGAAGGCTTCATCTTTTAGATTCTGCAATCTATAAGCAGCAATAACTTGTTTTATTTGTTCTTTTCAAATTAGGTAATTTGATTCATCCAATTTTACAAAAAAAATTGGGATTAATCACATAAGTAGGTAATATGTAGTAATTGTGTAATTTGTTTTGATATGTTGTACTAGCTGTTTCTGTGGTATTGTTGTAATTGTATTAATTTCTATATTTTGTTTCTGTGGTCTAGAACCTAGGAGTTGGTTCCTCCACCTAAGGACTGTAAAATATTTGGTCATAAATGGGTGTTCATGACTAAGTTGAAAGCAAATAGAACTCTTGACAAATATAAGTCCAAAGTGGTGGCCAAAGGGTTTTAACAATTGAAGGAGTTTATTATATTGAGACATTCAATCCAATGGTGAAACCTACAACTATTCAAATTATTCTAAATTTAGCTCTTGCTCAAGGGTGGAAGATCAAACAATTGGAGGTTAATACTGGCTTTCTTAATAGTGATATAGAGAAAGAGATGATCATGGCTCAACCTGAGGACTTTGTTAACCCCAAGTTCTCATAGCATGTTTGTAAGTTGAAAAAGGCTATATATGGGCTTAAACAAGCCCTTAGACCTAGTATCTTAAACTCAATGGTTGTCTGCATGGTTGGGGTTTTCTTGGATCCAATGCAGATGCTTCTATGATAGTGTATGACAAAGAATGGGTGTTTGCTATCATTCTCATCTATGTAGATGATATTATTTTAATAGGTAACAATGATGATTTCTTATCCACTCTCATCACACAACTTAAGTATATATTCTCTTTGAAGGATTTAAGTATTTTCAATTTCTTTCTTGACATTGAAGTGACTCATACTAGTGATAGTCTTCACTTAAGTCAGACTAAGTATATCACTAATCTTTTTACTTAGGTTCAACTTCATGATACAAAGTCAATATTTACACCAGTGGTTATAGGCCAGTCCTTATCTAAGTGTGATGGTGAGTTTTTGTCAAATGCCTCACTTTATAGAATAGTTATGGGAGCCTTGCAATACTATACACTTACATGACCAAAAATTAGTTTTATGTTACTAAGTTGTGTCAGTTCATGCATTAACCTATTATTACTCATTGGATTGCTACAAAGCGTTTGGTTAGGTACCTAAAAGTATGTCCACTCATGATTTGATGCTTCACAAGTCCTCCAATCTTAGTATTACAGCCTACATTGATGTAAACTGGGCTTCCATAGTGATGACAGGAGGTCCACGAAAGGATATGGTATCTACTTGGGTCATTCCTTAGTGTTTTGACACTCTAGTAAGCAAAAGGTGGTATCTTGGTCCTCAATTGAGATTAAATTAAGAGCTTTAGCTCATGCAGTTTGTGAAATTTTGTAGATACAAAAGGTATTAGCTGAACTAAAAATTGAATTGGTTGAAGTATCAGTTATATACTGTGACCATGTCAGTGCAGCTTACATAGCTAAACATCATGTATTCTATGCTAGAACAAAACATATCGAAATAAATTTTCATTTTATTCACGAGAAAATTCTAGCTGGATTCCTATAGGTTGAATATACACCATCTCAAGATTAGATTGCAGACATCATGACTAAGGCACTTCTTAATTCACGCTTTACAAAATTAAAGACTAAGCTTATTTTCCTTCCTAGGTCAAAAGCTTATGAGAGGGTGTTAAAGGCTACACAATGTGGGTGTTTGTTATATTAATTGATGATGGTTGTTACATTGTACTGATGTGGCATATAGTTTGTTATACCTTATTAAGTCATTAGCTTGTAATATAAATAGTAGCCTGTATATATTTGAGAAGTTAAGCAATCAAAATGAACTTCTTTTATATATTTTCTTCTTCTCTACTCTCAGTTTCCACTTTCATCTTCTTCAACCTTAGTTACTCTAAGGTTTTTAGAGTTCCTCCTCCTCACAACCATATTGCCATCAATATTGATGGCGCTTGAAATATAAGGTCGATATGAAGTAGGTTGGGATTGTAGGACTAAACCATGAAAGCATAATGATTTTTTGAGCTCACTTAACAGTAATCAATAACTTAGCTTTGAAAACTGAATACTTAGCAACTTTTTATGCACTCAATTTAGTTGTTAGTTAATTTTTTAACATGTGAGGATACTTCGATGCTTTGAAAAGTGGAAATTATCTAATCTTATTCTTTGCCTAATGAGAGATACGTGGAACTTTCTTTCCTTCTGATCTTAGAAAACGTTTGAAGAAATTTACTACGGAACTACCGAGAAGGGACAAAAAAAAAATCATAAGTAGATACATAATTTTGTAATCAGACAATAACACAGCATTATGTGATAGATTAAAGGGCAAAGTCACAAGGTGAAGCCCAACAACAAAGCGGCAGACTCTAAGATTAAGTCACTACCTTTTATATTGAACTTTTAGCATGCTTTCTCGGTCCTTTTCTTAACAAATAGGATTTAATTATATTTCAACTTGTATTATAATATTGTCTTTACTGTGCCTTAAAAAAAAGGCAGTCCTGTAACCCAACAAAGAAACAATATCCGACGGTTTATAACCCGCCACGTCTCCTTCATCTCTCCTACAAGCAACTCAGCCTCACGTGTTCAGAAATCGTAACAGCTTGACCGCTCGAGTTCTTCCTCCTCCTCTGTCTCTCTGCGTGTCTAAATCCGCCGGTTCTGGCCTCGCAAAAATGTTGTCTCGGCTCGCTTCCAGCCGTCTTCGCGAGATCCGTCGAATTTTCCGTCAGGTTTTAACCTTTTGTTTTTTTTCCATCTGATTTACCTCTCTCCCATTCACACTCTTTCATCTATCCCCTTTCTCTCTTGTCTTTTGCAGCCTTCTCGAGTTTTATCCACTGCCCTAAACTATGTAAGTTTTACTCACTTTCCAATGAATCCTTGAAAGCAAATATATTTTGCGTACGCTTGCATTTGTTTTTCTTTATATAATTGTTTGGATAAATTGGAGTGGTTTGAAAATTGAACAGCATATTGATTCGCCTGACAATAATCCGGACATTCCTTGGGAGTTCACAGATGCCAACAAGCAGAAGGTAAGCACCAAATTTTTGCGAATTTTTCGTCTTTGATTGGTTTGTCTTATTGTGCCTTGTATCTGTTGCCTTTTTTTTCTTGGCGGTACTGAGTTTATTAGCCAAGTTGTTTCGTTTTTGTTTTTCCCACTTTCTGATACCATAAATTGTCTTTATGAATTCATATTGATTGCATGCAATGGGTTCATAATGTTTTATTGTTGCACCAAACGAAGAAATAACCGAGTAATTTTGAGTGTGATTGCAAATGTGCCTTTTTGGCGGATTCCTAGAGCTTAGGATTATGGAGTTGAGTTTAGTAAATGGATTCTTTCATGCTGTATGTTTGATCATTGGGCATTGGCTCTTAAAAGTCTTGTTTAATTGTTTTCTGGTAGCTCTGCTGTTCCCATAATAGTTTATGTTTTCTAATTTTAAAATTACAATTGTTTTTCTTTATTTTACTTTGACTCTTAAAATCACATGCGCATATTAATATTTGTACCTCCATAAACAGAAGATCGGTAAATTTAACTGTCACTAGCGTGTTCATTTTTGCTCATTGCATGTTTGTGTAATGTAAAGTTGTAATATTGTTCAACGTTTTGCTATTATATTAATATTATTATTTCTATGAATAGGGATTTGTGATCAGTCATTGTTCACTATAGGATCATTGCATTCTTTGAATGACAGTGGAAATGAAAAACTTGGTTAAACGTGTTTGCAATCAATCCAATTTGCAAGCATTGAATTTTTATCTTGACATAACCAATATTTTGGCTTGATTGTAAATTATTCTTTCTTATTCTTATGCAGGTAAAGGAAATAGTATCTCACTATCCATCCAACTACAAGCAATCTGCTGTTATTCCCCTGCTAGACCTTGCACAACAGCAGCATGGCGGGTGGCTACCTGTTTCAGCAATGAATGCAGTATGTTGGCATTAAGGCCTGAAGTAAAATATTTAGATTGAATTTCTTCTTATTATTAGATATTAAAGCCTCAGCAATGAACAATTATTTTAAAATTCAGATTTATACTTTCCATCATAGCTTCAATGAACCATATTTTTTCACAAACTCATTTTTTATGGCATTGAGATGTTTTATCTAGACTACAATTTAAATTACATAAAATATATGTTCACCCAATATTTATCATAATGACCATATTTATATGGTGTGTCAAAAACTTTTTTATGAAGTTTTTGATACTTTGTAATCCTAATTAAAGTAAAAGCTCAGTGCTGTTGCTATTAAATTCAAATTAAACTTAAAAGTGCTATGCAGTTGCTGAATGCTTTTTTGAATATCATTATTTTACAAATTATTTGTTTAGTTTTTTTTTTTTTTTTTTGTCTATGGTTCAGGTAGCTAAGGTTATTGAAGTTGCTCCTATCCGTGTATATGAAGTTGCAACATTTTATTCAATGTTTAATCGGACAAAGGTGAGAAAGCACATTTATGTTTATTTTGATACCTCGACATTATTAAGCTTATAATGAAAAGTTGTGCTATGTGCAATAACTTCTCTTTTGGTTTTTCAGGTGGGAAAGTACCACCTTTTGGTTTGTGGCACAACACCATGCATGATCCGTGGTTCACGAGATATTGAAGATGCTTTGTTGAAACATCTAGGAGTGAAGAGGAATGGTGAGTATTTTGCAACCCATTGCTTTTGTTATATGTTTCCAAAATCATACGAAGGGTTTTAAAGTTAAACTAGCATATGAAGAGTCAAGTTGTTCCATTTGTCATGTGCAGAAGTAACAAAGGATGGATTGTTCTCTGTTGGAGAAATGGAATGTATGGTGAGTCACTGCTTACTGATGTAAATCTGCAACATGTGATTAGTCTTTGAAATTAACATTTACTTTGCTGATGATGAATGAGGGTGAACATAGTTAAAGAGGTCTGCATTTTGACCTGGTGGAATATTTACAAAATGAATATTGAGATTAGTTGTATATATGAGTGCAACTAAATTTTATAAGTCTTCTGTGCCATGACTCTTCTGAGACTAATTCTTGGTTTTTCTTTTGTTTGGAACTTTGACTATAGATTAATTGTGAATGATCAAAGTTATCATGTTTTGGTTTATGCAGGGATGCTGTGTTAATGCTCCCATGATAACAGTTGCAGACTACTCCAATGGATCCAAAGGATATACTTACAATTATTACGTGAGTCGAAGGAAATCCGTTGATATATTCCAAACCAATGTCTTTCTCTATCTGTAGCTATTAAAGGATGATTTTTTCGGTGTTTATATGTGTTTTTTATTTTTCAGGAAGATGTTAGTACAAGTCGAGTGGTAGAGATAGTTGAGATGTTAAGAAGGGGTGAGAAACCACCGGTAAGCAAACTTGCAGGGACTAGGGTTTTCAATTGCTTTTACTTGCTGTTGTCATTTAGTTTTGTTGTTCAGATAGCTAGATTATTGCTTCTCAATCCAATTACCATTTCTTGTTATTTATTCAGCCGGGAACTCAAAATCCGAAACGCATTAGGAGTGGACCAGAAGGAGGAAATACTACTTTACTAAGTGATCCTACACCTCCTCCATGCAGGGATATTGATGCCTGCTAAAGCTGTGTTATTTTTTTTTTTTTGGGTTTCCAATAATGCAAAGCTTTGACATCATCGGGCTTCCCTCTTTGTCAGCATTGTTAAAATATTGAAATGCTTTACAATTTTCCGTATTCTTCAGGTCAGCAAGGTTTCTGTTAGATATAACGTACCTTTGTTGTGCTACGTTCTTGAGTTTGTATCTGTAGCTTCCTATGTTACTGAAATTTCTCCCTAATGTGTGAGAACAAAGATATGGTCTACAGCTTCGTTTCCAAAATGGAAGATAAAAAGCTTGGTTTTCATTTGGAACTGCTTCTACTATTGGTTAAAATAATTTTAAATAGCTTAAAGCACTTTAAAAGATATTTCACAATTTTCGTGAGAAATTATTTCAAAAAATTTAGGAATATTATTTTTTATTTAAAAAAAAAGCAAGTAATTCTTTCTTTTGAAAGTAGTTTAAGTTATATTTTCATCACTCAAATTAATTATTATTGTTATTTTAAATCACTTCTTACCATCTTTTGTCAAATATTTTAATTCCTCTTTTTTGTTTCTGACTAAAAAAAATTAATTCTTCTATTTAAACTACTTTTCATCATCCCATACTACTTTAATGCTATTAACTTTAAAACAATTTTTGAAAAACACATCCAAACAATTTGAAGCTTTAAAATAATTTATTAATTTGTATATAATTAAAATATTTTAAAATAATATATTAACTTGTATATATAGAGTACACATATTTAATTTATATATTTTTTATACGTTAAGTATAGTGTGTACATATGTACATATTTAGTATATATATTATGCACAATTGACATACTATTTTAGGATTAATTAGTTTATGAACATGCTATTTAAGGCTTGGATTCGAAAAGAAACATATGAGTAACGTGCAAAGCATGTTAAAAATAAATTTATATTTATGATGGAGGTTATGTTATGTAATTAATATAAAAAGAAAATTGAACTTGAAATATGATTTTAAAAAAATTATTTTAAAGATAATAAAAAATGTGTAAAAATAAAATTGAGTTTCAACTTAATTTAAATATGAAAATAGAATTAATTATCAAATAATTATTTTAAAAACTTGGATTCCAAAACTAGCAATTAAAAATAAAACTGTGCATTTTAAAGCTTGATTTCATTTATATGGTTTTCCTTGGAAGCTTCTTAAGAAACAATTGTAAACAAAGGCAAATTTTTAAGTAGCATTTCGTAAACAAATTTACTTTGCAACTTGAATTTTTAAATTCATCACCATGCTAACGAAATTGGTGGAGAAATTGCAAGATAAATTTTTTACCTGGTTGTGACTTGTGATGTAAGCTTTATTTTTGGTTTGTTATTATCAACCTACTTTTCTTTATTTTTTCCTTTTAAAAGATTTTGTTGGCTACAGTAGAGAATATTTGACAATAGAGATGACTTCAACAAAGATTGTTGAAGACTATATACTCCATTATGTCATCTTGCTTTGTATTAGGGCAAGCAACAAATGATAGCTTAGATGGTAGAAGGTTCAAATCGGTAAAAGTAGTTACAAGCATGAGAAAACTGCCTGATAACTTTCTTGAAAACAAAAATTTCTTCACACTTGATGGTTTTATTTGCATGACAAGGAGATAATTGAAGTTAATGTACTAATTTGATTTAACATTAACTTTCATTTGATGCATACCTTGTAAAATGAAAAACATCTTAATTTGTCGATTATTGATCTTCTTACATAGTAGCTGTACTCTGTTTCTTATTGCAGATATTTGGCACGTCTGACCTAAAAATGGTGGTTGAAGTGCCAAATGACTAAGCTAGGCTTTCCTGTTGGGGATCTATAATCAACTCATTATGTAGGCAAAAGTACTAGAAAAATTGAGAAAGATACTAAGGTGAATCTAATAAGAGTGAGAAAAGTAGAGAAAACTTAACAATACAAGTGAGCTAGAGATATTTGAGTTTGTCACTTTATTAGAATTTACCCAACTTTTCAATACTGAGGCAGAGAAAAAAAATTGTTGTTAAGAAATAAACAAGCTTGTATTGTTACATAAAAATGTGAAAGTCTAAAAAATTACATAAAAATTAATATAATAGTTCATAACCAATAAATATAAAAAAGAGAAAATAGTGAGATACATAAACTTACATATTTTTTTTTCTTTTTTTACCTTTTATTATACAGTATATTTCGTATTGATTAACTTTTATTGATCAATAATTTTTCTATAGATATAAAAAAAAAATTATTAAAAAAAAAAAGAGTCCATATTCTAGGTTCTTAATTATCATTTGACAATTAATAAATAAATTAATGAAGTGCAGATAATCTGAAAGTGGAAAGAGGTGGAGTAAACTGCCCGAACAAATGGAGCTAAAGTTTGCCTCTTAAAAGGAACTATATGCCAAAGCTTAGAACTGACTTGCGTTCTGAATGTACCTCGTATAACGTACCCGTCAGACTCTGTCAATAACAATTGGACCAAAAAAAAAGATCTTTGGCATCAATTTCGTCTCATTACTGTTACACACATACAAGTGAAGATCTGTTTACTGTGTATCATAGCACTACAAGTAGAGACTACTTGCACTTAGGGTATTGTTAGAATATAGCTAGACATCCTTGATGAACAGACACTACACTAAACTAAGAACGAGAAGTCACCATGATCTAAGACCATCAGAACTGGAAATGTGTAAGAAGTGATTGTGTGAGGATAACTAAAACAGCCCGTATGTACGAAGTGTCAATCGAGCGTCCTACAGAACAAAAGACCCCGTGCCGGTGAAGTGATCTAAACATCGTCTTCGTTACCCGAGCATAAATGGACTTCGTACACACTGAATCATACGACCTCGTATTTACGAAGTCATCAAGTTCTGCACGGTCTAAAATTACATGACCTCGTATGTACGAAGTGGAACTATGTGTATCAAAATACTTCCATAAAGGTGTGCAGTTGATTACGAACCACTGATAAAATCCTTCAGATTGCGTGCTGATACCGACACTTACCAAGGAGTATAGTATGACGTCATTTCATAAGTACGATCTGATGTGGGGCTCAGCATCGGATAATATCGGTACGTACGATGTTATTTACATTGGCCGACCACAAACATCGTACACACGAAGTGAATCACCCATCCTCTGACTCCTACACGTGCGTCACAGGTCATACGTCATTTTAAGAAGGGATAAGCCTGCATAAACGTCCAATCTAATTGATATGTCGCAGAATATCAGACTTTGTCTCATTAAGATAGCTATAAAATGTAAAACACTTATATATAAATGTAATAATAGTCTCAATGGAGAGGGGATTGGAAAAAGATCAAGAGAAAGAGTTCTAGTGATTTCTAGTGTGATAAATTCTTAAAAACAGGTATAATATCTCTCTCACTGTTTCGCTTAGAAGAAAAGCAAAACAAAAGCTGCTCTGCCTGGTAAGCAATCATCATAGCTTCTAAAACTTTAGGTTTCCTTCATATAATAATAATAATAAAATAAAATAAAAAAAGTTTCCTATTTATTATTTACAGTAGTATTCTTATTATGTTTATATCTGTTTGAATACAAATGCTAATGTTATGCAACCAATTCTATGTAAAATGTATTTGAGCTTCATATAACCCTAAAAGACACCCGCTTGAAAGACTAAAATGGAGCTAAAGATAGAGTCTTTTTCATCAAGTGAGGATCTTTCAGGATTGAATGGAGGTAAGAGTGAGCGCATAATCACCAAGAAGTACATGTTGGCCCAAAAAATGGCAGAAAAGAATGGAGAGTTCCAACGGTTTAAGTCAAAACAAAAAGTGCTTATTAATAAACACCAATTGACAACTTCTGGGGCTTCGAGTTCAGGAATAACTATGGCAAAGGAATCCAAAGTGAATTACTCAACAACCAAGCTGCTTCTTAGTAATTCTTCTAAAGGGAAGGCAGTAATTAAGTGGGATAATGAAGTTGAACATCTTAGTGAGAGAATAAAGATTCTTGAAGAAGAAACAAAATCTATGAAGGAAACATTTTCTGTCTGTATTGAAGAAATAACAACTTTGATGAATGAGATACATGAGCAGTTTCACCTAATTATAGATTCCTCTCTCCAAGTTGTTCAGGTAAAAAGCACTTTTCCCTTAAGCCATTTTATCCCTCCTAAATTTTAAATTGAAATTTTATTGGGAAAATAACAAAACTAACACCCCCAAAAATTATAATAACAAAACTAGCACCCCTGTGTTCAATTAAAATTGAACGACGATAATTTGGACTCGTTCAATATTGAACGTTCAATATTATCCGTTCAATTAGAATTGAATGAAGATAATTACACCTATTTAATATTGAACGTTCAATATTTTACGTTCAAATTGAATATTGAACGTTCAATATTAAACGTTCAATTCTAATTGAACACAAGGGGATGCTAGTTTTGTTATTATAATTTTTAGGGGGTGCTATTTTTGGTAATTTCCCAATTTTATTTCAATATACATGAACAGGATGGGAAGACAGGAATAAGTTTATCAGAAATTTTATGCCCAGAGCCAAATCCATTCCTTGTCACCAGAGATATCAGAGCCACAGCCAATGATATGTTGAGACTCCAAGAACCTGTTAAAGCTATTAAATTACTATCAGATGCTTAATAGTTTACTCTTCAATTTTGATCCCAGAAAATTGTTAAACCAGATTAGAAGTGTAATACTATATATTCCATGAGAAATGAAATATGGGTTTCTTCCAAAGTGGATAATAAATAAATATAATTTTAATTGTGATGTTAATTATATTCAATTTTCCAATAGAATTAACTTTTTTTTTTTTTTTTCCCAAGTTAATTAATGGTTAATTAAACATCATCTAAGTGAAATTATACTTATTTACTTAAATTACAGTTGCGTATCATGGAACTTTTTGGAGTCTTAAAAGCAACGTGAATAGGTGACTTTTTGCTTTGTGCAGAGTTTACTTTCCACTTTTTTCTTTATTTTAAATCTAAGTTTTCAATCAGGTTGGTAAAATATATTATACATTTTTATAATGAATCTTGTAAACAAATACAATACAATGATATAAAATTACTATGAAAATTTTAATTTATATTTTAGTCAAGGTTTTTTTTTAATGTATTATTATGAAGGAAAAAAAACCAAAATATTACAATCACAAAATAATTCTAATCAAACATAAAAATAAATTTTTCATATCCTATTGTGTTATAATTTTAGCTTAAGTTGCTCCCTTAATTCATAATCATATGTTTCTATATTAAAGAATGCAAGTTACTAAGCAATTATTATTCACCTGTAATAAAATTTCATTTTTTTTATCTGTTTGTTTTAAAAAATAAATTAAGGATATTTAATAAATATAACACTCCTAAAATTTATAACAACAAAAGTAACACACCTAGTATTAATTCAATACTAACTCATATTTATTTTAATTTAAAAAAATTTAATATTTTTATTATTTTATATTCTAAGGATATTATTTTAATTAATTTTTCAAAAATTAATAAATGACTATTTTTTAGTAGAAGGGAAAAAAAGTTGCTTAGCAATTAACAGGTACAAAAAATTTTGATCAAAATATACATGCATAAATACTAAAATTTTTAACAATAATAATTGTATGTTAATATTAATCTACTATTAATTCTTATTTATTCTAACTAAAAAATAATATAAATTTTAAGGATATTATTTTACATAATTTTAAATTAGCAATTAACGGTTACAAAACAGTTCCATAAGAAATGTATTCGTGTAGACACATTTTTAGTAAGGGTGTGTAGGTAATATTTGAATTAACCGTAAATGTTTTAGTTAAAATTTTACTTCTAATAAATTTAAATTATTGATGTTATTAACGTATTTAATATTAATTTTTATTTTTTAAAAATTAATGGTCAAAATTTATCCATTTTACTGTATAATATTTACAACAATTATACACTATACTTTCTCTCATTAACCTTTTATAACTTGTTCTATTAATTCATTGTATTCTCGGTTTCTCCTAAGAATTAAATTATGTAAGAGACAAAGAACATTACTTTGTATTTTAAACCTATTTACTACATTATATTTTATTTGTGTTACTTGTTTTTTTTTTTTTTTTTCACAAGGCCCATTCATTTTTTTTTTTCCGAGGCGAAGTCCAAAGTATTTGGCCTTTTGATCGACTGAAGCTCTGATACCATGTAGAATTTTATAAGAACCATGAGTACTCTAATCTCAAAAGGTTAACCCAATGAGTAGAGATACTCATCTTTCTTATAAATTCTTTCATTATATTATCTTTTATCAATGTGGGACAATTATTCTAACATATTCAAGAATTTTTATAAATAAATAAAAAAAGAAAAAGAAAACACGCAGCGCAGCGCAGCTTAATTTATTAAAACCATCACAGGAAAAAAAGAAGAAGAATTTTTTTTAATCTACATAGGATCTTTTATCTTTTTCATTTCAAGACCTTAAATATGTTTTTCTCAACTTAGGACCCCTTATTAAAGGTCTTAAATTGGAAAAAATATATTTTTGAGGTCCCAAAATAGAATGTGATCTTCATTGAATTCTAAAAAGATAAAAATTCCTGGAAAAAAAAAAAAAAAGAAGCAAGTAAAGAAACAAAGAAAGAAAAAAAGGCAAATAACAAAATATAAAGCCCAGAGTGATGATAATAAAGAGGAGAGCTGTGGAAGCTGCTTAGACCATGGCTGCAGGCTGGTGATCTCCAAGATCATCATCAGAGGTTGGTGCTGGTGCAATCTTTAGGGCATCGTCATGGCTATGAAACATAGCAAGGCATGTAATTACCGAGAATGAAGCAAAGGCAATGCCTGATATTATTAGACTTGCTATTCCAATTCCCACCCACAGTTGGTTTTGTTTGTGAACATGTTTTAAACTATATATTAACTCTATTAATATTAAACCTAGGCATAAACATGCCATTAGCGCTAGTATAACTGACACTAATGCTAGAATTCTTGTTTTGTCTATGCCCTGCTCTGCCATTTGTTTTCAAAGACAAACCAAACAATTGCCTTCACTTTATGCTTTCTATTGGTTTTTTTTCTTTTTTTCCAAGCGAAAGAAATGTGTTATAAGGGGAAATTTTTAAAAAAGCAACGACGACTGAAAGTGCCTTCATTTTTAATATTTTATTATTGCTTATTTCTTTATAATTTCATAATGCCACATCTTTGTTTCCTGTTCTTCGAATACAATTTTTTATTTTTATTTTAAAAACTATATGTATCAAGTGATATGTGAGTTATTGATTAAATATAAAGTTAAAAATATTGAATGATTTAATGATTATAGAACTACTAATTAATACGGAATTAATTAAATTATTACACTTAAATTAATGCATGCGCAAAGAAGAAGAAGATTGTCTTCTAATAGATCTAGTTTTGGTAATAAAATGACATCTGATTTTTACCTATCATCTTATTTGATAAGATTATTTTAAATTATTTCTCTTACTATTATATTCACATCTAAACGTACCAAAATAATTAATATATATATATATATATATATAACAGAAGAGAAGATAATACATCGAAATTAAAATGTTACCTAGTATGTTACAACAATGGAATCCTTTAATTATTTTACATATCTATTAATCATAAACTAACACAAAAACTCAACTGCATACCAGTAATACTGCAAATATCCAATTACGTCATTCCTTTTTATATGAATATTTTATATTATAAGGATTAATCAATAATAATTATAATTCCATGATTAATGAAAAAAAAATTATATTATAAGAAATTAATCTTTTACTTTACCCCTTCAACAACCCATCCTTAAAATCTTGCAATCAAAAGCCTTTTCCTTCCGGAACGAAACAGCAACCAAACAATTAGACAGGCTTCTTTCGAGGGAGTTGAGAAAGTGAGAATCACATCCCAATACAAAGAGAGGATTCAACAAAAAGTATAAATAGAGAAGGATTAGACTTCCCCTCTGTAACCTCCAGAACCGAAGTAATCTTTTCTTGAGCTGGCAATAGCCATGCTTTTTTGATGCTCCAGTTTGGGGCAATCACGGATACGATGACCGAGTCCACCACAATAAGCACAGCCTTTAACACCACTTGCATTGGCAACTGCTTCCGCTTCTTCCATTGGATCATTAAGCTCAGCTAAGACAGGTGGTATCCTCTGTTTTGCTTCTTGTAAGAGGTGCTTCAAATCAAGAAGTGTTGTTTCACTCTGGTTCTTGTTTATAAATGTAGTAGCTATTCCTGTCTTTCCACATCTTCCAGTTCTTCCAATCCTGTGAACGTAGTTTTCAATTTCTGCTGGCATATCATAGTTAATGACATGTTGGATGTCAGGAAAATCCAACCCTTTTGACGCAACATCAGTGGCAACCAGGGATGTGGCAACCAGGACATCTTTCTTGCTCGACTTAAAGGCCGTAATGGCATACTCTCTGTCTTCCTGATCCTTGCCTCCATGAATGGCCACTGCTTCAACTCCCTTTAAGAGAAGATATTCATGAATGTCATCAACATCAGCTTTGTTTTCGCAAAATATCAGAACAGGAGGTGGAGTTTTTTGGAGGCATTCAAGAAGGTAAACTATCTTGGCCTCTTGTTTGACATATTCAACTTCTTGAATGACATCAAGATTGGCTGCTCCTGCCCTTCCTACATTAACTGTTACGGGCTTTACCAAAGCACTTCTAGCAAAATTCTGAATTTTGGTTGGCATGGTTGCAGAAAAAAGGAGAGTTTGTCGCTGCGCTTTAAAGTGGTCAAACACTTCTCTTACGTCATCTTCGAAGCCCAAATCTACCAATCTATCAGCCTCATCTAAAATTAGATACCTGCAGGAAGGTATTACATTGTATCAAAATATAAACCAAATAAGTTTGGCACTAAAATAAATTAATCCTGACGGACACAATATCTTTAAAGAGAACACGAAAGTCATCCTGAAAAAGTAGTCAACTGGATAAATAAGCCACATTATGCAGAAAAGAAAATGGCAAGTGGACAAATAAAATATGTTTCTGTTAGATGGATAACACACATAATATTACAACTTAACAGATTTTAATTGATCAACAGCTATCAGATGAGAAGATTCATGACCACCTCACATATAACTGTTACAATAGTATTGTTTACCGTAAGAGCATGGTCTTATTGAAATGCAATTAGTTAGAAAATTGTCACCAATAAGACAAATTTTGCTTAGAGGCATTATCATGCTCTTACTGAAATGCAATCACTTAGAAAATTGCCACCAATAGCACAAATTTTGCGTAGAGGCATTATTTGGACAAAATGTCATATATCAGTTTATAACTTAAATTCTACGCCTAGGAATTGGAAAATCTTTACCTGCAATTATCAAGATTCATTTTCTTTTTCGCCAACATATCCTTCAACCTCCCAGGAGTAGCAACAACTATGTGAACACCCTTCTTCACAACCTCCAGTTGTGATCGCATATCCACTCCACCAATACAGAGCAAGGGCCTGAGCTCTGGATATCCACCCTCCCTTAAAGGAATTAAAAACTCTTCCACCACTTCATAAGTCTGCCTGGCCAGTTCTCTGGATGGGCAAACAATCAGGCCAAATGGACCTTCTCCAGGAACAATTGGCATCATAATCTCCTCCTGCATTGCAATCATGATCAATGGAAGCACAAAAACCAGTGTCTTTCCCGATCCTGTAAATGCAATACCAATCATATCCCTTCCGGACAAGATCACAGGAAGACCTTGCACCTGAATTGGGGTTGGCTGAATAATTCCCTTGGCCATCAATTTCTTTAGAATTGGTTCAGGAAATCTCATACCCTTGAAATTTTTAATAGGTGGGGGTATTTCTTCACCATCAACTATGATGTGCCACCGCTTTCGGATCAAATCACTCTGCTTCTTTGACATCCTTCTGACAGGCAAAGGTGGCTTCCAACCAGTCAACAGAGGCTCTGTGTAAGTGATTCCCTTTGCCAGTTCACGAACAGACATTAAGGTTTTTCGATCTGATAAGTTCTCAATCATTTCTTTCTCCTGTTGAACCATCTGTTCAGTTGGACTAATCTCAGGAGCATCCCGCTTCAATTGTGATGCTTTCACAAGGAGACTAGGTTTAGCTTCAGCAGCTTTTAATTTCTCCAGCTCATCCTCCAGGGTGGAAGAATTACCCTTGCGCTGGAGAATTTTTTGAGCCTCCATTGCTCTCCGCTTTGCCACAGGCACATATTCAACACAATCATCTTCTTCTTCCATGCTTTCAGTACCTGTCAAAATCATTTGATCAAATATACATTCTTAAAGTCAAAAGCAAGAGCCTAATATTTACAGTAATTACTATATCTCACAATTTCCTAGCGATTACTCTTCGTTGAAAAATTCTGGACATGAACCAAAAAAATAGTGAAACCAAAGTAAAAAAAAAAAAAAAAACTATTTCTGCTTCATTACAAAATAAATTGTTCTTTTAAAGAAAACTGCATATTCAACTAAACAAATAATATGATGTTGAGCACGAAAAGCCAGCTATCAGTTTTCCAAAGCATCAAATCTTAACCAAAGAAATAGAAGCAAAACATCACATAACTTATAAATGAGAAGAGGTTTCTGCTCATTAATATACATACCAAAAAATACCACAAGACGAACACGCTATGAACCAATTTGATGACCAACAATCTTCAGTTTCCAATTTTTCTGTTAAAATTTAGAGTAAGGTACTATACAGGCTCCTTAAATTAGATTATTTGTATCTTTTAGTCTCTTAGATTAAAAATTATGTCATTTAATCTCTTAGCTATGGAAAATGAACCAACTCTAGACAATTTATATTATTGTAATGATTTTTTTATTAAAATATTGTTATTTCATGTCAAGTAACTAAAACACGATTAAAATACGAGTTTATAAAAAGGATAAAAGTGAAATTTAATATGAAATTGTTTGATAAAAAATCAACAACTACAATATTCAAACACAAAGTTATTTAAATATATATTTTAATTTTTAATAAAAATTAAAAATCAATAAAACATTAAAAATAAAGAAATTGCAATTAACAAATATTAAAATAAATATTTTGTAAAAAAAATTCATATTAGTTGTCAATTTACCATTGTTAAATACTCCTATTTTAATAACATTAATTCACTTGATAAAAAAAAAAAAATTAATAATAAAATTATTATAATAATATTATTTGTCCTTAATTGACCCCTTTAAATAATAATAATAATTTAATAGAAAAATTATTAATGTGATATAATTTGTTCTCAATTAGCCCTTTTTTCATAACTAAAAAAATAAATGATACCATTTATAATCAAAGGAACTTAATTTACAAGATTTTTATGGCAGTTTTTCTTTAAAATTTAAAACCTATCACTATTTTGTGCAACCAAACTCTTCAAATGAGAACATAATTAACCTATCAAAATCTTCCGGTGATAGTAGATAGATTAATTCCTCTTATGCTGAGAGATTCTACAGGTACTACGCTTCAAAAAGTTTTGCTTAGTATATCAATTAAGTGATCAACTAGTCATCAAAAGTATCCAATGCATAAGCTAATGAGCTAAGTGGTTTGATTTTGTAATGGGAGAAGGACACCAGCTGTCCCATATCTTTGGGTAAAGGAATGTTTTAATTCCATAGCTTTGAGTAAATAAATGCTTTAGTCTCATAACTTTAAAGAAATGTGCACTTTAATCTCATACATTTGGTGTAAAAAATGTATTCAAGTTTTTGGCCTTATCTTGCAGGTGACAACAGCGTCGAGTTGGCAGCGGAGAAAGACTCAGCATTCAGGCTAGCCGCCCATTTAGTACTTCCTGCTGAAGAAAAAAATTGAACCAAAGTACACTTTTTTTTTTTTAATGGGACTCAAGTACTCAAGTTAAAAACTACTGACTAAAGCATCCTAATTGTAAAAGCTATAGAACCCTGCGCCCCTCACCCTTTTATTAACCCCTTCCAAATATAACTAAAGTTCACAGGCCAAATTCAGAATTGATTCAATTCGCCTTGGACACTCGTCTTCAAAATGTATCTTAAATAATTAGCATTCAAATTCCAAGCAGACAAGACAGTAGAACATACTTATTCAATTCAACAAAGTTTTTAAATGAGATTCGGATTGCTATTTGAAATTAGTTTTCACTATTCATGCTCAAGCTCTGAGTTTTTAGATATTATCTGAACCTTGAATGACAGAAACATGAAGCTAAGCTTCGCGATTCTCAAACCTAGCCCGTATTCTACAAAGTGCAAAACATCAGTTTAATTCATTAACATCTTCCGAATTGTTTTACCCATTAATTTGAATATCAAAGAAAGTTATAGAATACAAGTAAATGACTCCAGGAAGTGAAAGAAGTTGAGATGCGCGACACAAAAACCAAATTAAAGCCACAATACATAAAAACGCTCTGGAATTACCTTTTCTGCTTGATTAGTTAAATGTTCAGCGACTCTTTGGAACGATGATTAGGGTTTCAAGAGATATGGACCACCACGAGTTCGATCAGACGAAAAGAAACCCCATTTTATTATACCGTGGGCGTTCCGGGAACCGGGATCGGTTTAATACAGTGGTACGAATGGAAGTTCGGATAAACTATGAAGGGTATAACAGTAATTACGGATAAGGCCCCTCGTTATTATGTAACACTTGGTCCAGAAACAAACTCAGTCTCTCATCTCATCTTCTCGTCCCAGTCCTCCACCACCACATTCGCGCTACTGTTTGGTACCTGAGAAAATGAACGCCAAATTCACATGAAATTCTCAAAATTTTCCTTCTTTTTCCCAAAATTTATAAGAACATCAACACTTAGATTCCTTCACACTCATCGGAACCCAATCATGGAAGTCGAAGTGAAACTCCGCCTACACGATTCAACTTCTCACCAAAAGCTCTCAGACTTGCTCTCACCTTTCCACACCAAAACCCTAGTACAAGAAAACGTATTTTTTGACGGCGTTAATGCCGAGCTGACCTCCAACCTCGCCGCACTTCGCCTCCGATTCTACAACGATAATTCCCACTGTGTCTTATCTCTCAAGGTCAAACCCGTCATTTCAAAAGGCATTAGCCGCGTTGAAGAGGTAGAGGAACCCTTCGACTTAATGGTTGGCCGAGCTTCCATCGCCGAGCCGTGGCGGTTGTTGTCAGTTGAGTCGTCGGAAATTTTGAAGCGAGTGAAGGAAGAGTTTGGAATTGGGGAAAAAGATGGTGGGTTGGTTTGTTTGGGTGGGTTTAGAAATGTGAGGGCTGTGTATAATTGGAAAGGTCTGAAATTGGAGCTTGATGAGACCAACTATGAGTTTGGGACTAGTTATGAATTGGAATGCGAGAGTTTGGACCCTGAAAGAGACAAGAAATTGTTAGAAGAATATTTGGTAGAAAATGAGATTCGGTACACTTATTCTCAAGTGTCCAAGTTCGCTGTGTTTCGATCTCAGAAATTGCCCGATTGACACAGTTATTTTAGAGTTTTTTACAGTGAAAAGAGACTATCTTCTTCTTCTTAAGATGATTACACTTGCTGAATCCTTATTTGTGAATTGACATTGTAATTGTTACAAGTTACAATGATAAGAAGAGTCCGAATGTGTGAATGTTTTGTTAAGGTTTCGATATTTGATGTCCTTAGAATTTGTTTAGCTGCTTTTGAAGCTTATTTTCATTGTGCAAATTATATTGCATTTGGACCCTTTTGTTGTGAATTTTTCCTGGCTGTTCATAAAATGGAAATGAGATTCAAGGAAGAACCAACAATATTTCTGCTTTTCTTTTGTTAATATTATTCCTAATGGATCTATTATTAAATGCATTTTTTTTCTTTTTGATAGTATCAATACTATTGATCCCATGTTTGATAATCACAATTGTGATATAATGCTATAGTATTTGTAATTTGATTGTGGTATATAAATTTAAAAATATCATTGAATTGTGTTTATTTCGTTGATATTTTTGAATTTTTTTTTCATTTCTTTTATACCACTCAACTCATAACAGTTTTATTTATATCATTATATTAGTCTCAACTCTCAGGCCTCTTGTAAATTTAATTTGTATTGTCACGTTGTTGAAAGAGAATAACAAAATGGTATAAATAGAGGCTTTTTCTAGTAGCATAAAGGGATGGGGAAAAAAATACAATTGTAATTTCGTAGGTTTGTGCTGTAACAAGAAGAAAGGGGCGTTGTTTTTCTTTAAGTAATTTAATGTGGAAGTGGAGGTTTTGAAGGCCAACAATGTTAATCATGTCTACTTTTTAGATGAAATAATATTATATATGTTTGAATTTGTTACTTGAGGTTAAAAAAAAAAAAATTATCTTTTAGATCAAACATCAGAACCGTCAAATAGTTATCAATTGGGTTTTGGGTCGATTTATCTATCATTCCTATAGTATGTTGGAAGAAGAAGACGGAAGAAATGCTTTATTTTATTTTATTTTCCTTATAAAGATAGAGGAAATTATTGTTAGTAACTTGGTATTTATGTAGCAAATAACTTTGTAATCTATTGATATATAGCACATTAATACAAAGTATAGATCTTAAATTCAAGACTTAAAAATATAAATATAGATATTAAATTTTATTAGAAAAAAAAAAAACCTTGGTATTAGCGTACTTCTTGGGTTAGAAATGGGAATTGGCTCCATTTTTATTTTATTACCTTTTGAGGTGGGGATTAAATTAGAAAATTTCTTAAGAAAAATATCAGATTTTTAGCATTTTACTATTAGGCCTGTGGTTGTCATTGGCTCTACAATATTAAAAAATAGAAATGTTAATCACCACTTTCACAAGTCTCCTAATTTACTATAATAGTATGAAAAATTTCCTTTCATGGCTTCTTTGCTATCTTGGAAGTTTAATAACTATTTCCAAGCCAAATTTAAAGTTAGACCTTTGTCATGCATGCATCTTATTTTAAAAGCTTTAATCTGGTAGTAACTTATGTCAATAAGAAAATTGCGTTCTACTTAAAAGAACGGTTTCTTGGTTGCTCTGTACATAACAAATAGTTATATATATATATATTAAATTGGATTCGATTTCAAACCTACAACTTGTGGGAAAAAGAGTTTGTGGGTCAAATGAAAAATGAAAAGACAGCATATATGAAAGTTGACAGCATACTACGAAAATTATATATGCATTGTGATCCCTCATATTTTCCAATCACCTTTGCTATAATTATTTGATCAAATTGTTCAAATCAAAATCATTAAACAATGTCTTTTAAAGCAAAATATAATAATAATAATTAAAATCAATAAATAATAAAGATTTATTTTCTACTTCCAAATCTCAAGATGAAAAAATAAAATAAACAATGGTTTCTAGACAATCTTAAAATGAAAAGAAACAACGAAAATTCATTTAATTCCTTTAAAGTTTGAAACTTTATAAAATGAATCTCGAAATCCTAAAAACGACATCACTGGCAAATCAAAAATCAAACGCTCATCCTCTCTAATATTGTTAAGACCAACCTTTTCGGTTATTCCCCGTTATTAAATTGCAAAGAAACGCACTAGAACTTTTGGTACTAGCTAGTTTTTCTTGCACTTATCGTAAAAATTCTCCACATAAGCCTCCAAATCTGTCGAAGCAACTTAATAGCATTAGATATGTTACTAGACAACAATATCCATATTAATGATAAAATTAATAATGACCAAAAAATCCATACAAGTGGCTGAAAGTTTTTTACTAGGTTAAGTAATTTTGAAGCCAATACAGTAATATTCCTTGGCACAAAGAAGACTATAATCAGAATAAACAAGTGAATGAGGCGTACCACAGTTTGTCATGCAGTAACAAATACAATCCGCAAGTAGCTTAGGGAAAATCATCCCCTTTTCTGCAAAATTTAGAGGCACAATGGCTACAAATTTTCATCCAGCCAAGGAAAATGAAACTATCAAGTGAAAGACTCAGAGGGAAATGGAGATGGCGAAGCAAAAAATGACAAGGAAAAGATGGCAAGAGATATGATTGAGGGCCAAGCATGTGGGATTGAAAGGGTTCTGCTTGTACTAGGCTAGGATAAAGCATCAATGTCGCCACATTCAGCAGACTCCTAGTTTTGATGCCCTCCATACCTCTCTTTCTCCCTTGTCCAGCATTCAGAAGCAAAGTGAAAAGTACACAAATCTGTACCTTTCTTAAAGGATGGGAAATTTGAGACTCTTCTTTCAGACTTCTCAGAATGCATCACGAATTCTTGTGAAACCGAAGTGCTCAAAAGATATGAAAATAGTTAAATAAGACTTTAATGTTACTATCATAAGCTAGCAGTTGGTATAAAATATAAACGTTTGTCTAGTAAAATGGTTTTTTGATGACTCAAAAAAACACAAGACACAAAAATAAATCAAACAAGATTGGTTAATATCTTCATGACACTCTTATGATAGATAGCTGTGAAATACATAATGTGAACTACAGAGCTGAAAAACCTGTTGTAAAAATCATTCAAGCTGCATGTACATGACTATGACTCATCCTCCGCTCCAAGTGATATAAAATGTAAAAGCATAAGTTCCACAAAACAATAGCGATCACAGCAAACAGCTTCGAAAACCCTTTTCTATTTCTTGTTTGTCTAAATTCTTCCCGATGAATACAATCTTGTTTATTCTTGGTTCATCTGCTCCCCAAATCCGATCGGGTGAACCTTCAAATATGTCATGAACGCCCTGTAACACGTCATTATTAGATTAATCAAAACAAATGCTTGTGATTTAGTGAGCAGCACGAATTCCGATCTAAAAGATGCAGGTGGGGGGAAAAATAAAAAGACTCTGCAGAGGACAGATACAGGACTGTAATGTCAAATTTTAAGAGATAAGCACCATGATTATCCTAGTTGCAGAAAGCTAGATCTAAAGCAATGTTTGGTTATCAATATCATAATATCAATTATCAAATGTTAGAACATTTATTCCTGACATATTGTAGGTATAAATATGGTAAATTAACATTGAAAACATAGATAATGCAATTAAACTTTTCTATTTCTTTTTCTTAAGAAAAGCTCCTATTACCAGATTCACATTTTAACTCACCTGAAATACAAATCTGTCATCCATACCCTGAACTGATAAGAGACCTTTCATCCTGTATATGTCTTCATTTCGTTCTATCAAGAGTGTGCCAAGCCATATATTAGCCTGAAATTTAAGCAAGTTAGAGGTCACTACCACACTTTTCACACATTTGTACATATTTGATAGAGTCTAAAAAGTAAAATATTATTCCTTCAAGCATGAAGCAACTATAGAGAAGTAATGCTCATCACGATTAGAAAGTATTTTAAAATATAAAACTCTATTCGAACCAACCTTCTCAAGATCCAAGTTTCCTTCACAAACTATACTGACAGAAGAAACACCGGGATCATGAGTATGGTCATGAGAGTGGTGGCCATCATGATGCTCTGCATGATTGACAGATGCAAAGATAAAAAGTTACACATCCACATAAAAGAAATAGCATCACTTACACAATACTGAAAATATATGAATAAGTTTGTCTTGTACTTTTACTTTTTTTAAGCACCAAGCACAAAAGATAATTGGGCCCAAGATGAGTATCTAGTGAAATTTACCATGCTGATGGTCATGTTCGTGATCATGATGGTCATCCTTTGCACCTTCATCATCAATGGCACTGTCTATCCTGGCAACATAAGAGAATATTAGCACAAGAGAAACAAACCCTAGAATTGCAGTGAAGGCAATTTTCAGATCAAAGAGTGAGCAATAATCCAAGGAAGAAAGGAATTATTAATCCCAGCAAAAAGGGAAATGGGATAACCTATCCAAATCAAAACCACCAACACCAAGAACATAATCCAAGTCAACTCTTCCAAATTCTGTTCGCTTCAATTGTGCCATTTGATTTATTTTCTATCATATTTGAGCACAATAATTAGGTTTGTGACAATTATTCATTGAACCATGTCTGAAAAAGAAAAAAGGAGCCGAATACCTACCCTTATGCGCTGGATCAGTGATGTAATTTCCGGTTCCCCAGCAAGATCAGTCTACAAGGACAAGAATCAATACATCAATTGGAAGATAGAACAAAACACCTCCCTCAACACTAGCGATCTCCTAGTATTAGCTTACAATTTTTTTTCCTTCTTCTTTGTAAGGTTGAAAATTGGAATGCATCCAAAATATGAAAAGCAGCTCTATGCATTAGGTACTTAAATATTCAAATCAATGCTGGGGCAAATCGTTAGTGTTTATTGGTAATGAAATCCATGACGGTAACAAATTAAGATAATTTTATCATAAATCCCTGGGGCAAATCGCTAGTGCTATTTTTCTCTCAAAAACAAGCTTTGCAGTTATGATTACCTTATTTACAATGATACGATCAGCATAAGCAATCTGCTCTACTGCTTCATTGACAACTCCTTCTGGCTTAACTTCATCCAGATGAAAGGTAGCATGTTTGGCATCAACTAAAGTAACAACACCATCTAACTTGACATCATTAAAAACCTGATCCTCAGCATAAAATGTCTGAATGATGGGTGCAGGGTTTGCCAGTCCTACAGTCAAACACAATGTATGGAAATATTAGTTGGCATACTATTTACACAACTAAGAGTCATTAAGATATAGCCTCTCATAGATGATGCATGAACAATTTCCTACCTGTAGTCTCTATCACGATATGATCAAATTTCCCTTTATTTCTGTTAACCAATTCAGCAATCATCCTCACAAGATCACCCCTCACAGTGCAGCAAAGACAGCCATTATTCAGCATAACTATATCTTCAGCGCCAGTAGTTTTCGCAGCAACTAAAGAACCATCAATGTCTACTTCACCGTACTGCAAAATCCATTAAAGGGAAAATTGAATAATAAATATAACTAATATTGATTCAACTAATCAACATGGGAACAGTAATTCCTTCCCATACCTCATTCTCAATAACTGCAATTCGCTTCCCATGCTCAGCAGTCAATATATGGTTAAGCAGTGTCGTCTGTTCCGTTTCATATGTAAAACAAATCCATCATTAATAAGACAAACCCAAGTAGTACTCGTCATTTTTACAAGTCATACCTAATATCGTATCAAATATAAATACAACTTCAAAGCCATTTCCAGGTAACAAGCTACTTTGGTTACAAAAATCACATTCAAATACCAAAGGGGGTTAAAAGGTAAAATTTCTAGATACTCCAGCCAATTGTAGTAAACAAATTTCTTCAAAATTTACCAAGACATCCTCTAAAATCAGAAAATGAAATAAAACAAAATGGACAATCGAAATTAAAATGCTTTCCATCATCGAAGAACCAGTACCTTCCCAGAGCCCAAGAAGCCGGTAATAATGGTAGCTGGAATCCGATTATCGGGAGGAATTATGGAGGATAAATCGGAGCCCTCAGTCTGATACGGCGTCGTTGTGGCTGTGGAAGCCACAGTGAACCTTCGCAAGCCTCTCTTGGGCTTAAAGAAGTTTACGGCCATGAGTCTGGAGCGAAACGGCGACGAAGAGAAGCTTACAGATGAGGAGCTGGGAATCTTTGAGAATGGGTTCAAACGCCGAGAAGTGAAGCCCATTGGGTTTGTAACGGAGTCTGCTGATACACAAGCCATGGCTCTGGTACTGAGCACGGTGAGTCGTGTGTTGTGGACTTTAAGGTGTTAGATAAGATAGATTTGCGAGGGAAAATAGAATATAACGCAATGGTTTTTGAGTTTATAGGTTGATTCCATTTCTGGACTGTTGAGCTTCACATTTAATTAAAGAGATTAGATTTTTATTTATAATTTTCGTTCTATCTACGACTACTCTCTTTTCATGCGCGTTAGGGGTGAACGCAGTTTAATTTTGTTTAATCTTTGTCTAAAATGTTTGTTAAATCAAAAACTAAAATTAATTTATAAAATAAAATTTTAAATCAACTTATATATACCAATTTAATAAATTTAGATTATGACTTGAATCTACTTATTTTTAAAATAAATTTAAATTATATTAAATATATAGTAATGTTGAATTAATAAATAAAATTTAATAATAATTAATAATTTAATTAAAAAAATTATATTTTTGCATTTAAACTATGATTTGCACCGATATTTTTAAATAAAAAATAATTTTAAAAAATAAATAAATTATTTAAAATTTGAGAATAATAAATAGTTTAAATTTTTATTAGTTATATTAAATATTTATAATAACATAAGTTACTTCACATTGTAAATTAACATAAAAAAAATTGACTAAAATTATATTATCATAAATATATATGATATGTGTAATATAAATATATAAAACTAAAAAAAATATGTGTGTATTAATCCTATATAAGTTAGTTCAGTTAAATATTAATTTGTAAATTTTAACTGATTCAATATAAAATATTTTTTGCAATTTTAACCTATTTAGATGTATAAGATATAAAAGGAGTTTGCCTGGTTTGAATTGGATAGATTAATTTATAGATTATTATGTTCATTAATTTTATTTTTTTTTGGCACTCCTTGTTTGGCAACATAATTTTAAAATTTGGACCGTCAACATGAGTAACCTAATGTCATATCTTATATTGATTTTGCCTAGCTATTCTTCTACTGCATATGACTTTATTCTAAATAAGTTTTCATTATTTTTTTATTTTAGTTAAATAAAATCACGTTTTATGATGTTTTGTCGACATCATCGAGAGCTATTATTCTACATAAATTTCTTTATTTTTTTTTATTTCTAGGGCAATGTTTCTATATATAAATTTTGTTTATTTAATTTTTGGCATATTTTTGTTATAGTTTAATTGTTTTTTTGTTTAAATATAATCTTTAAGTGTAGATCTAATATTTTTTTCCGTTAAAGATGATGTTATTTTAGAATCCCATGAAATCAATGAAATTTGTTGATGATAGTAATGTACTTATTGTAGCAATTCAAGTAAATAAAAAGTAATTAAATGAGATGAATATTGACAGCACTTAATGGTCAATTCAAAATGATGCTTGTGTTATAATATGTTAATCAATTTTAATTGATTATATAAGTAGAATTTTTTATATTTTTTAATTTAAATGAATGAATTTTATTTTTTAAAATAATGTCATATTAACCAATTGGAGAGGGGATAATTTTGTATTAATCCTATCAATCTAGTCGGATAGCATTTCATAATTATAAGAGAAGAAGATAAAAATACTTAAAATGACCAGACTTTTTTCTCTTTTTATTTTTTTTGCATTTAAAATTGTTTTACTATAATATGATTTGGCTTAAACTCATGATCAATGCATAATTTTTTGTTGGAGAGGTAAGAATTGTGAGTTTTGGAACTTAAAAGAGTGAGTAATTTAAAAAAACGAACAATACTTTTTACAAATCAAACTACCTCTGCTAAAACTCAACAATTGAGATTTCATCATAGTTTGTTCTACGATCTATAATACATCTCGATCATTTTTTTCTCATTCATCAATTTGATTTTCGATCATCTCTTCCAACTGTTTAAAATTCAAAACAATTGTTACTATCTTCTCGAATAACTAAATGAAACCAACTCATTCATATATGTTATTATTCATTTTCTTTGGATAAAGGCGGGGTCATGTCAAGAAGATGAGGGACGGGACAAGGTTAGGTCTGTTCTATGGTCACAAACGTGTTTTATGAATAGTTGTTGCTTTGGATGATCTCATTAAACCAAAACAATAGCTAACTATGAGTACGGGTTTAGGAATGATAATCGTGTGTCGTGTTAGCAGTATTTTTATTATGTTCGTGTTGGTATTGGGTTCGTTTTGTATTATTCATGTCGAGTTTTCATATCAGTTAATATATCAAAAAATTTACTCGACTTTTTTTCGTATTACCTATTTATAATAGTAAAAAATAACAAAATTTTTAAAAACATGAAAAAATTATTGATTAATTTTTACTAAAAAAAATTCGTGTCATGTCGTACTTAGTTCGTATTATCAAGTCGTGTCAGTAATTGCCACCTCTAGTACATTTGCCGTGTAATTTATGAAAACTTTAATTTCAATAGGATAATATTAATCTTTATTTAATTACATATTTTAGATTATAATTTAAGTTCATTTTATATCTCTAATTTTATGATGTTTGGTTTCTTACGAACATCCATTAAACTTTTTATTTTTCCAGAAATACTAACAATACAAGTGGAGGTCCATGTCAAATTCAAACCCCAATCCTCACAAACGTATCGGTGAACTAAGTTGTTGTAGGGAAGGCTCACCTTCATGCTCATAAACTTGCAATCGTACAAATATACTTGTTGAAAGAAAAAAAAAATATCGAGTCTAAGAGACACATTTAAGTGTCACAAAGTGCTCCACATTAATGAAGTATTTAAAACAAATTAAATAAATGAATAAATATGTGCTATTAAAGCCCTCGCGCCTTTATGAAGGAATTATCTAACCTTTTTGTGTTATTTTAAGGAGAATTTTAGGAGATATTTTGAATTTAAATTATTAAATTTAGGTGATATTTAATTCGTTTAATATAAAAATAATAATAATTATAATTATAATAGAATTAAATATAAAAAAATAATATTATTATAATAATATTTGTTTAAGTAGTGTAATTAAAATAAATAATAATATTAAAATAAAGATTATAAAATTATAAATGAAATAAAATTAAAAAATAAACTTTTTAATTACTAAAAGAGATATAATAAACAAAAAATCATAATTAATTATACAAATTATGAAAAAATAGAACATTATAGTGTATTCTTAAGAGTTGTAGGCGTAATAAAGATTACTGCTACTGCTGTAATCCCTTTATATTCCAATACAGAGTACAGTCAAACCAAACAAAGCAATACTCTAAATAATTTCTATTACTATTACGATTACGATTATTATCTATCAAATATACTTATGGCATGTTTAATTGACAGTAATCGTAATGGAAATCATTCAGGGTATTAATGTGTTTGGTTTAACTGTACTCTATAATATAATGTAAAGGGATTACAACAATAATAGTAATATTTATTACGCCTACAGTTCTCTGTAATTCTTATTACACCTTTAACCTTCTTTATTTTTCTTACAATTTGTATAATTATTTATAATATTTTTTTTTGCTAATTCTATCTTTTTTAGTAATAAAAAAAATTTATATTTTAATTTTATTTCATTTATAATTTTATAATATTCATTTTAATATTATTATTTATTTTGATTACACTGCTTAAATAAACATTATAATAAAATACTATTTTTTTACATTTAATTTCATTACAATTACTATTTCTATTATTTTTACATTTAATAAATCAAATATCACCTTAATGTTAACTTAGTGACAAAAAAAATAAGTTGTTATTATCTAATTAAATTTGAATCCATTTCATATATCAAAATATAATTATATTAAACTTTATTTTATTATCAATTAAATTATTCTCATATATAAAAGAAAAAAAAAGGAACAATTAAGAAAATACATAAACTATATAACATAAAAAATATTAATATTATACAAATTTATATATATTTTTTGCTACTTGCCCTTTATTTTTACATAAAATTTTAACATATGATATAATAATTGCAATTTTGTATATCATTGACGTTTTTCAATAAAATATAAGGGTAAAGCCAAACTAATGTGTTACTTCGTCAAGTTTTCATATTTTGTTTGTGTCTTGCACATGTTACTAATAATCCACATATGTTGACAAAGATTTCTGAAAAAATTAATAAATCAATTTGAATTATTACAATTTGCATACAAAAAAAAAATATATATGAATTTTTTTTAAATAATAATATTTTATATCGTTGGAAGTAATGATTAAATCTAAAAATATAAATATTATTATCAAATCATTAAGTTAACCACCAATTAATAATAAATAAATATAAAAAATGATATTTATGCATTATTTAAGACGATCGTAAATATTAAATAAATAAATAAAAAGAAACGTTGCGTGCAAACTATTCCAAAGACAAGCACCAATCAAGTGGGACCAGAGTCTCGCACAATAGATAAAGCCTAATGGCGGGACCCACAAGTTTGCCCTTTCCCGCTTATCTCTTAATCCGATGCACCTAACTAGAACCGTCTTCTCTGATCGCAACCATCCAAGTGTCTAATATCCAATGGTTCAGTTTCTAATTCGGTCGTACGCTTGCACTTTTTTCCAGTCTTCCTCAAAACCCTCACTTTCTTCCTTACTCTTCAATCCGTCTGTGGAAGTAATTTTGATTGATTGTTTCGCTCTTTTTGGGTATGAAATATAATCACTAACTCCTACAAAATTTAAAGTTTAAATTTTTTTAATCAGGTTTAATTACAGGTGAAGTTTTTGTTTTATTTCATTGATAAATTTCGATTAAGCTAAAAAAGCATCTCTCTTTTTTTACCTCCATAAATTATTTAACTGATTTGTTTTGCAACGATTTTTAGTATCTTGTGTCTCTTATTCATGCATTAATTTTTCTTTCTTTTCTCGTCTTTTTTTTTTTTTTGCTTGAAATTACTTGGGTGTGTTGTCAGTGGTGCTGGAAAACGAAAGCGTTATATGTATATAAAAATATATTTTTCCTATAATCTCGTATTTATATTTATTTTAGCTATTTAATTAACTTGTATTTGTTCTTCCATGGATATGCCTAATTATGCTTTATGTTTGCATAGATGAATTAAGACCTGCTGAAATTGCGCTAATTGTGATATTGTTGAGTATCAATTGGGATCTGGGACAACCAAAATTGCCGTTGAAGCTTTTTTAGGTTACTATATTGAGTTCTATTGATGAGATAGAAACATATGTTACCTAGCTCCCTTTGCAATATATCGTAACAACTTGCTCTGATTGAGGGGGTAATCGAGACTCTGTTGGGGAAGTACTAAATGCTAATGATAAAGATAATAACTTTAATACGAAAATGAAGAGACAGTTAATTGGATTCTGAGACCTGACTGATGTTTCAAGAAAATATGTTACACTTGAAGTGTAGACCTGCTTCAAAAATCATTTCAGTTTGTGTATGTGTCTACATTATATTGATATTTTATTTTAGTTGGAATGCTTCCTCTGTTATTTTGATTGGGTTATTTCTGTTTTGTGAGCTTATCATAATTAATTAATGATTTCTGTATCATCTATTAATAGTACCGGATTGTGTCTACTCTTGCAGGGTAAAATAGGGTCGATATATTAGTTCCTGCAATTGAAATGGATCAGAGTGCTGTTTTTCTGTACTTAATGTGACATGCTTTGACTCATTGGCCGCAAGATAATTTTTCGATGGGGGGAGCATGTTCTAGGAAGAGAGACCAACAAGAGGATGAAGATAATTTCAGTGGAGGCATGTCCAGGCTATACAGCAAAAGTGGGAGTTCAAAATGGTTGGCAACTTCATTCGCTCGGCCTGCTGCAGATTGTCAACGTGGAGCAGGGAAATGCCCATCCCTCATGGATTTGTGCATACGTAAAGTACTTGAGGTATCAAAAGTTTCCTCTGGATGGCTTAGTTTAAGTTCTTTTAATTGCATGATGCCTATTGCTGTTTTCTTCTTGCAGGATATTGATAGATACAGCAGCTTCTCTATGCTTCCGAGAGATATTAGTCAACAAATCTTTAATGAATTGGTGTATTCCGGACATTTAACTAATGTTTCTCTTGAAGCTTTTAGAGATTGTGCTCTGCAGGTAGCCTATTGTAGCTACTCCTCTATTTGTGTTTTTTATTTTGCTTGTCAATTTGTCTAGCTGATATAGAAGCTATTTTACGTATTTGTAGGATCTTCACTTGGGAGAATACCCTAGAGTGAATGATAATTGGATGGATGTCATCTCATCACAGGGTTGTTCTTTACTTTCAGTGGATGTTTCTGGATCAGGTGTCACTGACAATGGATTGGTTCATCTGAAAGATTGCACAAATCTGCAAGCATTAAATTTTAATTTTTGTGACTACATCTCGGACCATGGGCTGGGACATATCAACTGTAATCTTTTTCCCCTTGTCCTTATAAGAATTCTATTTTCTAATCAATTCTGTTTAAAATATTGACTTATTATTCTTTGGTTCTTCTTTTGGATAATGAATTAGATATATTTAAATGACATATACCCCTCTTGCGCGATTTTCACGACAGTTTCCGCACATTGCCCTTGTTCTTGCAACAGTTTTGGGCAATGCTCATATATATATTTTTTTGGTTATTGCTTGAGATTGAATTGTTGTCTCAGGTCTCTCTAATTTAACAAGTTTAAGTTTTCGACGAAACAATGCTATCACTGCTCAAGGTATGAGTGCCTTTGCTGGCTTAGTCAATTTGGTCAAGTTAGATCTGGAAAGATGTCCTGGGATTCACGATGGACTTGTTCATCTTAAAGGTATGGTCGCCTTTAAATGTACTTTCTCTTTGATGTTGATCCAGTACTTACCCTCTCATAGAATTGAGAATACCAGTTTTATCTTGTGCAATATTTTGGACATCCTTGATGTCTCTTACCTTCTGGTATATCTCAGTTTTCATTTTATATATTTATTTGAGTTCTTTGGCATGATTGAGAGCACCCATTTTCCTAGAGTAAGCATTTAGAGTAGTATTTTCTTTCGTAAAGTGGTTTCAGTGCTAATCTTTGTCTTGGAGCTCCCATAGTGTTGTGTTTACTGATAGTTCTAAATTTGTTTCTACATATTTAGTTATTGAGCTCTCAAGTGATGTTTATATAATCTGGCAGGATTAGCAAAGCTAGAATCTCTTAATATCAAATGGTGCAACTGTATTACAGATGCTGACTTGAAGCCTTTATCAGGTATCTTTAAATTGCCCAGTATTTCTGTTTGGAATACTAGAATTGCCTGACATTATGGATGACTGCTGGAATCTAGCAAAAAACAAAAAAAACAAAAAAACAAAATCAATATCAGCCCACCCCCTACAAGCTTTGTCTTTTAGGAAAAGTGGCAAACCAACACTTTTGACAGTACAATTATATTCCTGCTGGTGCTCTTTTTTGCTAATTTCTTACTAAACTGTCTTTCAGGGCTTACAAATTTGAAGGCATTACAAGTTTCCTGCAGTAAGGTTACTGACTGTGGCCTCTCTTACTTGAAAGGTAGTTATTTAGGTTATGTTTGGTTGGTATCGGAATGAAATTGAAAGTATGAATATTCCATTGTTCAGTTTTGACATTTAGGAGGTATAGGAAATACTCATTGCCACCATTTGAAGGAAAACTCTTTCCATAAAACGACATAGGTTATATTCCACTTTTACCATTCATATACATAAATTTTTTTTTTTTTTAAATTTTACCCTCATTTTGATTTCATTATTTATAATAATATTGATATTATTTTCATTCAATTCAATTCAACTCCATTGATATTAACATTCTCATTTCATTTCTATTCTACAAACCAAAACCTTAGAGTTGTATTCAAAATTTACATTTTCATTGTCGTAATGATGCATGTATTATTGTTAAAAATTTATGGTTTCATGATCATTTCCAATTATTTAAATAAATAAAAAGGAAAAAAGGTTATTAAGATTGTGAAAACTATTATATAGGTTACAGTGATCATTATTGCTCTATACTGTCGATAATTCTATTTCATGTTAGATCTGACTGACATCATGACATGTCCCTTGTCTCCAAATTGTATGACTTTTAATTTTAAATGCATTTGTTAGACTATATTCCTCATTTGCATTTCAACATATTTTTGTTTGCATCACAGGTCTTCACAAGCTTTCTCTATTGAACTTGGAGGGTTGCCCAGTTACAGCTTCATGTTTGGAATCTCTTTCAGGTTTGCCTTTCTTCAAGTGCTTCCCCTCTGTATCAAAACTAAAGAAAAATAACTAAATGCTGTTAATGTGTCATATGTGTATTCCTCTTTTTGTTTGTATGTGAACTTTCTTTCTGAAACTGGTTTCTGTTTGTGTATATATGGTTTCAGGTTTTTTTATTTTCCTATTGGTAAATATTTGAGAAAAAGGAATAAAGCCAAAGCAGTTCTCTCAATTTTCTAAAATACAGACTTAGGCAATCTTTTAATCTCACTTTCTTTGGTATGATATCTTACTTTTGCTCGTTTTCTATCAGCTCTTTCTGCATTACTGTATCTGAATCTTAGCAGATGTTTGCTGTCCGATGCTGGCTGTGAGAAGTTTTCTTGTAAGTAGTTCCATCTTCCTAGTCTTTAAGCCTTTCTAAGATACTTCTTGTGGAAATATCTTGGATATAGTTACTTAAGATGCCCCTATTTTTGCAGTTTTTATTAATCTTGAAAGCAACTTCCGACTAAAAGATGCTTTTTTTTATGCAGGTCTTGGAAACTTAAAAGTATTAAACTTGGCATTCAATGACATAACAGATGCTTGCTTGGTGCACTTGAAAGGTAGAGTCCTATTCACCCCCTTTTATCGATTTGATACTTTCTCTTTAGCTCTCCCTTTTTCTTTCCTTTTCCATCAGTGGAAGAGAAGATCCAATAATATAGATTTCCCTTCTTTTACTCATTATTAGAAAGCAATTATTTTACTTGCCTCGCAAACATGTCCAATCCAAGATGTAAATTATGCATTTTGGATAAATAATTTTGTTTGGCTTAATTACTCCATTAGTTTCCAAACTTTGAGAAAATTCACACATAGATCTCTAAACTTTTAAATCATACAATTTAGTCTTCAAACTTATAAAATTTTACACAGGTCACTAAATTTTTAAATTGTACAACTTGGTCCAAAAACTACTAAAATATATTTTTGTGAATCAAAATTATGGAATTTATGTGTAAAATTTTAATAGTTTAGGGACTAATAGTATGATTTAAAAGTTTAAGAGCCTATATTTTAAAAATTTAAGGACCAAATTGTACATTTAAAAGTTTAAGGGCCTATGTGTGAATTTAAGTAAAGTTTTAGGAATGATGGTATAGTTTTGCCATTTTGTTTTTGTAGTTGAAACGCGTGATCCTCTTTTTTCGTCACTATCATCATTTTTGTGTTTTTCTTTCTACCTTTAGAGAATCAACACAAGGAAAAATTGTTAATCTTGGACCTTGGTTCATTTGATGTATGGCCATTGCGTAAAGGAAACATGTAACTATTTTTAATTAATTTGATTTCAAGGGAAAAAGAAGTGGTTGAATATAGAATCTTTATAAGAATAGTGTTGTGTATTTTTCTATATACACATGCATAGGGATGAGCAAATAATCGATCAATTCGCTTAAATTAATAAATCCGATCCGATCTATCGGATTCGGGTCGGATTGAATTAACATATTTTATAGTCGGATCGGATTCGGATTGAAAAGTATACAATCTGTTCGAATTCGGATCAGATTCGGATTCACAGATTTTATAATCCGCTACAATCCGATCTGGACTGAATTACTATTAAAATTATAAATAAATGCATATTTATTTTTAATATGTTATATTTAAATATTATACATACCACAATTACATTAAGTTATTATTTTAGTTTTTAAAAAAATAAAAATGTTAAATTTTCTATAATAATTTAATAATATTAAACAGTATACTTTTTATTATTTTGATATATAAGTTGTGACTATAAATAAATAAATTTTACTAAAAAATATATCAATTTAAAATTTAAATGTTAGTATATATTATGTTTTATATATGATAATAATAAAAAATAAATTATAATCTCAATCCGACCTATCCGATCCGAAAAATTCGATATGTTCGGATTCGGATTGGTTCGGATTGACTACATTATCGGATTCGGATTCGGATTAGAAATCTTCAAATTTGCTTCGGATCGGATCGGATTGGATTCGGATTAGTGAAAAACAGACAGTTTCGATCCGTTGCTCACCCCTACACATGCATCTCTTCATTAATTCCCTTCTAGTCATAGGTTGTTACTTATTGGTTTTCTGTCTTCCATCTTCCTCTCTCTTCGTTTCCCTCCCGCGGGGGGTGGGGGGGGGGGGGGGGGGGGATTATTGATCTGAATGATATCTTTGGCCTTGCTTTGAGCAGGTTTGACAAAATTGGAGAGTTTGAACTTGGATTCTTGTAGGATTGGAGATGAAGGACTGGTTAACTTGACAGGTGCTAGTGGTAACTGGAAATTCATGATTACTTCTTTTTTTTTCCTTTTCCATATCACGATGGATGTACGTTTTTTGCATAATGATCTGAAAGCAGAAATATTTTTTTTGCTTCAATTGGCCTGTAATTTTGAACTCGTTTCATCAGCCAACCTGTAACACGGACGAAAAGTTTACTTTACCCCAAAATCCACCTAATAAGTGCTGATTTGACAAAGTTATGTTGAGGTTATAGGTTGCTGATGTTAACCATTTAATCTAATAAAGGACTATATTAGTCCAAATCTCTGGAAAGTTGGTGTTTTTCGCATAATTGCTATTTTTAGCTATTCCTGATGTTTGTATATTGATGATTTGGTGTTAGGTCTGAAGAATTTGAAATTTTTGGAGTTGTCTGATACAGATGTTGGAAGCAATGGACTTAGGCATTTATCTGGTTAGATATGTGCATCTGAACTTTTCTCCCTTTATTTCTTCTACACATGCACATATGTTTTATTGCGATTATATAGATACGGTTTGGCTAGATTTTCATACCACTAAAATTAGCCAAAAGTTGCTGATAATGCATTGTAGATAGTTTGAGAGATGATAAGCACATGAGAGGGGTTTTTATATGATTTTCATAGGAGGCGGCAATTTTTATTTTTTACTTTTAAAGTCAATAGATTTTAGAAGACTGTTGATCCATCTCAACGCACTTTATTTTATGGTAAGTCCTCTAGAGGGGAATAAATATGGTAGTTGTATATGGAACCATTACCAAATTTTAAAATCACCATCCAGTACTTGCAACTACTTAATATATGATATTTTTTTTAAGGATTTTATCTCATTACGTATTTTCTGTACTTTATTTTCGTTCTTTTTTCCGAGGAAGACAGATTAATTGCTGGCTTGTTTCGAACAGGTCTGGTTGGTCTTGAGAGCATAAACCTTTCATTCACTGCGATTACTGACAATGGTCTAAGGAAGCTGTCTGGACTCTCCTCTCTAAGATCACTAAATTTAGATACTCGTCAAATTACAGATTCTGGACTTGCAGCTCTCACAAGTAAGTATACTTACAAGAATATTACTTTTAGTGCATGGTTTGTGGGTGAGGTTTTGCACCTGAATAGATGAAGGTTCAAACCAGTTTTTTGTTGTTTAAGGATACACCAGTGCTTAATTATATCTTGCATTTTAAATTGAAAAATGTGACAACTTTCTTCTTCTAATCTCTTGAGCTCATTTCAGTTTTTTTTTTAATATCAATATAGTGGAGTTTTTAATTATATGTCTTCATGTAGAAGGGTAAAGAAAATAGAGCATTACTCTGTTACATAGACTCTGCATTTTTCCCCGCCGCACCGTGTAGACATGACACAACTGCTGGTGCTGGTGCTGGTGCTGGTGCTGGTGCTGGTGCCGGTGCGGGTGCGGCACGTGTTGGGTAAGCGAAAATAATTTTGGACTTGCTGTGCTCTGGTTGCAACTTGTGGGTGAAGGAAAAAGAGGGGTGTTGCAGAGCCACAATAAGAGGAGAGAAGTGAGAGGGCTAGAAGGAGACTCAAGCCATAAAACCCTAATGGAGAAGCATGAGGCTCTTGGAAGAATAAAAATGAAAATATGGGCTGGGTTATGTGGGCTGAACACGTAGAATTGATATTGGGCTTGCTGTTTTGTGAAGAAAATAACGGGCTTAGTATTAATAAACATAACCTATGTTAATTCAACTCGGACATGTCCCTTTGTACCGGCTTAGCACAACACCAACACCAAAACCAACACCGGTACGAGATGTGTTTGATATGGCTATTGAATTGGACTTGGCAATGCCATTATGGAAGAGGAGGCGAAGGAGAAATAAAGAGAAGACAACTATGAATGACTTTCAATGTTGGTTACAAGAAAGGAGTTGCTTCCACGAAACTAACATTAGGGCATCACTGGAAAAGTCACTTGAACTTACACTAGGTTTTCATATAAAACTTGGGATGGGCTTCTTTGCCAAGTAATTTGTGCTGGGCCTGGGCCTGGGCCTATTAATTTATACTGTTGGTCTTCTTTAAAAATGAGATTTGGTATTCATATGAACACACAAATTAGAGCCTGGACACAATCACACTTTTGAAAATCATTCGGACAAGAATCATCTAATAATTATATTTTAATTACAATTTAAATCTTAAGACTCTTATAAATATATATTTATCTATACAAATGTCTATATATCCCGTGTCAAAGTGTTTGTGTCAAAAAATTGGACACATATTCCCCATCATGTGTCTTAAAACGTGTGGACCTGTATTTGACACTTATTATCCGTGTTCCTGTGTCTAAAAATTCTATGAAGTGATGCATCTGACCTATGAACACATGCACCTGTTTTAGACCCTTTTTCTCTAGTCCATGTAGCATAGGAGCGCTGCCAGTTCATCACAGATGTTTAGGAGGAATGACTCATACCCAGAATTTGAGAATCATATGGGTTGTCATATGTAGGACAATAAAGTAGATGATACTTTTTAAATTTTTGCCTGTTAACAGGTTCTATGATTCTACCTATCTGGAAGAGTCCTTGCCCCTTGAAGGAATTCTGATTAGCATCTCTCACAGATGATTGGCAGTTCCTTGATCTAATGTCTCAAATCTTTTGCTTCATCTCCCCTTCTCTTCTCCCCTTTTCGAGTTTCTTGGTTGAGTCGAGAGGAGTTGGGAAAACTTATAATCTATAAAGCTTGGAGTAAATTATGTTAATATTTCTATGTTGTGCAGAAGTTGCATTTGAATATTCAGTTTCTCAGAGATAGTCAACTGTCTTGATTATAACTGCATATTAATGTTTTTTATTTGTGCTTGTCTCAATACAGCTTTGACTGGGTTAACACATCTGGATCTCTTTGGAGCTCGTATTACGGATTCTGGAACCAACTATTTACGAAGTATGTTACATAACTCTCTAGTGCTTCTTTACATCTTTGTAGATACGTATATGCATGAAATTCAGTTTCTAGTATTTCTGGACTTTCTTGTTTCATCACAAGCAAGCTTTCTGAAAACAGTATTAGAGTCTTCATCTTTTATAGATAGAATTGCATTAGCAGAATTATTTATAGATTCTTCGTCCAAGGAATTAAGTATTTATCACTTATCCATGTGCGACCTCTCTGAAGTCCTTTGAAATTTCTATAAACTTCTTGTAATGGAGGCGTTTGAATGTTAAATTAAAAATCTTAAACCACTGCTGTCCAGAAACATGCACATTTTGGAAAGAGTTACTAATGAAGTAAATCATCCTTACTAATCCCATACAAAAATTGTAGTTTTTATGTTTACAAATATTTATTTTGGGTATTTGGGTGATGAGGGATTCAAGTGATTTTTCTCCTATTATTTTGTCTGTACGATCAGACTTTAAGAACCTGAGGTCCTTGGAAATTTGTGGTGGTGGATTAACCGATGCTGGCGTAAGGAACATCAAGGATCTCTCATCCTTGACATTGTTGAATATATCTCAAAATTGCAACCTGACAGACAAATCGTTGGAGTTTATATCTGGTAACCCCCTGAACACCCACCTTATAGAATTTCCACTGCAAGCAAGATCAATTAAATCTTCTTACCATCCATGATTGATACAGGGCTAACAGGACTAGTCTCTCTAAATGTTTCAAATTCTCGTATAACGAGCTGGGGACTTCAGCATTTGAAAACTCTGAAGAATCTAAAGCAACTGACATTGGAGTCCTGCAAGGTGACAGCAAATGACATTAAGAAGCTTCAATATAATCACCTTCCTAATCTTGTTAACTTCCGACCTGAGTAGTACTTCTGGAGGTACTTGCTGGCTGGCTAGAAGAGTAAGCCGCTTTATGTATATAAGAATTATATATTTATGTCAGTATGGTTTCACTTGACCGTGGTTGGTTTTAAAATGGCTGGAACTGGTTAGTTACTAAAATAATATCTAAATATGCTTTATGGGAAGCTTTCTTTTGAATCGTACGCGGTGAAGAAAATGTGTATATAATGCTTCCGAGGCATGGATTTTCAGTGAACTTGTTATTTCAGAAGGAACATATTGTATATAGATTTGTGTTCTGATATCTGATGATTTGGAAACGCTTCATTATCCTAGCAAAAAGTGATTACATTTATTTTAATCAACTATGTGACGCAATTTTATGGGTGTAAAAGTGAGTGTAAATTTATGTATTTTTATATCACATTACTCGACACAAGAAATGCTAAAATCGCATGATTTTGCAACCAAACTATTTATATTGTTAACAGTACTCTTGTTGACATTAGCAAAAACAAATAATGATGTCATTAAATGTTAATTGACGAATGTTGAATTGTAAATTATTTTAACCACAGGAAAATAATGAGTAAAGCTAAATGTGTTCTTGTATATGGAATTGTGAAATAAAAAAGAATTTCAAAAGTAATCGGTATGATTTTCCTTGAATTATATCTATACCCTTGGTCCCCTTTTTTTAACTAAAAACTGAGAAGCCGGATTTAGAGGAGATGGCAAAGGGTTGTGAAAGTGATACAATTTTTTTTTTTGGATAAAAAAAATGCTAATAAATATGTGGAAAGGAAAATGCTAATAATCATTTAGCAAATCTCATTGTTCCAAACAAAACTAATGTGAATGGCCAACCACATTTGGACAGATATAAAAGCATAACGACATCAAACTTGAACTCCAATCTTTCAATTCAAACGCATTTACAAATTACAAATGTGATTAATTGTTCATTCTTTGAGAGTGTAGGTTCGAAACCCGACAATATTTATGGGTGGGTGTGTAATTTTTTCTAAAGAATGACATACTTCAAACTATTACACTTGCAAGGGTTTAGAGGTTATCCCTTGCCAATCCTCATCCAAATCCTCTAACTTCCACAGATTCCAGCTCCACAGTTGTCGATTCTCATTTGTCTCTCTCTAAATCGGCAACTCCAGCCACTTCATTTCAGCAATTGAAGAAGGTCTCTCATTTTCCATAACCACAAGCCTCTATTCTTATTTTTTTGTCCGATTTGTAGCTGTTGAAGATAGACTCATGAACCATCTTCTCCTTACCTATCATCTTCGTGTTTCTGCCTGATCATCAACGGTCCCTTCTTGCAAGCTCACAGTTCTGTCTTTTTTAGCATTGATTTTCAGCCTTCTTGGAGTTCTCTCGCCAAGTTTGTGCTGTAAATCTCTTTTCTTCTCTTAGTTGTTTCATGTGTGTTTCAATTGTGTGTCCTAGGTGTCTGTGATGGCTGCTCTGAATGTTGATGATGGAAGAGTTAGAGTAGTTGGAACTAATTCTGGAATTGAAAAGCTTAATTGTTCTAGAGTATGATTTTTTATATTTATTTATGCAATTTTGATATAGAAGAAGTGTGGTGGTTTGTTTGTGAAGGCTCTAGATCATTCTGTTGAGATCCTTGACCTTGAAGATGCTAGCGTAAAGGCCCAGAGTCTAGCTCTGTGGAACCTTAGCTAGCTAGTTTCTACCGCAAATCAAGTGTTAAGGATACTATTGGAATTGAACCTGTGCTCATTGATGTGATAATTTGATAGTTATTGGACGATTAAAACCATGTGAGGCCTTTAAAATTGTCAATTCTTTGCTCAGTGGGAGGTCTATAAGGGCGATATGAGCTACCTGCAACTAATTTGTGAATACCTTGCAACTGGTAAGAAGTTGAATATGCTTGATGCTAGCCATGGTAGAGTGGTGTGAGATCCAAGCAAACTCTTAGAGGTTTGGGCTTTAGTGATGTCTTCTTCGATTCTCCAACTGCAATTTCCTCTAAGAGATCGATCTTACTTCTTTATTGTGTGTTTTTTGCTCGAGTGTGCGTGGTGTCACAAACTTTTGGGATGTATGATCTCTTTTTTGGCCTGGTTTGTTATTGTTCTTAGTTTTGGCCAGGTGGTGCTGCCTTGTGGTTTGACATGATATTATTCAAGTGTGGATTGCTTTTCTATAGAATTGTTCTTGTTCATGCTCTTAGCTGGATGGTTAGCATAGAGTATGATTTGTGCTTTCTAAAATTCCACTTGTGTCTAATCTATTTCTAATGAGCTTGGGAGGTTTTCTATGTTTCTCCTTCGGAGAGCCGATTGTAGTGTTCTCTCGTGACTGAGTTTTTTGGTTAATCAAATATATCTTTGATGTCCCCAAAAAAAAAAAACTACAATCGCTTGCAGGAAAAAGATGTGCGGAGGAAGAGCTCTTCGGCAAGCCAAAGTTGTGATGCTCTTTTGCTCACACTTAAGAAAATTATGTAACTTGATATGTAAAACAACATTGATTTATATGTAAAACAACATTGATTAGGGCTTGCAAGTGTTGTTTATTGTCAGCTGTGGTTTACAGCTTCTATTGTGTTATAAATCATCTGGTAAATCGGGTGATATTATGGATATGTTGGACAATCTTCTTTTGAAGATTCTTAACAGTCGGTTAGGTGTTATTTTTGGGTATGTATTTCTGGATCTTTTGGGTAATTTATCCTTGACAGTTTTGAGAGCTGGTCGACACAATGAGCTATGCAACGCTTCGTATGTGTCACCTGTTAGTGATTCAGATTCACTTTTTCTCTCCTTCGGACGTAATTTTCGTTTTAGTTTGAGGTACCCTTTGGAGACTTTTATGTGTACTTGAGAATGGGTCTTACCCTGTAATGTAATCTTTGAAACTTGATTATCAATATACTATAATTACGATCAAAAAAAAAAAAAAAAAAAAAAGAGAGAGCAAATTAGACTTGAGAAAGTATTAGGAAATGGAGGATTAAATACTAACAAGTTTTACCTCACTGCTTAATCCATGTCCAATCTACATCTTTGCACATCGTTTCTTCAGTAAATTACAAATCATGTCATAATAACAAATAAACAAGGCCCCAACGCGTAAAATAAAAGTAACTACCTAACAGATTAAAATGGTCAGCAATCCAAGCATGTAAAAGAACTTGTGCTCTACCATCCAGTTTCATCATTTCGGAGGTTGATCTGAACCTCCACCACCTCCAACTGGAGTAGCTGGCAATATACTAGCTGAACCATTCTCAACAGGTGGAGGCACACCCCATTTGCCTTCAGATTCTAGGGGCTCAAACACATGAACTCCACCATCTGAAAGTCCCAAGGCAAATTGGTTTGGTTCTTGGGGATGGGCAGCAACTACAAGTGGCAATTGCAAACTGGAGCTGCTCAATATAGTTAAAAAAATAGTCCAAGATTAGAAGCAATTTTATTGACAAAGATTTGAGGAGATAAAAGTACCAATTTACCCCCACAAATCAATTCTAAGAGTAAAGACTGTCATTTCTGAAAATGATGAAGGTTGTTTAGAAGATTGCTAGCAAACAATTCTTCTGAAGTTACAAAATATATTAGTACCTGACACTAGAAGGAAGATAAGCAGTAGGATTTATACGACAACGCAGTCTGAGATGTGTGCTGCTAAATACACACACTGTTGCATCTAAAAAGCAGGCATATACGAGCTGGCTATCACATGAGAATGTTGCATGAGAGATTGGCGCAGTAGATTCTTGAGGGCACCACTAAAACACAAGAGAAGCTACATTAATATTATATTACTGGAACAAGTAATTTATTACTATTTTTAGTTGAGAATCAATCACATAAAACCACCAAGGAACTGGCCTGACAATATGTTCCCAAGCAAAAAAGGAAACTTTTTGTATTGTCTGTTTTTGTCATCATGTTGTAGATATAGGTTATCCGTTTTCTTAGTTTTGAGCTACAGAAAACAAAGACTCATTTTTCGTCTACCTGTTTTCTAAAATTGAAATCATAATTTCATAGCTGATATATTGGGAGAAATATCTCTACCAGTCAGAGTGAAACTTAAACATGTCGACGACATTTTAACCAGTGAAAGTGTGAAACTTAAGACTTCAAATCATAGAATGTTAAATCAGCTAATTTTCTAACATACAAGATAAAAGCAAACAAACCCAACATTTTATCATATGAACCAGAGAAAAAATGACATAAATACCTGCTTTACACATTCTAGCTTGTTTGCTTCGTAAATGGCAAGTTGAGTCTCATGAACAACCAAGAAGCGTATCTGGTCCAGATGGAATTGTACACGCGTATCTGACAGTGCCGATGGTGTTCTTCCAGATGGAATTTGCAAGAATCTGTTTCTCTGTTTTTCCCATCCATCACAGTTCCAAACACAAATCTGTAGGCAAGGCACCAAATTCAAGTAATCCACCAAATTAGCTTTTGTGAATTGCATTTTTTTTTTTATTTTTTATGAGTGAACCAAATATATATCATTTTAGCAATTGCTTTGTTTTTTTGGTTACATTTATCGATGGCAAAATGACAGAATTTCTACGAAGTTTGAAAATGATATACAATAAAGACAAAATTCTAACCAACATTTATCAATTCCAATTCCAACAAATAGCTGAACATCATATTGGGAATAAAGCCAAATAATAAAGACAATCATGGCACAAAACACTTTGAAATAATGACCTGAGAATCTGCACCAGATGAAACTAGAACACTCAATGCATGAGAAAAGGCAAGGCCAGTTATCCTCTTAGTATGTCCGTTCAGCTTGCTCGTTACCTGCATGAAGCAAATAGAGCTAAACAAGAAGCCATCCAAATGACAATAAGAGCAGATATATATTCAGAAAGTGTTGCCATACCTCATCAATGCGGACGTTGTATATCAGAATTGTTGAGTCATCCAAGCCAATAGCAATGATATTGTTATCTTGGGGATGGAAAGCAATAAATGTTGCCCCTGGTGGTGGAGGCATGAAAGTTGTTATTGTCTGCCCTTGTCATCAAGAAAATGAGATGAGATGGATAAAATACGAAGAAAACATCCAAAATCTACTAGACTTTTATATTTACCTTAAAAGTCATCCTATTGAAAAGAGAAATCTCTCCTCCAGATGCTGAAATAACATAAGAATCATTCTTGGAAAGCGCAAAGCAATGTACGGCATCTTCAGGATTAGAATCATTAACATCATTGGACATTAAAATGCCACTTGTTGGCTGCCATAGTTGAGGCGAGGCACTGGCAGTCGCCTGAAATGTAAAGCAAAAATGATTGTACTTCAACTATTCTAATTTATGGAGATTGTTTAGGTGATATTTATTGGAAATACTGGCATCTCCTAACCTTGCCAGTAGAATTACGTTTACTTGCCCGCCATTTCCATAAAAGATGAACGGCATTTGATGCTAATGCCAGAATAGCATTCCCTGAGTTTGTATAGATTAAACTTGCTATCTGTAATAATCAAGGCAAGGAGGATTAAAGGATTTTCCAATCACATTAAGTAGTTATAACCTAAAATTCACTTTTAAAACTCGTTTAGCATCCGTCATACCTTGTTCACTCTCATGTTTTCTTGAAGCCTCAAGGACTGACATTGAGAAGGTTCATTAATTTCTGTGAGCTTCCAAATCTTTGATTTTTCATTGGCTTCTTCCACTATTCTAGGTTTTATATCCATTAAGTTCCGGGCCTCTCCATTCTGAGAAGATTTAAAGTTGGTTATATAAAGATATAATCACACAAGCAGTAGTTAACAAGTCAAAAAAATGGGAGGAACATAAATATGTGAGATCAAAGGGTAATTGTAAACACCATATAAGAACATACCATCCCAGTAATAGCAGCACCAGAGGAACCTCTGTCTATCAATCCAACAGCACTTATAGCGGCTGTGATTGAGTTTATTGTTGGCTGGAACAGATATCTCACACATTAAGCATAACTAAAATTGCATCAAGGAAATACAAGAGTAAAAAAGCTAATAAGTCTACCTTCGCTTCAGCTTCAGATGTCCTTGATGCATCAAAAGAAAGATTCTCAAATGTGTGCAGTAACTGCATACCATCTGTATTTGCTAAAATTTTAATCCCATTTTCATTAGCAGAAACAGCTAAGATAGTGCCATCCTTGTTAAAACGGATACGGGGGCTTGCCTAGGAAGTAAAAAGACAAGTAATGAATGATAACTATTTTCAATGGTTATGTTCAAACTTAGCACAAAGTTAACAACATACTGGAAGGCCTCCATCAGCATCAACAGTTGTCAAGAGTTGAACAAAGTCCATATCCCAAAATTTAATAGAGAAATCATCACCAGCAGCCAAAAACCGGTTTTTCATTGTATCAAATTGCACAACACCCAAGGAACGTTTGCGGAACCCTTGATATGTTCGCTTTACAGCCCCTTCCATTTCATTCCATTCAACAATGAATGACTCCCCATCTTTACTTGTTCCACATGAGAAAAGCCTGCAAATCCATCATCCAAGAGAAGACGGAAAGGAAAAGAGGAAAGAACATCTTTAGCCCCACCATGCACCAAGAAATACAAAGGATAGTAGCCCCAATGAGATGGCTGAGAGTATTAACCTTGTACCATCTGCACTGTATGCCATGGTTGTGCACCAGCGCCCAGGTGCTTCATATTCAACTCGAGATCCCATATTATTATACAACCATGCTTTTATCTTTCCATCCAATGCTGTTGCAAAGATATACTACAACATAGAAGCACCAAAGATCACATCACACCATGCAAAGGCTCGGTTAGTTGTCTGGAAGGTAAAGCATGGCAAGCCTAGTACAGCAAATTACGACATACCGGAACGTTTTCCTTATAATGGGGGCAGACAGAATATACAGCAGCCTCATGACCCTTAAAGGTATATTTTTTTGCACCGGTAGCAGCATCCCATGCCTGAAACTCCAAAATCAATCAGGAAGAATGCCAAATTTACTACAATTAAACAACTTAAGGCAACATTAGTACCAACCTTGATAGTCTTGTCATCGCCACAAGTTATAACACAGAGTTGTTTGTTCGGATGTGAAAATGCTAGATCATTTACTCCACCAACATGAGCATCAATCTGGGTTGGAAATTTATGCCATCAAAATATAAATCTCAAAATAGCACAGCAAGACTGAAAACCTGGATACCATATGGCAATCTTACATACCTCCAGATGCTGTCTTACATCATCATTTCCATGATAAGAATATACTTGCACAATGTGCCTGGAATATGCAACACCTGACATTGGAATATAATGAACATGAAATAACGTATTTCATCCTAGAAATTGTTATAGGTTTATGTCACATTAACAGCAGGGTATAGAATTACAGTTTAGCTTACCAAATAAAGAACCATCAGGGCTCCAAGTTACACGGTTAACGGAAACACCAGGATCCTTCACTAAGGCAGTCTGAATTTAAAGAAATTTCAGTTTCAAGCACTAATATTAAGCCTATATAGTCCATGGTGAACTAAAGTAATGATAAGAAAAGGATAAACCTGTAGAGGCATTGAACATGCACTGAGATTCCATACTTTGAAGTTCTTCAAAACCAAACGCTCTCTAGATCCAACTTCCCACAACCCTATGTCCCCAACATTGGTACCAACTGAAGCATCAAAGAGCATCAAATGGTCGTTAAAAATAGGAAAAGAAGCATTCATCAAAGCATACAAAAATTTGCTGCTCTAGTTAAAGACAAACCAAGAAGTATTGTTTGCTGAACAGGATGAAAGTCCATGCTCATAGGGGATGAACCCTGATTCAGAGTCCGTGCAACAGTTTTCGGCAAGTCATCTGGTGCATTAAAAGCATGACCAAGACCATGAGGTTGTCCGCATGAATGATCTACAAAAAGAGTTTTAATGTCGGGATTTGGCCTAGGATTTTTGCAAAGCTGATGCTGCCAATTTAAGCTGCAATTCACGAAAGAAAATTGGCTCATTAGCATAAATAAGCAGATCACCACTGATAACAAACAGTAATGTGCTTGCCACAAGAAAGTTCCCCAAATCTTTAATGGCTGAACCTCTAACATGCTTGTTTTACTGATTATCAATTGTGATAGATATCAGAATTCCAAGAAAAAACAGTACTCAGTCAAACACATTCGATGGCAAAAATCTAGCTCAAAATATATGGTAAATACTACAACAATATATGTGAAAATTCTTTAGAATAAATGAACCAAGTCCAAACAAAATTCCAGCAGTAGAATAAGATCACTGAGTGACCAGAGCACTACCCCTTGGATATGGTGAAATGAATACACAGCAAAAAGCTACACAAACTAAATGTTTCATCCTAAGAGAAATTACCTTTGATTAATGAGGGTCCTCAGCCTTGAATTTTTAAGGTTTGGGAACTGCAATTTATCACAGAATAAGGGATTTTCCTCAATCAGCTTCTTGAGCTCAACTAACATGATTGCCCTGGCAGACTTGTTGTCTCCATACTTGGATAGTTGTTCATTCTCCCTATAATTCATCAAAAGACACCAAAGCTTCATATGCTACAATATTCTATTAAAGCTAGAATTACCTTAAAAAATCTCATACCTAAAATTTTCCAACGTCAGAAGTTGAGTGATCTCCTTAAAGAGTTCTTCATTAAACGAGGAAAAAACTTTTAAATCCTTCACTAATACTTCCCCAGCCTTGGGAAGATCATGCCTATAAAAAATCAAACATTTCAATATAAATGCAACTATTAGTCAGAAACAGACAAAATTTTCCTATTGACGAGAAAAATGAACTTGAAATTGGGAAAAAAAATAAAATTGAAATTGAAAGCTTACTTATCCAAGGCCTCAAGATATTTCTGCTTCCTTATCTCAAAAAAGATTTTCATTGAGTATCGATTGTCGTCTACTTTGGTAAACCCAGAGAGGTATCTCTCCACTTCATCCCAATTACCATTATGCACCTCATCCTCAAAATACTTCATATTAAAGTAAAACCCAGATTCCTGTTCTAGCCTGTTTAAGTTAATGAAATTGAAGAGGCAAAATTAATTAATAATTAATAAATAAAAAAAACAAAAACAAAATATTAGCGAATTTACAAATTAAAAAATAACAAAATTAAAATACTAACTTGTGAACAGTCTCTTTTAACTTTTCCTCATCTAGAAACTGTAAGATCAGAAACACAATCTCTCTACTGAGCGAGGACATCTCGACCGGCGTCTTCTCTTGCATAGAAATATCACCAATAATATAACTAGATCTATAAACAAAATGAAAAGGCTAACATAAATTCCAGAAGGGTCAGGTGTAATTAGCTCATAAATTCCAAAGCTCGAAAGAAATGGAAACTAAAATTGAAAAATACGCATACCCACAAGGCCACAACTAGATCGTTAAACAGAAAATAATTTTGCAAGTTATTATTAAATATTTCAAATACACCGACATAAAGGGAGATAATTTCGAGGTTAAAAAAGTGATAAATAAATAAATTTATCTTTTTTCCCTTAGGAGGATCAAAGAGACGAAGAAAGAAAAGCAGCTTTAAACCCATAAGGAATCGAAGATACAAAAGAGGAAGGTATAAATGACCAAAGACAAAATTCAAAAGGAAAACACAAAACAAAACAAAAAAAAAGTCAAGAAAAATAAATGAAAGAAAAAAACTTAAATAGATTCTGAAAATACAGGGCATGAGAGAGAAAGGAAGAAAGCTCTAACCTTCAGGTACAAATCAGAGCAAAATGAAGAAAAAGATGGAGCGAGCTCAGAGACGAACTTACTCTCTCTATAGACTCATCAAAAGTAAACCCTTTTTCTCTCTAGATATAGAAATGCTTATCGTATGTTCTTATTTATGTATGGGATACATCAAAACTGGCAGAATTGGTGATTTTATAGGAGGAGACGACTGATAAAGAAAATGATAAGGCCACGGATCTATCAAGCAAAAATTACCGATACGTCGTGTTTATAAGAAACCGTACTTATAGATAAGGACAGAAAAAAATGTCCCACTTAGCCGGCTACGCCTTCGAGTTAACCGGCGCGGAATCTCTAGCTGACAGCTGTTCCTCGGCTTAAAGAGGTAGAGTTTTTAAGCAGTACGGTCATGTCCGCTCTTGATTGGTTAAACATGTTCTTCAAGCACGAATTTTAATGGAAAGTCTTATAATTAAATATGTGTAAGTCAAAAATATTTATGAAACATTATGTTTTGAATGGGGGTGAAGATACGAAAGGTTTTCCATATTCTATTTTATTAGATTTTAAAGTTAAAAGATTAAATTAAACGGTTTATATTTAGAGCATCTCGTGTAGAAGTGTCAAAAAGGGTCGGTCTGATCCGATACAATCCAGTCTGTTAAATTAACGTGCCGTGTCGGCCTTTAACTCGTTAGTTAGCTTACCGTACCTTCATTTTTAACCCGTGAACTTTGATGTGCCGTGCTGTGTCCTGCCCATGACTTATTTATTTTATTTTTATTATATATTTATTTAATTATTTAATTAAAAATTATTAATAATGCTTTAAAAAATTAAAAATAAGTCAAAAAATTCATTAGATTATGTCCAATTTTATTTAAATATAAAAAAATTATTTATTTATTAGTATTTTTTTAAAATTAATTTTTAAAATAATATGGCTTTGCGTGCTGTGCCGGGTCGACACGTTAAGGGCTATAGGCTATGAGCCGTGCTGTGCTACTCCTTTTGGCTAACGGTCTGTGCCGTGTTGTGCCAAATATCTGGTAGGCTGTGCTGTATCGGCCTATTTGACACCCCTAATCTCGTGTGACTAAAAAGGATGTGAAAATTACTTAGAAAGCAATCTTTGCTCCTCTCACATCCCCCAAGTAATGACAAGTTTTCTCGAACGGTTACCTTTAAAATTTTCCCCAAATTTTGAAGAGTATTACAGTTTATGCCACAGCCACACTCTTTTTTGCTTAGTGATGCAAAATTTATTACATCACATGATAAAGCATAATGACAATATAATCTTCTTAAATTTTCAGATTTATTACGATAAATTAGAATGATTAATAACAACGATATAAAATGGGTTATTTCATGTCATTTTACATCTTATTTAATATCCTTAAACAACTCATAATATAATATTAGATGTAGAGCCATGGTGATCCGTTTGTGTTATTTATATCGATTGATTTCTTAGTTTATAAGTGGTATTATTTTATTTATTAATTTTTTAAAAAGTGAACTAATTAAAAACAAAATACATAATTTTAATAAAATTAAAAATAAATTTTATATCAAAAATATTAAAATAATATAATTTATTCTTAATTGAACTCTTAAAAAATAAAAATTTAGTTAAAAAATCATTAAAATTATTTGTCCTTAATTAGCCTTATAAAACTAAGGACCAAATAACACAACTTATAATCTAATAAATCAAATGATATAATCTGAAGAATCTTCATAAAATTTTTTCTTTTATAATATTATTTTATCTCATTTAAATATTATATCATCTTATCTAATTTCACTTAGATTGTATCGCTAATATGATATAATTAACTATAAACATAAAATTTTATTATTTTTTTATTAAATTTTTATATCGAAAATAATCATGTACTATACTCACATAAGTAAGACAATGATATGAGTTTTAAAAATTTGAATTTTTAATTAATGATATATGGTTTGAAATTTGTTAGGAGTGTAATCTAATTTGGTTTATTAGGCATTAAGGAATCTTAAATTATATATTACGATTATAAGTGGGCTTATGATCAGACTGATGGAGTGTGTGATGTGTCTCTGTCAAAGCTTTCAGCAAAAATAACTTGGATTATGAATAGAAATTAGTATTTTCATAACTAGCAAAATCAGTAACAAAACTGTGCGTTTTTATTATCCATAATTTATGTAGATTACATTAATACCCTTTAGGTCTAACAAACAACTACAAACAAACTAGAAAATAGATTTGCCGCGTTATTATGCTTTCACCATCGCCCTTTTTTATGTGATATATAGAATCAACAGAATCAACATATAAAAAGATTGATTTTCACACGATATTGTCTCGCAACAAAAGATTGATTTCGCAAACAGGAAGAAAATCAAATTTTACAATTCTTGCAGGAATTATAATCCAAAATCTGGAAGAGACATCTTCAACTAGTAAGATTCATCGACTTCCTATTCATTAATCTTGTTATAGGAATTACTTTTGCATACGTAACAAGTAATTTTGATTGCAAGAATTACTTGTTACGTATGCAAAAATTGAATGTATATATTTGTATATGTAATCCATTCAATAATCTTGTTCTACCAATACCTTCCTGTGTTAATCTGCTTCATTAATCATGTACCAGAAATCTTACTACAAACTGGTATAAACGGGTTTACATACTATGTAACACATTTTACATACTGTGTAAACTCTGTTTACATAATATGTAAACAAATTACGTTGTATAGTATGTAATATATAACTTGTTACATTATATGTAAACCAGTTTACATACTATATAAACATATGCAACATTTTTTAGATAGTGTAACATAGTTTTAGATAGTATGTACATTGTGCAACACAGTATGTAAATTCGTTACATAGTATGTAAACTCGTTACAAGTAGAAGCTGTAGATAGTTACATAGTATGTAAACCAGTTTACATACTATGTAAACTCGTTACATGTAGAAGCTGTAGATAATTACATAGTATGTAAACCAGTTTACAAGATTATGTACATTAGTTACATACTATGTAAACTCTGTTACATACTAGGTAAATCATTACCTGTTGTATGTAAACTGATTTACATAGTATGTAAACTAATGTACATAATCTTGTAACTCTTGTTACATACCTGTTACTCTTATATGCAAATTGGTATAACTGTTAAATATATTATTAGATAGTGTTTACATACCAATTTGTAGTAAGATCTCTTGTATGTAAACATATGCATGCAACAGTTTTAGATAGTGTTATCGTGTACACGATACTTTTACATACTACGTAAGAGAATTTACATATTATGTAAATAGTTTACAAACCATGTTGCAGTTTGCACTCCTGTTTGCAAATAGGTATGTAAACTAATTACATACCAGTTTGCATACTATGTAATTTTGTTACATAGTATGTAACCTTTTTACATACCTGTTTTGTATTTATCATTGTAATATACCATTTTACATACCTGTTTTGTACTTATCATTGTAATATATAACAGGTGACCTAAAGTTTGGAACACTACTTATCCATAGTGGGAAATAGATATTTGAAAATGGAGAGGATACCTATGTAAATGGCATTCCAAAGGGAATATGTATAAGAAAAGATGTGACCATGTTGCAATTGAAAGAAGAAATATGTTCTGCTTTACATTATGAAGGAGATGTCAACATCAAAATAAAGTGTAAGGGTATTCATATAGCTTTAACTATTGTGGATGATAGGGATGTGGAATACTTCCTGAAAGTTAATGTAGGCCAACAATCTGAGGAATATAACAAATTGTATGTAGTACATACAAAAAAGCAATCATCCCAATTTTTGATAAGTCAAACTTCAAGTGCATAATTTGTAACTGCAGATACAGATACAGAAATTGAAATTGACTCGACAACATATTCAGAAAATGATGAAGGCTTATATAATGGAAAAGTGTATAAGAGTAAGGAAGAACTCAAGTTATATGTCTCAACATTAGCCATAAATAGAAGATTTTATTACAAAGTTAGCAATTCCAACAAGAAAACCATAAGAATGAAATGCAAGGATGATAGGTGTCAATAGAAGCTTGCAGCAAACAAAATTGGTGAATCTAATGCATTCAAGGTAACAGCTTATGTCGAAGATCATACATGTTCAAAAATTTATAAAGATCAGCATGGAAAACATGCTACTTATAAATACGTAGCCAAAAACATCAAAGACATTTACAGAGATACCAGTCGGCAATTAAGACCCAAAGATATCATTTCTGACATCAAGAGCAAAACTGGTGTACAAATCACATACAAGAGGGCAATTATGGGAAAAAGAGAAGCAATAAGAAATGTTAGGGGCGATCCAAAGAATTCGTACATGAAACTTCCAGGATTCTTCTACATGTTGGAAGAGGCTAACCAAGGTTCTTACACAGAGATTAAAACAAACATTGACTCCAACTTCAAATACGGATTCATGGCAATAGGTGCATACATTAATGGGTTCATAAATTATATGAGACCTATAATAGTTGTAGATGGAACATTTCTAAAGGAAAAACAAGGAGGAGTATTACTTGTTGCTGTAACAAAGGATGGGAACAACCAAGTATGAGGTTATATTTTCAATTACATACTGTGTAAATCAGTTTACAAACGAGTTTACATACTATGTAAACCATTACCTCCTTGTATGTAAACTAATGTATATAATATGTAAACGGATGTACATACTATATAAACTAATGTACATATTATGTAAACTGATTTATATACTGTGTAAACTGGTTTACATACTACAAGTAATGATTTACATAGTATGTAAAAGAGTTTACTCAGTATGTAAACCAGTTTACACAGTATGTGAACTGATTTACATAGTATATAAACTAATTTACATACTATGTAACAGAGTTTACATACAACAGATAATGGTTTACATAGTATGTAAACTTTGTTACATACTATGTAAACGAATGTACATAGTATGTAAACCCGTTTACATACTATGTAAACCCGTTTACATACTATGTAAACTGTTTACAAATGAAAATACTAATAGTTAAATATATTATGTAATGTAGATTTACCCCATTGTATTTGGAGTAGTGGATGGGGAAATCACAAAAGCATGAAAATGGTTCTTTAGAAGACTAAAAATGCTTATTAGAGAAAGGAAAAATTTGGTCATAATCTCAGACAGAAGTCCAGCTATAAAATCAGCAATCAATATTGTATTTGAAAACAAGGCACACCATTGTTATTGCTACTATCACATGAAACAAAACCTTGTGACTAATTTCCATAACAAAGCAGTTAACAAATACTTCAAGCTAGCATCCTATGCCTACAATGAAGATGAGTTCAACAAGAATGCAAATATGATATATGAGGCATCCAAAGGAGTAATGAAATACTTACTAAAAGCTAATTTGTCTACATGGGCAAGGATCAAATGTCCAACACCAACAACAATGTATGATTTCATGACATCAAACAATGCTGAACACATAAATTCAGTTTTGAGACATGCTAAAGACACCCCTGTTACATACTTATTGGGAGAAGTACGAGATATGATCCAAAATTGGTTTGCAAAAAGAAGAATAGTTGCAACAGGGATGGGGATACTTACAAAATGGGTAGAAGATAAGATTGCAAAAAGAAAAATCAAAGCAGAACAAATGCAAGTGGTCGACATTAGCAACCGTATATCACAAGTCAAAATAGAAAATGATAGTTACATTGTACAACTTGAAGCTAAAACATGTAGTTGTGGTAAGTTTCAAGCACTACAAATACCTTGTACACATGCAATTGCAACATGCATGATAAGGAAGCAACCAATAGAATCCATGTGCTCAATATACTACCACACAAGCACCTTGCAATTTGCTTATGAAGCTCCAATATACCCAATAGAACACGAAAGCAAGTGGAACTTATCAACTTCAATAAGAGATGTCTTAGTGTTGGCACCAATTGTACAGGCAAGTGATGTCATGTCACAAGAGAAATCAATAGGAAGGTTAAAGAAGAAAAGAATGCCTTCATTTGTGAGTTTCAAGAATTAAAAAAGGCAGCCAAAAGAAACAAGTCTAAAAAAACAACAAAAGTCAAATAAGACTTTCCTTTTGTATTTTAGGTCTTACTATTCCTCACGATTATTACATACATTTTAAAACTATGTAATAAATTTTTACATGATACAATGATTTCAATTTCTTCTTTCCGTGATATGTTTTATATTGTTATTATTAAAAAGTTATATTATTACATATCAAAATAATAAATAGGTATTCACATATTATGCATACTAATGTTATATAGTATGTAACAAGTATTTACATACTATGTAAATTCAATTACACAGTATGTAAACTCATTTACATAGTATGTACATTAGTTACATAGTATGTAAACCCATTTACATAGTATGTACATTAGTTTACATATTGTGTAAATTAGTTTACATACAACAGGTAATAGTTTACCTAGTATGTAAACGGGTTTACATACTATGTAAACGGCTTTACATACTATATTTTATGTATTACATACTTAAGCCGAATCATGAAACCTAAACAAAAGTGGTTGCTTCCTTATCATGCATGTTGCAATTGCATGGTGGTGTATGTAACACTTATACATATATGTGCAAAATATGCTGCCTCTTGTCATTCAACACAGTAAACTATGTACAACATTATCCACAAATGAAATTAATATATTTCAAATGAATATTATCATTACATAAAAAATGAATATAACATATATTTCAAATGAATATTAACACTATCTAAAATTAATATGCTGGATCTAGCATACCATCATTACAAAAAAATTGGATACAATACCTACTTCTAATTTTTATAATAGGAATAGAACCAATCATGTCCAGTGTCCATCCACGAATAAGAAATTCAGCAAACTTCAAGCACCAAACACCACAGTCATGACTGCACATTTAAAAAATGAGTAAACAAACAGTATCAAAAGTTCAAAATTAAAAAACAGACAAAGAGAAAAAGTATAGGTATTTACTTGTTAGTTTGCTTGGGGACACCCTCAACAACAAAAATAGGCCAAGCTACATAAGGATCAGGTTGACAATCTTTGCCATAACCATGGTATCCAATCGTGTAGAGCAAACTTGGAATAATAACTCCTAAATGACTACATTTTTCTTTCACATTGGGTGTATTCATTGAATCATAAATTTTAATAAATCTTTTATCTAAATAAATTACACAACACACCCAATGGTTACCATCAACATTAACTGGAACATATAACTTCTCCAATTCCTTCCAGTCCTTAGCCCATTGCTCAACCAAAGAAGGTGCACCAGTAGCAAACTCAAACAAATATTGGTCAGCACTAATTACAATATACTGTAGATTTCCTTGACACTCAGAAACTAATCTCGAACATTCCTCCTACAAAAAAAAAAAAAAACAACATCAGTTACCCATTACCTGTTGTATGTAAACTCGTTTCAATAGTATGTAAACTGGTAAACTCGTTACAAGTAGAAGCTGTAGACTGGTAAACTCGTTACAAGTAAAAGCTGTAGATAGTTACATAGTATGTAAACTCGTTACATAGTATGTAACTCTGTTACATATTCAAGGTGAGTATTGTTCAGAGTTTACATACTATGTAACAAGTTTACATACACTGAACAATACAAAAAAAAAAGATTATAAATCATACACTGAACAATGTCTCTAGAGTAGTATAGGGCTTCAAACCAAAAGTGGATACCTAACCCTCCATGCTCGAATCTCATATAAAATGGCATTCATATGTTGCAACAAAGCCGGTAAATTCATGAGTAATAATAAATAAAGTAAATGCTATAAAATATATTGGTTGACAACAAATTACTAAATAGGTTAAAAATAAAACATTTAAAACTTATTGTACTATGTAAATTTCTAGCTCCACTTTTCAATGGAGCAAAGAAATACTCATTACCAACAGCCAGGTCACGATACTGAAGTTTAATAGGTTTACTACAAATAATAGCAAAAATTAAAAAAGTTGTCAAAAATCCAAAATAATAATAATAATAATGCAAACAGAGTTTAAATAAATAAATAAATATACATACGGTGACTGTCTCCTCATCCAATTTGTAAAATTCTCTTTCCAACCAACAGGTAATGGTTGATATGGGCAAGAGGGACGCTCCAAAATATCATCATCATCGCATATATCTGAAACCTGAGCTGAAGTAGCGACACATCTAACTGAATCAGCTTCAAGTTTGCCATATGCAATAGGAATACCCTTCTTATCAGGGCACAAATATGGACTACAAATAGCTCTTGAAGGTTTAATTTTTCTCTTATCTCTCTCCATTACAAAACTATATATAGCTGTTGAACAATGAAATATAGGATCAAACCTTAATTTAGAACTAGATCTATACAATTCTGAAAAATGATGTAACTGATTGAGAGTATTGCTATCAAAATTGGGGTCAGAAGAAGCTGATGGAGATTTGGTAACAACAATCTGAGAAGATGCAAATTCTACCCCAAGATCGAAAGAAGGCTTATCTATATCATCTGCTTTGCTTGCCTTTCCATATGTATCAGACTTTTTAGGAGGCATGGGTGTAAAACAGACATTTGATGAAGAACTACTAGGCCTGGTTGTCCGCTGTGAGTCCAAACAACCAAATTTTAAAAATGTAATTAGTTACGTAAATATTTGAATTAATTGTAAGCTCAAACACTAACAAAAACAACATACTGACTGAGATAATTTTGAAGCAAACATGTTCATATTTGCAAGCAAACCATCAAGAAGTTCTTCTTGACGGCGAAACTTTTCATCCATATATGCCTGATGCTTCTCAAACTTCTTATCAATGTATAATTTCTGCTTATCAAACTTCTCATCGATATAAGATACCATCTTTCCCAACAAGCTCTCTAAGTCATCTGATTTATCCTTTAAACCTACGTCAACAGGTTCATAACTATCTTTCAAACAATCCAATTTTTGTTTCAATAATGACTCATCAATTGGTTGTTCTTGGGATTCATTCCTCTGACTTTGACACATAACAATGTCGTCAAAATAGACAGCTTCAATGTGGGAGAGAAGAGATCTAAAACAAAGAGCATTATCGTGTGATAGAACAGTGTTCACACGAAGCTACAAATAAAAAAATACAAAAATAATTACATAGTAAACATAACCAACATAAACTACTACATGTAATTCGTCTTACATACAATGTAAACGAGTTTAAACGAGTTTACATACTATGTAAAACCTATCAATACTCTGTGAGACAATGTACATACAATGTAAATGAGTTTACATACAACAGGCAATGGGTTACATTAGTATGTAAACTGGTTTACACAGTATGTAAACTGGTTTACACAGTATGTAAACTCGGGTAATGGTTTACATAGTATGTAAACTGGTTTACATAGTATGTAAACGAGTTTACATACTAATTACATCAGTTTACATAGTATGTAAACTAATGTACATAGTATGTAAATCAGTTTACATACTATGTACATTAGTTTACATACTGTGTAAACGAGTTTACATACATAGGTAATGGTTTACACAGTATGTAAATCTGTTTACATACTATGTAAACTAATGTACATACTATGTAAACGAGTTTACATACTATTGAAACAAGTTTACATACAACAGGTAATGGTTTACACAGTATGTAAACTGATTTACATACTGTATAAACTAATGTACATACTATGTAAACGGATAGCCAAGTTACATAAAAACTTACATACTCATGTAATCCATAAATGTAATCATAAATCTACAAAACAGGTTAATGAATTATTACCTAATATGGCTTATTAAGGATGGCTTGCACAATGCCAAAATCAGGAGTAAGTATTGATGACCACTTCAGCATTGTAGGGAACCGATCATTTAAACAGATAGCCAAGTCCTTTGCAATATCAGGAATGGCATCATAGATCCACACTTGGAATGCTAAACTTAAACCAACAATTTAATAGCGAACCCTTTCATCTTCCCCTGATTTTAGTAGGTTGTGCATCTTCTTCTCAACCAAGGCATTGGCAACCAGATGCATGTGGATGTAATCTTTCCTCAAACTATCAAAAAGATAGTTGAATACCATATCACCCCAGGGATAAATATTAAATTTATCCCAATTGGAAGCTAACAACAAAGCTTCCCTAGATATGGAAAGCCTCTTCAGTCTTCCAATTAACCTACACTCCAAGAAATATATAAGACATATCATAACTTCATCTTCAGGGCAGACATAAACAAAATTGAAACCAGAATGCTGCTTCTTAATAAGGGATTCACCACCAACCACAATACTTTTGTAGGGTTTTTTCTTCCTCTTACTCTCAAATTGTGGATTTGACTTTCCAATACATCAAACCAAAAACTCCAAATATTGAATGGATGTATATATACCAAAATATTTCTCCATAAAGGCATTAGACCCTTGGTCTACCTCTACATCACAGGAATCATCGTCATTCAACATATGCAAATCGGTCGCCACCCAAAATTCGGTTCTTAAAAACCTGATAACCTTAGAATTAATCCTAAACCATAACTCCTTGACAGTCTTGCATGACAAGCATCTTTTGAGGAGGATAGATGATAACTCTATGAAAATAGAGTTATTATATCATTTTTATGCTTAATATTTCTTGTTTTATTTAATAAATTAATGTTTTGGGGTTAAAATATTAAAATAAAATTATTTTATGGTTGAATTGATAAAAAGGGATGAAAATATAATTTTTGAAATTTTTCTGGGATTTTTCTGGATTTTTTATGAATTATTTTCGTGCAGGTGGATGAACTTAGCACTATTCGGGATGCACTTAGAAGCCCAGTCCACGCCATCTGCCACGCAAGCGCCACGCAAGCAGAACGGACGAATCAACGATCGCCGCGTGTCGCCGGGTGTCCATCGCGCTCCAACGGTCTGGTCCACGTGTCGCCACGGCGTTTGTTTCGGAAATCGCCGAGTCAACCTGGTCCGCGTGCCATGTGGCGTCTCCTGGTTCGTCCAATCGCGTCATCGAAGCGCCACGCCAGCCGTCACAGCGAATCCCGTCGCGCCAGCTCAGCAGGTGCAGCCGCGTCATTCGCCAGCGCGTGCCACGTGTCGCGCGCATCAATCCCGCATATTCAACGTGCCACGTGGCGCGTCTCCATTCGCTGCGTCCTTTTGACCTGCCAAATGTCACGTTTTCACTGGTCCGCGCTGTTTTTCATCTCATCCGTCGTTTTTTTAAATCCGATCGAACGGTCCAGATCTATTCTGAACCAATTTTAACCCTAAAACACTACATTACCCGAGCATACATGAATTTAGAGCAGTTTTTGGTCTTCTTTTGAGTTCTCTCCATTTTAGGAGCTAGGAGCAAGGTGGAAGCATTTTTTGGAGCATCAAGAAGCAATTTTTGGGGGAATTCTTCTTAAGGGTTCAATAAATTTCTCTCTTAATTGTATTTCTTTATGTTTTGATTTGTTTTTATTCTTGAATTTCTAGTTTCTAAAATGTTTATTATGGAGTAGTATTTTGTTCTAGGGATTTTAATGGAACCCATTTTATGAATATGATTGTTTAAATATTTATTTAATATTATTGTTATGCTTGAATTATCTGATTTGATGTGCTCAATGCTCTTAATTAAATTGGCCATTTAATTAGGTGATATGTTAATTTTGTGTGCAATTGAAAAATTGATATGAAATTATGAACATACATTAAATTGGCATATATGTAATGAGGAAGAAATTTCCATTATTTTGTATGTAATCAATTTTGAACTCTAGGTACTTAATGACCCATGTATGCTTAGATGGCCATAGAGATGTGGGCTAGGTTTATATGGATTAGAATTAACATGACCATAGACATGTGAGTGATAATTAATTGAGTAGAGTTTGATTAATAATTTTTGCATTTTAATTCAATATTAATGAGATATGAAAACGTTCATGAAAGTAGAATGGGGGAAATTAAATTCCTAGACTTTTATTTATTTAATTAATTTAGTTTATTTATTTTAATGAGTCACTAAATTTCAATAGTTCAAATAGAAAGGGAGAGTATATATTTCGGTACTTAATTTTAATACACGCTTTAATAAGTTCCTCGTGGGTACGACAATCCCGTTCTTAAAAATACTTATCACTTGTACACGACCCGTGCGCTTGCGGTTTTCGTGCAACAATAGAGTGAATGAGCTGCCCACTAAATTTGTAGACAGGTGATGAGTGCTCAAAAAGCACTAATATTTCGTGATTAATTGTGCTTGATTGATTGATATATAGATTTATTATGACTATTATTTCGATTATTTTCATAAATCTATCCATTCGGAGTCACGGGTATATTTTAGTGCATTTCAGGTGTTTTTAGCGTCAAAATGAGTCAAATGATGAAAACACGCGAAGACGGAACACTTACGGCGCTCGGATCACGAGTTACGGGCTAAACGAGACAAATATGTAAGCCTTACATAATGTGCCATCACATATGTAAGGGGGGACGTGAAAAGAAGGAAACCAATGCGCGCCGCGGCGAGAGAATTGCATGCCGCGGCGTGAGGCTCTCGGGTTTGATCCTGAAAACATAGAAGCATTGCGCGCCGCGGCGAGGGAATTGTATGCCGCGGCGGGGAGCTCTCGGGTTTTTGCATATTTTCCAAATTTTGTGTTGCGCCGCGGCGGGGAAAATGCATGCCGCGGCGCGCCTATTCCTATTGCAATCAGGAATGCCTTACATCTATAAATACCCCTTTTAGACCCCCTTTACAACCAGAACTCGAAATAAGAACTCCAATTCATACACAACTCATTCTCTTCTCAATTTTGCGACCCAAACACGACATTCAATCAGCTTTGAGAGCGTTGCCACACTATAACGAAGCGAGAGATACCATTCTAAGGATTCAAGGAAGCCAAAGACGATCGAAGATAAAGCTTACGGAGGAGTAGATCAACCGATCCATAAGCGGTATTAAGATTTAGGTTTTCCTTGTTGTTATAGAATTACTTTATCTTCTCCATTTGTTAAAGTGTATGATCATATTTTATTTGTCTATGAATAACAATATGAACATGAGCGGCTAGTTTCACTATGGATGTTTAGTTTGTGTTGCCATGTTTGCTAGGATTGTGTATGGTGTATTAAATTGATTTATGAATGAAATACCTTTTTGATTAAGAGCATGTTTAGATGTTTTATTATGAATAATCATGGACCAATTTGATATTCGTAGATAGACTGAAAAATCTGAGAATTTAGTTAGAGGAACATCACCTTAACTCTTTTCCGAAACACTTAATCGAAGCTTCAAGTTAGTGACTTAGTCATAGCATTAATTTGATTGGCATATTCTCCTTGCGCATAATTTGATAGCTAGTTAATTTACCCTGACCAGAGGCGGTTAATTAGTTCATCAATAAAGAAACCTACCCCGACCAAAAGGAGTTTCTTAATTAAAAGGAAAGCCGGTAGTTTAATTCATATAGGACGTTCATGCATATCTCACCATACCTTTTCGATGCAAACATGGTTAACCAAGCTAAACGTCCATACATCCTCTATTGATATTTTATTGAATTGATTGTTTGATTGCGATCTTGTTTTCGTTTGAGTAGCGTATGATTGTTCTCGTCACAAAAACAAACACCCTTTTTACAGTTTTACTTGCATTAGAATTCTAGTTACTTAGAGTTTCAGTTTCACTAGAACTCTATTTAATTAGTCTTTTATTTTCATTAGAACTCTTTTTAGTTTAAAAGTTAGTTATTTAGAACCACTGCAATTCCTTGAGAGACCGACCTTGGAAGTTGCTTATCACTTTACTACGAGTGATTCGTACACTTGCGAGTACACATTTTAACACATCAAGTTTTTGGCGCCGTTGCCGGGGAATTGGCGTTTTAGATAATTTTCTTTTTAACTTTTTAGAGTTTCTGATTTATTTATTTATTTTTTTTTATTTATTTTATTTATTTGTTTATTTTATTTATTTATTTATTTTATTTATTTATTTATTCGAAAAATCCAAAAAAATCAAAAAAATCAAAAAAAAAAAAAAAAAAAAAAGTGCTTAATTTCAAATTTCACTGCTACCTTGATCTTTGTTTGCTTTTTATTTGTGCATGCAGGGTAGGAGATCACTTAACAAGGAACTCTCTCCTTACATTGACAACATTCATAGAGTCAAACACCGATCAAAGAAACTGGACAATCAATTTCAAGAGGAAGAAGTCCAACAACAATTACAAGCAGCAATGGGTGAAAACGTAGCTAGGCAAATGATGAACAAAGAGTTTGCAAGACCGATCATTGGGACTGCCACATCATGCATTCAACTTACAGAGGCGGCTAGGAATTATGAATTGAAAAATATTCATTATTCCATGCTTCCCTCCTTTTACGGTATCCCTAATGAAGATCCTTTAAATTTTATGCGTGAACTATATGCTACTGTGCAAACTTTTCCATTGCAGGGACTTAGTGAAGATCAACTACGCATGAGGTGTTTTCCATACACTCTCAAGGATAGAGCTAAGTCTTGGCTAATGACGTTAGCACCCGGTTCTTTGGTCACATGGGACGATGTTTACAATAAATTCATGGGTAAGTTCTATTCCCATCAAAAGACATCTGATCTAAGAACAAAAATTGCTACTTTTTCGCAGATGGACGGAGAACCCTTCCACGAGGCTTGGGACAGATTCAAATTGCTGTTGATACAATGTCCACATCACCACTTCCCGTTGCAGCTACAGAATCAGTTTTTCTACGACGGATTGACGCTACAATGTCAATTCACAGTTGACAACGCTGCAGGAGGAGCTATGGGTGAGAAAACAGCGGATGAAACTTATGAGTTATTCGAGATGTTGGGAGCCAACTCCCAACAAAAGAGCGCTAGAGGAAGACGAGCTGGAGTCCACGAATTAGGCTCCAACAATGAAATGGCCATGCAACTTGCTGAATTGACGAAACAAGTGCAACTTCTCACAACCTCCAATGTTAATCAGATGCCAAAACACGAGGTATGTAGAGTTTGTGGTTCATATGGACACGGAGCTAATGTTTGTTCTTTTGCAGGTGATCCTTATACAGGTACTACTGAGGAGGCGAATTCAATGCAAGGGTACCAACCTAGACCTAGGAACGACCCTTATTCAAACACCTATAACCCTGGATGGAGGAATCACCCTAATTTTGGATGGAAACAGAACAATAGCCAACCATTTGTCCAAAACCAAGCTCAAGGCCAAAATGTAAACCGACAATTTCCACAAAATAAGCCAACCGTAGAGGAAACCCTAAACAATTTTATACAATCTTGTAGTGGTAGGATGGACTCTATGGAAGCATCAATCAAAAGAGTGGAAATGCAAGTGGGGCAGCTAGCGGAACAAATGTACAAACAAGAGACGGGAAAGCTGCCTAGTCAACCTGAACAAGCAAAGGCGATCACAGTTTTTCAAAATGATGAGGAGGTACTTAATAATTTACCTGATAATTTACCTGATAATTCTAATGTTTTGTTGTCTAGTACAGGTAACTTTGAAGGTGAAGATTCAACTCTCAAAGGAGATGATGAGCTTAATACCATTCCAAATGAACTTCCCAAGAAAGAAACACCCAACATTTTTCGATTGCACAAGTCAATGGACCCATACCGACCACCAATACCACCAATAAACCAGTTTGAGGAGAAAAATCAGGATGAGAACTTTATCATCAAGAAGAATAGAAGCAAAGAGAATGAGATGTCAAAAATTGGTAGTCCAATAATCCAACCGCACTTACCTCTCAAAATGAAAGATCCAGGTAGTTTCCACATTAACATCACTATGGGAGATAAGAGGGTATTCGAGGCTATGCTAGACTTAGGAGCAGGTATAAACCTAATGCCATATTCAGTATACTTGCAACTAGGATTAGGAAAGCTTAAAGAAACAAGGATGACCCTTCAACTTGCAAACGGTTCGATTCAATACCCAAAGGGAATAGTGGAAAATTTATTGGTACAGGTGGACAAGTTCATTGTACCAGTGGACTTTGTGGTGCTTGAGATGGACAGAAACTTTCTTCAGGACAAGGAACATACAATTATTCTTGGTAGACCTTTCATGGCCACAACCAAGACAACTATTGAGGTCCATAATAGGAAGTTAACAATGACGGTTTGTGGAGAAACTGTAAAATTTGGAACTTTTCAACCTTCTCCTATTTCTTCTAACATTGAATTGCAGGATAGCAAAAGTAACAGAATTGAGGTTCGAAACGTTGAATGGAGAGGGAAGGACAAGCAGATAAATTTAAGTCGGGATGATGCCTACAAAGAACGCATTAAGCATTCTAATTACAAAAACCCAACTTGGAGGACTAAAGCTCATTTCAAGAAAGATATGGGAGGAAATAAGCAGTACAATTACATATTTAACCCTCCTTGACACGAGATCAGTCACGTCTTGCTAAGACGTTAAACTAAGCCCTTAATGGGAGGCACCCATTCGGTATCGTATCTCTTTCGTTGTCTTTATTTCTTTTATTTCTTTTTCATTTATTTTCTTTTCTTTTCCTTTATTTTTATTTTTTATTTTATTTATTTTGGATTGTTTAACTTTGTTTGATGTTTTTGTGTCTTCAATTGCCTTAGTTATAATTAAAAATTGGGTTTGAATGTGAATTGTGTGCATACACTTTGAGGTTCAATATATGTTCATACATTCTTCATGAGAGAAGCGAGGAACAGTGAACCGGAGCATAGCGAGTAACGACACAATTTCATACGAAAGGGGGGTAACTTCTTACACTTTTTCTTAATTTCTTTTGTTCTTCTTTTTCACATTGAGGACAATGCAGAAAGTAGGTTGGGGGTGGGAAGAATATTCCATGAGCATGAAATATGACCAATTTTTAATTTTTAACTTTGTCACTTGAATTGTTTTTAGTTAGTGTCGTGTCTACTTGATTCAATCCGGAAATCTATGATATTAACATGATTGTAATGACGATGACATATGGGAGATGTTAGATTTTTACCTAAGCAACGAAGCACATAAATGTTGGATTCATCTAATTTGAGAATTTTGTGGTACTTGTGGTAGTTTGCATGGTTAGTTTAACTATTCTGATTTGTGGAATGTATACATGTTCATGATATGTTTTAAGTCTCAACAATCTCTAGAACTCATTTGAAAACATGTTGAAGCGAAATAATAGAAACAAATGCCACTTAGAAAATGATTTAGGCCATCTTTGGACCGTTTGAACTTTTCATGCTTTCCCGAAATATTTTATCAATAGCACACCCTTGAACTCAACATTGACATACATTGTACTACCCTTAGTGATAAGAGTACTCGATGTAATATTTGATTTTCATGAGCAATTATGTTATATTTGTCTTGCTTCAAAAAAAAAAAAAAAAAAAAAAAAAAAAAAAAAAATTGATGATCGAAATAATAAGCAAGAATAAAGAAGAAAATCAAGCAAAAGATCCAAAGGACATTTGAAGTTAAGGGAGGATGAAAAGAACATTTGGTGAAAAAAAAAAAAAAAGTTGAAAATATGCTTGTGAAATAAAAAGTACTCTTATCATATGAAAACATCATTTTTGTACTTTCATTATCACATACCTAGCCACAACTTTACAAGCTTAATGAAGTCCTATTGATTCTAGGTAGTTTAGTTTCTATATTAGTGGAGATGAGTTTGAAAAATGAGCATATGGAGTTTATAAGTGCAAAAATTCACTTTCATATTTTACTTGCACATTTATGAGACATTAAAATGTAATCTATGAATATCATGCATGACACGGTCAGATAGTATAACTAACGGGTTTGTGGTTTGATTGGTTGTTCAAAATTCGATTACCATGATGAGTTTGATGTTTGGACTGTTTTTGAGTTTAGGTGATGTTTAACTATTTCGTGTGTCATTTGTTGTTAACAATTTTTGAGACGTATGCATGGGTTGATTCAAGTATGTTTAGAGTCTTTATTAGTTTTGAGAGTCATACGATGTTTGCGGGTATCATCACTGGAAACCCTCACGAGACTACAACTCGTCCACTAGGGCCACCTAGGGGTTTAAAGGCTTGTTGCATATGCTAAATGCAACCGTGACAATCTACGGAAGTGATTTAGGTTAGGTTAGTTTATTTCATTTGTTTTTAATTTTATTTTAGGTCGCTTCACTTGCTAGAGACTAGCAAGAAGCTGGTTGGGGGTTGTGATGAGTGCTCAAAAAGCACTAATATTTCGTGATTAATTGTGCTTGATTGATTGATATATAGATTTATTATGACTATTATTTCGATTATTTTCATAAATCTATCCATTCGGAGTCACATGTATATTTTAGTGCATTTCAGGTGTTTTTAGCGTCAAAATGAGTCAAATGATGAAAACACGCGAAGACGGAACACTTACGGCGCTCGGATCACGAGTTACGGGCTAAACGAGACAAATATGTAAGCCTTACATAATGTGCCATCACATATGTAAGGGGGGACGTGAAAAGAAGGAAACCAATGCGCGCCGCGGCGAGAGAATTGCATGCCGCGGCGTGAGGCTCTCGGGTTTGATCCTGAAAACATAGAAGCATTGCGCGCCGCGGCGAGGGAATTGTATGCCGCGGCGGGGAGCTCTCGGGTTTTTGCATATTTTCCAAATTTTGTGTTGCGCCGCGGCGGGGAAAATGCATGCCGCGGCGCGCCTATTCCTATTGCAATCAGGAATGCCTTACATCTATAAATACCCCTTTTAGACCCCCTTTACAACCAGAACTCGAAATAAGAACTCCAATTCATACACAACTCATTCTCTTCTCAATTTTGCGACCCAAACACGACATTCAATCAGCTTTGAGAGCGTTGCCACACTATAACGAAGCGAGAGATACCATTCTAAGGATTCAAGGAAGCCAAAGACGATCGAAGATAAAGCTTACGGAGGAGTAGATCAACCGATCCATAAGCGGTATTAAGATTTAGGTTTTCCTTGTTGTTATAGAATTACTTTATCTTCTCCATTTGTTAAAGTGTATGATCATATTTTATTTGTCTATGAATAACAATATGAACATGAGCGGCTAGTTTCACTATGGATGTTTAGTTTGTGTTGCCATGTTTGCTAGGATTGTGTATGGTGTATTAAATTGATTTATGAATGAAATACCTTTTTGATTAAGAGCATGTTTAGATGTTTTATTATGAATAATCATGGACCAATTTGATATTCGTAGATAGACTGAAAAATCTGAGAATTTAGTTAGAGGAACATCACCTTAACTCTTTTCCGAAACACTTAATCGAAGCTTCAAGTTAGTGACTTAGTCATAGCATTAATTTGATTGGCATATTCTCCTTGCGCATAATTTGATAGCTAGTTAATTTACCCTGACCAGAGGCGGTTAATTAGTTCATCAATAAAGAAACCTACCCCGACCAAAAGGAGTTTCTTAATTAAAAGGAAAGCCGGTAGTTTAATTCATATAGGACGTTCATGCATATCTCACCATACCTTTTCGATGCAAACATGGTTAACCAAGCTAAACGTCCATACATCCTCTATTGATATTTTATTGAATTGATTGTTTGATTGCGATCTTGTTTTCGTTTGAGTAGCGTATGATTGTTCTCGTCACAAAAACAAACACCCTTTTTACAGTTTTACTTGCATTAGAATTCTAGTTACTTAGAGTTTCAGTTTCACTAGAACTCTATTTAATTAGTCTTTTATTTTCATTAGAACTCTTTTTAGTTTAAAAGTTAGTTATTTAGAACCACTGCAATTCCTTGAGAGACCGACCTTGGAAGTTGCTTATCACTTTACTACGAGTGATTCGTACACTTGCGAGTACACATTTTAACACATCAAGTTTTTGGCGCCGTTGCCGGGGAATTGGCGTTTTAGATAATTTTCTTTTTAACTTTTTAGAGTTTCTGATTTATTTATTTATTTTTTTTTATTTATTTTATTTATTTGTTTATTTTATTTATTTATTTATTTTATTTATTTATTTATTCGAAAAATCCAAAAAAATCAAAAAAATCAAAAAAAAAAAAAAAAAAAAAAAGTGCTTAATTTCAAATTTCACTGCTACCTTGATCTTTGTTTGCTTTTTATTTGTGCATGCAGGGTAGGAGATCACTTAACAAGGAACTCTCTCCTTACATTGACAACATTCATAGAGTCAAACACCGATCAAAGAAACTGGACAATCAATTTCAAGAGGAAGAAGTCCAACAACAATTACAAGCAGCAATGGGTGAAAACGTAGCTAGGCAAATGATGAACAAAGAGTTTGCAAGACCGATCATTGGGACTGCCACATCATGCATTCAACTTACAGAGGCGGCTAGGAATTATGAATTGAAAAATATTCATTATTCCATGCTTCCCTCCTTTTACGGTATCCCTAATGAAGATCCTTTAAATTTTATGCGTGAACTATATGCTACTGTGCAAACTTTTCCATTGCAGGGACTTAGTGAAGATCAACTACGCATGAGGTGTTTTCCATACACTCTCAAGGATAGAGCTAAGTCTTGGCTAATGACGTTAGCACCCGGTTCTTTGGTCACATGGGACGATGTTTACAATAAATTCATGGGTAAGTTCTATTCCCATCAAAAGACATCTGATCTAAGAACAAAAATTGCTACTTTTTCGCAGATGGACGGAGAACCCTTCCACGAGGCTTGGGACAGATTCAAATTGCTGTTGATACAATGTCCACATCACCACTTCCCGTTGCAGCTACAGAATCAGTTTTTCTACGACGGATTGACGCTACAATGTCAATTCACAGTTGACAACGCTGCAGGAGGAGCTATGGGTGAGAAAACAGCGGATGAAACTTATGAGTTATTCGAGATGTTGGGAGCCAACTCCCAACAAAAGAGCGCTAGAGGAAGACGAGCTGGAGTCCACGAATTAGGCTCCAACAATGAAATGGCCATGCAACTTGCTGAATTGACGAAACAAGTGCAACTTCTCACAACCTCCAATGTTAATCAGATGCCAAAACACGAGGTATGTAGAGTTTGTGGTTCATATGGACACGGAGCTAATGTTTGTTCTTTTGCAGGTGATCCTTATACAGGTACTACTGAGGAGGCGAATTCAATGCAAGGGTACCAACCTAGACCTAGGAACGACCCTTATTCAAACACCTATAACCCTGGATGGAGGAATCACCCTAATTTTGGATGGAAACAGAACAATAGCCAACCATTTGTCCAAAACCAAGCTCAAGGCCAAAATGTAAACCGACAATTTCCACAAAATAAGCCAACCGTAGAGGAAACCCTAAACAATTTTATACAATCTTGTAGTGGTAGGATGGACTCTATGGAAGCATCAATCAAAAGAGTGGAAATGCAAGTGGGGCAGCTAGCGGAACAAATGTACAAACAAGAGACGGGAAAGCTGCCTAGTCAACCTGAACAAGCAAAGGCGATCACAGTTTTTCAAAATGATGAGGAGGTACTTAATAATTTACCTGATAATTTACCTGATAATTCTAATGTTTTGTTGTCTAGTACAGGTAACTTTGAAGGTGAAGATTCAACTCTCAAAGGAGATGATGAGCTTAATACCATTCCAAATGAACTTCCCAAGAAAGAAACACCCAACATTTTTCGATTGCACAAGTCAATGGACCCATACCGACCACCAATACCACCAATAAACCAGTTTGAGGAGAAAAATCAGGATGAGAACTTTATCATCAAGAAGAATAGAAGCAAAGAGAATGAGATGTCAAAAATTGGTAGTCCAATAATCCAACCGCACTTACCTCTCAAAATGAAAGATCCAGGTAGTTTCCACATTAACATCACTATGGGAGATAAGAGGGTATTCGAGGCTATGCTAGACTTAGGAGCAGGTATAAACCTAATGCCATATTCAGTATACTTGCAACTAGGATTAGGAAAGCTTAAAGAAACAAGGATGACCCTTCAACTTGCAAACGGTTCGATTCAATACCCAAAGGGAATAGTGGAAAATTTATTGGTACAGGTGGACAAGTTCATTGTACCAGTGGACTTTGTGGTGCTTGAGATGGACAGAAACTTTCTTCAGGACAAGGAACATACAATTATTCTTGGTAGACCTTTCATGGCCACAACCAAGACAACTATTGAGGTCCATAATAGGAAGTTAACAATGACGGTTTGTGGAGAAACTGTAAAATTTGGAACTTTTCAACCTTCTCCTATTTCTTCTAACATTGAATTGCAGGATAGCAAAAGTAACAGAATTGAGGTTCGAAACGTTGAATGGAGAGGGAAGGACAAGCAGATAAATTTAAGTCGGGATGATGCCTACAAAGAACGCATTAAGCATTCTAATTACAAAAACCCAACTTGGAGGACTAAAGCTCATTTCAAGAAAGATATGGGAGGAAATAAGCAGTACAATTACATATTTAACCCTCCTTGACACGAGATCAGTCACGTCTTGCTAAGACGTTAAACTAAGCCCTTAATGGGAGGCACCCATTCGGTATCGTATCTCTTTCGTTGTCTTTATTTCTTTTATTTCTTTTTCATTTATTTTCTTTTCTTTTCCTTTATTTTTATTTTTTATTTTATTTATTTTGGATTGTTTAACTTTGTTTGATGTTTTTGTGTCTTCAATTGCCTTAGTTATAATTAAAAATTGGGTTTGAATGTGAATTGTGTGCATACACTTTGAGGTTCAATATATGTTCATACATTCTTCATGAGAGAAGCGAGGAACAGTGAACCGGAGCATAGCGAGTAACGACACAATTTCATACGAAAGGGGGGTAACTTCTTACACTTTTTCTTAATTTCTTTTGTTCTTCTTTTTCACATTGAGGACAATGCAGAAAGTAGGTTGGGGGTGGGAAGAATATTCCATGAGCATGAAATATGACCAATTTTTAATTTTTAACTTTGTCACTTGAATTGTTTTTAGTTAGTGTCGTGTCTACTTGATTCAATCCGGAAATCTATGATATTAACATGATTGTAATGACGATGACATATGGGAGATGTTAGATTTTTACCTAAGCAACGAAGCACATAAATGTTGGATTCATCTAATTTGAGAATTTTGTGGTACTTGTGGTAGTTTGCATGGTTAGTTTAACTATTCTGATTTGTGGAATGTATACATGTTCATGATATGTTTTAAGTCTCAACAATCTCTAGAACTCATTTGAAAACATGTTGAAGCGAAATAATAGAAACAAATGCCACTTAGAAAATGATTTAGGCCATCTTTGGACCGTTTGAACTTTTCATGCTTTCCCGAAATATTTTATCAATAGCACACCCTTGAACTCAACATTGACATACATTGTACTACCCTTAGTGATAAGAGTACTCGATGTAATATTTGATTTTCATGAGCAATTATGTTATATTTGTCTTGCTTCAAAAAAAAAAAAAAAAAAAAAAAAAAAAAAAAAAATTGATGATCGAAATAATAAGCAAGAATAAAGAAGAAAATCAAGCAAAAGATCCAAAGGACATTTGAAGTTAAGGGAGGATGAAAAGAACATTTGGTGAAAAAAAAAAAAAAAGTTGAAAATATGCTTGTGAAATAAAAAGTACTCTTATCATATGAAAACATCATTTTTGTACTTTCATTATCACATACCTAGCCACAACTTTACAAGCTTAATGAAGTCCTATTGATTCTAGGTAGTTTAGTTTCTATATTAGTGGAGATGAGTTTGAAAAATGAGCATATGGAGTTTATAAGTGCAAAAATTCACTTTCATATTTTACTTGCACATTTATGAGACATTAAAATGTAATCTATGAATATCATGCATGACACGGTCAGATAGTATAACTAACGGGTTTGTGGTTTGATTGGTTGTTCAAAATTCGATTACCATGATGAGTTTGATGTTTGGACTGTTTTTGAGTTTAGGTGATGTTTAACTATTTCGTGTGTCATTTGTTGTTAACAATTTTTGAGACGTATGCATGGGTTGATTCAAGTATGTTTAGAGTCTTTATTAGTTTTGAGAGTCATACGATGTTTGCGGGTATCATCACTGGAAACCCTCACGAGACTACAACTCGTCCACTAGGGCCACCTAGGGGTTTAAAGGCTTGTTGCATATGCTAAATGCAACCGTGACAATCTACGGAAGTGATTTAGGTTAGGTTAGTTTATTTCATTTGTTTTTAATTTTATTTTAGGTCGCTTCACTTGCTAGAGACTAGCAAGAAGCTGGTTGGGGGTTGTGATGAGTGCTCAAAAAGCACTAATATTTCGTGATTAATTGTGCTTGATTGATTGATATATAGATTTATTATGACTATTATTTCGATTATTTTCATAAATCTATCCATTCGGAGTCACATGTATATTTTAGTGCATTTCAGGTGTTTTTAGCGTCAAAATGAGTCAAATGATGAAAACACGCGAAGACGGAACACTTACGGCGCTCGGATCACGAGTTACGGGCTAAACGAGACAAATATGTAAGCCTTACATAATGTGCCATCACATATGTAAGGGGGACGTGAAAAGAAGGAAACCAATGCGCGCCGCGGCGAGAGAATTGCATGCCGCGGCGTGAGGCTCTCGGGTTTGATCCTGAAAACATAGAAGCATTGCGCGCCGCGGCGAGGGAATTGTATGCCGCGGCGGGGAGCTCTCGGGTTTTTGCATATTTTCCAAATTTTGTGTTGCGCCGCGGCGGGGAAAATGCATGCCGCGGCGCGCCTATTCCTATTGCAATCAGGAATGCCTTACATCTATAAATACCCCTTTTAGACCCCCTTTACAACCAGAACTCGAAATAAGAACTCCAATTCATACACAACTCATTCTCTTCTCAATTTTGCGACCCAAACACGACATTCAATCAGCTTTGAGAGCGTTGCCACACTATAACGAAGCGAGAGATACCATTCTAAGGATTCAAGGAAGCCAAAGACGATCGAAGATAAAGCTTACGGAGGAGTAGATCAACCGATCCATAAGCGGTATTAAGATTTAGGTTTTCCTTGTTGTTATAGAATTACTTTATCTTCTCCATTTGTTAAAGTGTATGATCATATTTTATTTGTCTATGAATAACAATATGAACATGAGCGGCTAGTTTCACTATGGATGTTTAGTTTGTGTTGCCATGTTTGCTAGGATTGTGTATGGTGTATTAAATTGATTTATGAATGAAATACCTTTTTGATTAAGAGCATGTTTAGATGTTTTATTATGAATAATCATGGACCAATTTGATATTCGTAGATAGACTGAAAAATCTGAGAATTTAGTTAGAGGAACATCACCTTAACTCTTTTCCGAAACACTTAATCGAAGCTTCAAGTTAGTGACTTAGTCATAGCATTAATTTGATTGGCATATTCTCCTTGCGCATAATTTGATAGCTAGTTAATTTACCCTGACCAGAGGCGGTTAATTAGTTCATCAATAAAGAAACCTACCCCGACCAAAAGGAGTTTCTTAATTAAAAGGAAAGCCGGTAGTTTAATTCATATAGGACGTTCATGCATATCTCACCATACCTTTTCGATGCAAACATGGTTAACCAAGCTAAACGTCCATACATCCTCTATTGATATTTTATTGAATTGATTGTTTGATTGCGATCTTGTTTTCGTTTGAGTAGCGTATGATTGTTCTCGTCACAAAAACAAACACCCTTTTTACAGTTTTACTTGCATTAGAATTCTAGTTACTTAGAGTTTCAGTTTCACTAGAACTCTATTTAATTAGTCTTTTATTTTCATTAGAACTCTTTTTAGTTTAAAAGTTAGTTATTTAGAACCACTGCAATTCCTTGAGAGACCGACCTTGGAAGTTGCTTATCACTTTACTACGAGTGATTCGTACACTTGCGAGTACACATTTTAACACATCAACAGGTAAATTAAAAAAATTCTCGAAACAAGATTGCAAAAAAAAATCCTTCTGTTCTTCATTCAGAACACTCTTTATACAAGATATGACATTATGTGGTTGTGAACTACAACCACAACGTATTTGAAAAGCCTCTTCAGGTGACAACAAATTGGGAAAAGATCTGTAGCCTTCAAGAAATGAAGCCTACAAACACAAAACAACTTATGCACTGGTGTTACATACTATACAAATATGTATGTAAACTAAGTAAACTATTTCTATGTAGACATAACTGTTTACATAGTATGTAAACTAATTACATACTATACAATGTAATTAGTTTACTATGTAATTAGTTTACATAGTATGTAAACTATGTTACATACTATGTAAATTCTGTTTACATACTATGTAAACTAATTACATAGTAAACAAATTACAATTAATTTACATACTATGTAAACAGAATTAGTTTACATACTATTGTAAACAAATTACAATTAGTTTACATACTATGTAAATAGGTTACATACTATCTACTCTGTTCCATATCGCCAAAACAAAACAGAAGAAAAGGAGAAAAATTATTAAACCTTGTTTAAATCATCACTAATTTCGTGACGAGACTTCTTAATGTAAGGAAAATCCAATTTTTTCTTAGACATCCTACAAGATTACAAAAAACTGATGAACTAAAACAACACAAACAAAAGATAACATACAAAAAAATCATAAAAATAAAACTAAATAAACTTGTTTTACAGTAAAGTACATGTAAAGCACAAATAAAAAACATAAAAAATGTTCTGATTTCGAAACCAACAGCGATTAAAAAATAAACAAAATAACAATACAAAAACAAACATAATACAAACCTGTTTGTGATATTACAGAGCGAAAATGGAAAGCGAAACCAAAAGCAACAACGGAATAGCGAAATGGAAAAAAGAAAACTAGAGCGAAAACCAGAAGATAACAAAGGGGCGTAGAAGAAGTTTTGATGCCTCAACCTATTTCGTGTGAGAGGGGAAAACAGCTTGTTATGCTTAAAAATCCAGAGGGTTAAAATTGTAAAATAACATAACTCAAACAGTGTCGTAAAGCGATATGTGGAAAAATTAATAATCAACCTAAAAACAGGCTACAACGGGTCATTAAATTGTCTCTATCAAACTCTATGCAAGCATAATTTTCAGCTAAGAAAATGTCAATTAAAGTAGGCTTTATTTTTATGAATCGAATAATATGAACTTATCCTATTTATAGTATCATGCTACTACCGTGACCGTGACTCTCGGGCTATCTAGACGACCAATAAAATTTTGTATCCATGAAAGCTAGGATTAAATATTTTAAAAGGCGTGACCAGTTTTTTAAACCATTTTTGTTTATATCACTTAGATATTTTAATTACATAATTTATAGCTAATACATATAGGTTATACATTTTTTGAAATTTGGACTCTCTAGTTAAATAACTTTAAAATTATGTAATTAAGGTGTTTATTTTTTATAAAAACATATATATTTAGACAATGTTATTTTACATGTTAGACAAAAATTACAATTCTTATAATTTAAGGCTTAAATTTTAGGATTTATAGTTTAGATTTTAATATTTAAATTTATGGTTTAGAGATTAGGGTTAAAATTTGTAAATTAATATATATTTATCGTTCAATATATAATAGATAATGTTGTCTAACATATCAATCATATATAAATATAGTATTATATTTTACTTATATGTTTAAATTTTTTATTTTATTTTTGTGTGATATTAAAATATATATTTATTAATTATTTAAAAAAATAAACTATTAAAAATTCAACAACTATCTAATTATGAAACAAATCTCACTATGTGGTACAACAACATCAAGATTCATTTTTTGATACTCTAACTAAAAAAAATAAACAATTATGAAAAGAATTAATTATCACAAAATAAAAATAATTTAGAGCATAAAAAATTTACATTACAAATATAAAAATGTAAGTTCGATTATAAAGTAATAAACTCTTATAATAGAAAAAGGAAATAAAATTATAATATAATGTTAATTATTATAATTGAATACATAGAATTAATAATATTTTTATATTTTTACATGATATTAAAGTATACATTTATTAATTTTTAATAATTCAAGTACTAAAAGTTCAATAACATTTTTTAATTATGAAGGAAAAAAACTTATTGTTAGGCGTCACAATAACAAGACTCATTTTGAGATGCTTAAACAAAAAAAAAAATATATATATAAATAATTAACCATCACAAAATAAAAATTATGTGAAGAATAAATTTTTTTTATTACAAACTTATAAAGGTAAGTTTCAATTATAAAGTAATTAATAGTTTCAATTATAAAATAATTAATGTTCATATAATAAAAGTAAACTCTTGTAATAGAAAAAATAAAATTATAATATAATGCAATCATTATAACATAATAAATAAAATTAATAATAGTGACAATTTTCGTAATTCAATTTGAATGATTTTATCCAAATTTTTAGTATTTATAATATGGCCATTATTTTGAAAATAAATATGTATTATAGTTTATAATATAAAAAATTAAACCATAAATAAAAATATTATAATTTTCTCTTTTATCTTTCAATTTTTTTCCTTCTTTATTAGTTTACATTATTTTTTTCTTCCCATATATAAATGAATTAATTATTTAATTGATTTCATTTTGAACTCTCCTTAATAAAAAAATTCTGTTCATTTTCTTCTAACACTAAAAATATATATTCATATAAGTTATAAAAAAATTGAATATATGTTTTTTCCTAAAGGGTTAAAAATAAAAATTTATATATGAAAATGTTATGCCATATAATTAAACCTTATTTTTTAACCAATTATTTAAGAAAAGGAAAAGAAAAAATTAATTGAAAAAATTAATTTAAGTATATATTGTGCATTTTAGGTTATGTAAGACTTTTTGTTAAAAAATTGAACAATAAATAAAATTCTTATAATATTTTATATTAAATAATTAAAATTAATAATAAAAAAAAATTGTAATTAAATTTGACTAATTTTGTCAAATTTTTTCATTAATTATGAGTTTTGCCATTATATTAAAAATAAATATGTATTTTAGTTTATTTAAGACTTATAGTATAAAAAATTAAATCATAATCAAAATACAATAATCTTATTTTTTATCTTCTAAATCTTTTACGTTCTTTATTTATTTGCATCATTTTTTTTGTTTTTTAACCCATAATTTTAAACTAATCTTATCATTAAATATATAAAATAAATAATAGTGATAATTTTATAATTAAAGTAAAAATTTGATGATAAAATTATTCAAAATGAAAAATTAATTTTTTAACCCATTACTTTAAAAGAAATGGAGAAAAAATAAAAAAAGAAAAAGTTAATTCAAATACATAACTATGCATTTCGGGTTATGTAGAGGATCTTTTAAAAGAAGTAAATTATAAATAAGATTCTTAAGTTTCCTTTATAATAAGATAATATAATTATTATTATTAATTATTAAATAAATAAAATAAATAATAATGATAATTTTTTAATTACATCAAAAACTTGAGAATAAAATTGTCTAAAATAATAAATAACATATACATAAATATATATAATAATAAGTATATATATGTATATAGATAGGATCAATAGTTCTTATTTATTATCTAATTTTTTATATTAATAATTTTTTGATGGTTAAGATTTAAAAAAAATACAAAAAAAATTAATGAAATTTATTGTCTTAAATTTCAATTCTTTAAAAACTAATGATGTAAAAAAATTTGTTATAAATTGTGATCTTGTGATTTAACCCATTGTGAAAATCAATCTGAAGGTTAACAGATCTGTTAACAAGTGGAAAGCTTTATTTAAGCTTTCTTTCCACCCACTTTTCATGTCATGCTTTGTTAACCAGTACAATCAAAAGATTTTATTAAATAAGCAGATACATCATATTAACTTAACCGTAATCATCATTAACAGCGGGTATCATAGAACTGCATCCACATATTATTGTTATCATAGAACTGTTGGTATTTTCGGGAGCATTTTTTATTTCTTGCGATAGCGATAGTCATTAATTATTATCATTAATATATAAAATAAATAGTAATAATAATTTTGTAATTAAATTAAAAACTTGAGGAAAAAACGTTCAAATAATTTATTTTTATCCTATTACTTTAAAATAAAAAGAAAAAAATAAAATAGTTATGTATTTTTAAGTTATCTAGAACTTCTTGTAAAAAATATAAATCATGAATAAAAGTCTTATGATTTTATTTTTATAATAATATAATGTAATTATTATTATTAAATATTAAATAAATAGAATAAATAATAATAATATTTTTTTAATTAAAGAAAAATTTGAGTATAAAATTATTTAAAATGAAAAATATTACATAAATAAATATATTAATTAAAAAATAACGTTTTATATAAAAAATAAAAAAATAAAATTAAGGTGGCGTTTGGTTCGCTGAATGTAATCGTAATCGTAATGGAATGTAATATAAAGGAATCAGTATTACGATTACAGTGTTTGGTTTAGTCACTATAATCAAAAAAGGAATCGGTATTACAGTGTTTGGTTTGACAACTGTAATGTAATGGAATAGAAAAAAAATTATATAATTATTTTAAAAATACAATTTCAAAAAATAAAATTTCAGAAATAATACAATTTCATAACAACAATTAATAAAAAAATACAATTTTAGGAAGAAAAAAAATACAATTTCAGGAAAATACAATTTAAAAAAAAATACATTTAAAAAAAATACAATTTCATAACAACAATTAATAAAAAAAATACAATTTTAGGAAAAAAAAATACAATTTCAGGAAAAAAATATAATTTAAAAAAAATTACATTAAAAAAAATACAATTTTATAACAATAATTAATAGAAAATACAATTTTAAAAAAAGAAGTACAATTTCAGATAAAAAATACAATTTTAAAAAAAATACAATTTAAAAAAAAATACAATTTTAAAAAAAAAAAAAAGAGCCAAAATCGCGATGGGTTGGGCGGCGACGACATTGGGCAACGGAGGCTGGACGGATGCGAGCTGGACGGGGTTGGACGGGACTCGAGTTGGACGGCGATGGGATGGGCTGGACGGCGACGTGAGCTGGCGGCGACGCGATTGCAGGGACGACGCAATGGCTGGCTGGCTGGATGCGAGCTGGCCGGGATACTGGACCTGAGTTGGAGGCGAAATGATGGTTGGCCTGCGACGACGACGCGATGGCGGAGGACACACGGGATGGGCTGGAACGCACGTGGAGGACGCGGGCTGGGACGCACGCGAGCAATGGCTGATTCCCCTGGTACTGTTCACACATGTAATGTAATCCCCATTCCTTCTTCCACCTCATGTAATCCTTATTTATTCTATAATGTAATCAATTACATTACATTACATGTATTTGTACCAACTAAATACTGTAATGTGCAGAATCAATTACATTACATTACATTACTGATTCTATTATAGCCTACCAAACATACACTAAGAGAATGGGCAAGAAACCGGTGGATAATATTGGACTTTTTTTTTTTTTTCTGATGAGATTATTGGACGTAGATTGTTTTGTTTTAAACATCTCTTGCTATTTTTAATATACATTTAAAAATATTTTTTATGTACATTTATAAGCATAAAATTATTGGATCTCCAACAAGTAGGACAACAGGTGATCACCGATTAACCGACAAATTATTTTATGCTTTTAAAAGATATTTTAGATAATAAATACTCTTCAACATAATGTATTTTGTCAAAAAAAAAAAAAAAAAAAGCAAAAAGGGTGAAGGTCTAAGGGAAAAAAAAAAAAAAAGCCGCTCAGATTGGGAAAGAGGGTGCAGCGGTGGAACAGAAGAAATTTTTGTGTATAATATATTATATATATTTTTTTATAAATTTAAGTTATGAATATTATTTACGTATATAATATTAATTCTTATTTTTAAAAAAATTAATGGTCAAGATTTATCTATTTTATCACGTAGCATATACAACAGTTATATATAAGACTTTTTTGTGGAATAAGAAATTCTTGCATTCTCATTTTTTAAAAATTAATGGTTAAAATTTATCCATTTTACTACGTAGCATATACAACAATTGTATACAAGAATTTCTCGTTGTATACAAGACTTTTTCGTGAAACGAGAAATTCTTGTATATAACATATTGTATACCCCTATAAATTTAGGTCGTTGATATTGACCAAATGTCTAATATTAATTATCAATTTTTAAAAATTAATAGTGAAGATTTATATATTTTACCACATGGCATATATAATAGTTATATATAAAACTTTCTCGTGGAACGAATTTTTTTTATATATCACATGTTGTATGCCCCCTATAAATTTAAGTTGATGATATTGAACACACGAAGAGTGTACATTGATTTATTTATTTATTATTATTATTATTATTTAATAAAGAAGTGTGTTACAAGATTTTTTTTCATGAAATGATCGATAATAATATTTTAAAAATTTATAATAATAAAAATAATATTTTAATAAAATTAAACGATATTTAATTAGATAATATTTAATATTAAATGGATTAAATTTATGCAATTTAATTTAAACGGCGTTAAAAAATGATATAATAATTATTTTTTAATTATAAAAATATATAATTTGAACAAAAGGGTATTATTTTTTTTATTAAAAAATATTACAATACTATTTTTTTTTTATAATATAATATATTGAGTGTTGAGATTTATAAAAAAGGGGCGAGAGAAAATTATTATTATAAATCCCAATACTTGATAATTAATGGTATAAAAAATTATATAAAATGTAAAATGCTTAAATCATAAAAATATAATTACTTTTTCATACGAAATAAAGCTAATTCTGCACTCTCTTATATTGTTTTAGATACTTGATATTATTTTAACTTACGATTTTAAACGGAAAGATAATAAGTTATATTGTTAGATTACTTTTATGCACTCTCTTATTTATCAAAAGATTGGGGTCATTTTTAAAAAAAATTAAAATTTTCTTTTATAAAATAAAGTAATAATATTATAATTATTTTTCATTAATAATAATTATACACAATTATTATAACAATAATAAAAATAATTTTTCTAATAAGACGAGTAAAGTCGCGCGTTTCTTTTTGCTCGACAACACATGCGTCAAACTTGGGTTAATATAGCAGTAAGTTAATGCAAGAGGAGTAATTATGGTGTTTTAGGTTTATACGTTTTATGTTTTTCCTTCTCGAGATTGAATAAGACTCATCCATGCATTGCTTTGCTTAATATGAGGCAAAGTTAATTGAATCTAGCCTTTTATCATGTGCCACGCAGTCATCATATTTTATCTACCATTTATTGTATTGATGCCATGCGATTCGATGCAATGTCGCACATAAAGAAATGAGCGATATCACTCGTCGTATCAACGCTCGTATATCCATTAATATTTATTACTCTATATAAAAAAACATTTACTTTCAAACAAAAATATCTATTTATTTAAACTTTTTTTAAATTTTATAATTTTTTAAAATCTATCTATTATCTATTACTCTACGTAAAAAAAGGCACTTGCCTTCAAACAAAAATATTTACTTATTTAATATTTTATTTAAATTTTATAATTTTTTAAAATTTATTTATATTATATATATATATATATAAAAGAGAGTTTATTTTTATTTATATTTTGTATTTATATTTTATTTTTTATTTATTTGTATTTAATATTTATATTTTTTTGTTTGAAATAAAAAGTAGAGAGTTAAAAAAAAGTTTGTAACTTATATAATCGGACAACATATTTATAGACATATATTATTTTTTTAATAGTGTTATATGTATTAAGTAACATATAATAAAAACGTAACTAAATTATACCAATTTAAAAAATAATTATTATATCTAATTTGTAGAAAAAAAACTAAGTATAATGTTACTTTCAAAAAAATAATCTTTCCAATATTACAATAAGTTTTTCTTATAAAAAATGAGGCTTTTACGACATAATTGAATATTGAAATAAATTTTTATTACCATTTTTTTTAACAATTATATATTTTTATAATTCTTTGAATAGTAAAAAAGTTTTAAAAGAAGAAATTGTGAATTTTTTTATTAAAAAAATTAAATTTGTAAATAAATAATAGCAAAAGTAGGTGAAGTGAATATATAATAAATAAGTTAAAAAATATCGAATAAGTTAAAAGGTTTTTTTTTTTTAATTGTTGTTGGTAGATTTTAACATTTAAATTTTTAAGTTTTGAATCTAAGTCCAACACTTATAACAAGGTATTATATGGCTATTGAAAAAAAAAAAAAAAAGTTAAAAGTTAATAATAACTAATTTTGGCAATAAGGCCACCTGCAAAAAGGAAAAGAAAAAAAAATTGTAGACTTTATGCATGTGTAAGAAACTATTTTATATTTTATATTTTATATTGAATGAATTTATGTGAATTTAAAAATCCAAATCCACAGTAACATCCTCATCTTATAGATTGCTAAAATATTTATACTATTCAACCCAACCATCAAACTGAAACTATCAACAACTATACGCCTCTACAAATGCAAATAAATTTTAAAAAAGAATAAATTTATTTTAATTTATATTATTATTTTCAAATTACTAAAAACCCTCACATGGTAAGAGATATTGGTTGGAAATCAACTAACCACTTATTTTGCCTGTAATTCATATTTTTTTTTATTTAACACAATAATGTTATACTGATAAATATATAATATTATATGCAAGGTTTTTTTACTAAGTAATTGTGTCTAAATTTTTTTCACATTTTACACTTTGATCCACTTTATTTATTTATTGAATAATTTAGTCCATTTCCTTTTTTATTTTCATACTCTAGTCCATTTTTTTTTTTTTTTTACAATTTAGTACTTTTATTTTTAACTTTTAAACTTTGGTTCTTTTTATATTTTATACTTTTAAAGTTTAATTTTAAGTTGGCCTCAATTTTTGGAAAAAATTTATGAAAATTAAACGAAAAAATTAAATTATAAGAATTAAAAATAAGGAACCAAAGTGTAAAAATTAAAAATTAAAGAAACTAAATCATAAGAAAAAATATAAGAAACCAAAGTGTAGAATGTAGGAAAAAAAGGTTAATTAGATTTTATGACCCTAACGTATTGAGTTTATTACAAACATGTTCATAGCATTTATAAAATTGTAAATATGTCTATAACATTTTTAAAACTCTAAAATTATTGACATTTTTGTAAAATGCTTTACAAATTATAAATTTTATATGCATATTTGTAACAAACATGCTTATAATTTTACATTTTTAAATATTTTATGGACATATTTTAAAATAAATTATTGATACTATTACAATTTAAATTATTAATGTCACCAAAGTATTTAACATATCATTATAAAAAAAAATTTATAAAGTAAATAAGTAATTAAATGATATTTTAATTATTATAAATTTTATTGTCTAAACTAATTATACTAGTTTGTTCTCAAGAATATCCTTCTTTATTGCAAGGAATAAATGTAGGATAGTTTCATTTTTAGAGTAACAAAATATTAATAATAAAGAAATATTTTTATTTTTAAAAATATTAAATATTAATTTATGTAATAAAATTTTAAATTGCTTTAATATTAATATTTGAGAAATTAAAAATAATATTTTTAAAATTTATAATAATAAAAATAACATTTTAATAATGTTAAATAATATTTATTTGAATGCCGTTTAATTAAATAACGTTAAAAAATAATATAATATTTATTTTTTTAATTATAAAAATATATAATATAAATATAAAATATATTATTTTTATTATTATAAATTTTAAAATATGTTATTTTTATTTTTTCTGCTAAATATTTTTTAACAACTCTCTGAATGTACTTATTTGACGTAAAGTCTACGTGACTATACAACGGCACGTCAGCTGATTTATAATTTTTCTATTTATTAGGTGAGACCTTTCTCTTTTCTGAACTCTTTAGTCTTTAGAAATCACTTTGCTAGTTTGCTTCATTAGCAAGGAAAAGAAAAGCTTGTTAATGTTATCGTGAGAAGTTCTCTACATCATGTCGCTAGAACTATAAAGGCACACGTATTGATTTTTTCGGATTCAAAAAATCAACTTGTGTAGAATATATAAAATTTAGAACGGATAATGATATTAGCAAAACGATGTTTAATATTAATAACAAAAGTATATAAATTATATATCCTTATAATAATTTAGAATTTAATATTATTATTAAAAAAATTGTCATAAATAAAAAAAATTAAGTTATATATTTATATTATAAAAAAATTTAGTAAAATATTTTACATTAAATATTGATTATTGGATACAATTTAAATTAAATTTTGATTAATTAAATTAATTTAATATTAAACTTAATTTAATTAAACTTTTTTAATATCATTGAATTTTATTTGTATAAATTTTAAAGTTGTTATTTTATCAAATTTAATTTAAAAATAAAAAAGAAAAACTTCTAGGTTGAAAGTTTAATTGCTCTATAGTTCACACAAGGGACAGAGGCACATGTATTTTAGGAGGGGCACGTGCTTCCTCTCAAATTTTAAAAATGTATATTAAGTTTGTAATATTTATATGTTCCTGGCATTTTTTAATGTAAAATTTGAATGTGTCATTTCTCAATTTTTAAAAATGTGTCTTTCATTTGTAATATTATGAACGTTTATACAAAATATAATTTTATTTTACATACTTTTACATATAATAACTAATACAATTACTAAATGTTATTTTCATTTTTATTCTTGTTAAAAAAATTTATATTTTTTAGTTTATTTTAAATTCTTCAAAGAACAAAAGTTACTATTTATAGATAAAGAGTGCAAAAATGATTAATTTTTTTATTAAAAAAATTATAATTGAAATCATTTTCATTAACTATTGCTTAATAAAGATTAAGGTTAAAACAACATTTTTTAAAATATAATTACTTTTTATATTTCAAAAAATAAATCTAATCATTTTTTTGTTTATTATTTATTTATTATATTCAAATTTTCATTCAATTTAACAGATTTTTTAATACTAAATTAAATTATGAAAAATTTAATTTTATTTTTATATTATTTTCTAGTATAATATAACTATTACTTTATATTTTTTGTTTATATATTTTTTTAAAAAATTTATCCCTAAATATTTTTTTCTATTATTGAGCTGTTATAGCTCTAACTACCAATAAAATATTACAAACAATTTGCATAGTATTTTTTTTAAACAAAATTTTTGGCTACGTACTTAGCTTCACACCGAAATATTTTAATTGTACAGCCGCCTAAAAAGAGTAAGCAATAAATGATAGGACATGGTGAATTGAGAGTAAATCTCTCATGGGCTTAGTTGAACAATTCTAATTTTGCGTCTCATTAAAGAAGTGTGCAAGTCCTTTCTTTCAGGTAAGTTTTTATATTTTATGAACTTATTTACAACACCAAATTGACCCTATGAGAAACTTAATGTTTTTAGTTTTTGTTTGGTGGCAACTCTAGAAGACAAGAAATGTTATGATGTTTGAAGATAAGAAATTGCTTATTTTTATAAACAGGTTGCTATATTTTTTGACTTAAATTGCCAAGCTCTTAATGGTGTAAATCAAAATGAATAGCCAATTGAAACTTTTTTGTTATTTCTTTTTTGTCCTAGCTATTTCTTTCGGTAGTAATTTTGTTGTAATTTTGACTCATGCTTATGGTTAATCAGTCTCTTCAATATGTTTGTTATGATAATAATTTATATAAATAAAATTATTTGACTTTTGGAGAAAAAAAAAAATCTCTCACGGGCAAATCTATGCTATATATTATTTAGTTTGAAGTATGAATGAAGATACTAAAATTTAAAATTTAAAATTTAAAATAAAAATATGTATTTTATAATAAGAAGTAGTGTAAAAATGTTATTATATTTTTTGCCCAGTTCTTTGAATATATTATTATTATTATTATTACTTAAACCAATCTTAAATAATGTGTTATATATTTTATAGTTTATCTTTAAAATATTTTTTATTATTTTAAAAAATCAATACTTTTTAATATAAAATTATTATTAGTTGAAACTTGTTTGTAACAAAATTATTTCAAAGTTTTTTTTTAGTATAAAAATATTATGTATATATTATAATATATATTTTATTTTTTTCCTTATCGTATAAATGTTCATTTTTAATCATTTATTGGCTCAAAATTTCCTTTTTCATTTTATCATAAAATATTTATCATTGAATAATTTTTTTATAAAAAAAATAAAAAATTACAATTTAAAAAAAAAAAAAATGATATTCATAATATTACTTGAATTTTTGTTTTCGTTTGGTGTCCCCAATATATCCCCACAAACAGTTTAAGTAAGATGGGGGAAAAATTCTAAATCGAGAATGGGTAAGAAGGAGGGAGTCATCAACCTTATCCCGCCCCGTCCCTTTCACAGCCCTATTCTCAACTATAGTATTTTTGGGTTTTCAACCCAGGACATGCTTAACAAAATACATTCTCCCTAGTCTTCACGTTCAAGTTAGTAAGGATGTGATTCTCTTAGCTAAAAGTCTAAGATTAAAATCTTAATCTCCATATCCCAAGAATAAGTGATTATAATTTGTATTAAAAAAAATCAGAATACATTCTTTTAATATAAAAGATTGTCTTATTATATCTATTCACATAGAGGCAAATTTAAATGAAAAAATATTAATAAACATGTTTTATTTTTTATTTTTTTTATTATCATGTTATGTCATAATTGACACATTTAACAAACAAGTCAAATGAGTCGAGTCGTAATGTATTGAAGTCATTTATGCTTTGGTTGTTGTTGGTTTGTGTTACAGCTGCCTTACTTGGTAGTGCCACAAATTACTACCTTTTCTTTTAAAACTAAACTACTTGGGATTTTGGTGTTCTTCTTTTTTCCAACACTTGGTGTCATCCTGTTAAAATGTTAAAACTTTAAGGACAAAAATCAAAATTCAGGTACATATATATTTTTGAACACATACAACAAATTGTTTTTTAAATTGTACGATCTACGGTAATAAGGAAAGGAAAGACCCTTTATCTACCTTCAGACCTGATCACCTTAAACCCCATTATCTCATTCGTTTCCCTCTGATTTCTAATGTTTACTCATGGAGCTCATAACCCAATTCCTCATTACTTCTAGGGCAAACAAGTTGTGGAGACACATCGAAACATTTTGGTAGGTGTTCGTAGTATTTGTGCCACTATATTAATCTCAATTTTTCATGCTTTGACTGAATGTGTTTTTCAATTTAACTTGGAGCATGTGGATTATGTATATTATGTAATGTGCAAAATACATATCTGATTTTAGTTGTGTATTATCTCCTATGAGCTGGCTAATGCATTTGGGCTGTTATCTTATAGTTTTTTCAGGCCCATGATCGTGCATTGCGCTGTTGGACCGCAGGGGTAAAATGGACATTATAGGCTGATATATATAAGCACCCTTACTAGGGTTTTTACGCTGCTCTGGTTCATTTTGTTCTCTCATTCTCTCGCGGCGCACACTTCTCTGTTTCTTCATCTTCTACCTGTTCTCCTTATGCATATTCTACATAGATTTGTGTTTTAGTTTGTTGTATGAGTTCAAGAATCTCTAAAGTCTGTAAATCTATTTTTACGTGTTAGGTTTCACCTCTGTTTTGTGAGTTCTTGTTGATTCACTCATTGTACAAACTGATTTCTCATAGTGGATATGTTTTTACCCTTCATAGTGGATTAGGCCGTGTAGATTAGGGGCCGAACCACTTTAAATCTGGTGTTATTTATTTCTTTGTGTTTTTGCCCTATTTTTCTTCTTGAACTGATTTGGAAAATCTTGAATCTTTGTGCTTTTAAGTGTTGAAATCGTAACAAAGTGGTATCAAAGCCATGGAATTAGTGTTGTTTGGCCTTCGAACTGATATCGAAGAGCACCGAACCCACTAGATCCATATAACTTGTATTTCTTTCGATTCTGGTGTGACTCAGTACTCTAGGGTTTTTTCTAGACTTTCTGGGTTCACTCGAATCGTGCTTTTGAGTTGTGTTTCTTGGGTGATTCATAAACTAGGGTTTATAAGTTTTCTGAATTCCATTGAGGAACTCGACTCTTCGACTTCTACTACTTAAATCAGGGAATTTCCTTCGACCCTTCCTTTCTATTATTATTATTCTTTTTAAAATGAATACTCAATATAAACTAACGCTATTTGATGGCTCAGGTGACTATGTCTTATGGAAACGTAAGATGAATGCTATACTGATTCAGCAAGAAGTTCATGGTGCAATAGAACCTGATGATCTGCCTGAAAAGGCCTCTGAATTAGATGTGAAAAGGATTGAGAAAAAGGCTTTTTTAGCTATTTTGCTCAACCTGTCAAATAAAATATTGAGGGAGGTATAAAAAAAAACCACTGCTTTAAAGGTGTTCTCTAAGCTAGACTCTCTTTATCTTACAAAATCTTTATATGGTAAAGTTCATCTTAAACATAAATTCTACTCTTTTAAAATGGATTCTTCAAAAGATCTTGAACAAAATCTTGATGATTTCAAAAGATTGACATCTGATTTAGACGATATCAATCATAAAGTTGAGGATGAAACTCAAGCTATAATTCTGTTAAATTCTTTGCCTGATAAATATAAAGATGTTAAAAGTGGAATTTTGTATGGTAGAGATAATCTGACCTGTGATCTTGTTATCTCTAATTTGAGGTTAAAAGATTTTGAATTAAAGGATAAAAATACCCTTAGTGAGAGTCTATTTGTTAGAGGCAGAACTGAAAAGAAAGAAAATGGGTCTAAGGGAAAATCCAAACATAGATCAAAGTCCAGGTCTAAGAAACATGTTAAGTGTTACTTTTGTAAGAAAGAAGGTCACTATAGGAATGAGTGCCCCCTTAGGAAAGGTAAGAAATTTGACAGAGTTGAACCTAGTTCTGAAAGTGAATCAAATTTAGTCTCTGAAGGCTATGAGAGTTCAGATGTTTTAACTGTAAGTTCCTCTAGGTCTGAAACAGATTGGATTTTGGATTCTGGACGCACTTTTCACATGACACCCTTTAGGCACTGGTTCAGTAGTCTCAAGGAATCAAACTGTGGTAGGGTTCTCTTGGGTGATGACTATGAGTGTCAAGTAAAGGGAATAGGATCAGTCAAACTATCCTTAGATGATGGTACAATTAGAGTACTTGAAAATGTGAGGTTTGTCCTTGAACTCAAAAGAAACTTGATTTCACTTGGTTCTTTAGATTCCTCTGGTTTCTCCATTAAGGTTGATAATGGTGTTATGAAGGTGATGAAAGGATCTTTGTGTGTGTTTAAAGCTACTAGGGTCAGTGGTCTTTATTTGTTGCAAGGTTCAACCTTAAATCCTGAAGGCAAGGCTAGTGTTGTCCAATCCTTAGGATCTGCTACTCTATGGCATAGAAGGTTAGGACATGTGAGTGAAAAGGGCCTAACTGAACTTGCCAAACAAGGTGTCCTAGGTAGTGATCCTTTAGGAAACTTAGAGTTTTGTGAACACTGTGTGTTTGGTAAACAAACCAGGGTTAAGTTTTCTAAAGGTCAGCATACTACCTTGCATGCATTAGATTATGTTCACTCAGAAATGTGGGGACCTGCCCCCACCCAATCCTTAGGAGGTAATAGGTACTTCCTGTCCTTAATTGATGATCATACTAGAAGAGTGTGGACTTTTAGTTTAAAGTCAAAGAATGAAACTTTTTTAACCTTTAAACACTGGAAGACTTTAGTTGAGAATCAAAAAAGAAGTAAAGTCAAGGTTTTAAGAACTGATAATGGTTTAGAGTTTTGCAATGAAATTTTTGACTCTTACTGTAAAGAACAAGGTATTGGGAGACATAGGACTGTAGTAAACACCCCCCAGCAAAATGGTCTTGCTGAAAGGATGAATAGGACAATCCTAGAAAGAGCTAGATGTATGTTGTCCTTGTCTGGCATGCCTAAACAGTTTTGGGCAGAGGCAGTCAATACTGCAACTTATCTCATTAACAGATGCCCCTCCTCTGCTATAGACTTAAAAATTCCTGAAGAACTTTGGACTGAAAAACCTGTTGATTATAGTAACCTTAAAACCTTTGGTTGCATTGCATATAGTCATACTAGTCAGGGAAAGCTACATCCTAGATCTCTCAAATGTGTTTTCATTGGCTAGGTATTAAAGGATATAGACTTTGGTGTCCCTCTTTAAGGAAATGTATAACAAGTAGAAATGTTATATTCCTTGAAACTGCTTTTTATTCAGATTTAAAAATGGAATCTATTTCTCCTACCCCTACTGATTCTTTGATTGAGGTGGAGGTAGGTACCACACCTCACAATAATGGTAATACTGAGAATGAGGTGGAGGCACCAGCAGCCACTCAATCATCCCGTCCCCAATCTGAAGAAAAGGACCCCAGTGATGATGATGGATCTACCGAGGAGCAAAATGCCCCTCATGGCAGTTCCCCTGAACTAAACAATTACCTCCTAGCCAGAGATAGGTCTAGGAGAAATCCCAGACCTCCTTTAAGGTATATTAATTCTTTATTTGCCACTCAATCTGAAAATTTTGATGATATTGCTTATGCCTTTTCTGTTGCTTCTGAATATGATGATTCTGAACCTAAATCATTCTCTGATGCTTTGAATTCTCCTAATTCTGAAAATTGGATGAATGCCATGCATGATGAATTAAATTCTTTGAATAAAAACAGAACTTGGATCTTAGTTGATAGGCCTAAGAATATAAAATTACTTGGGTGCAAATGGCTGTTTAAAAGAAAAGAAGGAATAAAAGATGTAGAACCAACTAGGTTTAAAGCTAGGTTAGTAGCACAAGGTTTTGTACAAAGAAAGGGAATAGACTTTAATGAAATTTTCTCACCTGTTGTGAAATTTACATCTATAAGAATATTGTTATCCCTTGTAGTTCAATTTGATATGTTACTTGACCAAATGGATGTTAAAACAGCCTTTTTACATGGTGATTTGGATGAAGAAATTTTTATGGCTCAACTTGAAGGATTTATTAAAAAGGGAACTGAACACCTTGTTTGCCTTTTTAAAAAATCTTTATATGGTTTAAAACAAGCTCCCAGGCAATGGTATAAAAAGTTTGATACATTTATGCTCAAAATTGGATTTGAAAGATGTGATTTTGATAATTGTGTCTATTTCAAAATTAAAAAGGCTTCAAACCCTATTTACTTATTACTATACGTAGATGATATACTTATTGCCTGCTCAAATGAATCTGATATTACTTCATTAAAATCTGATTTGAATAAGAACTTTGAGATGAAAAACTTAGGTCCTGCCAAGAAGATCCCAGGTAAGGATATAATTAGACAGAAAGGTCTAATACACTTATCTCAACAAACTTACTATGAAAAAGTGCTTAAAAGGTTTTCTATGCATGATTCAAAACCTGTTTCTGTTCCATTTGCCTCTCACTTTAAGTTATCTATTAATGATTGTCCTGTAACTGATGAAGAGAGACAATATATGACCAGAGTCCCTTATTCTAATGCTGTTGGTTCACTGATGTATGCCATGGTCTGCACAAGACCAGACATATCATATGCTGTCAGTATGGTTAGTAGATATATGTCTAACCCTGGAAAATCTCACTGGATGGCTGTAAAGTGGATTCTAAGATACCTTAGAGGCACCACTAATGTTGGTCTATTATTTAAAAAGCCTCAAATTAATGTCCCCATTGTATCTGGATACACTGACTCTGATTTTGCAGGAGACAAGGATAAAAGGAGATCACTGTTTGGGTACATATTTACTGTATTTGGAAACACAGTTTCCTGGAAAGCAAACCTTCAATCTGTGGTGGCCCTATCTACCACAGAAGCAGAGTTCATTGCTTGTACTGAAGCTATCAAAGAAGCCCTATGGTTAAGGGGTTTCACAAGGCAACTTAATATGGTTAAAACTGATGTTATTGATATTATATTTTGTGATAACCAATCTGCAATCTACTTGTCTAAACATCCCATGTTTCACTCTAGATCGAAGCATGTAGACATTAAAATGCATTTCATTAAGGACATTGTTAATCAAGGTCTTATTAAATTAGATAAAGTCTCCACTGAGGATAATCCATCTGATATTCTCACCAAGTCTGTACCTCTAACCAAACTTAAGCATTGCATGAATTTGGTTAGAGTGTGTCATCTTTAGGCATTAGAATGAAAGGGTAAACAGATTACATATCCACTTCATGCATAGTGTCAAGGTGGAGATTTGTAGTATTTGTGCCACTATATTAATCTCAATTTTTCATGCTTTGACTGAATGTGTTTTTCAATTTAACTTGGAGCATGTGGATTATGTATATTATGTAATGTGCAAAATACATATATGATTTTAGTTGTGTATTATCTCCTATGAGCTGGCTAATGCATTTGGGTTGTTATCTTATAGTTTTTTCAGGCCCATGATCGTGCATTGGGCTGTTGGACCGCAGGGGTAAAATGGACATTACAGGCTGATATATATAAGCACCCTTACTAGGGTTTTTACGCCACTCTGGTTCATTTTGTTCTCTCATTCTCTCGCGGCGCACACTTCTTTGTTTCTTCATCTTCTACCTGTTCTCCTTATGCATATTCTACATAGATTTGTGTTTTAGTTTGTTGTATGAGTTTAAGAATCTCTCAAGTCTGTAAATCTATTTTTACGTGTTAGGTTTCACCTCTGTTTTGTGAGTTCTTGTTGATTCACTCATTGTACAAACTGATTTCTCATAGTGGATATGTTTTTACCCTTCATAGTGGATTAGGCCGTGTAAATTAGGGGCCGAACCACTTTAAATCTGGTGTTATTTATTTCTTTGTGTTTCTGCCCTATTTTTCTTCTTGAACTGATCTGAAAAATCTTGAATATTTGTGCTTTTGAGTGTTGAAATCGTAACAGTGTTTTTATGAATGCGAGGAGGTGGGTTATTACCTTATTGATACATTATGCTTGATGTCATAACTTCGATTGAAACTTGTATTTGATGTATGATTTTGACATTGCAAATTATGATGTCCAAAAGACAATATTACCCTCAATTTAGTTGACATACATGTCAAACGTAACATGTTTCACCTAAAAATTTGACTTATGTTCCCATAATGTCGTATTTTAATAAGAATGAGACTAAAACTAAATCATCTCACAAATAAAATATATGAGGATAGGTACGATAATAGGGTACCATAGCATATAAGTTTTCCTATTTATGAAGTAAAAGGATGATGAAACGTGAGAAAGGGAGAGATCTAAAGCTATTAATGCCACTCCAATATATTATAAACTTATCAATTATAATATCATAAGTGATAAAATAATTTTAAAAATAAAAAAATTATTATTATTATTATTATTTTAAAAGTGAAACATTTTATACTATAATTCGTGTTGATGTAAATATGAATATTTACGGTATGTTTATTACATCGTACTAAATACCCTGATTGTGTAATTTATATATAGTTATGTAGAAATTTTGTACGACTAAGGGGTGTGGATCTAAACCGTACTGTACAATTAATTTAGTTTGTATAAATTTTTAATTATAAAATTATATGTTTTAATTTTTTCTTTTATCTCAAATTAAAAATAATATATTTTTTATTTTTAAAAATGTAATAAAAATATAAAATAATTAAATATTAATTTAAATAAATTTTATAATATAAATTATTTTAGTAAAAATTATATAATTAATTTAATTTAATCATGTTATATAATTTTTTATTAATTATTGACATATTGAAAGGAGGGGACATCCATAACTTTTAGCTAGAGACTTTCAAAATAAGAACAATTTCTCATTCACTCAAAATATCGGGATAATATCTTATTGTTCTAGGTTTTTTTTTTTTTTATCAAATCTTATCGTTCTAGATGTGGAGTCATATCTGGAATATTTAAAGGAAAATAAAAGTGAAATCGACGTCTTTTAGGAAAATTGGAGGGATAGTAGAGCAAGAGATAATTTGGGGTGTCATTGAGACGGAATGGGTGGAAATAATAACTTTATTTATTAGTGTTATAAAAATTGTCATGCCTACCAAAAGTCACATTGAGATGGAACCTTTTATAATTTTCAAATAATAAAGAAAAAGAGTAAAATGTTTAGATAATTATTTTCTTTAATTCAAATATATTGTTTAATCTTTTAATCTCAAAAAGATATTTTTAAATCTTTTATTTGTAAAAAAGTGTTCCAATAAAAGAAAAAATTAACTTTTATCTAATTTTTTTATTAAATATAATTGAACGAGATAAATATTATTTATATTTTTTGATAAATATATACATAAAAAAAATTAATATTTAATTAAAAAATAGAAAAAAATTCTTTCAAACAAACAAAATTTTTAATAAAATTTAAACAAAATCTTTATTGTCCAATATCACAAATATCACATTAGATAGTGATTTATTTTTTTAAAGTTTGAAATAAAAAAATTTGAGTAATTTTTTGTATTAAATATTAATTTTTTAGGTATATATTCATCAAAAAAATATAAATATATATGTGATAAATATATTATTCTATTAAATTTAACGAAAAATTGAATTAAAAATTAATTTTATCTTTTCTTAACACTTTTTTTTACAAATAAAAAAATTTGAAAATATATTTTTAAAATAAAAAAGCTAAATAACACATTTGCTTTATACAAAATAATCTCTGCAACATTTTTTCCTAAAGAAAAAGATGGGGAAAGGACAAGAATAAGAATCTGTTTTTTTTTTTCCTTCAAAAATTTGTAATTTGTTGGATTAAATTAGACTATATCAAGTCATTTTCATAGAGGATATTCAATGTTAATGACACCACTTGGACAAATCAAAGTTTCACAAATAATAGAATGTGGTATTTAAATTAGGTTGTATGTAAAAAGTTTTTATTATTAATAATAATCGTTTATTTCAAAATTTATTCTATCACATATCAACATTATCTGTCGTTGTGAGACTCTAATTTTCTTAACCTCTACGAAACTCTCTTCATTTTTTTAAATGACATCTGGTATTGTACTTGCAAAAGATGTATTTTTTATTCTAAGAAAAATTTAATTTTAAAATGAAATGATACGTGTCAATTACAAAAGTAAAAGTGTAATGCATAAATAAATGGTGTATTATTAGGTGTATTTTTGAAATAAACAGTGACAAATCCCAAATGTATCAATACTAATATATAAAATTATAATTAATTAAAATATATAATTCTTAGAAATAAATATAAAATAAAGACGACATGTATTTTAATTACTTATCACATAAGTAATGTAAATGTCATGACGATCTCTTTATTAGTAATTTTTAAAATAAATGTCATTCATTCATTGATTGTTATGGTCTGAGTTGAGTTGGTTTCATAATAGCACTCACGTTTCTTTACAAATTAACGAGATTTTAATAATTTTTTTCTTAAAAAGGAAACCGATTATGTTGACTCGCCAAAGAAGCTGCATTCCACCAATTTTTTTTTTTTTTTTTTTTAAGGAAAGAATAATTGTTGTGGTTTAAACACGTGTTCTTTAATTTCTTAAGGCCCGTTGATCATGACACTTTGAAATAGTTTTTTATTTTTGAAAATTATTTTTAAAATTAAAAAATTGTTTTGCCATTACTTTTTAGAGTTGTTTTTAAAAATTAAGTGTTTTAAAAAAATAGGAATTCAATTCTTAAACTGAATTTTTTTAGTTTCAAAATTTGACAAAATTTTAAAATTGAATTTTAAAATTGAGAAATTAGAAATTGGCAATGATTTTTTAAATGTACTTAATTTCAAAATTTATAAAATTATGAAAATAAAATTATAAATTATAAATTGAAATAATTATTTAAAATAGTTATCAAATGAGCCGAGAAATAATTTACCGGCACCTGAGCCCCGTATTTTCATTTTACATAGGTAGTCTGAATTTCATGTAATAATATTAGTATATTACATAGGTAGTCTGAAACTTTCTAACGTATTTTTCATTTTATTTTTTGTATTTTGTACTTTTTATTTGTAACTAAGATAAGTGTTACTTCATTAATCTATTTTCATTTTCTGTCATTTTTTTCTCCAAAAATTATCTCCTTTTAACTTATTGTATATAGAATAAAATCATTTTTTTTTTATAAAAAATTTCATATATTTCAACATAATAAAGTATTAGGCTAAATTTTTTTATAACATATATTTACCATTTCGCGAATTGGAAGAAGTAAATAATTCATAAAAAAAAAAAAAAAAAAAAAAACACAATTATAAATTCACATATGTTTGTGTGTTGAGAACAATTAGGCCAAATACGTAACAAGCATGTTTTCTATTTTTTCTTTTTCAGAATAAACTTTAAAATTATTGGCCAAACATCTTATTGTTTTCAAAATTGTTAAAAATTGTTTTTAAAACATGATTTAATATTTAGCTACAATAATAATAATAATAATAACAATAATGATTTGAAAATAATTTTTTTAAATAGTTTTAAGTTAGCCAAATAAGCCCTTAAATTATAAATTAAATTATTTAGTCCCTTAGTTATTAAAAATCGATCAATTAAGGATAAAATATACTATTTTAATAACATTTTGTTAAAATACTATTATTTTTCTGTCAAGTGATTAAATACAGGTCTTTAACAATAGTAAAGTAACAATTAATATAAAAATAATTTCACGAACTTTCTATTCAATATTTTTTTATTATCAATATTTTAAATTTTTATTTAAATAAATTTATGTTATAATATTAATATTGAAACAATTTCATCTTAAATTTCACATTTAATCTTTGTTAAATATTTTTGTTTTAATCGTATTTTAATTATTTTTTATGAAAATACATATTTTAATAGAAAAATTATTAAAATAATATATTTTTTTTCTTAATTGACCTATTTTTCAAATCAATGGGACTATATGACAATCTTTTATATCTAAGAGACCAAAATTACATCAATCGCTTAATCTAAGAGAATTTTATGACATCTCACCTTATAAAATATATAATACATTATTTAAGATTAGTTTGAGTTTAAAAAAAATTAAAATTTTTAAAAAATTTAGAAAATATAAACAAATTGATATATTTCTTAAATTGAAGCATATAGTTTCGAAAAATGTGGAAGAAATGTAATCTCTGTCCTTGACTTGCTTCATATTATAAAAATATGGATTACCATTTTTTTGTTCCTCATTTCTCATTTTATTATCTTCATTTTTGTTTCAAACATAATAATTCTCACATAAATTTGGTTCAAGGAAAAAAAATTGAAAATCTTAACAAAGACAACATAAAATTTAAACTCAATATTTACTAATTGTAGTATTTCAAGTAAATAGTTATTTATTTTGGTTATAAAAAAATGTAATAATTATTTTAAAAAATAAAAAATAATTTTATATAATTTTGATATGGGACACACCATAAATAGTGTGTATAAAGCATAAAAAAATTGTGTATTTTTTTATAGCATTTTTCACACAATATGAGACTTTTTTATGGGTAAAAATAATTCTTAATTAAATGTAACATATTATATGTTATTTATAAATTATATTCGTTGATATTATTTATATATTTAATATTATTTATTTTTTATAAAAATAATTAATTAAAATTAATTTATTTTATCACATAATAAATACAAATATTATATATAAAAATCTTAACGTGTACTAGTACACGTCACAAAAATGCATAAATAAAAGGGCTATATGCTGTCATGACCTCATATTTATTAAAATTCAAATATGATCCCTTCCATTTAATTTTTTTTACATATTGTGACAAAAATGTCCTTGATGCGAACCAGAGAGCACGATCCTTACAATTCACAAATGTAAAATGGTTTGAAAACTACAAGAAATTCGGTCTAAGACCCAACACTAAATTAGCATTCAAATCCTAAGAAAAAGATCAAATTTTTGATAATAAGAACTCACCTCAACACATAGATATTACGCATCACAAAATAAGACGAGAAGAAACGTCACAAAGGTTTGCAAATCCTTTGATAATTTGGTTGGAAAAAGAACAATGAGCATTCAAGCTCTCAATAGTTAATTTGAGTCAATTTTGTATTTATGCCAAAAAGTTACAAATAGATGAGACTTAACGTGTATTTATAGCAAACAAACAAAAACCTAAAAGTAAAAGAAATTTGCGCCATTAATTTTAATCTAATGGTAAAAAAATTACAAGATATTTTAACTGTGCCACGGTAGATAAAAACTTGTGTTGCTACGGCTAAGGCTCGCGAAACCACAAAATGTGTGTGGGCTGCGGCGGATGAATATTATGCTGCTGCAGATAGCACAATATTCCAACCCTAGAGACATGTGCCGCGACGGCCAAAAACACATGCTGTGGCTTGTCGTGCGCATCTAGAAGTGACTCCATACAAAAAATAAAGAGTCAATTGCTGTGGCCGCCAAAATCTATGCCGTGGCTCACACGTCTAGAAATGACTCTCAGCAAAAAACAGAGAGTTGGTCGCCGTGGCAGCTAAAAATTCATGCCGCGGCGCATAACTTCTTCTGAAAATTCTACCTTCAATTCATTGATCGGTTCCCCCCGTAGTAATGCGATCACTTCTTGCCTTCTCTTGATCATGATTCAACTCTTGAATGAACTCATTCAAAACTTCCTTGAGTTGCTTCATTTTGAATCGTGTGATCAGTCCACTTGGGATTTGTAACGGTCCTTGATTCTTATCATTCTCCCTCTCTTCAAAAGGATTCGACCTCAAATCTTTAACTGCATTATCAAAAAGAGAAATGTCAAAAACATTAAAAGTGGTACTAACATTATATTCACCTGAAAGTTCTAGCTTGTAGGCATTGTTATTAATTCGTTCAAGCACTTGGAATGGTCTATCTCCTCTAGGTTATAGCTTGGACCTTCGCTTTTCAGGAAATCTTTCTTTCCTCATGTGTACCCAAACCCAATCACCGGGTTCAAAAATGACTATGCATCGCCCTTTGTTAGCCTTGAACGTAAATTCTTTATTCTTTTTCTCAATATGTTTGTGAATACTTTCATGTAACTTCTTTACCATCTTAGCCTTCTTGGCACCATTTAAATCGGTTTTTATTGAAACAGGTAAAGACAATAAATCCATAAAAGTAAGTAGGTTAAAATCATAAACAATTTCAAAAGGTGTATGATTAATGGTCGAATGCATATCTCATTATAAGCAAATTCAACAAAAGGAAAACAATCCTCTCAATTTTTCAAATTCTTTTGGATGACTGTACGTAATAAGTAAACAAAGTCCAATTAACTACTTCAATTTGGCTATCAGTTTGGGATGACAAGTAATAGAAAACAAAAGTTTAGTCCCCAACTTAGCCCATAAAGTTTTTCAAAAGTAACTCAAGAATTTAACATCCCTATCAGAAACGATATTTTTTGAAACTCTTTGAAGTTGCACAATTTCTTTAAAAGATAAATCCACTACATTTGTTGCATCATCAGTTTTGTGATAAGCAATAAAGTGTACCATTTTTGAAAACCTATCCACAACCACAAAAATTGAGTCTCTACCCTTTTTCGACCTGGGCAATCCTAAAATAAAATCCATGAAAATGTCCACCCAAGGTGAAATAGGTATGGGTAGCAGAGTATACAGTTCTTGGGGTAGAACTTTAGAGTTGTCCTGTCTACAAGTGATGCATCTAGAACAAATTCTTTCTATATCCCACCTAAGTTTTTGCCAATAAAAATGTTTATGCAAAGTATCTAAAGTCTTTTTAATTCCAAAATGCCTCATTAATCCTCCCCTATGAGCTTCCTTAACTAACAGTTCACGGATAGAACAGTTGGGTATACACAATTGATTTTCTTTAAATAAATACCCATCCATTTTATAAAACTTCCCAAAAGCATTTTTGTTGCATGCATTATAAAGCAAAGAAAAATCATAAATCATCATCATTACCATGTATTTCCTTAATGTACTCAAATCCAAGTAACCTAGCATTCAAAGTGGAAAGTAAAGTGTACATTCGCGATAAAGCATCATCTATTATATTTTCCTTACTCTCTTATGTTGAATAATATAAGGAAATGATTCAATAAATTTCATCCATTTTGTATGCCTTCGATTCAACTTACCTTGACTCCTCAAGTGTTTTAAGGATTTATGATCTGTGTGAATAACGAATTCCTTAGGCTACAGGTAGTGCTGCCATGTTTCCTTATTGTATGTTGGGTAGTTAAGGGCTGCTCCATTGAGTTTCTTACTAAAGAATGCGATTGGCCTCTTTTCTTGCATTAAAATAGCTCCTATCCCTACATATGATGCATCACACTCAATCTCAAACATTTTAGTAAATTAGGTAGAGCCAAAAGAGGTGCAGAATACAATTTATCTTTGATCAGGTTAAAAGCCCTCTCTTGAATTTCTTTCCACTTAAACTCAACAGTTTTCTTAACGATCTCAGTTATAGGTGCAACTAAAGTACTGAAATCTTTAACAAATCTACGATAAGAGCTAGCTAAATCATGAAAGCTCCTAACATCAATAACATATTTAGGCATGGGCCAATCTTTGATCACCTTCACTTTCTTTACATCCACCTCTATTCCTCTATAACTCACTACAATACCAAGAAAAACTAATTTCTCCATGTAAAAACCATACTTTTTCAAATTAGCATATATTTTTTCTTTTCTTAATAATTCAAGCACAGCACATAAATGTATAATATGCTCTTTCAAATTTTTGTTATAAATAAGAATGTCATCAAAATTTACAATCATAAATTTTCTAATTAAAGCACGTAAAATATGATTCATTAATCTTATGAAAGTACTAGGTACATTAGTTAACCTAAAAGACATGACTAACCATTCATGTAATCCATGTTTTGTTTTAAATGCAATTTTTCACTCATCACCTTCTTTCATCCTAATTCGATGATATCCACTTTTAAGATCAATTTTCGTAAGAATGCATGAACCATGCAACTCATCTAAAATGTCATCCAACCTAGGAATGAGATATCTATACTTTACTGTAATGTTGTTGATAGCTCGGCAATCAACACACATCCGATTTGATCCATCCTTCTTAGGCACAAGCAGTACTGGTACCGTATATGGGCTCAAGCTTTTCTTCACTTGAACCTTAGTAAAAAATTCCTCAACCTGCCTTTGAATCTCCTTGGTATCATCTAGATTGATACAATAAGCGGGTCAATTTGGAAGAGATGCTCCAAGAATGAAGTCAATTTGATGTTCAATCCCTTTCAATGGTGGAACATCGTCTGGGATCTCTTCAGAAAATACATCCTTGAATTCCTACAAAGAGAAACAGTAAGTGTTGCACGAAATCCGCAAGCGCACGGGTCGTGTACAAGTGATAAGTATTTTTAAGAACGGGATTGTCGTACCCACGAGAAACTTATAAAAGCGTGTATTAAAATTAAGTACCGAAATATATACTTTCCCTTTCTATTTGAACTATCAAAATTTAGTGATAGATTAAAATAAATAAACTAAACTAATTAAATAAATAAAAATCTAGGGATTCAATTTCCTCCATTCTACTTCCATGATCGTTTTTATATCGCATTAATATTAAATTAAAATGCAAAAATTATTAATCAACTCTACTCAATTAATTATCACCCACATGTCTATGGTCATGTAATTCTAATCCATATAAACCTAGCCCACATGCCTATGGTCATCTAAGCATACATGGGTCATTAAGTACCTAGAGTTTAAAAATGATCACATACAAAATAATGGAAATTTCTTCCTCATTACATATATGCCAATTTAATACATGTTCATAATTTCATATCAATTTTTCAATTGCACACAAAATTAACATATCACCTAATTAAATGTCCAATTTAATTAAGAGCATTAATCACATCAAATTGGATAATTCAAGCATAATAATAATATTAAATAAAAATTAAACAATCATGTTCATAAAATAGGTTCCATTAAAATCCTTAGAACAAAATACTACTCCATAATAAACATTTTAGAAACTAGAAATTCAAGAATAAAAACAAAATCAAAACATAAAGAAATACAATTAAGAGAGAAATTTATTACACCCTTAAGAAGAATTCCCCCAAAAATTGCTTCTTGATGCTCCAAAAATGCTTTCACCTTGCTTCTAGCTCCTAAAATGGAGAGGAGAAAAATGGAGAGAAGAAAAATAGAGGCTGGCAAAACTTGTTGTGTAGAGTGTGTTAAAATTAGGTATTTATATGATAGGGTTTGAGAGAGGGGAAAGAGTGTGTGTGTGTGTGGGCTGAGAACGCTGAGGAGCAATTTCTGCGCGCGCGGGCCGCAGCGCGCGTTTTCCATGCCGCGGCGCAGCCTGATTTTCTGATCTTCGAACAAAAACAGAAACCTCCCGGCCGCAGCGCACAATACTCATGCCGCGGCGCGCCTTGTTTTCATGATTTCCCAGGTGTAACCCGAGAGCCTCTCGCCGCGGCGCACAATACTCATGCCGCGGCGCGCGTTGCTATTGGTGCCATGTAAGTGCCCTTACATAAATTGGTGATTCTCAATGTAAGGGCTTACGTGGTTAAGCCTTTGTTTGTCCCCCTTACACAGTGAATGGCTCCCAATGTAAAGCTTACATCTTTTCACACTTTTTACTTCATTTTTACTCTCTTTTTCCACATTTCTTCTCAAACCTAATTTGACCTACAAAACAAATGAAATACCCTCCAAAACATTAATTTATTAAATAAAACAAGAAATATTAAGCATAAAAATGATATAATAACTCTATTTTCATAGAATTATCAGTAAGACTTGGCAATAAATTGTCAAGTTCGTTAGTAGAAAAATTAGTCTCCTTGTACAAAAGTACAAGTACAGACCGTTTTGCCAAAATGGCTTGTTCTACATCACTTGACTTCTCATAGAAACCCAAATTTTTTGTTCTATTTCTTTTTCTCTATCTCCTCCACTCTTTTCTTTCATCTCACTCCTCTCGCCTACCTTCTCCTTCCTTTTCTTTTCTTTAACCATCTTCAATTGATCCTCAAAGACTTGCTTAGGAGTAAGAGGTACTAATGTAATATTCTTTCCATCCTTAACAAAATAATATTTGTTCTTGTATCCGTCATGTGTAACTTTCCTATCATATTGCCAAGGCCTTCCTAACAAAATGTGCCCGACTTGCATTGGAACCACATCACACATCACTTCGTCTTTGTATTTTCCAATGGAGAAGGACACTAAAACTTGTTTGTTGACCTTCACTTCTCCACTATCATTCAACCATTGCAACTTGTATGGTTGAGAGTGTTTAATGGTACGCAACCCTAGTTTCTCAACTAAGGTAGTACTAGCCACGTTGGTGAAACTTCCTCCATCAATAATTACGTTGCACACCTTGGAATTCACATGACATCTTGTGTGAAATATATATGTTCTCCATTTGTTGCTCCATATCTTCATCTTTGAATTGGACACTCAAAGATCTCCTTATCACAATAGCCTCTTCATCAACGGGCCCTATCTCTTCATCACTAGCATCCTCTAGTGGTGGCATCTCCTCGTCATTACTATCATCGTCCTTCCTAACTCACCATTAGATTGGGTGATCATTGTCCTCTTGTTTGGGAATTGGGATGCAATGTGATCCCTTCCAAGACATCAAAAACATTTAATGTCATTGTTTCGAGTTGGGTTTTCAACCTTACCCTTGTCCTTACTAGCCTACATCTCTTTGCCTTTGTTAGGTTCAAATCTTGGCTTGGAGCTAGTTCTCTCATCCTTCTTCCAATTAGTTTTTCATGGTGTGATGAGTGCTCAAAAAGCACTAATATTTCGTGATTAATTATGCTTGATTGATTGATATATAGATTTATTATGGCTATTATTTCGATTATTTTCATAAATCTATCCATTCGGAGTCACGGGTATATTTTAGTGTATTTCAGGTGTTTTTAGCGTCAAATGATTCAAATGATGAAAACACTCGAAGACGGAACACCTACGGCGCTCGGATCACGAGTCACGGGCAAAACGAGTCAAATATGTAAGCCGTACATGTCAAGCCATCACATATGTAAGGGGGTAAGCATGAAGAGCAGGAAAGCAATGCGCGCCGCGGCGTAGAAATTATGCGCCGCGGCGAGGGTCTCGACAATACATGTAAAGCCATGTACATTCCATGTACACTGTTACATACAAGGCGCGCCGCGGCGAGAGAATTGCATGCCGCGGCGTGAGGCTCTCGGGTTTGGTCCTGAAAACATAGAAACATTGCGCGCCGCGGCGAGGGAATTGTATGCCGCGGCGGGGAGCTCTCGGGTTTTTGCATATTTTTCAGAAATTGTGTTGCGCCGCGGCGGGGAAAATGCATGCCGCGGCGCGCCTATTCCTACGGCAATCAGGAATCCCTTACATCTATAAATACCCCCTTAGACCCCCTTTACAAACAGATCTCGAAATAAGAACTCCAATTCATACACAACTCATTCTCTTCTCAATTTTGCGACCCAAACACGACATTCAATCAGCTTTGAGAGCGTTGCCACACTATAACGAAGCGAGAGATACCATTCTAAGGATTCAAGGAAGCCAAAGACGATCGAAGATAAAGCTTACGGAGGAGTAGATCAACCGATCCATAAGCGGTATTAAGATTTAGGTTTTCCTTGTTGTTATAGAATTACTTTATCTTCTCCATTTGTTAAAGTGTATGATCATATTTTATTTGTCTATGAATAACAATATGAACATGAGCGGCTAGTTTCACTATGGATGTTTAGTTTGTGTTGCCATGTTTGCTAGGATTGTGTATGGTGTATTAAATTTATTTATGAATGAAATACCTTTTTGATTAAGAGCATGTTTAGATGTTTTATTATGAATAATCATGGACCAATTTGATATTCGTAGATAGACTGAAAAATCTGAGAATTTAGTTAGAGGAACATCACCTTAACTCTTTTCCGAAACACTTAATCGAAGCTTCAAGTTAGTGACTTAGTCATAGCATTAATTTGATTGGCATATTCTCCTTGCGCATAATTTGATAGCTAGTTAATTTACCCTGACCAGAGGCGGTTAATTAGTTCATCAATAAAGAAACCTACCCCGACCAAAAGGAGTTTCTTAATTAAAAGGAAAGCCGGTAGTTTAATTCATATAGGACGTTCATGCATATCACCATACCTTTTCGATGCAAACATGGTTAACCAAGCTAAACGTCCATACATCCTCTTTTGATATTTTATTTGATTGAATCGATTGTCTGATTGCCATCTTGATTTCGTGTGATTCTCGTATGATTGTTCCCGTTACCAAAACCAAACAAACTCTTTTTACAGTTTTATTAGCATTAGGATTCTAGTTACTTAGAGTTTTAGTTTCACTAGAACTCTATTTAATTAGCGTTTTATTTTCATTAGAACTCTATTTTAATTAAAAGTTAGTTATTTAAAACCACTGCAATTCCTTGAGAGACCGACCTTGGAAGTTTGCTTGTCACTTTACTACGAGTGATTCGTACACTTGCGAGTACACATTTTAACACATCATGGTGTAGTAGGATTCAGTTTTGGTGTAGTAGGGCTTGCCTTTGGTGGTATCGATCGATTACTCCTTTTTCTTAATTGCCTCTCCACCTTGATTACCATATGAACCATGTCTTCCAACTCCACATAATGATGAAGTTCTATTACATTGGAAATGTCTTGATTCAAGCCACTCACAAACCTAGCCATTGTGGCTTCTCGATCCTTTTCTAGATTAGCTCTTACCATGGCCACCTCCATCTCTTTATAATACTCATCCACTGACCTAAATCTTTGGTTAAGTCTTTGTAATATCTGATAGAGTTCCCTATAGTAATAGACCTCTTCCTTATGATAACCTTTATATCCTCCCAATTATCAATTGATCTCTCTCTGTACCTCCTCCGACCAATAACTAACTGATCCCACCAACTTAATGCATAATAAGTAAATTCAATTACTACTAATTTTACCTTGATTTCGGCATAGTTATGGCACTCACAGATGTGCTCAACTTTCTTCTCCCATTTTAAATACAACTCCGAGTCATTCTTTCCTTGAAAAGATGGCATCTTCATCTTAATACTCTTCAGATTTCTATCTACTCCGTCATTAAACCTAGGTGGTGGTCTCCACGTACCTCCCTTCTATGCCTTCATCCTCTGAGCCCATGCCTTCTGCCTATGGGAGTCCTTCCTTCATCCTCCATGTAATCCCCATCCAAACTTTCTTCATCAAACTCCTCCTCGACGTAAGCCCTTCTAACATTTAGAACGCATTATGGTGCCCCTTGTTGTAAGTTAGCGATAGTAGCCTCTTGTCTCTCCACTCTATCATTCATACTCACCATGACGACATTCATTCATTCCATGGATTGTTGTAATGCCCTCATCATAAAAGTGGTATCTGGTCTTTCCTCAGAACAATTCCTGTCAGACATTGTCACAACAACTAATGCAAACAAAAGATTAGTTAAATAAGGAAATGAAAAGTTCACTCTTTTACCTCACGTGTTTATCACTCAGATTGATTACTCAAGCGCTCTTAGCTCTTTAGCAAACCAAACCTTCCAGATTTTCCAAACAAAAGTAAAATTTCGTAATCACCAATTGTAGTTTGCAATATACAATTATAAGGAACAAAGAAACTAACTTAATTTGTTTTAGAAATTCTAACTCTATGAATTGGAACAAAGTCAAATTAAGCAATTTAAAACTCGTGACAACTAAACGAAAAAAGAAATGATATGTTAAAAGTATGAATGATACTTTAACAAAAATTTCGTAGAATTCTTGGAAATTAAAATTTCACACTTTTTTTTTTTATAAATAATTTTCAAAAATATTTTCTTCTTTTTTTAATATAAATATCTTAAGAGATATTTTTCCAAGCTATTTTTAAGAAATATTTTATGTTTTTTTTAATTCCAAGAGGTATAGTTTTGTTCCAAAATTACGATACGAACAAAACACGAAAAATTACCAAACTACCCACTACTTTTATGAACAAAAATTCAAAAAAATATTCTATTCGAAAACCTCCCCAAATCTGTCCAAAAAATGATAGGAAACAACAACACAATTAGAAAAATTTTAATAACACACAAGAACAAGCAGAAAATGGAAAAACAAGTAGAAAAAAATAATAATAAATAACACAAATTTTCACAATTTGTTTTTATAGAAGCGAAAATGATAATAACAAAGATATGAATTTGAAATTACTAAAGACCTCTGATACCAAATGATGCGAACCCAAGAGCACGATCCTTACGATCCACAAACACAAAATGGTTTGAGAACCATAAGAAATTCGGTCTAAGATCCAACACTAAATTAGTATTCAAATCCTAAGAAAAAGATCAAATTTTTAATAGTAAGAACTCACCTTAATACATAGATATTACGCACCACGAAATAAGACAAGAAGAAATACCACAAAAGTTTGCAAATCCTTTGATAAGTTAGTTGGGAAAAGAACAATGAGTATTCAAGCTCTCAATAATTGATTTTGAGTCAATTTTGTATTTATGCCAAAAAGTTACAAACTGTTGGGAGTTAAAATGTATTTATAGCAAACAAACCAAAACCTAAAAGTAAAAGAAATCTAAACCATTGATTTTAACAATGGTAAAAAAATTACAAGATATTTTAACTATGTCATGACGAATAAAAACTTGTGCTGTGGTGGCCAAGGCTCGGGAAACCAAAAACTGTATGCGGGCCACGACGGATGAAAATCCATGCCGCAGCAAATAGCATAGTATTCCAACCTGAGAGATGTGTCCCGCAGCGGTCAAAAACACATATTGTGGTGCGCACATCTAGAAGTGACTCTAGCCAAAACAGAGAGTTGGTCATAGCGGTGGCTAAAAATTCATGCCGTGGCGCATAGCTTCTTCTAAAAGTTATGCCTTCAAGTCATTAACTGGCTCTCCCGTCGCAATGCGATTACTTCTTGACTTCTCTTGATCATGATTCAACTCTTGAATGAGCACATTCAAAGCTTCCTTGAGTTGGTTTGTCTTGAATCATATGATCGGTCCACTTGAAATTTGTAATGGTCCTTGATTCTTATCAGCCCTTAATTTTATTGATTAATTGTAATGAATTTTGATTGGACACATATCCAACGAAACTACTCAGAATTGGACAACTGTTCAACTAACAAGATTTTGACTCACACTAAATTGCCCAAAATTGAACGAGTGTCCAACTAACCAAATTTTGATTAGATGGCGATCTCACTCGTCAGTGCATGTCCAACTAAATTGCCCAAAATTAGACGGTTAGAGACAAAATCTGAATAATATAAAAGTCAAGAATTCTTAACGATATGTAATAAGAATAAGACTGTAATTTTAAATAAAAATTATAAGTAAGTGGTTATCATATATTATAAATATTAAATTAAGTCTATTTTAGCCTATTTTTCTAAATATAACTTACTTGATAAAATTTAGAAAAATGTTGTCTCATAAAAGTAATAATACAATATGTATTCAAAATTATGTGGTGTTAGTTATAAATTAAACAAAAAATTAAAAATACAAGATAAAAAATTATTTGTGAGATTTTTATTAATAAAAATTAATTAAATTATTATATATATATATAATAAAAAATATCTTTATGTCAAAAACATCTCCTCAATAAACCCCGACACATTTTGACCAAAGAAAAGAATAAATAAACCCTGACACGTTGACTGAGAAGCATGTCACAACTGTGACATCCTCTAAATTTTTTGGTTGCTAAATCCTCTAAAATTTATTTGATTACGATGTTAAAAAATAATAATATTTTTTTTTTGGATCGTCAAAAATAAAAAAAATAATATATAATAATACTTTATCCAATCATTTGAATTTTATCACAAATTACTTATATTTAGAATTTTTCATATGTAATATATTAGTTATGCCTGCAAAATATAAAAGATTTATAAAATATATTTATAATTCAATTAACTTAAATTAATAATTAAAAATAATTTATTAAAAATATTTATTTAATTTATTTGTATGAAAAATAATCACACATGAATATATCAGTGATCTTTTTTTATACAAATAATTTTAATAAATGTTTTTAATATTTATTTTTGTTTGATTTAATAGGTGATCATTTAATAATGAATATGTCTTTTTTATTTTATTTTAGTAGTTAGTTATTAGATTAAAATTTTAAATATAATAGAATTTATATTATTAATTTGGATTATTATATAATTAAGATGATTTATTAATATTATATTTATATTTATTTATCTTTAAAATTGTAAATATATGCTTTTTGTTTGATTTTATTTATTTTATTTTTTTCTTGTCCACGCAAAGGCAATTCCTTAAGCTAAAAAATCAATAATTATCGAATGGGATATTACAAAATAACATTGGCCCGCCACCAATAATTTTATCAACAATAATTGATTTGAGTGATCAAGTGCCAAAAAAAAAGCGTTGAGGTTTTCTCTTTTTACTTTAATGAAAACCAATGATGATGCAACTAGTGTCGATGGAAACATTTAATATTTAGGCCAATTTTAAGTGCATTCTGCGTGAAATCCAAGCACGTATATTTAAAATATTGTGTGTTTTTTATTTGTTTATTTTGTAATATAAATTTTTTTTTATCTAAATGCTTAATTTTTAAAAATTTTTAGTCAAAGTTTATAATTTTTAAATCAAAATTCATAATTTTTGAAAATAATTTTTACCAAAAAATTTAGTAATTTTATTTTCTTAAATATTTTATTATTTTATATTTTTAAAAAATTTCTTTTAATTTTTCTAAAATAATATCTAGAAAGACTTTAAATTCTTTTAAAAAAATTTCTTTTATTTTTGTGTTTTCTAAATATTTTAATTCTTTTAAGGTTTTTATTTATTCTTGTGATAGCATCATGTTATTCATTTTTTGTTTCTATACATGCTAAAAATATTTTTGTAAAATTTTTCTTAAAATCTTTATTATATTAGTATTTCGAACTAAATTAAATAATTCTTTTAGATAAGAGATCAATGATGGTGTAATCATTTTTATTACTTATGGTGTAACCATGTTAATTCTTTGTTTCAATTGAAAAATACTTTATAAATTATTATCTGTATTATTTCTTTGGATAATCATTTCTTTAATTAGTAATATTAATTATATTGTTTATTCTTTATAATGTTTTAAATAATTTACTTTTCTTTATGAATTAAGTTGGTTATACCTTATTTTAAACATTTTGTTTTAAAGCCTTCTTATCAAATTTGTTTATGTTTATGGCCCTGATATTAAATTTTCTAGTTGAATTTTTAATTTTATCTTTAGTTAACTTATCTTCCGATATGTTTATCAAATAAATCAAAATAAAAATTAGGTTGTCAAATTCTTCTTCATTTATTTTAACAAATTTTTGTTTAAAAAATTCCTTAAGATTTTTTTCTATGAAATGGTCTATTATATATAATATACTAGAAATATAATTTGTATAATAATCTAAAATAGTGGCAAATCTTTTAAAAATTTTCAAACAGATTTCATAACATTAATTGTCAAAATATTGTTATAATAATTCCATGTATTTGCCTTCAAAATATCTATCTTAGTCATAATTTTCTTTTATTTGATTTTCAAACTCAGAATTTTCAAGCTCTTGGTCTATCCATCGACTTAATTCTTAAATTTCATTATTTTTGTCTATGTCTATTTTTACTAGTTTAAGGTTTGCTTCAGGATTTAAATATTTTTTATTTTGGCTTTTTACTAAATTATTTATTTTTTCTTGTTTAGAAAAATAGTCAATTAATTTTTGTAAATTTTCAATTACTTTAGATTTTCTTGTACTTCTTTCGAAGTTATCTTTTATAGATATTTTAAAACAAACAATAGCTTATTTAAGATAAATTGTATCTTTTAAATTTTCTTAATTTTTAGAATAATTTCTAATTTTACTTTATAAAGATTTTTCTCAGATTTTATTTTCATGTTATTGTGTTAGTTTTTCATAAATCAAGGTATAATTTCAACAATATCAATAAAATTTAACAATATTAATGAAATTTAAGATATATGAGTCTATGATTGTAAACTAACATGTTTCTAAATATGAGTCCATTACATTCTTCCACTTCCTAATTATCTTCTTCTTGTTCTAAAGAGTTAAGTCTCACTCCAGATTTAAGCTTCTAGACCTCCTATCCCTACTGATATTATTTAAGATCCGTACTTCATTTCTTATGGCAAGAGTGATAACTTGTTTTGGAATTTTAAGATGGACTTTTATTCTATAAACAGAAGGTTTACAAACTATAAAACTAGTAACCTTGAAAGAGTTTCTAGTTCTTACTTATTTCTAAATATATAACTAGAGCATAGAAAATGGATAAGTATTAAGATGATTTTGTATATCCCCTTATCTGAAGAGAGTTCCCTTTTATAAACATAAGAGTTATTCACTTAACTTTCCTGTTTGGGGTTTAAAAATGCTTACGTTATTGATGCTGTTGGCGCCAACTTTGATAGTGGTCTTACATGGATTATTCTACTAACATTGAGCTATGTGATGAGACTGTGCCCATGCAGGCCTCCTTATCTTTAATTTAATATATGCATTTGTGGTCTTCTAATTGTTGTTTGGAATAATGACAAAACGTCTTCTTAGTTTCTTCACTTACTTTTAGTTTTTTCAAATTCTTCTTAATCTTCTGGAGTATAAATAATTGGTTTAACTCTTATGAATTTTAAAAGATATTTTAATTTTATGGTTACTATTTCATTGGATTTATTAATATTTAGATCTAACGAATTTTTTGAACATACTGTTTTTAATAGTTTTTTTTATACCTGTTAAGGCTTTATCTTCTTATATTTCATTTAGAAATAGATTTTGGTCAACCTCTATGTCTAAAGTAATATTTCTAAATATGATTTTTATTTTTTTATATTTTCAGCACTTTTTTTATTTTTATGTTGTAACATAAAAGTTAGTAATGAAATAGTTAATACTTTTATGATTTTTGATACATAAATTGTTTCGCCATCTAAGGTTGTCAGACTTATTTTATCTAAATACTGGGTAAATAGTTGATATAAGTTTAAAAAGTTATTTTCTAATAAAATATTAACTCCAGTTTCTTGATATATTGTAGGTATATGAAAGATTTTTTTTTCCTATTAATACATCTGTATCTTTTAGGACTTTACTAAGATTTATTTTAGTATTATTTGCTATTCTAATTTCTAATTCTTTTGGTTATTGTTTCCAATGTTCTTCTAAAAATACATATTTATTTGTTACACACATATTTGTACTTGTGTCAATATATGCATGTAAATGATAATTTTTATATCCTTTAAATTTCAATCATATTTGTATATATGTACTATTTAGATTTATTATGCTTAATAGTTCATCTATTAATTAGAATTAAAATCAAGATCAGAGTTAGATGTTTCTGAGTTTGTTATTTCTTCTTTAGTTTCTTCTAACAGATAAATACTACATATATCATCTATATCAGATTCCTCTATTGGTTCTAATTCCATCTTAAACGCTTATTGATTTTTGCTATATGAGATTTTTTTTTTAAATTCTCTTTTATGTTGAAACCTATTAGGACATTCATTCCCATAATGCCCTTCCTTATTACATATCCAACATCTACATTTTTTTTTTCTGATAGACAATAATTTTTCTTTTTAGGTTATTATATTTTCTTCTTTTAAAATATTTTTGCTTATAAAGTTCACTCTTTTTTTTTAAAAGGGGCTCTAAAGTCCCCTTCTTTTTATTAATAAAGAGAAAACACACTTACACACTCGGGTGAGATTTGAACTTGAGGTTCCTGGTGGGGGAATTGAGAGTCTTACTACCTCAACCACAAGAGATTCCCAAAAAACTGATGGGGGCAAAAAGATAGCTTGTCAGACAACCGCACGAACACCCTAGCTAGTAGTAGTCTAGCTGAGAATGATCCTCTACGGTCATAGCAGCCATGGAAGGCTACGAGACTGTTAATCATGCTCTGATCGTGAGACCAAAGTTCATCCACCAGGCTTAGGTTCCTGTCTATTTAAAACTCAAGGAGACAGAGGTACGATCCTATAGAACAGATCCTGTTCAAGTAAGGTCGTGATATATATATTTTATTTCTTTTGCGATTACCAGAGCTCGAACCAATGGTCTGTCTACTAAGACATACCATAGGGCCAACGAGATTTGGCATTGCTTATAAAGTTCTCTATTATACATTCTTTTATATTTTTGAAAATTTTATTGTTTAAATTTATACTTTTGAATTTTCTGAATTTCTTATGCTTCTTATATTTATTATAAGATCTTATGTTACAACTATATTTTTTTGGTATCCTAAAATCTCTTAAATCATAATAGATTTTATCATTTTCTGTTATTTATTTAAATTCTTTTCTTTCTTGACATTTTACTATTATCCAACTTTTAAAACTTTTTATTCTTCCTCCTAAAGTATCAGATATTGTTTCTCTATTTCTCCCATTCCATCCTTCTGTCATAGTTTTATGAATTCCAGGTAGTTTTTGAAAAAATATTTCTTTATAAATTTCTTGCATAAAAGGTGGTAATTTATGCATAAAAGGTGGTAATTTATAATAATACATTTCATATTTACATATAAAAGAATCTATATAATACATATAACATATTTTCATATTTGCTAAATACCATTTGGCTTTAGTTATTTTATTTTTACTAGATTCTATAATATTTGTACCTTTATTTTCTCTAATGAATTCTTTATATATCTCATTTACTACAATGTTTAAGTATTCTCTTTCTGTTGTTGTATTTCCTTGCATCCGTAATGTTGTTGTTCTGTTAAATTTGTAAACCAGATTTTTATATTTTCTCTCATTTTATGAGCTATTAAGACTCTACAAGTTGAATGGTTTGTTTGTGTGGTCTTAGAAGTTTGTATAATTACACTCATTCTAATAGAGCATTCATCTAAGACTTTCTTTCTATCTCTTATACAATCTAAATCTAAAATATCATATTTATAATTTTCATGAGATTTGAATTCTGGTATAATATTACCTCTAGTACCACAATATAATCCTTCTTTCATTTGAGGTTGTTGTATTCTTCTATTAATTAGTTCAAGTTCTTCTAGTCTTTGTCTATTTCTTACTTTCCTATATGAGTCAGATATTTCTCTTCTTTCTGGGATTGTTCTTTGTGGTGTTGCTAATACATGTTCCATGTGAATTCTTTGGGTTATTTCTTCTTATTCAAACTCACTTTTACTAATTACTGTCATATCAACTTCTTTTTTATTTGTACGAAGTTTTTCTTCATAATATTTTTCTAATTTTTCATTTGTTAAGGTTAATAAACTAATTAACTTTCTTATATCCCTATTTTCAGGATTCACAAATTGTTCTTCCAAATTTTTTTATATTCCATTAGACTGTGTTTATATCTTTAAATTTTTCATTTTTTCTTTTATCATTCTTGGATATTAAAGCATCAAATCTCTTAGGAGGTTCTTCTTTTAATCCTTTTAATTGATCAAATTTTAATCAATTTTCTCTTGGTATGTTATTAATATCTCCTTTTAATTCTGTAATTTCTTTTAACATTTTTAATTATATTTCTTTTATTTCTTGCATAATTTTGATATTCAATTCATCTGTGGTATCTATTTTTTCTGCTAAAAGAATTAACGCTTTTATTATAGATATTTAATTATTACATATGCTTGTTAATGTATTATTTATTTCTAATTGTATTCTTAATAATTCGTCTTTTACTATAAGTTTTTTAATTATTTCATTGTATAAACTAATTCTTTTACTTCTTTAATTTCTTCTTTTAGTTTTTCTATTTTTTTGTCCTTTTTATTAATTTTTGTCTGAGTGTTTATAAACTTAATCATTTGGACATTACTTCTTTTTACTAGTATGAGAGATCTTTCTTTATTATCTAAATTTCATTCATCAAGTATTTCATATTTTATTAATATTTCTAGTTTCCTTTTTACTTGTCCAATTTCTTTGAAAATTTTATCTATTTCTTTGAATTCATTTTGTCCATATATTAAATTATTGTGGCTGTTTGTTAGTAAATATCCTACTAAATAATGAATTAAATATGGGTAATTTTCATCTTTTATTAAATTTTCTCGTTTAAAATAATAGGCTAAGTTTAATACTTGGTTTAAGTTTTTATTATGGATATCAACAGCAAATCTATGTTATGTTGTAAATTTTAGTTTATGATATCCTAAGTTTCCATTAATCATTCATAACAAAGTAACTTTTTTGTTTGTTGTCCTATTGTCTAATAATGTTAATTTAATTGTTGTATCTATTTCTTTCCTAAAATGTACTTTTATTAAAATTTGTATTCATCCTAAATGAATGTATCTAACTTTTCCTTTATTTTTTTGGGAAATTTTTTATAGTTTTTTTTATAATGGTTTATTCATCAATTAATAGTATATTAAATCTTCCTTTTGCATATGCTATAGTAATACTTATTTCTTTATTACTTATGCAATAATATATTATATCTTTCATTGGAAATAATTTTCTTATTTTGGAGAATGATTTTTCCTTAAATCCATCTCCTTTTTTAAAGTTTAATTTTAATTTTTGTATTTCTTTAAATTTATTTCTGCTAAATATCATTTCTTATGAAAAATATTCGGAAATGTCTTATATTTTTATTTCTATTACTTCATGATTTTCTGCTATTTTTGACATTTTTAAAGAGTATATGTTTTTATTTGTCTATAGTTTGTTTATAAGGTATTATAGATTTTTCTTGTTTTTGTAAGATATTTCAAATTTTCATTGCTTTGTAAGGAATTATAAATTTTCATTGTTTTGTAAAGATTACATATATTTAGAGGTACGAATTCAGTAATTGATGATAGATGTTAATAATAGTGCTGAATATTTATAGTGTATATTATAAATATATGTAAGACACGGCCCAACTCATGTCATTCATTATAATTTTTTATGTTTATAAAAATAGTAAAAAATTTCATTCTATTATAGAATGTTATAAAAAAAATTATAATTTATTCTTTGAAGCGCATCAAAAATTTATATAAAATAAAGATTAGTATTAGTTTGTAAAGAAAAATATTCGAGCTTGCTCTATTTTTTTTCCTCTGCTTGATTCTTGATTCTGACGTACTAATTCAGGATGCAATTTTAAAAAGAAAGAACCAACATTTTCTTCAAACATTTTTCTTAAATAGCCTGAAAATTTTCACATTTTGACCATTTATTCATTGTAAATACAATTTTATTGTCATCATTGTCATTATTATCATTCTCTTATCCTAAAATCTCCATGATTTCTCAGCTGTTCAAAGAAAGGTTTTTAATTTAGAAAAGATTTGATAAAAAAAATAAGTGGAAGATGAAGAGGATGGTGAGAGAAGAAAGAAAATGATTTTTTTTAGAGATTAAGGAAAAAGAAGTTGCTCATGCTTGAGCTTGAAGTCTCTTCTTTATCATAAAAGAAGCTCTATTATTCTTTCAAAAAATGGGTTTTAAGATAGAGAAATTTCTCTCTCTAAGTTCTTACTACTTTCACGCCCTATGATAATCAACGAATCTAGAGGTAGTTTGTCATTCTTCACAATTTTTTTTTTTTTTTTTTTTTGTCATTCTTCGTTCTTCATAATTTTCTAGTGATAATGTTACTCGTGAGTGGATATCAACAGTAGTTAAACGTACTACTATCAGTTTACCTATTTTTCTAAATCAAAAAAATGATTGGTGTGATTGGCAGATACGATTTAATTTTATGTTTATGCATTTAATTAGAATATAATAATGAGTTATTTTAATAAAATAATTTATATTTTAAATAGCATGTAATTTATTTTATGTAATTTTGTTACATATAAATAAAATTTATTATAAAAATTTATTTAAATTAATATTTAATTTATTTTTATATTTTTAAAATAAAAAATATTATCTTTAACTTGAGAAGAAAAAAAAATTAAGATGCATAATTTTATACTTAAAAAATTCAAATATATTAAATTAGGTATCCATTAGAGATAATAATATTATTTCATTTAATTTGAATCAGTAATGAACCTAAATAGCATATTTTTAGACAAATATTATAATTTTTTTAAAACTAGTAATTTAATACCAAAAACTCATAGTTTTATGTGCATAATAACAAAATATTTTACTAAAAATTAAATACCCTACCCTCCATTTTTGAACACTCCAACTTCATTGGAGCTCTGTTGACTTTGTCGGTGGCCTCACTAGAACTTCCTTGACCTTAACAAATGAGGACGTAACATGTAATATGTTACATTCAAATATAGAGGTGGATATAACATGTTACATTAATAGGTAAAGTACGATGTAACATGTTACATTTTTACTATAGCTTCAGCGATCCTGTTGAAGATAAATATAACATATTACACACAAAGATAGAGTTAATGAAATATGTTGTAACATGTTACATACAAAGATAGAATTAATGGAACATGTTACATACAAAGTAGAGATAGGAACATGTTACATACAAAGTAGAGATAGAAGCATGTTACATACAATGGTAGAGGTGAATATAATATGTTACATACAAAAAATAGAGAAATTATAGATAGATGTAACATGGCACTTATAAAGATAAAGGTAGATGTAAGTCTTATAAGTATCTTTGTGTCTTTGTTAGCATTTTTGTGTGCAAAATGCAGAGTCTGCTTATTTTATTTAGTGTTTTATCTACCTCTGTGTACAGTACTTTGCTTGTGATTAGTATCGCACACACTCGCGTAGTACTTAACACTAATGTATGTTTGTATGAAACATACACCATGGGATAGTTGAGAGCATATTTATTGCATATTGAAATGTATTTTTTACTTGCATGTGTTTCCCTAAGTTAGTAGATATTCATGAAATTTTATTTAGTGAAGTTTTGCCTTGAAAAAACTTATTTTGAGTGGCTCGCTAGGGTCTCGTGGAGGTTTTATTGAGGTAATCGACGAAGGGTCTGCAAGTGTGCACAAGGTGGAACTGTGACTCGTTGGACTCGCTGACATCTAATGAAGGCTTCGCTGAGGTGGTCAGCGAAGCCTCGTGGGGATGCACAACGAGGGGTCCGCGACAGTCCTAGAAGTTGAAAAATTAGCTATAATATCCCATTTTTCTCTTATTAATTACACCTTTTACACATTTATTATCCTCTCTCTTACATCCTGACATATATTTTTCATACTATATATTTGACATTGTGTATTTTTATAAAGTGTAAAAATATATTTTAGTGTATTTAAAAAAATATTTTATTTATTGTATTACTAATACGTTGAGTGTGTTTTAATATTAGAGTTTAAATATTTTTAAAAGGTAATTTTGTAGTTTTAACACATCGAGTATTTTTCTGTATTAAACTATGAGGTGGTGATATAGTTTATTAAACTCTTTTATTAATAGAGTTTCCAGAATAACAATATATTGATGATATTTTTGTATTGTTATTAGTGATGGAGTTTTCGTATCAACATACGTGGAGTGTATTTTCGTATTGTTGATACGAGGTATTTTATCCTAAAATCATATTTTAGATAAATTACATATATTGTTATACACGCATACTGATTGCAAGTATTTGCATCACACTACGTGATGGTGTGGTTCTAAAACTATTAAGAAATGTACGCACTTACCTAAGCTATCACCCCTGAAGAGTATCGATGAATTTCTACTTGCACTACTTTCAAGAAAACTTGAGATATTTTGAAAATAACGCATGATGGTACCTCTGTGGTTAAAAAATTCAAGCTTATTAGATTGAAGAGAGATTATGAACTTCTTTAGATGAACGAAGATGAGACTTTTGATAACTTTTACAGCTGCTTCTTTGACATCATCAATACTTCCTACAATGTGGGTCATTCTATTAATGAAGAACTTTAAGCTGAGAAGATTTTGAGTAGCTTACCTCAACATTTTTGAGAAAAGGTTATTACTATATAGACAATATTCAAAGGAGAACCCCTTAAAGTCAATGAGAACGTTAGTGATCTCCAAGCCTTTAAAATTCACTACCTCATTCCCAAAAGAACTTCTTCAATTGATAAAGGGAAGTGTCTTGCTCTAAAGACCACCATGACTCACAAAGAAAAAAGTAAAGACACTGTTGACAGTGATGACTCATCCTACTTAGATGAAAAAAATTTTGCTTTATTAACAAAGTTTAGTTTAAGAAATTCCTCAGGAGCAAAAAGAACTCTCTAAATAAATCTAAATGAGAAAGCTCTAGTCAAAGAGATTTCAGAGTTAGAGTTGAAGACTTTGAGGAAGATGATGATAGACCTAAGTCTAGGAGTCAGACTAGACAAGTCAAGTGTTATGAGTGTAGAAAACTAGGACACATTACTGCTTAGTGTCGCATAAAGGGATGAGAATCTGGCAAGAGGGCCATGATGATAGAGGTTACTATTTTGGAGTGTAGCCATAGTTCGGAAGAGGATTAAAGTAACTTTATAGCCTTATGGCTATTAAAGATGATCCTTCTACTACAACCTCTTAATCTTCCAGATTCCTTGATAAGAACGAGCATGATGAGCTCCTAGATACTTACAATGAACTACTCAGGGTGAACATTAAGATTGAGAAAGCTCGAAAGAAGGCTTTGAACAGCCTTGATGATAAAGAAAAAGAACTAAATGTTCCCAAAAGCTAATTTTGATAATAAGTAGTCCACTCACATCCAGGACATAGATGATCTCTCTAAGAAAATGTTAAGATATTGGAAAACAAAAAGGCATATCTTATTCATGCCTTATTTGAAAAGTATGAGGAGCTTTAGCTCTTCAGGATAAAGTTAAAAATCTAGGCAATTATGCCAGATTTCTTGAGGCATTTATTAAGAAAAAGGATGACCTGTTCACTACAAAGCAGTCTGACCTTAAAAAGGAGTTGGAACGCTATAGGACTACTGTTAAGAAACTTATAATGTATGCTCACAATCTTGATGAGATCCTTGTTAGCATCAAGGCACTCGGTGACTGACGCGGGCTTGGGTTCACTAATAATGGTTATGCAGCTTCTTCTCATTTTACTGTTTCTTATGCTTCTCTATTTATTAAGTCTACAACTTTTATTGCTAGTATTCACAATACTGCTCCTACTTCTAGTATAGTTCCTCTCTTCATTAGACATGTTGTAGAAAACCCTATTCATAAGACTATTCCTGCCAAAGGTAAAGTTACTGCGAAAGTTAAGTTGCAGGTGTAATTTTAACCAGTCTCTTCTAGCAAGGTGAACATCTCACCTTTTGCTTCCTCTTCTCGTCATGCCGGTGATGGTCTATTACTACTACCTATACACTTCATCCCTCCTTTCACCACTGTGGTGAGTGTGGACATATCAAACCTTATTGTGAAAAGTTGAGCTCTTATCCTCATATGAGACTCAGTATAAGCACTTCTGTCACTTTCTCTTTTCCTTGTGTTACTCCTCGGAGACAGAGACCCAGTTCTTCTAGTTCTCTGACTCATTCTTGTCATTCTTAAGGTACTATTGGACACCTTGCCAAATAGTGTCCAAGATATGCTCGGAGTACTACTAAGAGTCTTCCTCTTGCTTTTCTCATTCTAACTTCTTAAGATGTATTTACTGTAGTTCATCTGAGCATTTTGTTTCTAGGTGTATTATGCACTGGCAACATTGTGAAGTAAGGGCAAAACTTTCTAAAAATTCTCATAGTCACATTTATGATCACTCGATCAATCATTCAAGAATTTTTAAAACTAAGAACTCTCGAGTGGTTCAATCTCCTCATGCTCATATAGACTAGAAATTACATTATGCTCCTGTTGCCTCTCATCACTTCTTTTTTATATGGAGGGATGCAATTTGATCACACTATTTTCGGGTATGAATCAGTTTAGTTTGAGTTGTTTCTTCTTTTCTCTCTCTCTGTTTGTAGCAATTTTTAAATGTGTTTATTTCTGTGTTTTGGGTTTATCTCTAAAAAGTTTTTATTTTTCTTGTATTCTTCTTTCTCTAATTTAATGTGCTTTAAATAATTGTTAAACTACGAGATGGTGATGAAATTTATTAAACTCTTTTAAAACAAATTTTTCATAATAACAATACATTGAATGTATTTCTGTATTGTTATTACGAGGTAGATTTTATTTATCAACATACATGGAGTGTATTTTTGTATTGTTGATATGAGGTATTTTATCCTAAAATCATATTTTTGATAAATTGAATATATTATTGTACGTGCATACTGATTGCAAATATTTGCATCACACTGAGTGATGGTGTGGCTCTGGAGGTGAGCTAAATCTAGTTAGGATCAAAGTAATTGTAGAGACAGCTGGTGATAGCAGCCTAGATAGCTAGGACGGGAAGCTCATCACTGATAGAGATATTCAGAGTCTTACTTTATCGAGTCTGTATTAACTGTTTATTACTTTTAGTGAATTTTGCTGCTGAGTGGTTGCCTTAAGTAACTCGTGAATGCTACCACTTAGGATCAGAGCCTAAGTGAGTTTATTACGTTGTATTGTTATGTTCACTTGATTTGTTGCACGAGTTAGTACAATCCAAGCATCCTTTGTATATGTGACAACATATATAGTATATAATAAGATTGAAAAGTATTTACTACTTTTAACTTTATTGTTTATTATCTACCTTATTTGTTTATTCTACAATTTTTTGTTAGTTGTTATTTGCTTTCTGCTGCTTGTATGAAAAGAGCGTGTCTTTAGGTGTCATTATCACCTAGACTTAGTTGTTCTCTAAGTTGGAACTTCTTTCAATAGATATAAGATATTACATATAAAGATAAATGTGAATTTAACATCTTAATATAAAGATAAAGATGTAACATAACAAACAAAGTCTTAATTTATCTCCCCAAAAACGACGGTATGAAGCGAGAAAAATACTATTGAACAAAAAACATGCTATAATTGAAAACTATGAAAATTCTATCAAAAATATGAAATTCTTTATAAAACTTTATAAAACATCAAAAAAATAAATTACTTATATCTTAAACTAATTTTTTATTTAATAGTTATAATATTTATATTAATCTATAAATTAGCTAGTTAATTAATTTATTGTATAATAAAAAATATATATATATTTTAAAAATATTGTTGAATTAGTAGTTAAACAGTTTGAATTAATTAAGTATAATATTTAATTGTATTAACTATTATAAATAGATAGATCTTGATAATATGAAAAAAAAATATATAGACATATATATAATTGATTATTTATTTTTTAAAAGTATTCATAGCTAGAGGAACATAATGAGTCTTACCTTTCAATGTAATTTACATTTTATAACATTAATATATTTTATTCTTTGTCATAATTTATTATTCTTTAGTTGCAAAAATGAGAAAAAATATGATTGAAATGATTAATAAGAAAAAATAAGAAAGAGAAAAAAAATCAATATTCATAATTTCGACAAATGGAAGACATTTTGATGATATTTTAGTAACATTATTCAAAATATTTAAGATATTTTAGCAAAAAATATTTATTCAACGACGATATTTTGATAATATTTTTGAGATATTTTAAACATTTTTGCTATATTTTAGTAAAAAAAAAAAATATAAAAATTATATTTTGATGTCAAAATGTACAAAATAAAGATATTGTAGCAATAATGTTGACTATGTCACTTACATTTTCATGCTTGCATATAAGTAATGTTTTGTGTCTTAATTAATATATAAAATTATAATTTATAAAAATATAAATTAAATAATAAATATGGTATAAAATTTATCCGTATAAATTTAATTAATTTTTAATATGTAAATGATGATAGCATAATTTAATAGCAATAAATAACAATATTTATATCACAGTTTGACACGTGTCAGATATGTCTTTTTATGTGCCGTCTTTCTCGTTGGGCCCAGGCCGGTCAACATCAATAACATCACGTTGTTTTATTACAATTAATGTTAAAAAAATAACTCATTTTATCATAATACATTTCAATCACGTAACTTAGCTAATTTTGTAGTAATAAACATCCTACGATTATTTTTTATGGTATATTTTTAATTTTATATTTAATTAATATATTAATTAATATTTATTTATATGTTTTAATTTATACATATTTTTAATAATTAATTATTTTATATTTATACTTATTTTATTTTATTATGCGCTTTAACTATTTATTTTATTAATTATAAAAAAATATAATTATTTAAATTTTTTAAAAAGATTTCGAGGTTATGAATTTTATTTAATTAGTGTACCAACTTAACGACCCATCTCCCAAACCCAACAACGTAAATAGCAAAAAACAATCTAAAAAATACACAAAATTGATTAAAAAATAAATCAATTATTGTATTATTGTTAAAAATTCTTGAAAGAAGTTTAAAGAAGAAATTAAAATTGATTTTATTGGTTCATTTGGTTCCAAAAATTATACAAAATCATATTCTTTTTCTACTCTTTTCATTATGATGGATTATTTATTATAGCTGTTAGATTTTGTTATTTTTATGGCTAATTAAATATTTTATGTAATTGTGAAAATTTTTAAGCCTTAGATTTATGATTTAATGGATATTATCATTAATATCACGATAAATTTTTAATTTTAATTCTTGATTCTTGATTCTTGATTCTTGATGTGTTGAATTATATGTTTAAATGTTATGGCTATTCATGTATAAATTAGAGTTATCAACTAGTTTGTTTTACAAATATGCCTACATTTAGTTTAATATATTAGTACGTAATAACTAATATTATTATTCGAAGTAGCATCTTGTGGCTGCTGTCATAAGTAGGATTGATACCTACGTTAAACGTTAAACGATTGTTATAATCTTGCCTAATTTAGTTATAATCTTTTTAGATCTTAATGCAAAGAGTGAATTAAATCTAGTAAATGTATCTCTAAGTTGTTCATAATTTAGGGTTGGTTAATAAGGGTACTTTTAATCAACTACACAATAAGAAAATATGGAAAGTCTTAAGGGTGCTTACACTTCTAAAGTTAAAGTTAAGAATTCAAGAATAATTTTGAGTTATGATAGTAATTCAAGATTTTAAGAGATTAAATATTAATTCATGACATAGCTGGTTAAATTGTAAGCTAGTGGTGAGAATAGATTCATAATCACATACTTCTTACTATCGTATTTGTAATTTTGCTAACAAACTTGTAATTAAAGGTAAAAATTGTGACAATTTTTGTGGGTTCGAAAACCTTTGTTCTTAAATTATTTATCACTTATACACCGATCACGTATACTTGCATGATTTCAAGCGTGTCATCTATCACAACTTAATATATATAGTATTATTCATGTTAAAACCATTAATAACTTTTTTTTATCACAATTTAATTTATACATTATATGACACAATTTAATTAGTTCTTATTAGTAATTGATCAAACAATCATTTTAAAATATCACATTCCTAACTTTATATTTAATACATGATACATTACTTAACATATATAATAACTTAATGTATATATTATTACTCTATAACGATAGAATTTTGTACTTCAAAGAAATATTAAAAACATATAAATTTACACTTATTTTTTTACTCACATTAATAATATTGTGATAAATAAAAAAAACTATATTAAAAATAAAAATAATTTAATTTTTTAAATAATTTTATATATATCGTAATATAATTAATATAAATTTAAACAAGAATAATTAATATAAATTTAAACAAAAGTATAAATTTATTTAACTATAACATTTCTTACTTAAACTAATATTTGTATATCAATATTATCTTAAAAAAATTTATTTATATATAATAACTATTAATTTAAGTATAAAATTATAAATATTTAGTATTATTTTTATTATTTATAAGTGAGAAGTATTATATACATTATGGTTATGAAAAATTATTACAAATAATATTATAATAATAAAAATAATATTTAATAAAATTGTATAAGTAATTTAATATTAAATATAGTCTAATTATTTAGAGTTAAATATTAAATAAAATTTAACTGGTCAAATTTTAGTTTAACCATATCCAATTGGTCAAAATTATTTTCCATTAATACAAAAATTCAATGTGTGATGTTCAGTTTAGAATTTTTTTTTATAATAAAAATATATTAATCGAATATAATGATATTAATTTTATGATAAAGATTATATGTATATAGATATATATATTATTATTTTTTTTAAAGAAGAAGGAAGAAGCAGCGAAAATTGCTTTAAAGGGGAAGCTTGCATGTCGCAAAAGAAGTATTGATGGATGGCCTGGTCCAATTTTTAGCTTAAATAGTATCAATATTAATCAATTTCTTTTAAACTTTCCACCACTAAGCCACCGGATTATAAATAGAAACAACACTCCAAAATTTATAGTTTTATATTTAATTATTAAAATATTATTTTTTTTATAATTTTAATAAAATAAAATTATGATAAGATTCTACCATCCCAAGCTTATCTTCAATTATCAAAAGTAGATATAAATATAACATATAAAATTAAATGTAACATAATTTATTATTATCTAAGCTCCAATATTCATACTTGAAATTAATATAACATATTATATATAAATATAATATTAATATAATATATTATATATAAAATTGAATATTGATGTAACATATCAATTATAATATCTTTAGTACAAAAATAGAAAAGACTATATTATGTTAAATACGATTCTAAGCCATCGTAATATTATACAAAGAGACATGAGGTAAGAGGTACGATGTAAATATCGACCTTCAAATCAAGTGCCTTTGGAGCATCTCTTGCCATGTATTTGAGCTTAAACCTCTCCATTCCAAATTCAATCTGGCTATGAAGTAACAATTGGATTACCTAGTTGCCTGGTTTCAGAAAGTGCTTTCTTGACTTCTTTCATCTTCTGGAGTTTCTTTAACCAAAACCTAATAGTCTATTGCCGCCTCCCATTTTAGACCCGCAAACATTCTACAAAATCAGAAGTGATCAATGCCTCAAATATCGACTCTTGAAGATAAATAAACTTTCTTAGCAATAAACAACTGTAAGGATTTACAGAAATTTAGAGCACCCAAACACTTTCACATACATTTTTTATGAGCCAAGACACAAAATTAACTACAAAAAAAGTAAAAAAAACCCAACGAATGTTATCTAATAAATCATTTACAAATTAAAGGTAAACAAGAAGCAGAGACAAACAATCCTACATTAGACTCATAAATTACCCAAATTCAGGAAACACCCAAATTGTTTCTCACAATTTACCACGAACCAAACACGCTAATAACAATGACAATTAGAATTTTCCAAAAAAAAAAAATTATATACCTCAAACGCTGCCTCTAATCCTTAGTTGAGTCAACGATGGAAGATCAAACACATCAAAAGCCAAAAGAACAATCTCTTCTTCCTCACAAAATTGAAAACCAACGACCACCGCCTCCAAGATTCATAAAGAGCCAAATCCCAGATTCCATCCTCCATGACCCTACTCTCAACGACACCATTGTTCTCCCTCCCTACAATTACAACTTCGAAATCCACAAATGCATTTGGTACATCCTCTCCAACAAGTTCTAGCGGGTTGCCCTCCAACTCCTCGAAGGTCTGTAAGAAGTAATGTAGTGGACAAATGATTTGGAAATATAATTGTATTTATTTAAATTATAATTACATTACATAAATAAAATACATATAATTTATAAATAACAATTTAAATAACATAAAAGAGATAAAGTTTAGAAATGATCGAGTCCCGTGTAACACACGGTCTACAAGTAGAAATTAGACATCACCACTAACTTACTTCTCTGACGAACTTTCTTATGTCTGAACTCTATTGAAATAGAACCTAAATCTAGATTGAAAATACAAAAAATATTTAAAAGTTTTTTGCATGCTTTCTTTTTCCTTCTATCTCTTCTATCTCTTTGAAAGAGATTGACTTCTATTTAAATAGATAGAGCCCAACAAAGCAAAAGGGCAAAGGAATTAAAGCTGAGTTACAGTTGAAACGGTAGCACAATTAAGAAAGCAAAACTGAGTCGTTTCCTACCATTTTCTCCTTTTACTTTTCCTACCGTTTTCTCCTTTTGCTTCAATTTTCATTAATTTTTTAACAATTCCCCACATGAATGAAAATTGACGGAGATTTCAAATCAATTTTGACACGAAAATAGAATTCTGTCCTAACTCTTTTGCTACGTCTAGGTTCAACCTCAACCTCTTGTTTAGATTCTTGTTCATGACTATCTTCATTCATAGTCTCATAAGTTCGTTTAGACGAACTTGATTCCCCTTGGGATTTACATGAAAATACATGTTCAAAAACCGATGCATTCCTTGATTCCATTATTGTATTCCTGTGTATGTTTGGAATCTTTGACTCATGCACAAGAAAAAGATAAGCACTACTGTTATGTGCATATCCAATAAAAATGCAATCTCTTGTTTTCGGACCTATCTTCACCTTCTTAGGTATAGGTACGACTACTTTAGCAAGACACCCCCACACTCATAAATATTTATAGGAAGGTATCCTTCCTTTAAATAACTTATACGGTATCTTTTGTGCCTTTTTCTTGGGAACCTTATTTAAAAGGTAGTTAGCCGATAACATGGCTTCCCCCCACAAGTTCTAGAGTGACCCAGAACTTTGTAACATTGCATTAATCATTTCTTTTAAGGTACGATTCTTTCGCTCAGCTACTCTATTCTACCGAGGTGAATAAGGTGTTGGGGTTTCATGTATGATTCCGTGTTCTGCACATAACTCACCAAAAGGTGCTTCATACTCACCACCACGATCACTTTGTAGTACCTTGATTTTCTTGGTGAGTTAGTTCTCAACTTCTACTTTATAGAGAATAAATTTCTCTGTAGTTTCATCTTTGCTTTTAAGCAAATATACATGGTAGTATTTTGTGTTATCATCGATAAAAGTAATAAAATACTTATTACTACCTCTTGTTTGAGCAAACTTCAAATCACATAGATCACTATGGATTAAATCAAGAGGTTCCGTGTTCCTTTCGATTGAATGGAACGATGTCCTTGTCATTTTTGCCTCAACACAAGTTTCGCATTTGTGTTTGGAATCAATTTGAAAAGAGAGTATATGATCCATGTTAATTAATCTACACAAAGATTCATAATTAACATGACCTAGTCTACCATACCACAAATTGGAAGATTAAAGCAAGTAAGCAGAAGAATTAACTTTATTAATTTTCTTAAGCATTACAGTCATTACATTAAGCTTAAAAAGCCCATTACAAGCATACCCTTTTTGGTCAACACGAACTTATCTAACTCAAATACAATTCTAAAGCCATGTTTATTCAGTAATGAACCAGACACAAGATTCTTATGAATCTCAGGTACATATAGCACATTATTCAGAGTCAGATCCTTTCTTGAGGTCATCTTCAGTACAACTTTTCCTTGCCTTTCAACAGCTGAAGTTGCAGAGTTGCCCATAAATAGCTTTTCACCTTCCTTGACAGGTTTAAAGGTGCTAAATAGCCCTTTGTCTGAGCAAACATGTTTGGTTGTACCAGTGTCAATCCACCACTCCCTTGGGTTGGACCTAACCAGGTTCACTTTAGAGACGACAGCACACAAGTCACTATTAAAAAAGTCTTGAGTGTCATCCACCATGTTTGCCTCACGGTTTATTGATGTTATAAATTTAGTACTCACAAGTGTACGAATCACTCGTAGAAAAGTGACAAGAAAACTTCCAAGGTCGGTCTCTCAAGGAATTGTAGTGGTTTTAAATAACCTTTTTCTTAATCTAAATAGAGTTCTAACGAAAGTAAAGTACTAATTAAATAGAGTTCTAGTGAAACTAAAACTCTAAGTAACTAGAGTCCTAAATCTAGTAAAACTGTAAAAAGTGTTTTGTTTTGTAACGAGATCAATGGTACGAATAATTAACGAAAATAATATCGCGAATTAACAATCAATTCAAATAGCTTAAAAATCAATGGAGGATGTATGGACGTTTAGTTTGGTTGGCCATGCTTGCATCGAAAAGTAATGGTGAAATAACATGAACGTTCTAATAAACAATTTTACCGGCTTTCCTTTTAATTACGAGACTGCCTACGGTCGGGATAAATCTCTTTGTTGATTAACTAATTAACTGCCTATGGTCGGGGTAAATCAAATAGCAATCAAATTATGCGCAAAGAAATAAATGCCAATCAAACTAATGCTATAACTAAGTCTCTAATTTGAAGCTTTGATTAAGTGTTTCGGAATAAAGTCCAGGTGACGTTCCTAAAACTATATTATCAAATTTTTCAACCTAACTATGAATCTCAAATTAGCCCATGATAATTCATAATTAAATATCTAAGCATGCTCATAATCAAAAGGTAATTTATTTATTTTAAATCAATAAAACATTCACCATACACAATTCTAGCAAACATGACAACACAAACTAAACATCCTTAATGAAACTAGTCGCTCATGTTCATATTAATATTTATAGACAAATAAAATATGATCATACACTTCAACAAAAGAAGAAGAAAATATAATTCTATAACAACAAGGAAATCCTAGATCTAAATACCGCTAAATGGATGGGATGACGTTCTTCTCCAAAATCTTTATCTTCGATCGTTGACGGCTTCCTTGGATCCTTAGAATGGTTTCTCTTGCTTAGTTGAGTGTGGCAAAGCTCCTAAAAATTGAGTGAATTGCTTGTTTGGTCGCAAAATTATTGTGTGTAAAAGTTGTATTCGAGTTGTATGTAAGAGGGAGTCTAAGGGGGTATTTATAGATGTAAGGGTTTACACAAATTCTGATTGCAATTGCAATAGGAATAGGCACGCCACGGTATACATTTTCCCCGTCGCGGCACAACACAAATTTTGAAAATAATGTCAAAACCCGAGAGCTCCCAGCCATAGCATGACTTTTCCTCGCTACGGCACGTGTTGCTTTCCTTTTATTCATGTTTACCCCCTTACATATGTGATGGCTCATTATGTAAGGCTTACATATTTGTCTCGTTTAGCCCCGTAACTCGTGATCCGAGCGCAGTAAGTGTTTCGTCTTTGCGTGTTTTCATTATTTGACTCATTTGATGCTAAAAATACCTGAAATGCACTAAAACATACCCTGATTTCGAATGGATAGATTTATGAAATTAATCGAATAAACAACAAATAATAAATCTATTTCTAAACAATTAAGTGCAATAAACCACGAAATATTAGTGCTTTTCGAGCACTCATCATTTATGTTTCTTTTTAAAAACGCACAGTCTAGAGATTTGTGCCCTATCCTCTGACAGTTAAAGCATGTCCTTTTGAAGCTTGACTTTTCAAAAGTTGCGTCTTTAGGTTGCAACTTTGAATCTTTATTCAGCTTGCCCTTACCCTTGCCTTTATACTTGTTGTGCTTGGAGCTTTGACCATGCTCCACTACGTTAGCCTTGGGTGCTATGGGATATTACCCCTTTTGGAAGAAGCATTGTTGTCTTCTTCCACTTTGAACCTTACAAGCAAGTCTTTCATCGACATTTTCCTTTCGCTTCCTTGAACTCTGTCAATAAAGGGAGCAACTTCTCAATAATAGCTGTAACTTGGAAGGTCTCACTCAGTATCATCCCTTCATCATGCATCTCTGTTAAGATATCTTGGAGTTCACGTACTTGACTACATACTAGTTTATTGTCCACCATCTTATAATCAAGAAATTTCTTGGCATCGACATTTTCTGTTTCATACTTCCGGTCCAATGACTTCCACAAGTCTTTCGCCGTCTTCTCCTTATTGTACTCATTATACAAGGAGTCACTTAGGCTATTCAGAATATAATTTCGACACAAGTAATCAGAATGTTTCCATGCTTCAATAGCACTAGCATACTGAAAATCTTGTTCACCCTCAGGTTGTTTGGGAGATTCCTCAGTCAAGAACCTTGCTAGGTTCAAGGTGGTAAGATAGAACATCTTACTCATCCACCTCTTGAAGTTCAATCCATTGAACTTCTTCGATTTCTCTACCACAGCATGGTTCAAAGGAACCGAAACCGGTAACATTGGGGTAACTTTGTGAGCCATAGTGGGTCTCACCACTTGGTTCACATTTGAATCACCCACAGAAGCGTTAGCAGCATTCACAGTCAGAATATCATGAGTGGTCATCTCAGAAGTCATTTTTGATATTCTGAAAAATAGTTGTAATAAATAAAGTGTTAAATCCTCAAAAAATATTTAGTTTATTTATCAAAATAATTTCACCAATTGATACAACTCAAATAGAGTTTTTGTTTAATGTGCAAAAAAGGAAAAAATTAAAATAATAATAATAATAAAGTTCAATTAAATTGTAGAAAAGTTGAAGTAAATTTATTGAAGGCAAATGTGTGGGAGTTTAGACTCTTTGTAACTGAAATCAATCATTAAATAGTAAAAAATAATTAATTATAGATCTAAGGAAAATTATACAATTTGAATTAGTTAACAAATTGATAAGCCATACAGTTGTATCAGTTACTTGTAAAAGTGAATAGCAAAAAAAAAAAAAAAAAACAATCACATTAAACCACTATTATAAAGAAGTTTATTATAAAGCAATAAATATATCAAAAATTAATGCTAGTGATTAAAATAAATTAGGAACAAAATATGTTATAAATTAAATAATAAAATAGCAGTATTAAAAAGAAAAAAAGCAAAAGAAAATTGAAGACTATACGTAAATTAATTAAAAAAATAGTTGAAGAAAATTGATATTAAATCAATTAAAAATAGATCATGCAATAACAAGTTATACACCGCAAAATATACAGTAGATTTAGTACTCAAAAATATCAATTTTCAATGAAATAAGGTACAAGTAAATTTTAAGTAATAATATTAATTAACATAAACATTAGTTCTCAATTTTTCAGTAAAAAAGAATAAAGACGTAAATTAAGTTTAAGCATAAATAATACAAGTAATACAATAAGAATACATATTCGAAAGAAATTAACAGTATAAAAAGGTCACCTAACTGTTACTAAAATTATAATAATCTGCAAAATAAACAAAGGTTAATTACAAATATAAAGAAGGATAATGAGCACCAAACAAGTATCAAGTTATAACAAAGGAAAAAGTAAAAATCTGATACAGAACTTTGAAGATTAAACCTTGAGAGGTGATAAGCATTAATCATAAATAATTTAACAGAATTGCAATAAAGAATTCATATAAGCAAAGAAATTTAAGAAATAAGAGATAAAGGAAGGGATGAGAAAATGAGAAACGAAAATGAGTATTAATATTTTTGAAAGCAAACTCATAAAGGAGTTCAACAGTAGAGCAGTAGTAGTTGAAAAACCAGTTTTAGAAAATAAAACAGTTCCAATTTGTCCAAGAAAATTAATAGAAAAAATTATCTTAAGATCGTAAAAAGTAATGCAGTGGACAAACGATTTAGAAATAAAATTATATTTATTTAAATTATAATTACATTACAGAAATAAAATACATATAATTTATAAATCACAATTTAAATAACATAAAGGAGATAAAGTTTAGAAATGATTGAGTCTCGTGTAACACACGGTGTCCTTAGGATAATTTTTTCGCTTACCGTGAATGTTTGAGTACTCCGAAAACTTATCTCTTAGAATAAAACGATTTACAAGCAAAAATTAGACACTACCACTAACTTACTACTCTGACGAATTTTTTTGTGTCTGAACTCTATTGAAATGTAACAAACTCTAAGATTGAAAATACAAAAAATATTTAATAGTTTTTTGTATGCTTTCTTTTTTCTTCTATCTCTCTAAAAGAGAGATCGACTTCTATTTAAATAGATAGAGCCCCACACAGCAAAAGGGAAAAGGAATTAAAGCTAAGTAACAGTTAAAATGGTAGCACAAATAAGGAAAACCGAGCCGTTTCTAACTGTTTTCTCCTTTTGCTTCAATTTTCATTAATTTTCTAACAAGGTCTCCTGATTTACTCCCTCGAACTTTTTGATATCATCTCCACCCTGGTAAAGCTCAACAAGTCTTTGGCTCGTCTGGACGTATTTATTTTAGTAGTGGTTTGTAATATAACAATAGTATCTATTTATATTATGTTATTCGTATCAAATTTTTGTGTTGACACATGAAAAAATTTACTCAATTTTTTTTGTATTAACTATTTATAATAGTAAGAAATAACAAAACTTTTTAAGAACATGAAAAAATTATGAATCAATTCTTACTAAAATATTTATTCGTGTCGTGTTATTAAGTCGTGTCATAAATTACTACCCATAATTTAATTAAAAGTGATTTTAAAAAAATGTTTAGTTATTTAAAATAAAAATATTATAAATAATTTTAATATTAAAATATGTATTTAAAGTTATAAAAGTATATACAGTATTTCTTTTGAAAAAAACTTTGGCCAAAAACACATTGAAGTTAGGCTCCCTTTGGTCTCGACCAAAACCATACGAACTATGGCCAAAAGTTGAATTCACTTAAAGCCAGAAGGATATTAAATAACTTTGTTAATCACAAATTAAAGAGATGCCAGGTCTTGTATTTATTGCATTTGCAGTATTTACGTTCTTTAATTTTTGTGACAATATAATTCATTAATTTTAAAAAATTGATAGTTTAATTTATTAATTTTTAAAAATGACAACTTAATTTAAATGATTAATTTTTATATTTTTAATTTTTTCAATTATATTTTTAAAAAAGTTAATATAAATAATTACTGAAGAGTTTTTTCAAATATAAATTTAAAAAAAGAAAAAACATAAAAATTGAACATGTGAATTTGTAACTTTTTTTTTAAATTACTAAAAATAACACCTCTAAAATTTATAATAACAAATTAATACTCCAATAACATTGAACGGATCTAAATTGTCATAATTTAATTTGAACGACGTTTAATTGAAATCACATTCAAAAAAATGATGTAAAAATTATTTTTTTTAATAATAAAAATATATTATTTGAACATAGAATGCTATTTTTATTATTATAAATTTTGATAGATGTTATTTTTGTTATTTATTATTATTTTTAAATTTGATAGATTAAATTTAAAATGATTGAACTACACTTTTCTAACATATTAATTAGATATAAATAAATATTATTTTTGTGTTTAGTAGTTTGAAAGTGTTAATAATTGTTATAAAGAAAAGTTTTTTATTGTTATATAAAAAATAAAAATAAAAATAGTTTTTTTATCAAAAATTTGTATTATTTTCATTGTAACTATTCACGGAGTAATTAAACACGCTTAGCTAGATCTACAAATTTAAGGACGAGTAATATTAGAGAGACATAAATTTACATTTATATTATATGTAGTTAAATAATTTTAAAATTTTAAAAATTATAAATTTTATAAAAAAATTAATTACATATTATTTTCTATGTTTAATTAATTAATATAAATATAAATTCAAATCATCCTTTCATTTCTCATTTACGCAAGGGGAATATTATCTCTTATGTTTATGAATTTTGGAATAATTTTAATACCACCCTTAATTTTTGTATAAATATCTATAATTTTCTTGAAGATTATACTTTGTATCAAGGATATTCTCGATAATTAACAATGTTAAGTTTTTCATTTATTAAAAATTTTCTTACTTTTTCTAAAATATTTTAAATTTTTTTGAGATTTTTTTTTTCTTGTTGTATTAGGTTGAATAATCTTTATTTTAACTAGGAGTGTCTACGGTCCAGTTTGATCCGATTTTTAGTAAAAAAAATTTAACTAAATCGGAGCGTTCATATTATTTTAACCAAATTAGACCGGACCGTTTAATTAATAAAAATTTTGAAATCGAACGGTCCAGTCCGATTTGGTTAACGGTTTTCAAAACTTTTTTTTTTTGCTAAACTTTTTTCTATAACTAAGAATGCAATCAAATTATAACGCGACACACATAATAACAAATTAATACATTAATCCATAAAATATATATTCATAATACATTAATCCATAAAAAATTCAAAACAATTACAGTCTAGATTCTAAAATAATAAAAAGTTTACACAAATTCATAACAATGACTAAGAAAATAAATATTTCAAATTCAACAAATTAATAGTAAAGCCTCCATAAAATCCTCAACTGCAATAAAAAATAATTATTATATTCAAATGTCAAAAACATACATTTTATAACACACTAATTGCATTCATAAGCTTACACCAAATAAAATCATATTTCATTAGATAACAATATTTAAAAAATGAAATTAGATAGTTATTTTAAGTAATGCAATTACTTGAATCAATATCTTCATAAATTTCGAGATCATTAATATATTCGTGTAGAGCCACATTAACCTTATTATTAATGGGAGAACGAAATCAATTTTGTGTACATACTAATGCTTTTACCATTTTAGGATTAAAAGAACTCCTAGATGAATCAAGAATACACACTCTTGTGCTAAAAGCCGACTTTGATGCAACAGTTGAAACTTGAACTGCTAAGAGATCACATACAATAAGAAAGATTATAAGAAACCTAAAAGCATTTGCCTTCCACCATTTCAAGATATCAAATTTATCCGACATTACACTTTCACATGGGGTGTTTAAATATTTCTCAACCTCAGTTTTCAACTCCAAACTATTTTTCTCCTCTAAGCGTTTAAAAAACTTCATCTTTCTTGCTTCTTGAGATGAGGGAATCCTTCTTATTACATATTGTGATTGAGTCACATTAGTTTGAAAATCATTTTCATGTACAAACTTATAGTAAGCTTTGAACATGTCCATGAAAGTATTTTTGACATCATCTTTCAACTTTTTAATTGTTTCTAAATCATAAATCTCTTCAAATAGAAATTTCAAACACTTCAATTTGTACCTTGGATCAAGTACAAATGCAACATACAACATCTTATTAGTCTTTTCAACTTTTTCCCAATATTTCTCAATTTTTTTTCATGTTAGCAGCCATGTTTTTCAACAACTCATTATCAGAATCACACTATGAAAGTATTTGAGATTGAATGTTATGCAATTCTATAAAATATAAATTTGATGTGGTACACAAAGATGCACTAAATGCTAATGTATAGTAATAGAAAGTCTTCAAAAACTTAACAAAAATACTAGCATTCTTCTAATCATCTATTGTTGGAAGCCCAATACTAGATCGCTCCTCATGAAAGTAAGAAGTAAAGTTTGTTCCTTTTTTTTCTTTGAGACGATCAAAAGCTTTTTGAAAATCTGAAGAAGATTTTAACATTAGATATGTGGAGTTCCATCTTGTAGGCACGTCTAGCACGACACATTTTCCTTAATAGAACACATTTTGAACTTTTAAAATCTTAAAGGAGAAGATCTTACATATCTCACTGCATAACAAATAATCAAAATAGTATTATGAAGATCTTTAAGTCCATCTCTTACTATCAAATTCAAAATGTGAGCACATCGCACATGAAAGAACTCCTTACTCATAACAAGTCCATCATTCAATTTTTTAGCTTTCTTTTCAAATATGAGACAACAGTATTATTTGAGGAAGCATTATCAAGAGTAAAGATGAATACCTTACATATGCCCCAATCATGCAAACTTTGTTCTATCACTTTTCCAACTGTATCTCCTTTATGATTATTGACTTGACAAAAGTTTATTATTCTCTTTTGCAATAACCAATCTTTGTCAATATAATGAGCAGTAAGGCAAATATAATAAACATTTTGAATTGAAGTCCAACAATCACTAGTAAGACAAACTCTTTGCTTTTCACTAATAAAAAAGTTTTTCAAATTTTTTTCTCATCTAAATAAAGTTGAAACACATCCCTAAAAATTATTTGATAAGATGGTATATGAAACTTAGGACAAACTTCAGTTATAAAATCTTTGAATCTCTCACCCTCAACAAACCCAAAAGATAATTCATCAATAATAATCATTTTTACTAAAGTAACTCTAGCTCTTTTTGCATCAAATAATACAGCAACTAATTTATGAGTTATGGTATCATATCATCCCCTTTCTGTGCTTGAAAACTTAAAATATTTTGCCCCTTATCTACTTGCTAAGGAACCTTCTTACATAAATTTTTGAAATGATATATCATTGAAGTAGTTCCATTTCTTGTGGGATGGGCAGCATAATCTTTATTACAATAATGACATGCAACTCTAGGATTTTTCACATCATAGGATAAAATAAATGAAAAATGATTCTATATTTCTGACCTGGGATTTTTTGGCTTCTTCATATAAAAAATGTCAGTTTCGTCAACTTGCTTGCTTCTATTGCCCCTTTTGAAGATGATTCATTTAAAATTTGTGGTGGGTTTTTCATTTCTTCTGGATGAATTTTTGGTTCAATGTCTTCAATCATAGTAAAGTCTGGAAATTGACTTGATCCAATAAACTTATCTAGGTCATCATCACCTGTATATAGATGAGTACATATTAGATTCAATACATAATATTTTCCAAATATATCAAAACAACCAATATATAGCATCATAATGCACCAAACATTATAAGACACTTATAAAACAGACTACAAGAACACTATAATTCTCACAAATATCTCATGTGACTTTCTAATACCTCTCCACTTAGGTCTTAATATTTATAGGAACCTAACGTTTCCATGTATTTATTGTGATGCACATTATAGAAATCTAAATACAAAAATATTTTAGAAAGCCTATATATTTATATTCTCAACACTACCTAATCAACGAAAAAGATGGTATTGGTTCTTTCCCCAATTGAAGTATTCCTTTTTGTAAGCAACAAAGAAACCAATATAGTAAATTAAAGCAAGATGCCATTTCCAAATTGCAACTAAAAACTATGTACAATTACAAGGAAACTATACATTCCATTACTAAGGTGCTACCAGGCAATAACAAAAAGCAAAAGGAAAACTACTTTCTTGCACAGTTATTATTAATTGGTAAGAGATACTACAGCTTTTTTCTTTCTTATACCAGTTCCAGATTAATTCTTTAAATAATAACAACAACAATAACAACAATAATAATAATAACAACAAAGGCATTTGTTGATTAAATAAAAAATATAAATGAAGTAATAAAATGACAAGAGGAATAAAAAACAAATTATTACTTTCTACAACATTTTTATAGTTTATATTTTTTTTAGATGTTATTATAATTTATATTAATAGCAACAAAAAGTATTTATTATAGGTAAGAATTCATTAGTAAATTTGTTCAAATACCTGCTCCCTTTTGGCCCAAAACCCATAAACAGAGTAAGTTGGGTTTTGTTTGACCTATTTGGTTATGGCTTTCTTTTTAATTTTAATCTTCCAATGAAATATTTAAGTTTTCTTTATAAATTGTTCTTTGAATTAAGCATAATGATTAGACAAACATAAGGAACGTAACATTAGACTATAAAAATGAACTCCTCCTTTTGTTAGAGCATTCCAGCCTTGCACTACTCAAAGTGAAAACTTAGCCAATAGATTCTACAAATCCTAGAAATTAACTAAAAATATTTATGTCAAAAATATTTTTGTATATAAATATCTCAACAAAAATAAAAAATACAGAGTTCAACTATCCATTTAGATGTTAAAAAATAAAAATCTAGTATGGATTTGGATCTCTAAATCAGGAAATAAATTTGCTGAGCTTACTTCCTTCCATGGATGACGTTAGTGGTGGGTGTTGGCAAGGCTAGAGCTAGAGCCCATTATTGTTGTAGTGCCCAGCCCATACCGAAAAAAGAAAAGAAAAAAGAAGTGCTGTGTGTTTGAGAGGAGGGTATTAATGAAGCCCGGTCACAGTGACCGAGTTATTAGATGCATTTATTCTAAATAAGAATAAAATTATAAATAAAGTCAAATTAAAAAAAAAGTTGCCTTCAAAACAAAAAAAATTAAAAAAATAATAAAGATATTATAAATATATGAACAAAATAGACCATTACTAAGAAAAGTAAGTTTTATTGCTATTGGTTGAATGCTTTTCATTTCATTCAAATTTAATAGTAAAATCAAACTTGGGTGCATCTTAATAGGTGCGTGATGTTACTTGGGTGTAGGAGTTGTTGCACAATGATAATATTCTTAGGATGTTTCTAAGGTTCAAGAATTATTTTCAAGTTATGCTTCTTATATTATATTTATTGTTGTGGGATCTTTAGGAGTTGTTGATCAATTGGTCTGGCATTATACTACAAATGGGGTGTTTTCCATTCAATCATAAGTGATACTCGTCATGATTGGCAACTATTTGTAAAGACTTTTGGATAATGCCCTGAGTTTCTTACTGTGGGAGCACTAGTTGCGTCTTTGTTGGTTATTATTTTCTGCCATTTTTTCCATACCTTGTTGCCTATATAATGATCATTGTTGAAAGTTTTTAGTTACAGACTAAATATATTTAGATGGGATGAATAATTTATTTTTAATTTTATCTAATTTTAATTATGTAACCTAAATATAGCTATAGACTTGTAATCGCGTGTAAAACTAAAATACGAAAATAAAGAATAACACACGACATTTTTAGTGAAAAAAAAACCTAGGCTACAATAAAGATTTAAGAGGAAAACCACGGTCCATCGGACAACTATGAAAATCAATGTTCAATTACAAGCTCAGGTCTTACACTACCTGTCAGAGATAAATCCTTCTTATGTAATTTATTTACGAGCCGTCGCTCATTTTACAGCCTCCACAAGCTAAGTGTCTGGATCCGAACAAACATTCTGATCTACTTGAGTCTCATAAGATCAATCGAACCCATCAACTACGGTAATTTTGAGTCACACACAATACCGAACACGTCACCTTTTGTACCTGAAATATTAACACAAATAATACAAGTGCAAAGTGTATCGTAGAACATATTCAATAACGAAAAACCTTAACTAGTAGATTTAAGAGCATATAATATAAAAACTAAATCAGCTAGCAAACTCTAAGACAATCATGTAAAACTCAATATCATGAAAATAATTTGGCATATAAATTATTTAAACATAACCACACAATATGTTTGAACAATTAAATAAAGAGAATGCCTAAGCTTAATAGATGAAAAGAAAAAGATTTTTCTTTTAAAAGCTCAAATAGATGTAGAAAATATTATGATAAGTGTATCTATGTTTTTCTCAAACAAAAGTTGTTTATAAAGAATTCAATTTGACCTAAATGAGAACTAATAGTAAAGTACAATTGTACTCATGCAAAGATTCAGTTTTTATAATTAAATAGGTGATGAACACTATTTTGAAGTTATTATTTGTTAGTTTTTAAGTATTTATTTTATTTTTTGTTTCGGTATTACTTTGATTTGGAGGGTATTTTCATACTATGTAAGGGGGATAAATTAGAGCAGAAGAACGTAAGGCTTACGTTAGAAACCAACAAATGTGTAAGGACCCTTACAAGGCATGTACAATATTGCACGCCGCGGCAAAAGAAAATGTGTGCCGCGGCATAGAGCTCTCGGGTTGCATTGTGGGAAATCAGAAAATCATTGCACGCCGAAGTAGGAGAAAGTATGTGCCGCGGCGAGAAGGTTCCTATTTTGTTGAGGAATCCAGGAAATCAACGTACGTTGCAGCAGGGGAAATTGTGCGCCGCAGCAAGGAGGTCCCTATTTTGATGAGCAGTCCAGAAATTCAAAGCACATCGTGGCAAAAGAAATTGTGCTCCGCGACCGGCGCGTCTGTTTTCCACTTACACGCCTTCCAGCCCACACACTCACACATACTCCAAACCTAACCTATAAATACATCACAAAAACCCTCCCTTTGAGACAACGTGAACAGTAGCTAAAATCCTCCATCCACCACCATCTTCTTCAACTTTCTAGAGAGAGGAACCATCATTAATGCTTCATTGAAGCTCCTTCAAGAACCAAATTGGAAGAGGTGACCATCCAACTCCAAGAAAGACTTTGCAAGAGTAGAAATAGGGGTATCCCATTTATTTGTAATCTCTTTTCTATGTTGGATTTTAAGAATGCTATTTGTAATATAGAATATTGATTTAAATTTTATTATGAGTAGTTAATCTGATTGTGTGGGATTTAGTGATGCTTCCATGAATGGATGAATATTTTAGGATTTATTAGGAAAAGTCAATAAATCTAACTTTCATTACTTAATTATGAAATTCTTGTAAAATATTCTATCTACGAATGGTTAGCTAGCTATTTTTTCACACATTTTCATCATATCGCTTTGGCTAATTTATCATTCGTCTATTTTAATTCTCGTGAAACTTTTACAATTTTAATATTTGTTCAATCAACAACTTTGTAATAACTTTGTTAGAGTGTTTAGGATTTATTTTTGCAATTAATTTTTAGGAAACAATTGACACATTTTAAAAACCACCGCAATTCTTTAAGAGATCGACTTTGGAGTTGCTTATCACTTGCTACGAGTGATTCGTATACTTGTGAGTTTTTTAATTTGCACATCAAGTTTTTGGCACCGTTGCCAAGGAATTGACATTTTTAAAATTGTTTATCTTTTTTGTTTTAGTAATTTTTTTAATTTGTTAGTTTTGGTGATTTTCTTCATTTTTCAAGTTTTTGTTCTTTGTTTGGAGTCATATAGTGTCTAGTACTTTGATTTTATTGTTGTTTTTGATTGTGCATGCAAGGTAAGAGATCTCTTAGAAATTCATTAGTACCATTCATAGACAACGTCAACAAGAGGTTATGGGAGATCCTCTACCTCCACCTAGAGAGATGTGATGAACACTATTTTGACCTATATTTTGTTATGTTTTTAAGCATTCATTTTATGTTTTATTTTATTATTTTCGTATTTTGTAGGTTTTTAGACTCTTAGAAGAATATTGGATTGAAATGACACAAAAAGAGAGAAAATAGAGTAACAAAAGCCAAAGAATGTAAGGCTTACATTGGGAGTCAAAAACTAAGTAAGGGTTACATACAAGACAAAATAAATGTACGGCGTGGCATGAGAAAATGTGCGCCATGGAAGGGAGATCTTTGTTTTCTATTTTGGAGCCAAAATTCAACGCGCGTCGAGGCGAGCCTACTAAAACTACCCAAAAATCCTAAAATGCGTGTGCCACTTCTCCTATAAATACCACATTATACCTCTCCCAAACACAAGTCTTTACAACCATTTTCTTCCTTCCCCTAGTTGTTGTTGCAGCAAGGGTTTTCCACCCAAAATCAAGAGGAGACCCTCCATTGTTGAAGCTACTACAAGGAATTGAGAAAAAAAATCAACCAAGTTCAAGGAATTGGAGCTAGAGGATTCATTGGGGTATTTTTATTGTATATCTTTTTCTTCTCTTTATTTTGTGGTTTGCCTCCTATAACTAAATTAATTGACACCAATTTAGTTATGATTGGCTAATTTATGTATTTGGAGATATTAGTATTGCTTCCAATAATTGGAAGAACAATTTTGTAATTTAATAATATTTGAGTTTGGAATTTATTTCTTGTTCATGTTCTTAATATTTTTGATTATGAATTAATGATGGACCAAATCTTAATTTGTGATTAGAGAGAATATGTTAGAATTTAGACATTAGAAACGCCATCTTTGCTTGATTGTGTATTATGAGTAAGTGCCTAATTTGATTGCATTGTTTTGTGTTAGATTAGGTGATTAAAATATTTCCTTGAGCTAATTCCAATTGATTAGTTAACGGTCTGGATCAAAGACGTAAATTAATTGATTGTAGTGAAAATTGCCATTAATTTGGGATTTTCTAGGTTTAGCAGAAAAATCATTAAATCTGACTTTTAATTAAATTGCTTAATTTGTTCTTTCCATGAATGTATAGCGAGCTAAAATTCTCATTTACATCCATCATCCCCACTTTGGTTGTGATTACTTTTATTTGCATTTTATTTTAGTTATAGAATTTACAATCTCTTCTATAACTGACAATGGTTAGAATGTTTAGGATTGTTTGTTCAACTAAATAACAAAATAAATAGTATTTTAAAACCACTGCAATTCCTCGAGAGACGGTCTTGGGAGTATACTTATCACTTATTACAAGTGATTTGTGCACTTGTGAGCTTATTGCAAATACAAAATTTGACTATCAAATCTTTGTGCATCAAGATGACGATGAAGGAGTATGCAAGGCCAATCATTGGCACTTCTTGCATCCAATTGGAAAAAGTTGCTAGAAAATATGAGCTTAAAAATATTCACTATAATATGTTGCCTTCTTTTGATGGGATTCCTAATGAAGATTCGCTAACATTATTCGTAATTTTTATGTTACTGTGCAAACTTTTCCACTACAGGGGCTTAATGAAGATCAATTAAGGATGAAATGTTTCCCATACACTCTCAAGGACAAGGCAAAGTCATGGCTTATGACTCTTCCACCCGATTATCTTTCAACTTGGGACGAGTGTTTAACAAATTCATGGAAAATTTCTATTCCCATCAAAAGATTGCCGACCTAAGGACAAAAATTGTAACATTTTCTCAAATGGATGGAAAACCTTTTCATGAGGCATGAGTGATGAGTGCTCAAAAAGCACTAATATTTCGTAGTTTATTGCACTTAATTGTTTAGAAATAGATTTATTATTTGTTGTTTATTTGATTAATTTCATAAATCTATCCATTCGGAATCACGGGTATATTTTAGTGCATTTCAGGTGTTTTTAGCGACAAATGAGTCAAATAATGAAAACACGCAAAGACGGAACACTTACAGCGCTTGAATCACGAGTTACGTGCTAAACAAGACAAATATGTAAGCCTTACATAACGAACCATCACATATGTAAGGGGGTAAACATAAAGAAAAGAAAGGCAACACGCACCGTGGCGGGGAGCTCTCGGGTTTTGACATTATTTTCAAAATTTGTGTTGCGCTGCGGCGGGAAAAATGTATGCCACGGCACGCCTATTCCTATTGCAATCAAGATTTGTGTAAACCCTTACATCTATAAATACCCCCTTAGACTTCCCCTTACATACAACTCAAATAAAACTCTTACACACAATAATTTTGCGACCAAACAAGCAATTCACTCAGTTTTTAGGAGCTTTGCCACACTCAACGAAGCGAGAGAAACCATTCTAAGGATCCAAGGAAGCCGTCGACAATCGAAGATAAAGCTTTTGGAGAAGAACGCTATCTCATCCATAAGCGGTATTTAAATTTAGGTTTTTCTTGTTGTTATAGAATTTTATTTTCTTCTTCTCTCGTTGAAGTGTATGATCATATTATTTGTCTATGAATGTTAATATGAACATGAGCGGCTAGTTTTATTATGAATGTTTAGTTTGCGTTGCCATGTTTGCTAGAATTATGTATGGTGTATATTTTATTGATTTAATATAAATGAATTACCTTTTGATTAAGAGCATGTTTAGATATTTAATTATGAATTATCATGGGCCATTTTGAGATTCGTAGTTAGTTTGAAAAATCTGAGAATCTAGTTATAGGAATGTCACCTTAACTTTATTCTGAAACACTTAATCAAAGCTTTAAATTAGTGACTTAGTCATAGCATTAGTTTGATTGGCATGTATTTTCTTGCGTATAATTTAATTTCTATTTGATTTACCCCGACCGAAGGCAGTTAATTAGTTAATCAACAAAGAGATTTACCCCGACCGCAGGCAGTCTCATAATTAAAAGGAAAGCCAGTAATATTGTTTAGTTAGAACGTTCATGTTATTTCTCCATACCTTTTCAATGCAAGCATGGCCAACCAAACTAAACGTCCATACATCCTCCATTGATTTTTAATCCATTTGAATTAATTGTTGAATTGCGATTTTGTTTTCGTTTAATTGTTTGTATAATTGTTCTCGTCACAAAACAAACACCCTTTTACAAATTTACTAGATTTAGGATTCTAGTTACTTAGAGTTTTAGTTTCACTAGAACTCTATTTAATTAGTCTTTTATTTTCGTTAGAACTCTACTTAGATTAGGAAAAAGGTTATTTAGAACCACTGCAATTCCTTGAGAGACCGACCTTAGAAGTTTCTTATCACTTTTCTACGAGTGATTCGTACACTTGCAAGTACTAAATTTATCACATCAATGAGATCGCTTCAAGTTACTTCTAATTCAATGCCCACATCATCATTTTCCATTGCAACTCCCAAACCAATTCTTCTATGATGGATTGACACAACAATGTCAATTTACTGTGGACAATGCCGCCGGAGGAGCTATAGGAGAAAAGACCGCGAATGAGATATACGACTTGTGTGAGATGTTGGGTGTTAATTCCCAACAAAAGATTTCTAGAGGAAGGAGAGTTGGAGTTAATGAGGTAGATCCGGGTAATGAGATGACGATACAAATTGCGGAGCTAATTAAACAAATTGCACTCCTTACCTACAAGAATACACCGACTCAAGAGGTATGCGGTATTTGTAGTACCTATGGACATGGTGCTAATATTTGTCCATTTGTTTGTGATTCTAATATAGGTACAAGCTACGAGCAAGCCAATGCAATGGAAGGACAACCAAATGAAAAGTACTCAAAGGTTGGACTCATTGAAGGCTTCCATGAAATGGGTTGAAGGCCAAGTTGGCCAATTAGCAGAGCATCTCCAATGACAAGAGAAAGGGAAATTGCCTAGTCAACCCGAGCAAGAGAAGGCATTTACGGTCCTTCGAAGTGGTAAGGTAGTCGATAAAAATTTACCTAAAATTTCTAATTATTTATCACTTAGTGCAGGTGATATGGAAGGAGAGAATTTGATAACTAAAGGAGGTGTTGAATCCAATGCCAAGAATGATTAATCATCCAAAGATGCAATTGGAGAGTCATCTACCACCCCTCAATTGCATAAAACATCAGAGCCTTACCGACCACCAGTGCTTTTTTCACACCTTCTCAAGGACGATAAATAGGATAAGTAATTCTCTGATCTCTTTAACATGCTTTCAAAAGTTTAAATTAATCTGCCATTGTTGGATGTTATTAGAAATGTATCTTCTTATGCAAAAATTTTCAAAGATTTAAATTTTAGGAAGAGAAAGTATTGATTGAATGAGAGAATTGTTGTGTCTTAAATCTCAAGTTCAATCATTCAACAAAGTTTACCACCAAAATTAAAGGATCTCGAAAGTTTTAATATTAACATCACTTTGGTAAATAAGAAAGTGGTAAGAGCTATGCTAGACTTAGGTGCAAGTATAAATTTAATGTCATATTCAATTTATTTGCAACTAGGTTTAGGGGAATTGAAACCTACAACCCTGTCCCTTCAATTAGTTGATAGATCTATGAAATATCCAAAGGGGATGGTTGAGGATTTGCTTGTACATGTTGATAAGTTGATTATATCTGTTGATTTTGTTGTGTTGGATATGTAGGAAAATTAGTCTATGGACAAAGAACATACTATTCTTCTTGGTAGACCATTCATGGCCACTACTAAGACTATTATAGATGTCCATAGTGGAAGCTTGACAATGATAGTTTTGAGAGAAACTGTTAATGTTACAGTGTTTGATTCCTCTCCTTTACCTTTTATTTCTACTATCGATGAATGTTCTTACATTGACCATATTGATACTCTTGTTTACAATACCTTTTTGCAGGATGAGATTGAAGACGAAGTTGAGTATGTTTTAACAGTTGATAGGGTAGAGGAGGATTTGGATGAAGAAACTAAGGGATATATTGAGTTGTTAGATAATGCCAAACATTTAGAAGAACCTAGTGTACCCTTAGAGTTACCTAAGACCCAATCTAGGGAAGATAATACTTCACCTAAGCTTGAATTGAAAGAATTACCCAAACGTCTTAAGTATGTGATTTTTAGGGAGGGAGATACCTATCCGGTTATTATCTCATCTACTTTGACCCAAACCCAAGAAAGATAGCTAGTGAAGGTACTTAAGAAGTATAAGAAAGGTATAGGTTGGAGTATTGGTGACATTAGAGATATTAGTCCTACTATGTGTATGCATAAGATTATTTTAGAGAATAATACCAAACCTGTGAGAGAAACCCAAAGGAGACTTAACCCTATTATGTAAGAGGGGGTAAAAACTGAAATTTTGAAACTCTTGGAAGTGTGGGTTATTTATCCTATTTCAGATAGCAAATGGGTTAGTCCGGTGATGTGATAAATTTAGTACTTGCAAGTGTACGAATTACTCATAGAAAAGTGACAAGCAAACCTTCGACGTCGGTCTCTCAAGGAATTACAGTGGTTCTAAACAACCTTTTTCTTAATCTAAATAGAGTTCTAAAGCAAGTAAAATACTAATTAAATAGAGTTATAGTGAAACTAAAACTCTAAGTAACTAGAGTCCTAAACCTAGTAAAACTGTAAAAAAAAGTTTGGTTTTGTAACGAGATCAATGATACGAACAATTAACGAAAACAATATCGCAAATTCACAATCAATTCAAATAGATTTGAAAATCAATGGAGGATGTATGGACGTTTAGTTTAGTTGGTCATGCTTGCATCGAAAAGTAATAGTGAAATAACATGAACGTTCTAATAAACGATTTTACTGGCTTTTCCTTTTTATTACGAGAATGCCTACGGTCGAGGTAATTCTCTTTGTTGATTAACTAATTCACATCCTACGATCGGGTATATCAAATAGCAATCAAATTATGCGCAAGAAAATTTATGCCAATCAAACTAATGCTATGACTAAGTCACTAATTTGAAGCTTTGATTAAGTGTTTCGGAATAAAGTTAAGGTGATGTTCCTAAAACTATATTCTCAATTTTTTCAAACTAACTATGAATATCAAATTGGCCCATGAAAATTCAGAATTAAATATCTAAACATGCTCTTAATCAAAAGGTAATTTATTTATATTAAATCAATAAAACATTCACCAAAAACAATTCTAACAAATATGGCAACACAAACTAAACATTCATAATGAAATTAGCCGCTCATGTTCATATTAAAATTCATAGACAAATATAATATGGTCATACACTTCAACGAAAGAAGAAAAAAATAGAATTCTATAACAATAAGGAAATCCTAGATCTAAATACCGCTTATAGATGAGATAGCGTTCTTCTCCAAAAGCTTGATCTTCGATTGTCAACGGCTTCCTTGGATCCTTAGAATGGTTTCTCTTACTTCGTTGAGTGTTGCAAAGCTCCTAAAACTGATTAGATTTCTCATTTACTCGCAAAATTTTGTATGTAAAAGTTGTATCAAATTAAGTTGTATGTAAGTTGGAGTCTAGAGGGGGTATTTATAGATGTAAGGGTTTACATAATTCTTGATTGCAATAGGAATAGGTGCGCCGTGGCATACATTTTTTCTGCCGCAGCGCAACACAAAAATTGGGTTAAAAACCCGAGAACTCCCCGCCGCAACATACATTTTTCTCGCCGTGGCGCGCTTCACCTTTCATTTTTTCACATTTATCCCCTTACATATGTGCTTGCTTGTTATGTAAGGCTTACATATTTTGTCTCGTTTTGCCTGTAACTATTGATCCGAGCGCCGCAAGTGTTCCGTCTTTGCGTGTTTGCATTATTCAACTCATTTTGACGTTAAAAACACCTGAAATACACTAAAACATACCCGTGATTTCGAATTGATAGATTGATAAAAAATAGTCAAATAAACAATAATAATGAATCTATTTTTAAACAATTAAGCGCAATAAATCACAAAATATTAGTGCTTTCCGAGCACTTATCATCTGGTACATGTGGTACCGAAGAAATATAGGATTATCGTGGTTAAAAGTGATAAGAATGAGTTAGTTCCCATAAGGATGATTACAGGATGGAGGATGTGCATCGATTTTCGTAAACTAAATTTGTACACAAAGAAAAATCATTTTCCTTTTCCTTTTATTGATCAAATGCTTGAACGCTTAGCAGGACATAACTTTTACTAATTTCTGGATGGTCTTTCAGGTTATTACCAAGCTTCCATTACTCCGAAAGATTAGGAGAAGACCACATTCACATGCCCATTCGGTACATTCGTATTTAGGAAGATGCCATTCAGTCTTTGTAGTGCCCCCGCCATATTCCAATGATGCATGATGTCAATATTCTAGGATATGGCGGAGAAATGTATTGAGGTATTTATGGATGATTTTTTCAGTTTTTAGAAATTCATTTGATGATTGTCTGAATAATTTGACTCTTGTGCTTGAACGTTGCATTAAAAGTAACTTGACCCTTAGTTGGGAGAAAGTCATTTTATGGTTAAACAAGGCATTGTATTAAGACATGCCATTTCTAGTAGAGGCATTGAGGTGGATAAAGCAAAAATTGATTTAATAGCTAAATTGACACATCCCATTAATGTTAAGAGAATTAGGAGTTTTATAGGTTATACAGGTTTTTATAGGATATTTATTAAAGATTTTTCTAAGATAAGTCATCCTCTATGTAATCTGTTAGCTAAGGATGTTTCTTTTGTCTTTGATGATGATTGTCTGACTACTTTTACTGTTATAAAAGAGAAATTGACTTATGCGCCATTTATCATGGCACTCGATTGGTCATTACCCTTTGAAATTATGTGTGATGCTTCAAATTTTGCTATAGGGGCTTTTTTAAGACAAGTGTAGATAGGCATTTGCATATCATTTACTATGCTAGTAAAACTCTTAATGACACCCAACTTAACTACTCGACCACCGAAAAAGAATTCTTGGCTATTGTGTTTTCTTTAGATAAATTTAGATCTTATTTGGTAGGATCTAAATTTATTGTGCATTTGGACCAAGCGACTTTACGGTATTTGTTGAGTAAACCGAATGCTAAGCCAAGATTAATTCGATGGATTTTGCTTTTACAAGAGTTTGACTTAGAGATCAGGGATAAAAAAGGAACTAAAAATATTGTAGCTGATCATTTATCTAGGTTAATTTTTTTACTTTGACACTACTGTGAGTGACAAAGAAATTGATATTGTTGAGACTTTTCTTGATGAACAGTTGTTTTCTGTAGGTACAAACTCTTGGTATGCGGACATAGTGAATTATCTTGCTAGTGGTTTGTTGAGGCCTAACATTTCTTTTCAGGAAAAGAAAAGATTTCTTCATGTGTGTAGGCAATACTTTTGGGATGACCCATATCTGTTCAAAATTTGCCAAGACCAAGTCATCCAGAGGTGTGTGCCGGAAGAGGAGCATGCAAGTATTTTGACCTTTTGTCATGTGCTTCACTATGGAGGACATTTTGGCAGTAAGAATACCGCCATTAAGGTACTCCAATATGATTTTTATTGGCCTACCTTGTTTAAAGATGCTTATGATTTTTGCATGCGTTGTGATAGGTGTCAAAGGACTAGTAATATAGGTAGACGTAATGAAATACCTCTGACATATAATTTAGTTGTGGAGTTACTTGATGTATGGGGGATTGACTTCATGGGTTCTTTTCCTCCTTCTTCTGGATTTGAGTATATTTTGGTTGCTGTTGAAAGTTTTTAATTACGGATCAAATATGCCTAGAGGGGTGAATAGGTTATTTTCAATTTTAATAAATTTTAATTACATAACCTAAATACAACAGCCAGACATGCAATTACGTGTAAAAATAAGATGCAAAATTAAGAAATAACACACGAGATTTTTAGAAGGAAACAACCTAGGTCACAACAATGACCTAAGAGGAAAAATCATCGATCCACCAGACCACCTAACTATTCACTATGAAAATTAATGTTCAATTACAAGGCAAGGTCTTAAACTACCATTTACAGATAATGCCCCCTATGTAACTTACTTACGAGCTATGGCTCCTTTCACAGTCTCCAACAGCAAGGTATCTAGATTTGGACTAACGTTCCGATCTACCTGGGTCACACAAGCATAACATACATGTGTGTTCAGTGAGTGTGTGAATAAGTTCATGCAACATAATCATAACAAGTGAATAATGTAGATGTGTCTATAGGTTTGAATAATAGAGTAAAAAAAATCAAAATGAAATAGGAAAATGTTGTGTCTGTGTGTGAGTATTATATGAATCTATTATCCCTTTTTTTGTTTTTTTTTTTAATAAATAAAAAAAATGTCTACTCTATTTGACAGATTCTTAAGGCGTTTCTAAGAGTTTCAAATCTTTGTGTGTCAAGAGCCTTAGTGAACATGTCAGCTAACTATCTTTCAGTGAAAAGAAATTCAAGTGTTAAAACCTTTTCCTCAACAAGTTCTCTAATGAAATGATGTCTGATGTCTATGTGTTTTGTTCGGGAACGTAGTATAGGATTCTTCGATATGTATATAACACTAGTGTTATCACAGTATAAAGGAATGGTACCTTGTTTAAAACCATACTCATGTAGTATATTCTTCATCCATAGAAGTTGTGTGCATGAACTACCTACTGCAATATATTCTGCCTCAACAGTAGATAAGGATATTGAATTTTGTTTCTTACTGTGCCAGGATACAAAGTTATTTCCAATGTAAAAGCAACCACCTGAGATGCTCTTTCTTTCATCTTGGCTTCCTGCCCAATCTGCATCTGTATATCCACTAATTTCACAGGTTGTGTCATTTGTAAACCAAATTCCAAAATTTTTAGTTCCAGAAACATACCTGATAATTCTTTTAACGTGTTCTATGTGTGATTCCTTAGGATTTGATTGATATCGTGCACATACACCCACACTATAACAGATATCAGGTCTACTAGCTGTGAGATATAATAAACTCCCTATCATACTCCTATAGAGTGTTTGGTCAACACTCTTACCTGATTCATCCTTTGAAATTTTGACACTTGTACTTATAGGAGTTCTCAAATGCTTACTTGACCCAAGTCCAAATTTTTTAACCAGATTACATGCTTACTTGGTTTGAGAGTTAAAGATGCCTTCATTTGTTTGGTTAATCTGCAAACCAAGAAAATATGTAAGTTCACCAATCATAGACATTTCAAATTCACAAGACATGACATTTACAAAGTTTTCAACAAGTGATGTGGATGTTGACCCAAACACTATATCGTCCACATATATTTGTGCTATGAATATATCCTCTTTGGCACTCTTAATAAAGAGAGTTTTATCAACTCTCCCTCAAACAAATCCATTGTCTAAGAGGTAGGTTGTAAGTCTCTCATACCAAGCTCTAGGAGCTTGTTTTAGACCATAGAGAGCCTTATTGAGTTTATAGACATGCTTGGAAAAATTTGGATCGACAAAGCCTTTAGGTTGTTCCACATAGACTTCTTCATTTAAAAAGAAATTTAGAAATGCAGATTTTACATCCATTTAATATAGTTTAAATTTCATGTAGCATGCAATGGCAAGTAAGGTCCTAATTGATTCTTGCCTAACTACTGGTGCAAAGGTTTCATCAAAATCAATTCCTTTAACTTGTTTGTATCCTTGAGCGACTAACCTAGCTTTGTTTCTAACTACAACATCATGTTCATCAGATTTGTTTTCGAAAACCCATTTGGTTCCTATGATGTTTTTGTCATGTGGTCTAGGTACTAAAGTCCATACATCATTTTTAGTGAATTGCCCTGATTCTTCCTGTATGGCATTTATCCAATATTCATCTTTCAATGCATTATCTACATTCTTAGGCTCTATTTGTGAAATATAACAGAGATAAGTTATCTCACTTACCTGACATCTCCTTGTTACCATGCTTACATTTGGATCACCAATAATGTTTTCAACAGGATGATTTTTGGAGGTACATGTTGGTCTTTGTATGGGATCATTCGAACCGATTTCATCCTTTAGTTCAGTGCTTCTTATCTCTATGTTGGATGTTTCATCTTTTTCTAGGTCACTAGGCACAATGATATCCAATTCTTCATCCTGTATATTTTCTACTTGAATACTAGTACCTGCATCATCAATGGTCATATTAATAGATTCCATCGTTGTGTTAGTTCTCAAGTTAAAGACTCTAAACGCATGACTAGTCAAAGAGTAACCAATAAATATAAATTCATCACTTCTAGTATCAAATTTACCTAATTGTTCACGGTCCTTGAGAATATAACATTTACTACCAAATACATGCAGATGTTTTAAGTTTGGTTTCTTACTTTTCCATATCTCATATGGAGTTTTGTTCGTACATGAGCGTAGATAAACTCGATTCATGATATAGCATGCAGTACTTACTGCTTCAGCCCAAAACTTCTTTGAGATTTCCTTTGCATGTAGTAGGACACGCGCCATTTCTTGTATCACTATGTTCTTTCTTTCAACTACACCATTTTGTTGAGGGGTGATTGGTACTAAAAATTCATGATTGATTCCATGCTCCTTGCAAAATTCAGCAAATTTTGTATTTTTAAATTCCTTCCCATGATCAGTCCTTAGCCTCATAATGTTGATTATTTGATTCCCTATTTCAACATGCACTTTGAGACAAAAAGAACTAAAGACATCAAATGCATCATATTTTTCTCTCATAAAATTTACCCAAGTAAAACATGAATAGTCATCAACTGTAATAATGATATATTTCTTTCCACCCAAACTTTCAGTTCTCATAAGACCCATTAAGTCAATGTGAATCAACTCAAGTATCCTACTTGTATTATTCCTTTAAGTTTCTTATGAGAATTGCGAGTTTGTTTCCCAAGTTGGCATGGTTCACAAAATATTTTGTCAGTTTCAAAAAGTTTAGGTAGACCACGCACAATTTCTTTTCTACTCAAATTCACCAAGTCATTGAAATTTATGTGTTTGATCTTTTGGTGCCATACAGTTATAGAATCACTATGAGTAAGATTACAAGTAAAAGTAGGTGCTATATCAATGCAGTAACAATTATCGTGAGATCTAGTTCCTCTAAGCATGCATTCACCATTAGGATTAGTTACAATGCAATGACTGTTGGTAAATTGTACACTATAGTCAAATTTGACTGATGCTTATTAGGTTTGCTTTAAGTACATCAACAAATAAAACATCATCTAGTTTAGGTATACCATCTACCTGAATTGATCATTTTCCCCTAATTCTGGATTTTATCCCATCACCAAAAGTAATTGTTCCTTCATTATATTAATGTTTTAAATAGGGAACGATCACCTATCATGTGTCTAGAACATCCACTATCAAAGTACCATGCAATGGTAGACTTAACCTTAAATGCTATGTGAGCTACAAAACAATGTATTTTAGATTTCTTGACCCACCCCTTCTTAATTTTGGTTTGTTTTATTGGATGGGATCTAGATGTATACTTCACATGTCCTAGAGAGCTAAACTGTGTTCTCATATGCTTAGTTTGTGATCTATGTAAGTGAGCATAATTATAATTCCCATAGTATGATTCATGCATGTTATGATCACTCCATTTAGAATTCAATAGTATTCTGCACTTAGGTCTAATATGTCCCTTTCTACCACAGTAATGACAGGTGGGAACAAATTTAGCAGTAGATGTTTGTGTTATGTGACCATTTTGTGAGGAAGGAAGATTAGATGATTTAACAAACTCTATTTTTGATGATGATGGTGTAGAATGCTCATCCACATAGCCCAATCCTCTCTTGTCTCCAAAGGGGTTTTCGAGATCAAGGACTTTATTTAATCTTTCAGCTCCAATGGTCAGCTTTTTCACAGTTTCCTTTGATTGCTCTAATTCTGGCTCAAGCTTTGAATTTTCCTATTTGATACCTGCAAGACTTAAACTCAACTGATCAACATGCTCAGACAATTCAACTTTCTCTTTCTCTAGAATTGACAAATTAATGTCTTGTGCTTCGATTTTATCATTCATTTTTGTCACAGTTATGAGAAGCTTATCTTTTTCTTTCTTGCAATTAATCAAATCAAAAAATAATTCCTCAAAACTGCTTGCATTAAACTTTGAGAGAATAGAGTTAGAATTACTTCCTTCATTGTTTGAGTCAGAGTCAGACTTACTGGAGTATCCATCAATAGTTGCAGTAAAGGCTCACTAGTTGGTGTTACCATTATCTAAATCACTAGCTTGATTTTGGTCACTTTCTGAATCACTAAGAGTAGCATTGAAAGCTTTACCTGTTTTTTTCTTCTTGTTAGCGCACTCAGTTGCAAAATGACCAATACCATTGCATTCAAAACATTGAGGTCTAGTGAGTTTAGATTTCTTACCATCAGAACTCATGGGCTTAAGTTCTTTTGTCTTGTAATCTCTGGTGTGGCTACATTGATTCTTATTTGGGAAATTTTTTATGTTGAACATCTTTTTGAATTTTCTATCCAAGTAGACAAATTCTTCATCATCCATGGAGTCATCACAGTCATCATCATCTTTGTTAGTCGTCTTGAAAGCCACTCCTTTGTTCCTTTTGGGTGTTAATTAGATTCATTTCAAAGATTTGGATTGATCCAACAAGTTCCTCAATCTTAATGGTGTCAATGTCTTTACTTTCCTCAATTGTTGTAACTTTCACTTGGAAGCGATCTGGTAAGGAGCACAAAAATTTGCGAACTAAACTGCGTTCATCAATTTTATCTCTAAGGTTTGAAGATGAGTTAGCAATATCACATAATTTTGCATAAAATTTAGAAAAAGTTTCATTTCCTCCATTCTAAGATTTTCTAATTTTGTAGCTAGCATGCGAAGTTTTGTTCGTTTAACTTAGGATGTGCCCTCATGGGCAACTTCTAGAATATCCCAAGCAACCTTAGCAATTTCAAGATTAGATATACATCAGAATTCATCCGGCGACATAGCACTAAAAATAGCATTGATGCCCTTTTGGTTCCAACCACTACCAATTTTATCTTCACTAGTCCAGTTAATCCTAGGTTTAAGTGTGACTACTTCCTCATTGGTAACCTTTGGTGGCTCTCAACCATAAAGCACAAAATTTCATACACTTTCATCTAAGGAACGTAAAAAGGCTTTCATACAAGCTTTCTAATATGGGTAGTTAGACCCATCAAAGTAAGATGAGTGAGTTGTAGAAGAGCTCTCTCTCAAACAAGGTCCTAGGCAACACTAAGTTTATCTAATGACCCGCTCTAATACCAATTAAAAGTTTTTAATTACGGATCAAATATGCCTAGAGGGGGGTGAATAGGTTTTTTTAATTTTAATAAATTTTAATTACGCAACCTAAACACAACTACCAGACATGCAATCACGTGTAAAAATAAGATGTTGAATTAAGAAATAACACACAAAATTTTTAGATGGAAACAACCTAAGTTACAACAATGACCTAAGAGGAAAAACCACCAATCCACTGAACCACCTAACTATCCACTATGAAAATTAACGTTCAATTACAAAGCAAGGTCTTAAACTACCCTTTACAGATAATACCCACCTATGTAACTTATTTACGAGTCGTCGCTCCTTTCATAGTCTCCAACAGTAAGGTGTCTGGATCATGACTAACGTTCTGATCTACTTGAGTCACACAAGATCAATCAAAATTGTCAATTTCGATAATTTTGAGTCAAACGAAATACCAAACACGCACCAATAGTACCTGAAAAGGTAGTACAAATAACACAAGTGCAAAGTGTGTCCTAGAGTAGATTCAACAATAAAAAATCCTAACTAGCAAATTCAATAACATATGATGTAAAAAATAAATCAGCTAGTAATCTCTAGAACGATCATGTAAATCTCAATATCATGAAGAATAATTAGGCATATAAATTATTCAAACATAACCACACAATATGTTTAAACAATTAAATCAAGAAAGTGCCTAAGATTAATATATGAGGAGAAGAAGATTTTTCTTAAAAAAATTCAATCTTCTTAAAAAAATTCAATTAGATGTAGAAAATATTATTCCGATGTGGTAATATTTTTTTCTAACAAAGATTGTTTATATAAAGTCCAATTTAACTTAAGAGAAGATTAATAATAAAGACAATTATACTCATATCAGGATTTAGCTTTCACAACAATTCTAATCAAACTGTATTTAATTTGTAACACTTAAAAGGGGTCAATTTGGTAAATACGAGAGGCAGAGCAAAATTTCAAAACAACTCGATCTATTGAAGACTTCGTCTCGATCGATCTATGCATACTCAATCGATCGAGTACCTTACTCGATTGATCTACTCACTCCCAGTAATCTAAAAAATCAACTTGAGACCTCTTAATCGACGTTTGATCAATCGAATATCCCATTCGATCAATCGATCAACGGATGACTCGATCGATCAACAAATGACTCGATCAATCCAGTTAACATAAACTCACCCAAGAGCATCTAGATTGAAGTCGATCGATCGAACTACCCTCTCGATCGATCGATCAACGTGTGCACAGTTTCTTTTCATTACAATCCATACTAAGTGTACGAGCTCAATTGTGTGAGGATGTATGCATGAGAGAATATTTTATCTGTCATATGGGCATTGCAAGCTTGGTGGCTCCATCATCATTTATCATCTGATTAAAAGGTGAACGCTTATGCTAGATTACAATCAATAATTTGTTCACAAAAATTGCCAATATTTATCAACCTTACAACTGTTGATTATGTGTTCAAGTGAGTATAGGTTATACCCACTAAATTTAATGATGCTAACTGTGTTGTGAAGTTTTTGAAGGAAATAATATTTAGCAGGTATGGGATACTGAGGGCAATAATCAGTGATGGAGGAAGCCACTTCTGTAATAAGCTTTTTGATGGATTGTTGAGCAAGTAAAACATCACTCATAAAGTGGCCACTTCATATCATCCACAAACATCCGAACAAGTTAAAGTTAGTAACCGACAAATCAAGGGTATTTTAGAATGTACGGTGCGACCTTCAAGGAAGGATTGGGCTTCAAAGCTCAATGATGCATTATGGGCTTACCGAACAGCGTACAAGACACCTATTAGGATGAGCCCATACTGTTTGATTTATGGAAAATCATGTCATTTACCCATTGAGCTCAAGCACAAGGCCTATTGGGCAATCAAGCAATTAAACATGGACTATCAACAAGCGGGAGAGAAACGCTTACTTCAACTTGATGAGCTTGAGAAGATTCGAAATAAGGCTTATGAGAATGCCAAGATTTACAAAGAACGCATCAAGCGTAAGCGTTACCATGACAAAGGGCTTATTAGTAAGTCTCTCTATCTTGGAATGAAAGTACTTCTATTTAACTCTTGTTTTAAACTTTTTTCAGAAAAGCTTAGATCAATATAGAGTGGATCATACCAAATAGTTGAAGTATTTCCTCATAGAGCAGTTGAGTTGCTAAATTCGAAGACGAAAATAACATTCAAAGTGAATGGACAGTAAAGCCTTACTTGGAAGGAGTCATTCACAATGAAAATGTGGAGTGCATACACCTTATACCCAAGCAACATCTTGCTAATACGTTAAACTAAGCGCTTGGTGGGAGGCAACCCACCATTTTAGGTAATATCTTTCCTTTCTTTTAAATTAGTTTAGTTTTTCATTTTTCTTGTCTACATACTTTTTTAAACTGTAGTTTAGTTGAAAACCTTGAGGACAATGTTTAGTTTAGATTTGGGGGTGCAAATTAGTCCAATAAAATAAATTTTGTAACAAAACTATCATACTTTTGGTCAATTTTTTATGAATAATCAAGTTTGTAAGCATTGCTTGTCTGATTTTTAAAATGTTTAAGGTTTGCTGTAAATACTGGTTTTAATTTGCAATCTTTGTTTTATGCTTTTGATGTTGAAATTGAGATGAACCCAAATTTTGTGTTTAGGATTTGAATAGTTAAGACTACATTGTGAGATGATTATTGAGCCTTTAAAAGCTTCATTCTAAGAGTTAATAATTTTTCTACTCCTTTAAACACCTTTCGTATCATTTCAAATTGTTAGATGATCTCTATAGATTTTTGCATTGAGTATTAGGATTTTGAACATTTAATGAAGAATCATGTATTTAATTGAATTGCTTAGATTAAATGATTTGAGTAAAATTTTAAAGTGTTTGCCTATTTCATTCATGATTGACTTTAAAAGATATAAGAAAATTTCTATATCCAATATAAAAAGGAGCTAAGAATTTTTCATTCATAAAATATACATGTATTTGGGTCAAAAAAATTATTGTGACCCTATGTTCTTCAAATGGTAAAATGGTTATTACAAAAGAAAATAGGAAATAATTTCTCTTTAAGTCAATGCTTTTTCATTCATACTAGGGCATACCTTTAAAGTTTTTGTTTGAGGATTTTAATTTATGCATGGGACTAGTAATGTGAATTTTTCATAAATTCTATCATTTGATTCCTTTTATGAGATCAATATTATGCTCTTTTTGAGTCTTTCTTGTTTGATTATATGCGAATCTATTAGCTCATTTCTTTATATAATTTATATTCGCATATACTTTGTTGAGTGTTTGAACCTTTAAGATCGATGTGATTTAGAGAGTGAATCTTGTGAGGATTAAAGTTGAAGCGAATTCATATTTTCGACACTAGGTTTGGAGAATCAATGTTGATATGTTTTTAGTATTGGGGTTTAGATTTGTGAAGCGAAACTGATCTACATGGTGAACTTTGATTTGTTAGAATGTTAGATAAACCTGTGTATAACTCTTGATTATAATTTGGAAAGAAACTAAAGCATGAAAAGTTTTGTTAATTTAAATTTTTAGTTTTGTTATTTGTCTTTTTAATTCTAGTTTTGCTTGAGGACTATCAAAATGTAGGTTTGGAGGTATTTGATAAACACTATTTTGAATCTATTATTTATTAGTTTTTAAGTATTTATTTCATGATTTATTTCAGTATTACTTTGATTTAGAGGGTATTTTCATATTTTATAGGTTCAAACAATGTGAGATAAAAATTGGAGTTAAGTGTTCAAAAAGAGCTGAAAAATGTAACCCTTACATTGTATTTTATTTTCTATGTAAGGAGGGATAAATTAGAGCAGAAGAACGTAATGCTTACGTTAGAAATCAACAAATGTGTAAGGACCCTTACAAGACATGTACAACATTGTGCGCTACGGCAGAAGAAAATGTGTGTTGCGGTATGGAGCTCTCGAGTTGCATTATGACAAATTAGAAAATCATTGCACGCAGCAGCAGAAGAAAGTATGTGCCGCGATGAGAAGGTTCCTGATTTGCTGAGGAATCTAGGAAATCAACGTGCGCTGCGGCAGGAGAAATTGTGCGCCGTGGCCAAGAGGTCTCTATTTTGGTGAGCAGTCTAGAAATTCAAAGAGCACCGCGGTATAAGAAATTGAGAGCCGCGACCCATACATCTATTTTTCACTTACACATCTTCTAGCCCACTCACTCACACAAACTCCAAACCTAACCTACAAATACATCACAAAAACCCTCCCCTTGAGACAGTGTGAACAGTAGTTGAAATCCTCCATCTACCACCATCTTCTTCAACTTTCTAGAGAGAGGAACCACCATTGATGCTCCTTCAAGAACCAAATTAGAAGAGGTGACCATCCAACTCCAAAAGGGACTTTGCAAGAGTGGAAATAGGGGTATCTCATTTATTTGTAATATCTTTTCTCTCTTGAATTTTAAGAATATTTTTTGTAATAGAAAATATTGATTTAAATTTTATTATGAGTAGCTAATCTAATTGTGTGGGATTTAGTGATACTTTCATGAGTAGATGAATATTTTTATGAATTAATTTGAATTAAAGTGATTTATGTCATGTTCAATATTGTTAATATTTTTGTTCATAATTAATCTTAATCATATTAAGTTATGAACATTAGAGAATAAATTAAAATTAAGCATTAGAAATATCATTTTTGCTTAATTTATAAATCTTAAACAAGAACCTAATTAAAGTACATTGATTTGTCTTAGATTAGGTAGCTAATTGATTTCCTAGGGTTTATGCTAATTGGTTAATTAACAATCCAAATAAAAGTGGTTATTTAATCAATTAAGAGAAATTCTCCATTAGTTTGGGAATTTGTAGGATTTATTAGGAAAAAATCAATAAATCTAACTTTTTGTGCTTAATTGTAAAATTGTCGTAAAATATTCTATCTATAATTGGTTAGCTAGTTATTTTTTCAAACATTTTCATCATATCACTTCTGCTAATTTTTTGTTCGTCTATTTTAATTATCGTGAAACTTTTACAATTTTAATATTCATTCAATCAACAACTTTGTTAGAGTGTTTAGGATTTATTTTTGTAATTAATTTTTAGGAAACAATTGACACGTTTTAAAAACCATTGTAATTCTTTGAGAGACCGACCTTGGAGTTGTTTATCACTTGCTACGAGTGATTCGTACACTTGAGAGTATTTTAATTTGCACATCAATAAGGTCAAATTGGTAAAAATAACATATGGACCGAATTAAAAATGAGTTGTTGTAAAACTGAAAGACTGGCTCGATTGATCGAGAATGTACGCTCGATCAATCTACCAACAACGAGGGACCCTCGATCGATTAACCCAATCCTCGATCAATCTAACGATGCATTTTTCAAACACGAGAGCAATTGGATTGAAGTCGATTGATTCTCGATCGATCTAACCTCGATATAAATGTTTACACAAAAATTCTTCTAAGTGTATGTACATTATTATGTGATGGTGTATGCATGAAACATATATTTTTACCTGATACATATGTATTGAGAGCTAAATAGTTTCTTCAATTTTGATTGATTGACTTGACAACTAGTTTAGATGCTAGATTACAATCAAATATTTTATTTACTAAAATTATCAATACTCATAAACCTTACTATTATTATTATTAATTAAATAAAATGTGTATCATGACACATTAATAAAAAACCAAATATAAAAATACTTAAAAAAAAAAATTTAATTACTGCCGATGAAAGATGGTTTAAGAAAAGATCGAATAAATAGTACACATTTGTATTCTTTATTCTCACAGTTAATTTATTTAAAATTATAATTTTACTCAATACTAAAAGCATAAATGTAATGTTAATTTAAAAATAAATTTATTATTAATTATTGTATCAGTAATAAAAAAAAATATCAACATCCTCATTAAGTAAAGAGCATTATTATACATTCCTGAAAAGTTCTTATATTGTACCATTTTTTTCGCATTTATTGTCAATTATAATTTGTTGATCATAATCATTTAAGTTTCATGACCCATAATTTTTGGGAATCACTTGTAATTTATGTGATAAAATTTACAATTCTCTCACTAAAAATTCAAGTTCAAATCTTACTCAAGTATGTATGAATATGTTTTCTATTATTAATAAAAAAGAATAAAATTTTAAAGTTCATTTAAAAAAGAAAAGCATTATTATACATAACAAATTATTAGGACACTAACCATGTTTTTTTACGTGCTTATATGGAAGCCAATTCAACATGATATTTAGAATTTTTCACAGGTTAATAATGAATCAAAATTCACGGCGGGAGGAGAGTTTGACGTTTGAAAAATAAAAATATAAAAATAAAATAAGGACCAATGAGAGAGAAACCTTGCAGCTGTCGCAAGTCTATTCTCTCTTCATTGTTCACGCCCACATACGGAGCGCAAGATTAGAAGGCAAGATACAACCCATAGATCTAGGGGTTCTCTAATTTTAATTTCATCAAAGAGGGAAAGTCCCAAAGCTTCAATCTTTCCTCTTCACTTCAGAAATTCTTAAACCCTGTAAGTTTTCTGATGCATTTTAGCATTACTAGATCTATATTCTTTATTGATTTCGCATCGCGTCCAGTTTATCCTGTTGGACCTGCATATGTGTTTCTGCAATGGATAGCAATTATTCTTCTATTCCCAAAACTTCATACGTAGAACTACAAGTACGCGATGAAGCTCCATCCCCTGCAAATACCCATGACAAATTGTTAGGTTTTGATTCGGATAGTTATGCAGATTCGAAAATATTAAATGGGCATGATCTGGATGATGAATTTGTTGAAGGTTTTGATTTTCATGTTGATAATTATCCCCTTGTAATTGATAGTTCTAAACATGGGTCTGGAATTTCCGGGGCTGTATTTAATCTTACAACTTCTGTTATTGGGGCTGGTATTATGGCATTGCCTGCTACCATCAAGATTCTTGGGTTGGTTGTGGGATTTATTTTGATTATTTTGATGGGTATTTTGTCTCAAATTAGTGTTGAATTGTTGGTAAGATTTTCGGTTATGTCTAAGGCTTCATCTTATGGGGAGGTTGTTCAATGTGCTTTGGGAAGAAAAGCAAGGGTTTTGTCAGAGATTTGTATAATTGTGAACAATGCAGGTGTCTTGGTGGTTTATTTGATAATTATGGGTGATGTTATGTCGGGTTCACTTCATCACATTGGGGTTTTTGAACAATGGTTGGGACATGGGTTTTGGGATCATCGAAAACTTCTAATTTTGGCTGTATTGGTGATTTTTCTGGCACCCCTTTGTGCCTTGGAGAAAATTGATTCATTGAGTTTAACTTCAGCTGCTTCAGTAGCTCTGGCAGTCATTTTTGTTGTGGTTGTTTCTGTTGTTGCATTGATTAAGCTTGTTGAAGGGCAACTCGAGCCTCCTAGATTGGTTCCTGATTTTAACTCGAAGACAGCAATAATGGATCTGCTTGTTGTGATTCCTATAATGACCAATGCATATGTATGTCATTTCAATCTTCAACCTATTTACAATGAACTGGAAGGACCATCACCTCAGAAAATGAACAAAGTGGGGAGGATCACAACTATTATTTGCGTTCTGGTTTATGTTTCAACAGCAACATCAGGCTATCTACTCTTTGGGAAGGATACAGAATCTGATGTGCTGACCAATTTCGATAAGCCCCTTGGAATTCGTTTCAGTTCTGCATTGAACTATATTGTTCGTGTTGGATACATTCTTCATTTGGTTCTTGTTTTCCCAGTTATCCACTTCTCTCTACGTCAAACAGTGGATGCCTTAGTATTTGAGGGATCAGCTCCTCTATTAGAAAGCAGAAAAAGGTCATTGGCCTTGACAATTGTCTTGTTAGCACTTATTTATGTTGGATCAACCATGATCCCTAACATCTGGACAGCGTTCAAGTTTACAGGAGCAACAACAGCGGTGTCTTTGGGCTTTATATTCCCGTCTCTTGTAGCATTAAGCTTAGGTCGCAAAGGAGAGTTATTGAGCCGTGTAGAGAAGCTTATTTCATGGTTCATGTTAATAATGGCATCAATGGTCAGCCTTATTGGAGTGATTGCAAATATTTATGGCATGAAAAGCAAATCTACATGATCCTCGTTGTTGTAATTCAAAGGTTTCTTTTGCGAGGTAATGAAGGTCATAGGCAAGACAAACTATGAAAATGATGTTAGGGAACTTTACCAGCTAAGTAAAGATGTGTAACACGATCGACCATATTCTTTTTTCAGATTGAGGCCATATGCTGAGAGGTGCAAAGACAAGCTTGGAAGGATTTTGAGGGTTGTGCTCACAAATAGCTCGATGAGCATTTTTCTGAGAGGCGAATTACGTCTATAGTCTTCAACTCTTTATAAACACATGCAAGTCAAAATAATTCATCCATTATTTCGTTTACTCCTGGATAGTTTATTTTCCGCTCCCTTAACTGAAGACTGTTGTAATAATAGTAGTACCCCTAAATCATTTGTTAAACCAAGAATATAAAACATGACTCTTTTCACTTCTGTTATTCTGATTGATCTCAAAAATAAAAGCTTCAAACAGCTAAAACTTTAGTTTATTTACACAGATATTTGAACTTTTTTTCTTTAACTGAAACTTTTACTCCATTACACAATTACATCTCGTGATTAAAACTTTGCCACGTGTTAATTGACTGATATGGTAGAAATTAATCGTAAAAGTGTAGTAAACTGAAAAAAGTTCATGTACTGTAAATAAAAAAAAGTTCAACCAACTGTGTAAACTGGCAGGGTGTTTTGAAAGCTGCCTGGCTAATTATTTAATAATGTTAAATGAAAATACAACAAGTTTAGCAACTTTTTGACCAAGTTTAGCATTACGAAGGGCTTCCCAAATTACAGGCATGCTTTTTATCAATACTTCAGCTTCATTAAGCCTTTTTTTTCTCTTAATGATTCTTTATAAAAATAATGTATTTTATAATATTTTTATGAATGACACTAAATTTTGTAAGTGATTTATTTAAAAAGTAAAAATTAAAATAAAAAAATCATAAAAATCAAAATCAAAATCAAAATCATTGCTCAACATTCCTTAGTTATTATTTTTATTATTTGTTTGGTTCTTTTTCTGAGTTAAAATCCTTGATTCATAAAAGTGGGAGGATTCTGTTCCTGGAGTACACGACACTCATCTCCTCATGAATTCAATTTGAAACTTCACATTGGTGGTGATGATTAATTCTTTACTTTTTTTTTTTCTGCATGAGAAGAAGTTAGAAATGATGATAATATGATAATGCATGAAGTTAACGAATACAACTATACAATTATTCTTGAGATCAAGTTAAAAGTGAAGAAAGTATTATGGATCAAGACCATGTCATGATATAATTACTCGAGCAAAAAAATAAAATAAAAAATGTCACTATATAATTTAACTGCTATTTTTTATATAAAGTTGTATAACATATTTGAAAGTAACTGAAACGTGTTACTTAAGCAGAAATGAATAGTAACCAATTTTCACATTATTTCTAGAGTTAAATTATTCTTTTTATTCAGGTAATAGGTGTTATTTTGTCATTCAACTTATAAAATATATCTTTAAGTCTATATATTTATGAAAAATGTGTTTTAAGTCTTTTTATCTGTAAAAAAAAAGATATCAGATAATAAAAATATTAATTTTTCATTCATTTTTTCGTTAAATCACACTAAATAATGCATTGCATTATATATATATTTATATTTTTTAATAGATATATATCTAATAAAGAAATTTTTAATTAAAAAGTTACTCCAATTTTAACAATTTCTTTATACCAAACTTAATCAAAAATTTTATTGTTTAACTTATAACTTTAGATATTATACAATAAAAATTTTGTTTAAATTTAAAAGATTTTTTTAAAAAAAAAAAAAAAAATTGAGCAAGTTTTTAATTAAATATTAATTTTTTACGTTTACAATATTGAAAAATTTACCCCAATTTTTAACAATTTCTTTCTATCAAACTTAAATATAATTATTATTGTCTAATTTGTTACTATAGATATTAAATAATTGAAATTTTATTGAAATTTTGGTTTAAATTTGAAAGAATTTTTTTAAAAAAAAAAATTGAGTTATTTTTTAATTAAATATTAATTTTTTATAAATATATGTATGTGATATATATACTATTTTGTTAAATTAAATAAAAATTTAACTTTATTCTGTTGCATGTTTCATAAATAAAAAAATTTAAAAGCATATTCTTTACGAATAAAAAAATTTTAAAAATATTTATTTAAGCTAAAAAAGTTAAATACCACCTCTTAAAAATAAAAGATCCCTGCAATATCTTTTCATTATTTATATATGTTGTAAATATTCAAAATTTTATATTGTGTATTTATTTATAAAAGCAGACATGTGTCGGTGATCAATAGCAGACCCATCAATATACATAGCTTTTATAATGAGGTGAAACTGTATGTTGTACCAGTATATTTTAAATACGTTATCAATACTGTAAAAATAACAAGTTTATTAATGAGGTGCTCAATCTAAATGTTGGAGCTTTGTTTACTGTGCATTGTGTTAATATTGTTATCGAGTACTGAATGTGATTAAATGGAGCCCAAACTAATCCATGTTTAAAGAATAATATGAACTTATAAATTTACACATATTTTTAAATTTATTTTATTTATATTATTCACGTAATTATTTATAAATAAAATGGGTTAAAAAATGACTATTAATTTATATGATATTTACATTTCTATCCAAATAAAAAACCCTTAAGCACATGGCTCAACATGCTAAAAACTGGTTGGTAATTAATGCCAATAAGTAAAAGAAAAGCAAACCCTAAGAATCATATCCAATTCATACTAGTACTACCAAGTAGCAATGAGTACAAAAGAAGAATTGCTTTGAGTTTAAGTGTTTCACCAAAACCTTATTTATTCAAATTTGCAAAAAGGGTGCTCCCAAATTTGAAATTTGAGTCCATTATTTTCTTCCACTTTCATCCAATTGCAGCCACAAATTAAACAATTGGAGAAGTGTCCCACTCACCCCTCTTTTTCCCAATCCATGATTATGGGCAGCAATGTAAAATGCTAAAAGTAATTCTTGGGTCTCACTTCTCAAACTTGGAGAGAACATGGTCACATGGAGTGATGGACATGAATGCCACACCATACACCAAATTCAACTGTCTTTTTCTTTAGTCATTCTCAAGTTTCAACTAACATAAGTACAAAATTGCCCCTCATCCTAATAGTAGTTCTGTTTCATTTTTTTTTTTTATTGAAGTATTAGGAATACTGAGAATGACCATACAAAAAAGCGAAGAAAGCCCCATAAAACCCATAAAGTAAGTCTAAGTCCACCCAAACAACTTCACTACCTATCTTTTTACCATTGCCTCCTCTCCTACTTTATATATATATCTCTCTCACACGGCAACTAATATTAGCTTTAGAGCCATGGATTGGTTCTCATGGTTGTCCAAAACCAACCTTGATCCATCACTTGTTTACAAGTTTAGCCTTGTGTTTGCTCACAACGAGCTTGAAAGGGAAGATATAGTCTATTTCAACCATGAGTTTCTTCAAAGTATGGGTATTTGTATAGCAAAACATAGGTTGGAAATTCTAAAGCTATCTAGAAAAGAAAAGGGAAAATTCCCAAGACCCATGTCAAGGCTTCTAATTGCAATAAAGAGGACTCAGAAGTGTTTGGCCAAGTATATTCAGACATGGAATCGTTGTGAGCAGTCAGCTCTTGTTGTTGTACCAAAGCCATATTATGGGACAAGATTCAGAGGAGATATTTTGAAAAGAAACAACCAGTTGATGATTGCTAAGCAAGAGAGGTTACTGCTCACAAATGGGAGTCCTATGGTGATTTCTGGTCCTAGAGTTGAGAGTATTTCTAGTCCTTTGGTTTATGATCTTCATAAAGATGAGAAATTTATGAAAGAAGATGATGATGGGTATTGGTCTACTGCAGTTGAACACATCAGGTGGGATACTATGTTCCAGGATTTGAAACCCACTTGAATAATTTTGTCCTTTTTTTAAATCAGTCTTTCAAGACTCATATTTTCAATTGTTTTTCTTAATTTAATTTTCTTGTAATTCTAGTTTATTGGTGAGAGATGGGTTTTTTGGGTTCTTCCACCAGAGTCGTTTGCCTTTGTGTTTTATGAATACTTTGTTCATCTTTTTTTTTTTTAGTGGCTATCAAGCAGATTACAAACTTTAGCATCAGTGTTCTGTTTTAGTAGTGAAATTGTGTCCCTGCATTCTATAATGTAGAAAACACTGTATAACTGTAAGTCAATTATCTCTTTTGATTTAACTGTACCAATCAGTGTTCTAAGATTAATATATATCTTCTTGTTATGTTTTGTTTTACCATATTTGTAAAGGTAATGGTTCTATTTATTACCAAATTTTCAATTTTGAATAATTTATTAGTTTAATTTTGTTTATACAATTTGCTACTCAAGCTCCTTGATTTGGTTTATTTTATTTTGAATTATGAGGGTGTAAAACTCATTTGAATATATAAAATTACAAGACATGTTATGTTAGTTTTTTAAACTTATATTTGCAAAGATAGTAAATTGAATTAAATCATAAAGTAATAGTACCAAATTAAATCTTAAAACAGTTACAATAGTAAGTTAATTCAAAATTGAAAGTCTGGATAGTAAATGATATCCTTTATTTTAGATTTTATGGATAAACATCCTTATTCCTTATTTTCATCGAGCTTTATTTCTTCCAAAAGGGAAAAAATTGAATGAAAAAGGGTACTTGTTAAGTTTTTGGGATAGTTTTTTTTTTTTTTTTTTGGCATTAATGACCGATTATTAAATTAATTTTATTTTTAATCGTAAAAAAAACATAAATTTATTTTCTTAATATTTCACGAAAAATAAAAGTGAATATTTGTTTTAAAAGATTAAAAATAAAACTTTATTTATGAAGAGAGTTATTTGCGATTAAAAAAAAATAATTCAACTCAGAGATTAATACCATAGGTCCATAACCAAAATGCATGGGAGTGCAAATTCAGCTAGAACAATGAATAGATCCGGAAGAAATGAAGGAAAATAGCAGCCCAACCATGTATTTATTATTATTATTATTACTATTACAATATATCTCTTGAAATTTGATACAAAGTTATGTGATGCGGACACTGAAAGATGACATTCAGTCATGTCTCACTATTTCATATCAAACTCTATTATTACTCCCTGCAAAACCTGGATCTTTCTTAGCATTAAAGGATAAATTCAATCTTCCTCAAACATAATGCTGATACCTGGCACATGATCAGCAAATGCTCGACACGAAGCCATCCTCCATCTCAAGAATGATGTAAAAGATGAATGCCGCAGATATTTGCTACTTAGCTGAATCAACTCTACTCTAATATGCTTCAATATAAACGAGTGTGTGGCTGGTCGTGGCTTGACTTTCATAGATGACATCTCCAATAAATATTAGTTTGAACTCTGAGGAAGACGGAAAGATCCCCCTGCATAAAGCATTTGGTACACCGGTCGAACTCTAACGGTCAGAATTAAACTCAAGATAGTGCCAAGGCCAGAGAGACCGGCTAGAACCAGGAACGTGATCCTGAAACAATTGGGACCTAAGCAGGTTGAATTTCCTTGCTTGGCAGCTTCAGCATCATATAAAGAACCAGCTAGAAGAGCTGAGAAGAGAATAGCACCAATAGGGTTGCCTAGTCCCATGAAGTTGTAAATAACACCAAAATGTTTCAATCCAAAAAGTTCAGAAGTAGTTGGAACCATCACAGAGTACTGAATCCCGTAGCAGGTTCCAAGCAGTGCGGTTGCAGCATACACAGTACCACTGAGACCTAATGCATATAAAAGGAATGACACAATCATGATTGCGTGTGCGCATGCCATCCACAATGTACGAGGAATCGTTTTTGACCTGCAATGAAATGAAATACCAGATTGAAGACAATCACCCCTACCAAAAATGAAAACAGGTTTGAAATAATTTGCAAATGATTGTTAAATCAAAGTTAATCAGCATTTACCTTACGAAATATTCAGAAACAGCACCTGAACCGAGACGACCCACAAAATTGAAAAAACTGAAAAGAGCGAGCAGCATGGATGTATTATCAATACCTAAAGAAACCCCAATCTGGCTCAGATTATTGAGAACTGTTATTCCAGTACCAGCCCCAAGAAAATACACAAACCAAAGAAGCCAAAAATCAGCCTTGACAATAGCCTGACCAATCTTAAAATCCTCTCCCCTTCTAGGTTTTCTTTTCTTCTTTACTGCCCCCTCCCCTATGGCAAGAAGGATTTCAACATCTGAAGCATATTCAGTTTCATAAAAACTCCCAAGTTGAGTAGCCGATGAAGATGGTGTCAACAATGGCTGCGTTTTGGTAGCATCACCTTCTTCCGGGATGAAATGATCAGAAGATTCAGCTGGTGGGCTGGAACTTTTTGACATTGCAGGAAATAATGTCATTTTTATAGGTATTGCCAAGGGAGACAATAGAAGGAGAGCCACTATTGCAACTAAAATATAAGATAGAGCATCATTCAGTGATAGTGTGTCACCGATTACAGTTATTGCAAGAAGATAAATTGCAAGAAAAATACTAACTGCTTGAGTGAAAAGAAAATGGACATGTTCTGAAGAATCTTCTCCAGAGGCTGGAGTACATGGCCGGATAAAATACATCACGGCTAAAGACAGAACAGGAAGCCCAAGTGCAAGGAATAACAAAAGATTTGAACCGGATTTTTTAAGCACCATACTATATATGACTGTGTAAACTGCAGCACTTAGCCCAATATAACCTTTAAGAATGCCAGCAACAGTGCCCCTACTGAGAGGGAAATTCCTCATGTTGATTACAAGTATAGCTGTTCCAAACCAAGCATTGCTATTCGTGGCGATGCAGAGGGTAATCCATAACTGCAACAGAATGAAAATACCTGTTATGAATCCAAGACGCAAAGATAAAAATATATATGCAGCAAAACCCCCAAATGCCTTCTAAAAGATTGAGTAGCAGAGACACAACTTCTCATTACATTGCTGTTTCAGCAGAAAATAAGAAGTTACATAGTTGGCCCTATTTTATTTGCTTCCAAGCTAATAATCAAAAAAAGGATCAAGTACCAATGCAAAACAATGAATGGTTTCACCAAATGTCGATATTCATTTCATCACAATTCACAAGAAACATTTCATAACATGCTCATCTACCGATTCACAAATGGGTTTTTCTAAAAATTGATACTTTTTCAACTGGACCAAGTTTGACTGACGTTCATTTTTTCAACACAGTATGCTGGATGGAAAAGAATAAAAAGCACACAGAACAGTATAACCAGAGTGCAGGAATCTAGAGCAATTAAGTGTACAGCCAACAAACAATGCAAATAATTCAATTCATCTAGCTTAACTACATATAACAATTTCTAGAAGTTTAATTAAAAATCGACATGTAAATAAGTTAAAAAAAAAAAAAGAGGAGCAAGATATGATGAGATTCACTTACGATCCAATAAGGCATGTTGGGAACAGTTTGGCTAACAGCAAGCCAGATAACACCATAACCGAAGAAAGAACAGATAGCACCAACCAAAAGCACAGCCCAAGGAGGAAACTTGTTGCAGGCAATACCAGGAAGTAGACCAACGCTCTCACCAATATCATTGGCTACTCCAAGAATCGTAACTTGCTGTTGATTAAAACCCAGTACTGATTTGAGTAAAGGGGAATAGAGTGGGAAGTTGTACGAGTTTCCGGCTGCTATTTGAATCCAAACTGCGGCTGCCAAACCCACCCATGGTGGTCTACTTCCTTCTTTCAAAACTGGGCTAGGCATCTTTACTCTCAAAACTCAAGTGGTTCTGAAAAATTGTTCAGCCCCTTTTCTGGGTATCTTTTGGAATTGTTCAAGTATCAGAAATTGTGAAAATGGGCAAGTACTTTTCCTGTAAATTCTGGAAGCAACTAGGGTAAACACCTTAAGTATACCCTTTCATATTGCAAACTGCAAAAATATATCCTATAGTAATTTTCTTGCAAAAATAAGTTCCTTACATAAGGAATAAAAATATGAAATACCTTACAAAAATTATAACATCTTATAAAAGAAATAAAATTCTGTAAAAATTTACATAACCAAAAATGTCAGAAATAATAGAAAATCAAAAAGTAATACAGGAAACAATGGAAGTAGAAACACAAGACATCTCAGGATGTTTTTCACAAGAAATGATATTCAGTAAGAAGAAATTTGAAAAAATTCAAAAATCAAAACTAAACTTAAAAGAAAAAGATGGATTCAGAGAAGAATCATTCTCAAAAATAAGAAAATTATTTCCAAGGAAAGATATAATATATTATGGCATAAGTAATAAAGAAATGAGCATAACCATAGCAAACGCAAAAAGAAGATTTAACATACCATTAATTAACAAAGAAACTATTATAGAAAAATTATCAAAAATTCCTGAAAAAGATAGAGAAAAAATTGGATATATTCACTTAGGAGGAATACAAATTTTAATAAAAGCACACTTTAGAGAAGGAATAGACACACCAATTAAGTTAGCATTATTAGACAATAGAATAACAAACAGAAAAGATGCTTTGCTAGGAATGATTAATGGAAACTTAGGATATCAAAAATTAAAATTTACAGCATACCCTAGATTTGCTGTTAATATTCATGATAAAAACCTAAACCAAGTATTAAGTCTAGCTTATGACTTTGAACGAGGAAATTTAATGAAAGATGGAAACCATCCATTTTCAATCCACTACTTAGTAGGATATTCACTAACAAACAGCCATAACAGTTCAATATATGGACAAAATGAATTCATAGAAATAGATAAAACTTTTAAAGAAATAGGACAAGTAATAAAAAATTCAGAAAAATTATTAGAATATGAAGTACCTGATGAATGGAACCTAGATATTAAAGAAAAACCTTTAATACCATCAAGAAGAAGTAATGTACAAACAATAACATTTGTAGACACCCAAGCAGAAGTCAGTAGAAGAAATAGAGAAATAGAAGAATTAAAAGAAGAAATTGAAGAAGTAAAAGACTTAGTTTATACAATGAAATGATAATGATAAAAGAAAAACTATTAGAAATACGGTTAGAAGGAAATAATAGTTTAACAAGTATAAATAATAATCAAATATCCATAATGAAAGCTTTAATTCTTATAGCAGAAAAAATAGACACTACAGATAAAGACATACAAGAATCAAAAGGAATACAGTTAGAAATGTATAAAGAAATCATAGAAATAAAAAAGAATATTAATAACATACCAAGAGGAAATGGATTAAATTTTAATCCATTAAAAGAATTAAAAGAAGAACCTCCTAGAAGATCTGATGCATTAATACCCAAAAATGAAAAAAGAAAAGCAGAAGAATCTAGACAAATTATAAAAGCCTAATGGATTTAATAAAATACAGGAAAAGTTTAGAAAAACAATTCATGAATCCTGAAAATAAGGATATAGGAAAATTAATCAGTCTGTTAACCTTAACAGATAAAGAATTAGAAAAACATTATGAAGAAAAAACCTACATAAATAAAGAAGAAGATGATATGACAGTAATAAGTGAAGATGAATCTAGAAAAGAAGATACAACTCAAAGAATTAATATGGAACCGGTATTAATACCTAACCAAGAAAAATCAACTCCAGAAATAGGAGAAACATCTGATCCACATAGAGAACACAGATATAGGCCAGAAGAGCCTAACCCACCATATAGAAGTAAACAACCACCTAAAATGGAAGAAGGATTACATTGGGGTACTAGAGGAAGTATTCCATTAGAATTCAAACCACATGAAAATTATAAAACAGAAATTTTAGACTTAGATTGTATAAGAGACAGGAAAAAAGCCTTAGATGAATGGGCTAGTGGAATGAGTGTAATAATACAAACATCATCAACTACAAATACAAACCCTTCAGTTTGTAAGGTATTAGTAGCTCAATGCAAAACAATGAATGGTTTCACCAAATGTCGATATTCATTTCATCACAATTCACAAGAAACATTTCATAACATGCTCATCTACCGATTCACAAATGGGTTTTTCTAAAAATTGATACTTTTTCAACTGGGCCAAGTTTGACTGACGTTCATTTTTTCAACAGAGTATGCTGGATGGAAAAGAATAAAAAGCACACAGAACAGTATAACCAGAGTGCAGGAATCTAGAGCAATTAAGTGTACAGCCAACAAACAATGCAAATAATTCAATTCATCTAGCTTAACTACATATAACAATTTCTAGAAGTTTAATTAAAAATCGACATGTAAATAAGTTAAAAAAAAAAAAAAGGAGGAGCAAGATATGATGAGATTCACTTACGATCCAATAAGGCATGTTGGGAACAGTTTGGCTAACAGCAAGCCAGATAACACCATAACCGAAGAAAGAACAGATAGCACCAACCAAAAGCACAGCCCAAGGAGGAAACTTGTTGCAGGCAATACCAGGAAGTAGACCAACGCTCTCACCAATATCATTGGCTACTCCAAGAATCGTAACTTGCTGTTGATTAAAACCCAGTACTGATTTGAGTAAAGGGGAATAGAGTGGGAAGTTGTACGAGTTTCCGGCTGCTATTTGAACCCAAACTGCGGCTGCCAAACCCACCCATGGTGGTCTACTTCCTTCTTTCAAAACTGGGCTAGGCATCTTTACTCTCAAAACTCAAGTGGTTCTGAAAAATTGTTCAGCCCCTTTTCTGGGTATCTTTTGGAATTGTTCAAGTATCAGAAATTGTGAAAATGGGCAAGTACTTTTCCTGTAAATTCTGGAAGCAATTACGGAGAGAGAAATATTGAGAATTCTGGGTAGGATTACGGAACGAACTGAATAAGGTTAGCTGAGAAGGCTCTAAACGATTATCCGACAATATGAATACGTCACCTTAGCACATAAAAAATAATAATAAAAAGGAAAATAAAATGAGCAAGACAATACGAGCACGGCAGTGTGTGGGCTGAGGGACCCTTTGTGTCGCCTGACTCGCCGCATTGAAGTTAAAACCATCATTTTGATACTGCAGTTTACGATAAAAGCACCAGGCCACTGCCACTCTGTTAATATTGGTCGGTGGTAATCTTTTTTTTTTTTTTTTTTAAAAAGGGACTAAAAGCACCAGGCCACTGCCACTCTGTTAATATTGGTCGGTGCTAATCTCTCTCTCCCTCTCTTTTTTTTTTTTTTTAAAGGCTCTAAAGTCTCATTTGTTTTTATTGATATAAAAAAAACACACTCACGCACTCGTTAGGATTCAAACTTGAGTTCCAGGTGGAAGAATTGGGAGTCAAATCACCTGGACCACAAGAGATTCCCTGGTCAGTGGTAATCTGTTTAAAGTAAAAGGATATAAAAATTTATTTTTATTTTCATTTTTATGATAATATATTAGTATTAATTGTATCGTGATAATAGGCAACCCCTCGTTTCGCCCTTTCCGTTAGGGCTTCGAATTGGGGATTTCTTCAATTGTTTCTTCAGATTAATTCCTCAGATTAGTTCCTTCGGTTTCGTTACTTCAACTTTGATTTCGTTACATCCAATTTCGACTCCGGTTTCGTTGATCCCAATATCAATTTCGTTCACTCCCTCTACTCCAATATTGATTTCGTCCTGTCATTCCACCTTGAGTTCGATGCTACCAGAACTGATCGCAACTTTCATTCCATAATCCACAATCATTAAGTGCACCTTACTTCGATCAGACTTACCAACTTCAGTCTTAAACCCATACTTAGTCTGATTTACGATTCACTGATCAAGTCTCACAGCAATCCTAATACCTACTTCATTCGTATTATCACTTTCAATTTACAAGCACCCTGTAATCATTTCCTTACCCTGCCACAAGCAACTACCTCCCGTCTTTTCTCTGGATATGTTACGTTTTACAGAGTCCAATATCGACCACCACCGCAAGCTCAAAATGGATACTCCAAAGACCGCCCAACTTCGGTTAATAAATACCACTCTTTACATACTCTCTGCTCAGCTATTCAAAAAACCCAAAAAAAGCCCAGCTTTTCCTCTATTTGCTTCAACTCAATTGATTTTCCTTATGGCTACTCATTCGAAACTTGTCACTGAGAAAGACATCGGTGAGCTCACAGAGAAAACTCAACAATTAACTTGTGAAATCCTTTACTTAGACTTGGAAGACAATTCAGAAGAAACCCAACTAACAGCCTCCAAGATGTTAGTAGGCAAAGTCATGTCTCAAACTCCAGTCAAGAAACACCAAGTAGTCAATGCAGTCCATAAAGCCTGGGATACTAAGGGAGCTGTACTAGTGGCGACAAAAGATTATCGACAGAACATATTCTCATTTTCATTTGAAACAATTGAAGAACGAGACACTATTTGGGAACGTCGCATTTGGCATGTCAACGGTGCTTTGCTAGTCCTCAGAGAATGGGATCCAAATCTCACAATTTCAGAGCTAAAGTTCGAAACTGCAGCATTTTGGATTCAGGCACATGGCCTCCATCTTGCAGGTATGAGATTGTCCAATGCTAAAAAACTTGCTGATCTTGCAGGTACATTTATCCAACCTGATTACTCGGATGTTGAATCCTCTATGGCTCGCAACTATCTTCGATTCAGAACTAATATTGATCTCAGCAAACCTCTCACCACTGGTTGCCTTATTCCAAGACGTAACGTGAATAACCTTCTGCTCAAAACTCATTTGTGGGTAGAATTCAAGTATGAACGTCTACCGGATTTCTGTACTCATTGTGGTTTACTATCTCATGCAACTCATAATTGCCAGCTGAAATCACCAGTACAATTCCAAGTATCAAATTCCAAAAGCATTGTGTTATTTGGTGATTGGCTTCGTGCATCCCATGAACTACTGTCCCCAATGTCCATCTATATTGGTCATCCCACAACACTGACTCTCAACAACATCTTCCCAGTGTAGATGTCTCTTCTGCTGCTGCTCCTTCACGTTTGACACCTCCACATGCTACTGGACTAACACCCTTTTTTAAAGACACACAGCATATCACCCTTGATCAGCCTCTGTCAGAATCAATAAACATGCAAGAAAAATTCTCAGCTAAAGCGGACCGTCTGCATGCCGAAGTACAAGATCTCATACAAATGATCCATGTGCTTGACCATCAACTTATGCACCTAGATACACAGAATGGCCGAACCAACCCACCACATATAGAAGTAAACAACCACCTAAAATGGAAGAAGGATTACATTGGGGTACTAGAGGAAGTATTCCATTAGAATTCAAACCACATGAAAATTATAAAACAGAAATTTTAGACTTAGATTGTATAAGAGACAGGAAAAAAGCCTTAGATGAATGGGCTAGTGGAATGAGTGTAATAATACAAACATCATCAACTACAAATACAAACCCTTCAGTTTGTAAGGTATTAGTAGCTCACAAAATGACAGGAAACGTAAAAGTTTGGTTTTCAAAACTAACTGATCAACAATATTTATTAATGCAAGGAAATGCTACAACAGGAAGAGATTACTTAGATACAATAATAAATGAAATATACAAGGAATTTATAGGAGAAGATAAAGGAAGAAATATAACAGAATCTAGTGAACATGAAATAGAAGAAGCCAAATGACATTTAACAAACATGAAAATATGTGACATGTGTTACATAGATTCTTTCATTTGTGAATATGAAATGTATTATCATAAACTACCACCATCCATCCAAGAAGTCTATAGGGAAATGTTTTACAAAAAACTACCCGGAACATTATACAAAACCATGACAGAAGAATAGAATAATAGAAATACACAAATTACACTTGATACCTTAGGAGCAAGAATAAGAGGACTTAAAAATTGGATAATAATAAAGTGTCAAGAAAGAAAAGAACTTAAGCAAATAAGAGGAAATGATAGAATCTGTTGTGATTCAAAAGACTTTAAAACACCAGAAAAATATGGTTGTAATATAAAATCATATAATAAATACAAAAGACATAAGAAATTTAAAAAATTTAAGAAGTATAAATTTAGAAAACAAAATTTCCAAAAATATAAAAGAAGATATAAAAGAGAACCTTACAAGAAAAGATTTTTTAGAAGAAAAAGATATTATACACCTGAAAAGAAAAATTATTGTCCATCAGGAAAAAAGAGATGTAGATGTTGGATATGTAACGAGGAAGGACATTATGCTAATGAATGCCCAAATAGACTCCAACATAAAAAAGAATTTAAAAAGGAATTTCCACAGAAAGTAAAAATATTAGAAGAAGCTTTTAAAATGGAACTAGAACCAATAGAGGAATCTGATATAGATGATACATGTAGTATTTATCTATTAGAAGAAACAGAAGAAGAAATAACAGACACAGGAACGTCTGACTATAATTCTGATTCTGAATATGATTCAGAATAATGAATGAAATATTAAGCATAACAAACCCAAACAGTACATATATAAAAATAGGATTAAAATTCAAAGGATATAAAAATTACCATTTATATGCATACATTGACACAGGTGCAAGTATGTGTGTAGCCAGTAAATATGTATTCCCAGAAGAACTTTGGAAGCAGGCTCCCAAAGAATTAATAGTAAGAATAGCAAACAATACTACAATAAATTTAAATAAAGTATTAAAAGATACAAATGTATCAATAGGAGGAGAAACCTTTCATATACCTACAATCTACCAACAGGAAACAGGAGTTGATATTCTATTAGGAAATAACTTTCTGAACCTATATCAACCATTCACACAATACTTAGACAGAATAAGTATAACAACTTTAGATGGAGAAATAATTTATGTATCAAAAATTAGGAAAGCATTAACAGTTTCATCACCAACTTTTATGTCACAACATAAAAAGCGAAAACGTGGTGAGGATATAGAAAAACAAAAACCATACCTAGAAAACATTTCTTTAGACATAGAGGTTAACCAAAACCCCTTTCTAAATGAAATACAAGAAGATAAAGCTTTAACAGGAATAAGAAAATTATTAAAAACAGTATGCTCAGAAAACCCTTTAGATCCAAATATTAACAGATCTAATGAAATAGCAAGAATAGAATTAAAAGACCCTTTAAAAGTCATAAGAGTAAAACCAATGATTTATACTCCAGAAGACAGAGAGGAATTTGAAAAATAAATTCAAGAACTTTTAGAATTAAAAGTAATTATTCCCAGTAATTCACCACACTCCAGTCCAGCATTCTTAGTAGAAAAAGAAGCTGAGAAAAGAAGAGAAAAAAAGAGAATGGTAATAAATTTTAAAGCTTTAAATAAAGAAATAATTAATGATGGTTATTTCATACCAAAGAAAGAAGAATTATTATCATTAATTAAAGGAAAGAAATACTTTTCAAGTTTTGATTGCAAAAGTAGATTTTGGCAAATAAGACTTGATAATGAATCACAGAAATTAACGGCATTTAGTTGCCCTCAAGGACAGTTCCAATGGACAGTCATTCCATTTGGACTTAAACAAGCACCAGGTATTTTTCAAAGACACATGGATAATATCTTTAAAAAATATCACAATTTTTGTTGTGTCTACATAGATGATATTCTAATATTCAATAACGAATTACCAAAATACTATTTAGACATTATTAATGTTTTACAAGAATGTAGAAAATCAGGAATAGTGTTATCAGAAAAGAAAGCAGTAATTACTCAACAGAAAATAAAATATTTAGGATTAGAAATAGAAGATGGAAAACATCATCTACAACCTCATATATTAAATCACATACAAAACTTTCCCAGTATAATCAAAGATAAAAATCAATTACAAAGATTTTTAGGATGTTTAACATATGCGGAAGCATATATAAAGAAACTAGCAGAAATGAGAAAACCATTACAGGCAAAACTTAAAAAAGACTATGTCTGGCAATGGACTGAAGAAAACACTAGATATATGGATAAAGTAAAAGCACAGGTAAAAGATTTACCAACTCTATATCATCCAGGACCAGATGATAAAATGATAATAGAAACAGATGCTTCACATGAATATTGGGAAGCAGTATTAAAAGCAAAAGTTGATGACAAAGATGAATATCTTTGCAGATTTACTTCAGGATCATTTCAAGGCCCTGAACTAAATTACCATAGTAATGAAAAAGAATACTTAGCTGTTAAAAAGGCTATTAAGAAATTTGCAATATATGTTATAAGTTCAAAATTTATTGTTAGAACTGACAGTAAAAATTTTGGACATTTTTTAAGAACTAACATTGCAGGTGACTATAAGCAAGGAAGACTAATAAGATGGCAACAATGGTTTAACTACTACAAATTCGATGTAGAACATTTACCAGGAAAGAAAAATTGTTTAGCTGATGCTTTAACCAGAGAATTAGCACCACTAACTATGTTTTTCATGACAGGAATGGATTCTCTTGACATGGAGATCCTGATCAAAGAAAAAGAAATTTCAATTCATGAAACACAAATCAAATGCATCAAAGAGCAATTGGAAGTATTAAAACTCAAGAAGAAACTACAGAACAGGGAAACCATGACAAATCCAGAACTACACATGGAAAAATCTGAAGAGGAAAAAGAAGGAACTTCAATAGGAACAAAGATGAGAAGAGCAGAAATTGAGGAAACTGTCAGCAATAACCCAGAACCAATAAAAGATTCAGAAAAGAAAAAGCAAAAAATGAATTGGGCTGATGAAGCCGAAAAGGAAGAATCAAAAAAGATTTATGTAGTTTATAATGGACCTAATCCAGGAATCTATACCAGTTGGCCAGAAGCAAGTAAAGCAGTAAATGGAATTAGTGGAGTCATCCACAGATCCTTCACAAACAGGATAGAAGCAGAAGGAAGTTATAATAATTTCAGAGTCCCTAAACTCATAACACCAGCAGAAATAGCAAAAAATTATTCCCAAATAGTTCAACAACCAGCAACAGGAACTAGTAGAATGAGGAACCTTGGAACTATCCACAGACCAATAATTTTCAGAGAACCAATTAATAATTCTTTTGAAGAAGAAAAAGAAAGATACAGAAACTTGACTAAATAGGAATGGTTAGGATTATACAATCTAGCTAGAAAAACAACTCAGGAACATATTGAAGATATGAAGTTTTACACCACTGAAAAGGATTTCCCCTCAGGTAGCAAATTCAATATTTTAGAAGGAGCTGATCCAATATTTACTTATAAAACATTTTATGCAGGACTTATTGAAAACATATATCCAGGAAATGAACTAAGAGAATTAATATATTTTCCTGATAATTTTAAAAAAGCCATTAGAAATTTTAAAAGAAAAATCAGGGCTGCAGAAAAGCCTATTTATTTAAGATGTTTCAGTTCTTTAATGGATTGGAACCAAGAAGAACCAGTAAGTCCATATCATTTTATTAAGCTTGGTGTATCAAGCAGTAAAAGAGAAGTAACTCGCCCAAAGGGCTTACCAGAAAAGGAATTTAATACTAGTGAATTGGACCTCGAAAGAGGACAAATGCTAAGCCAGATCTATTATGAAATAAGAAGGATTAATAATTCTTCAGAAATAAAAGTAAATTACTGCACTAGTAAAACCATTATTACTTCTCAAAGTAATTCGGTTATCAGTAATGAAGACAATGAAAAAGTAATTTTCTATGAAGCGAACTTCAATTGTGGTAACATTGAAGTAAGTAAGGAAACAAAAAAGGTTTTTTGTTATTACTCAACACAGCAATCAGCTGATCACAAGTGCAATTATTGCATCAGAGGAAAGATTCCACTAGAAACAAGCTCGTCCAGCAGCTCAATGTCGGCAGAGCCCACTGAACCAACTATGTAGGACCCTCCTCAACAGCTAAAGGCAATAATTCAAGACAGCAATAATGTAAGGCGTCTTAACGCCAAATAGAAAAGTAGGAATAGTATATTCCCTCCATTGTAAACAGAGAACCCTTATTCTATAAAAGGGAACTCTTTAGCTCTGGGAATGACACAATCAATACACGAGCAAATAACACAACCAACTATCTATCAAGCTTTAAGCTATGTATTCTGAAACCAGGAAGAACTAAGAACCTCTTCAAGGTTACTAGTTCTCTACTTTGTAATATTACCTGTTAATAAATAAAAAGTCCATTTCAATTCCAAACTATCTTTCTCATTTTTCATTAAAATTAAGTACGGATCTCAGAGGATCAGCAGAGTCAGGAGGACTAAGAGCTTGGATCCAGGAGTGAGGCTTAGTTTTTGAAACAAGAAGATAGCAAGGAAGTGGAAGAACGCGGTGGACCCATATTTACAAGACAGGTGAATCTACAGGTAGAAACTAGTATTCCTTGGAGTTTTATTAAAATTGTTTAAACTTGTTTAGACTGCTTATAATCATGAATGATAAACGAATAAACATGAAAAGGAAATCTGAAACTATTCTCTATAGAAATAAAAGTAAGAAATATTCTGAAAATCAAGAAAAATTAAAAGATGCAATATATCTAAAACAATCACTTATTTGTTTTAAAACATCTATAAAAGAAAATTTTGAAAAAAGTACAGGAAGATCAAAAATAATGGAAAATCTGCAAGGATTAATTGATTATTTCACTAAACAGGAACAAAGAAATAATTTAATAAAAGGACAGGATAAAGAACACTTAGATCTAGAAGCAAGCCTTGATCTTGTACAAATGGATATAGAAGAAAACCAGAAAATCATAAAACTAAGCCGTTGGATAGAACAAGAATTAGGAGAAAATAACTCTGAAATCCAACCAGAAAATAATGATTTTTTTTTTTTTGCTAAAGAACCAGAAAATAATGATTAGAATAGAATACTTTGAAAGAAAATATTTAGAATTACTAGATGAATATATGGATAATGAAGATTATGAAACATGTTTAGAAAATTTTACAAGGTTTGATACCTTATTAAGTGATTACACTGATTACGTTTCCAGCATATTACATTTAATAGACCATCCAGTAGGAAGAATATTAAAAGATTATTTTAAACATTATTTTGTACAAGTAAATAAAGAAGAATTTGATAATCTGATCTTTGGATTTTATTTATTCAGAGAACAAATAGGAAGATAATCAAGTAACTGAAACTTTTATAATTCAGCCCCAAGTTGGTATCAGAGCTAATTAATATAAGGAATATGTTTTCAGAAATACAAATTAATAATTTAAAAGAATTAATTAATTTAATCCTAAGAACAGAAAATAATAAAGAATTTAATAAAGATTTTATAGGAATATTTTTAGCTTGTATGGAAATAAAAATGAACAAAATAATCCTATCACAAGTACAAACAGAAATATTAAAAGAAAAATTAAAATTCTTAGAAGACATAAAAATAAAAGAATATAAAGATTTTATGAATTTTATTCTAGAAAAACTAATAGAAAAATAAAGAAATAAGCTAAGAGCTTATTTTTGACAAAATACCTCTTATGGATACAAAAGTGCAAAATGATCTTTTAAAGGGCACATTTAAGATAAAAGCCCAAGCAATTACGGAGAGAGAAATATTGAGAATTCTGGGTAGGATTACGGAACGAACTGAATAAGGTTAGCTGAGAAGGCTCTAAACGATTATCCGACAATATGAGTACGTCACCTTAGCACATAAAAAATAATAATAAAAAGGAAAATAAAATGAGCAAGACAATACGAGCACGGCAGTGTGTGGGCTGAGGGACCCTTTGTGTCGCCTGACTCGCCGCATTGAAGTTAAAACCATCATTTTGATACTGCAGTTTACGATAAAAGCACCAGGCCACTGCCACTCTCTTAATATTGGTCGGTGGTAATCTGTTTAAAGTAAAAGGATATAAAAATTTATTTTTATTTTCATTTTTATGATAATATATTAATATTAATTGTATCGTGATAAATGATAAAATTATAATTAAATTGAATTTGTATTTAAAAATATTACATCGGTTTGAATTTGATTCAAATTAAAAAAAAAAAAAAATTATAATCGACTAGATTTAAATCAAATCAAATTACTACTAAAATTAAGTTATTTTTAATTTTTTTTTACAAACTCAGCATTTTAATTTCACAATTTTTCTTTGTATTTGGTCTATGATTAATATAATCTATATTTTAATCCTTTAAATTTTTTTTATTTAGTTCCTTAACTTTGATAGTCCCTTAACATTTCTTTATAAATGTAAAATTAAAGAATTTTGAGGTATTATTAAATAATAAATAAGATTTTGTTTTAAAAATAAAATGTTAAATGGTGGTCAATATTAACATAATTAAAGAGAATGTGACAATATTTAATTTATTTTAACAACAAATATTATATTAAAGTGTATTAGATTTGTTAAAATTAAAAGGTTAAGGACCAAATCTTAAAAATAAAAGTTAAGAATTAAAACGTAGAATCTATAAAATTAATGATCAAATATTAAAAAAACTTAAGAGACTAAAGTATAAAATTTATAACAATTAGAAAACTAAAAGTATTATGGGAAATTACCAAAAATAGCACCCCTAAAAATTATAATAACAAAACTAGCACCCCCTTGTGTTCAATTAGAATTGAACGTTTAATATTGAACGTTCAATATTCAATTTGAACGTAAAATATTGAACGTTCAATATTAAATAGGTCTAATTATCGTCATTCAATTCTAATTGAACGGATAATATTGAACGTTCAATATTGAACGAGTCCAAATTATCGTCGTTCAATTTTAATTGAACACAAGGGTGCTAGTTTTGTTATTATAATTTTTGAGGGGTGTTAGTTTTGTTATTTTCCCAAGTATTATTCATCTCTAAAATTATACATAAATATATATTTTATTTTATAATATTATATATATTATGTGCTTAAAATCAAAATATTTTTCTCAATCCTCTTTTTTGCATAGTTCCCTTGAATACTCTCCTTCTTATACATGTAGGACCATTTTTTAGGTAAATAGTATTTTGACAAAGGACTTAAATGTAAAATTAGAAATGATACTTCTATATGAATATGAGAAGATCCTTGATTACCAGGTTCATATTAAGTATGGGTATTAGATTTGATTGATCTTCTAACTTGATATTGGAATGTTGAAAAATTCATTAATTCTTTCGTTCCTTTAGAAGCTTCATAAATTCTTTCCATCCTTTTAGTGTATTTGCATCAATCTAATAAGTCATTTTGGCATTTTGGAAAGAGTGTCTAGTTCACTTTGAAAAGCTCATATAATTGTTTGATAAAATATCATGTTTTGCCACAAGCAAAACATGCCTCAGTTACTTGAGAAAAGAATACGTAGATTTAAGTTGATTTAAAATTAAAGATTAATCTAAATATTGCCTCAAATACACCATTTGGTGAATAGGTATTTCATCATTTGTTGAATCTAAATAAAGAGGACAAAAATAATTTCTTAATTGTTTTGTGGACGGTATGAAAGTCCACAAATGCATTTGTTCATGAGAAGAGGAACATGCAAGTTTCAGATATCTTGCCAATGGCTTCCAACTTGTTAAGTTCTTTTAAACTAGATTGTGTTCTATTTTTTAAAATCTTATCTACTTTATGGGAAGAAAAAAAAAACCAAATATCTTTAAAATTAATGTTGATGCAACATTAGATAAAAATTCTTTCAAATCAAGTTTGGGTGTTATTCTACGTTATTGCAACTGAAAGTTTATTAATGTCTACTCAAATGTGTAAAATGCGTTAATCGTCAAAATTATGACTTTACAAGCCAGTACTCAACTTAGTTTCGAACTTTAGTATAATGGTGTTATCTTGGAAGACAATTCTTTAGAAACCAAAGAAGTCGTCAAAGCTAATGAAAGAGAGATCTCACAAAAATGTATTGTCATTAATGATGTGAGGAGATATTTGGAACTGATAGTTAATTATACATTAAAACAATGCTTTAAAAGTGCAAATATTGATGCTCACTGTCTAGCTGTTTGGCTAAATTTTATTCTATTTTGTATTTTGTTATTCTTTATGCCAACATTTTCTTCATAGGATTGTTTTTTTTTTGCTTTGGATGATTGTATGAACTGATACATTTATTTAATATATTGGTGTGTTGTTTAAAAAAAGATCTTAGCCATACGTCTTATAAAATCACTTAGAAATTTTCATTAATGCATGGACTATCAAAGAAAAACATTTTGAACTTTTTGAATTATTTGGTTTGTCAATGAATTATTTATTACGGAGAGAAAAGAATGAAAATGGTTAAAAGAGGCCCTATTTTTATTTATTTTCATCAATTAAATTTTTAATATTGATTTAGATCAATATATTTACATTGGTCTAAGAAAATGTATAATTTTTCTTGCCTTGTGTTGTGAGAGGCAACATTACCTATATCGGAAGGATTGTTGGTACGGTGGTTATAACTTGCAAAACAATAAACATGGTCAGAGGAGGGTGTCCGGCGAAGAGACAACTTCTCCAACGCTCAAGTCAAACATAGAAAAGAGAAGAAGCAAAAAATCCATGGAAGAGGAAAAAGAAGAAGCCGAGCCGTGAAGAAGAACAAGAAGAAGAACAGTGGAGACCAGCCAACTGGGAAGTGTTGGCCGCGCTCTCCTCATGAATCCCCCCATCGGAAGGATTGTTAGTATGGTGGTTATAACTTGCAAAACAATAAACATGGTCAGAGGAGGATGTCCAACGAAGAGACACCATCTCCAACGCTCAAGTCAGACATAGAAAAGAAAAGAAGCAAAAAAACTATGAAAGAGGCAAAAGAAGAAGCCGAGCCGTGAAGAAGAAGAAGAACAATGGAGACCAACCAGCTGGGAAGTGTTGGTCGCGCTCTCCTCATGAATCACCCCCCCCCCCAGCCTATAGGTTAGAGCACAAATATCTTCATGAGCTTGGGCCACCCTTAATGTGCCAATCCTATCTCCAAACACCTTGTGTGAGGGCAAAACTAGCATTTGAATTTTTTTTTCCCCTTCTAACAAGAGTTTGACTTGGATATTCATGTTGTTATTTGGAAAGCGAGTCTTACTTCTTCTCTTGATTGCTCAATATTGGGTTGATATCGAGTATTGAGTTATTTTGTAACTATAATGTTTACATAATTATTGTGTGAGTTCATTTAGTCATATAATTTAAAAGTATGGTCAATTAAATAATCATTTTTAAAATTGAGATTTTGTTTAGAAATAAAATGAGAATAATATATTTTATTAATTAAAAAATAAAAAATAAAAACTAAGTAGCATCCCTCACCCTCCTGTGACATTGATAGTGGTGATGGTGGTGGCAGGGGGAGAGAAAGAAGGATGGGGAGGTGAAGAGGCGCTTTTTTTTTTTTTAATTAATAAAATATATTATTTTTATTTTAAACTTTAAAAGTATCTAATTTTTAAATTTGACTTAGATAAGTGTAATTTTAAATTATAAAATTAAATAAACTTATTCTAACAATTATTAGATATATAATTATAGGACGTACATGACCCCAATTGATTTCTGGGGATGTACATCGTAACATTGTTCACAACTATATTTCTGCAAAGTTTACTTTCAGATAATTTTTGTTTACAACAGATTATTAGCCTGAATGTAGCCATCAGGATCTTAATAATTGTTTGGTCGTAAAAAAAAAAATAATAATAATAATATTTAAATATTTTCAAAGATAAAGGTGTGAAATGCCCATCACTTATCTTCTTAATTTCTTTAATGGCCCATAATAAACAATGATGGTAATCCTGCATCTGTAGTATCAATATATATATATATTAAATAATATATTAATTATTAATTAAATTATGTAATATAAATTATAAATATATGTATCAAATTATAATAATATATTTTTTTAAAAATAAAATAATAAAAAAAAAAAACAAACAAACAAACAAAAAAAAGACAAAGATGAAGCCATTTATTAAATTAAATATTAATCTCATGCTTATCACGCTATTCTGGAATTTCTAAAGTTATGTTATGATGCCCGTTAAGTAGGTGTGTCGATGTGCATGGATGGATTAGTTCGAGCTGACCTAAGTTAATTTAATTTAAATTAATTTAATTTTAATTTAATTTAAATTTAATTTAAATTAGTAAATGTAAACTTGAACTCAAACTAAACAAACGAACTGGTTCAAATAGGTCTCAACTAGTCTAAATTATTAATTATATATATTTTTTAGTTAATATAACTTTTTTTTATTAAAAAAATATGTTTAATAATTAAAGTTCAAATAATATTACATAAAATAATAAAATATATATATATAAGAAAAATTAATTATTAAAGCAAAAAGTCAATTACTAAATTAATTAGGCAATGAGTAAATGTATTAAACCCCACACATACAAAAGTTAGAAGTTGTCATGCCCTCATGAAAATTCACATTTAGAATAAAGAGTTCTGAAGTTCAAATAAAATTTATTCTAGTTATTAAACAAAATAAATAGAGATGAGTAGATTAAATAAATATACTTACTAAAAATGAACAATTAAAGTAAATTAAAATGTTACACGATAACATAGGTTTTTTTATACACACAAGAATAAAACTTTGACTATTACATAATAAATAATTCTCAAGACAATAAACAAGTAGAAAAGAGAATAGCATAACACAAGTTGATAAAAAAATTAAAATTTTTACTTCAAAAATCAATATATAATCGATTTAAAAATAGAAACTTCATAATACTAATTTAAATTAAATATAAATATTATTTTTTGTTTAAAGAGTTAGGTAGATTTAAACGTTTAAATGCATTAACATCAAAGAATATAACATATTATTGTGACAAAATTAATAAATTATAACTATTTATTTATTATCAACTTATTTTTCAAAAGAAAAGGGAAGAAAAATAACTAATATATCATAAAATAGAAGTACTGAAAGAAATTAAAGATTATTTTAAATTTAATATAATTTTTTTTATTTTTTTATTTAAAATTTTATTTTATTTTATTTCGGGCTAATGGGCTGGCCCTAACACAGTTTAAATTTTTTCGAGTTATTCGAGCTGGGCCAAAACAAACTTAAATTTAATTCAATTTATGTTCAACTCATATTTTTTTATTTAAGTTCGATTCAATCAATCAAATTATAGCACAAATTATCACCCTAATCATTAGGACATGAATAGTCAAAAATGGCATACCAGCTTCCAGACTTCTTTTTTTCCCTGCTAAAAAGCTTCAACCCAGCCAATTGATGCCCATACTTTAGCATAATAATAATAATAATAAATAAATAAATAAATAAATAAATAAAAGGTGTGCCATGAGCTAAATTTGCACATTTTAATTATATTCTCACATTTTAGTAATATAGTACATTGTTTATATATATAATGAGTACTGTGTTTCATTCCAATAAAACATACATATCATCACTTATATACTGGATCGAAGCAAGGAATTTTTTCTGAAGTGACAGGAGATTTAGGGGGCGTTTGGTTCGCTGGAATGTAATCGTAATCGTAATAGTAATCGTAATCGTAATCGTAATCGTAATCGTAATCGTAATCGTAATGGAATGTAATGTAAAAGAATCAGTATTACAATTACAGTGTTTGGTTTAGTCACTGTAATCAAAAAAGGAATCAGTATTACAGTATTTAGTTTGACAACTGTAATGTAATGGAATAGAAAAAAAAATTATATAATTATTTTAAAAATACAATATTAAAAAATAAAATTACAAAAATAATACAATTTCATAACAACAATTAATACAAAAAATACAATTAATAAAAAATACAAATTAAAAAAAAGTACATTTCTGAAAAATTACATTAAAAAAAAATACAATTTCATAACAATAATTAATAAAAATACAATTTAAAAACAATTATATTTAAAAAAATTACATTTAAAAAAATACAATTTAAAAAAATTACATTTAAAAAAAATTACATTCAGAAAAAATACAATTTTAAAAAAAGAAATATAATTTGGTATAAAAAAATAATTAAAAAAAAAAAACTAAAATCGCGAGGAGGCTGGGCTGGCGTCGCGAGGAGGCTGGGCGTCGCGAGGGGCTGGGCTGGCGTCGCGAGGAGGCTGGGCGTCGCGAGGGGCTGGGCTGGCGTCGCGAGCTGCTGGAGGAGGCGACGCGATTCGCGATGGCTGGCCGTTGGACGACGGTCTTGGATGGACGGCGAGCTGGACGGCTGGCGGCGTGGACGGGACTCGACGGACGACCGGACGCGACGGATGGCCTGGCTAAGAAGAATCGCGCGAATGGTCTTAAAAAAAAAATACTGTTCATTACAATATCAGATGTAATGGATATTCAGTATGTAATGTTGATTACTGAAGGAGATGTAATGGATTGCATTACATTACATCTCCAAATGAAAAACAAACGGGCCCTTAGATTTTGATGATGTCATGTTATATACACAAAACTTAAAAAATAATCTACATAAATTAATGATAAAATACAATTAAGCAACATAATAGTAAAATCATACATAAATAAAATACACAAATTAACAAAAATTAATATTAACAAATGTATAGCTCAATTGAATATATCATAATGTTAAAAAAAAAACATTAAAGTGTAAAAACTAATATATAATTTATGTATTAAATGAAAGAGTGTAATTAAAAATATTTTCTTGATAAATATTTTAAGATTGAAATAAAAATGATGAAAAGAACTTTTAAATAATGAAAGAAAGATCAAAATTTTCATATAGAAGATTTCAAATAAACTAAAAGGATTATGAAAATAAAAAACATATAATGTAAATAAAGCTAAAAGATATTAGGATAACCTTTGATGGTATAATGATATAAATGAAAAAAAAAAAATTATGCTTTGTTCCTTAATCTTGTCATCAAGCTTCTTTTAATATATATATTTTTAAAATTATTTTGTAATACAATAACCTATATTTATTATAAGTATTTTAAATATGTGAGTTTGAACATTGTTAATAATATATGTGCATGTATGCGTGCTTCGATGAATATAATTACTTATCAAAAGGGAAAAAAAAAAGTGTTTATTGTATTTCCTAGTTTTATTAATAAGTTTGTTCATTGTATTTTAATAATCAATTGGATAAAATTTAAATATTACAAATATTTTCAACTCATTGTATAATAAATTAAGGGTAGTGTTATTTTTATAACTATATTTTTGTTAATGCCACAACTAACTTATGTTAATTTATAAAAATGATAACATTAATCTTTAGACATGAAAGAGTTCTATAATCTTTGCATTTAGTGCATTAGAAGGAGAACAATGTCGTTTACTTAAAACTATAATTAAAAAAATTATGACATTAATTAATTCAGTTGTGATAATATTGCCTTTTAAATCAAAATATAAAAAATATTATGATTTATATTTATTAAAAAATAAAATATGTACTTTGTTAATTTAAAAAAAAAAAAAAATTGAACGAGAATTACAATCTCGTGTATCTCATGAGATGTTCGGCCTCTCTTATGTATGTAGTGTTAGATAAGTGAAAGAAGTAAAGTGTAAACATGTGTAGAAGGGACTAGGAAATTTTGACATGCATGTGGTACTCGATAATGGAGTAGGGATAAGAGACCCAACGTTCAATCACTTGTCAAAGTATTATTGTATCCTTTATACTACTAATTTGATCTTCTTCACGCATCATAACAAGTGGTGGGGTTTCTGTTGTGGGTAATGGAATCGGAGGATTTGAAAATGCAAGTGGTTTTTGGGCATGTTCTTTTAATTATTTAGTGTTATGTCTGTCGTTTACTAAAATTGATTGTGACAAATGTCATATTTACATTAACAATTGCTAGTTTCCTACTAGCACACTATGTTGTGGCTACTTTATTTAATAGTTATTGTGTGTCCCGTTTGTTGTACTATTTACACTATGTGATTATTAAACAAAAATAATATCATATTAATTGAGCTAAAATAAAAAATAATGAGGGGTATTGGGTCAAACAATGTTAGTGCTAACATAACAAAAGTGCAAATTATAGTAAAGGGTGCAGTGCCATTTTCGGTTTTTTTTTTTTTTTTTTTATGATTTTGAGGTTGATTGTTTATTGTACTTATAAAAAGTGTCATTTAGTCAAGTTATAAAAAAAGAGTCATAAAAAAACAAATATTACTTAAACATCAATATTTTAATATTTTTTATAATTTCAACATTTTTTTGAATATGCTAAAGGGGCATTTTGGTTTATGTTTTTTTTTTTCAAATACAACAAACTCAACCCTCTATCTATTTTTTTTATGCTATTTTATAGAAAAGACATATCCCACTCTTTCTCTCTCACATTCCTACTAGAGAAAACAATGAGCAAAAATAATAACGATTATGAATGTGAATTTTTTATGTGAATTGATCCACCTTTTTATTCAAGTGATGCTTTGATTATGACTGAAATATATTCATTATATTCTTAAAATTGTTATTACAATCTTGGTCTAGTTCGCATATGGTCGTTGGTTAGTGGTCCTTAGTTGAACAGGGTGGTATTTAAGTTTAGGATTATAGTGCTTTGGATGTATGGTGGGTTGGAGAACTTCAATGGGTATATGGCTCGCTCAAGAAACAAGGGTTAGTTAAGGTTTTTTTTTTTTAATTTAAATTTAAATTTTCAAATTTAACACTTAAAAGAGCACATTTTTTTTTAATATGATTAACCTAAACTCTAATTTAATAATAAAATATTTATTTTTGTCCTTTATCAACGTCTTTTTAATAGCTAAAATGATAAATTATATATTTTTAACAATCAATGGAACTAAATGGTACTTAAAATTTAAGAAAAAAAATCATGACTCTTTACCCCAATAACAAAATACCATTTGAATTAAAAAATAACAATTAATCTCTTATAATGATTTTTTAAGGGAGGTGTTTCAAAAAAAAAAAATGGAGATATTTAGCAATAATTTATTTATTGTAATTAATTGTAACTTTTTTTTGTCAAAAAAATAAACTTAGTAAGAATAGGAAGGTGAATAGGAGATAAAACAATCGTTATATACTATTACATTTACACATTATGGATCATCGGTATTAAATGAGTGTCCAATGTTAAAGAAGAGTGTATCCATTCAAGGCCAAAGATAGTAAAAAACTCGATATAAAAATATATGCTCTAAATTTTAAATTTTTTCTCGCTTTACGTTCCAACAAATTTTTAAAAGTTAGGTTTTTGTTTATAATAAATGTAATTGGTCCAGCGTTTTCTTATTTGTATAAAGTAGTAGTTAGTTATTAATTTATTACGGGAAAATACTACTTATTATTACTAAGCACTTACACCACGAGAAAGTATTGTCCATTCGGTGAGCCTTCTATCAAACAATTGACATTTGTTAACTAAATTACTAAAATACGATTTGCATGACACGAATAGCTTCTTTTTATGCTTCTCAAACAATTTTTCCGAAGTCGCTATACGGCTTCGTTTTGAATAGACAATTTTACTTTTTTATCCTTATCATTACAACTCAAATTTTATCATCTCTATCAGAACTCAAAGATTCCATTCACCTTCCATTAATTCTCTCTCGTCTATTGTTTGATGTCGTTTAGTTTGTTTTTTCGAATCGTTTCTTGTGCAGAGATAACTTAGAGGTATTAGGTGGTTTTATTGTAGATCTATAAAATTTAATGCTTTTGTTATTGATTTCTTCTATATCTCGAACAGTTTTGAAAGATTTGTTAGATTATGCTTTTAGATGCTAGAGGATATAATATCATGATCCAAAATGATATTTATCAAATTATCAAATTTAAATGAAAAATTGTTTTATCTCGCTCGCGATTGATTTTTTCTGATCTACGTTTACTATTATTCAACTTCAACTTTTTACCTCCACGGTATGCTTCAGTATCACCGACCTTCTTCGTGTTCTTCAAATTGATTTTCTTCTCCTTACTTGTGAGAAAGTCATTAAATCAAAGAATCCAGATGATATATACACGGGGAAGAAGATGACTTTAGAATTGATAAGTAAAAAAGAAACACGGGAAAGAAGATGACTTTAGGATTGATAAGTAAAAAAGAAACCCATGAGATGATATTTTACTGGATCTGAGATAATATTAATAAGAAATAAATATTATTTAAAAGAATCAAAATAATTAAGAAGACAGCGAGAGAGTGTGGAATTTATTTACATACTATTGTATTAGTATGTAAATTTATTTAATATGTAAATTTATTTATATATTGTTATATTAGTATGTAAATTATTTACATACTATTGTATTAGTATGTAATTTTATTTGATATGTAAACCTATTTACATACTGTTATATTAGTATGTAAATTATTTACATATTATATAAACATGTATGTAAATAATTTACATAGTATGTAAATTTATTTACATACTGGCACTTTAGTATGTAAACTTATTTACATACTGTTATATTTATATGTAAATTTATTTACATACTGTCATATTAATATATAAACTCATTTACATACTGTCATATTAATATGTAATATAGTTTACATAGTATGTAAATAATTTACATACTGATATCACATATTACATGGTTAAAGATATTTTTATAGTTTATTTAATTTTAATGTAATTAAAATTTACAATTTTAATTTTATTATTACTAATTTTAAAAAAATTAATTTTTTAAGCAAAATGCAGCTATTTAAGCAAACAGCTCACTAAAATACCCAAAGTCATATTAAATGGATACGAGTAATTATATTTGTCTATTGGGCACAATTTTTACAAGTCGTGTTCATTTTATATTGGTTGACACGAATTCATTATTAAATTTGGAAAAATTCACAATTAATGAGCATGGTGTATATAAAATTATTTTCCATCATCACTTATTTATATGACCGCAATTAATTAAATATTTATTTTTAAATTTAGTATCATATTTAGTATTTAATTTATATTTTGATTAATTAATTATAATATTACACAAAAATTATGATATATGTCATTACTTATTAATTTAACTATATAATATAATATTGATAAATTTTTATTTTTAACTCTCTTACGTATTTTTTTTACGACATAAAAAAAATATAAATATTTTAGAAATTAAAAAACAAAACTAATTCAATAATCGAGTTATATATTTGCATAACTCTTTATTGTCATCCATCTCAAAAGGAAAAAAAATAATTTACTTGTCATTTTGGCCTTTGCCAAAAATCCAGCATCATCTTGGCCTTTACCAAAAATGCATCATCATCTTGGCCAATTGCAATATAATATATAACTTTATTTCATTTATTAATTAGATATTATACAATTCAAAACGTGATCTATAAAGTAATTATTTTAATTAAATAAATCAGGAACGATGTAAACATCAAAACGAGATCAGGCAAAAATGCAACAAAAAAAAAGTTATAAAATAATTAATCATTTAATTTTAAAGGCAAAGCACTTTATGATGTTTGTTAGCTGTTAGATACCAGATTTACAGAAAACAATTAGATTGCAACAAAAAAATAATGAAATAGAAATAGTTCCTAAAATAAAAATAAAAAAAAGGGAAAAAGAAAATAAAAATTAACAAAATAACAACCTATATTAAATATCAGAGCCACACACACACACAAAAAAAAAAAAAGACCTTAAATTAAGTAGAAATAATAGCACGATATAATGATATAACTCCTTACCTTAGACCTTTCTTAATTTCATTTTAACCCCCATCGCCTGTTTTTTCAATTATTTCGGTTTTTTTTTTTTTTTTTTTCACATTTCCTTTTTATATTTACTAATTTAAGTTATTTTATTTTTCTAAGCTTATTGAGTATATAATTGTTAAAAATTTTCCATCAAAATAATTGTTAAATAAGTGTAGAAGTGGAAATTATTTTGAAAAAAGTTAAAATGGGAGAAGTTAACGATATGAAGCTTAAGAACTGACTTCAAGTTAAAAGGTCAACAAAATGTTCTCTAATTTAGGCATAAATTTCTATGAAAAAAAGGGTAAAGTGTATGGGAAAATATCATGAATATTTTTGAGATTTGTCTTTTATTCACAAATATTTTTAATGTTTGAAAAAATAGCTCTAATAATTTTGATGATAAATGTATTATTAAAGATAACTTTCATTAATAATGTGTTAGCTTTTTATTTACATACTTTTTTAATTCTTTTTTAAATTGTTAGAATATCTTTTAAAATATTAAAAAGAAAAAAATATCTATTTGTTTATTATGATTAAAAAATAAAATAAAGAAATACATAATAAATTGAAAGTTAACATAAATTAAAAATAATCATAAAAACTAATCTTATATTATTGACTTATTTTATAAATCATATCGTTTAGAGTTTCTGTTAAATTTTTTAAATTATATTTAATTTTTTAATATATTATATAATATTTTTGTCTTATTACATACATCTATTTATTATAAAATTAATTAAATTTAGAAGAAATACTTTTAAATTTCTTGATAACAAATTATTAAAAATTGGAATTTTACCTTTTGATTTACTTAATATAATTAAAAAAATTACTTACCATTCTACAAATAAACCAAGATCTTATAATAATTTGATAGTTTATTATAAAATGGGATAATTATAATTTATGCAAGTCAATTAATCCCTAAATAATAATTTCTTATATATTTTTAGAATTCTAAATTTTTATAAATTATGTTAACTTTTTTGATTTTATCATTAATTTTATTATAAGTATTAAAATTGTATTACTTTTTTATCATTACATTTGAAATATATATGATTAAATTTAATTAAAAAATGACATTTATCCATTTTTAGTAAATAAGAAAAATGAAAAGTTAACAACTTTAATATACATGATCATTTGAGATAAATAATAAAAAAATTATTTATTGTATGAATTTTAATTATATTTACCTAATATGCAATCACATGGATATATATTTTTAATTTTATGCTCATATTTTTTTATTTTAATTTTTATATATTAATTTTATTAAAAAAAGAATCATTTTAATTTTATTTGTTTAGTATAATTTATTATTTAATGTTAAAAATAAGAGATATTAAATTTTAATTTTTTATACCTTTCAACTTTAAAAAAATTACGAAAATATTATTAAATAATCGTTATATTTAACATATCTTAAAATTAAAAGATATTTTTAATATTTTTAAACAATCAGTAATATTTATGAAAAAAATATGAACATTATTGATATTTTCACATATATTATGCACAAAGAAAATCAACAAGTTCAATTTTTCCTGTCACGGTCACGGTTCCAATTTTCTGGAAAAGCAAACTGTCAAAAGTGAATGAATGGTGGCAAACAATTTGATAAAACGTAGAAAGTTACAAAAAGAAAAATCTCCGTAGAAGAAAAAACACCAACAAACAAATCCAAACCTAGTACAAAGAACTTGAATTAATCCACAATTCAAATTTAAGAAACCCTTTAAGAAATTCAAAGAAAGAAACAATCAAATCTATAAAAAAATTGCTCAAACGTATATCACTTAGTGGTGGTGACATGAAATATTCGACTGCAGGTATAAACAGAGCAAAATGCTTGCAGAGCCATCAATAGCAAAAGCATAATAGCAGCTAAGAAAGTGAGAAACTGCCAAGATCCAAACACATAAAGCTTCATAAACTTGCCAAACTTAACCTTCCATTTTCCATTATAATACTTGTTCACATCTTCAATCACTTTATCTAAAAATGGCACTTTTGTCAATCGAATTGACTTGCTCATTCCATTCCATAGATTAGCCACTTCTTCATCACTCTTCAAACGGTTCAAAATAACACCTCTTTCTCGAAGCAATTTCACATCTCCATCAGTATCAATAATCCCATTCATCAGTTCAGTATAACGAGTAAAAACCAACGGCCCAGATGCATTTGATGCCTCATATGCTACTAAATTTCTCAATATAGCCTCTGTGTTCACATCTAAACTAATTGCAGGTAGATACAATATGACCTTTTCAATATCAAAGGTAATACTTGTTATGCTACCACTTGTTGCCAAAAAATGAACCCCTGATTTTGAAAGCTCTGTCACAGAAGGGATTGTAATTTCTTCTACTAATGGTGGTTTGTTAATTGTGTTGTTATTATTAGAGCTAGAGTTCTCATCTTCTGGTTTAGCTTCTTCTTTATCTTGGTTGCTAAAGAAAAAGTATTCAACAGGTTGTTTCAAGATTTTAAACCCAGGAAGGTTTGAGACAATTGTCCAAGGCAACTTGTAAATAACTTTCATAGGTCTAGAGAGTAATAACTTTTTTATAAGAAGAATAGGACCTTTGTTTAGCTTTGAAAGAAGCCTCCATACCTCATTGAAAAACTGCTTCGCGTAACTTGAATTGCCCGAAGATCTTTCTTTGTCTTGCTTTTCTTCACCTTGTTCTGCTACAACTTCAATAATTTCTGATAGTTCTTCGAATTTTGGAATGATCATGTGGTACAAAAAGTCCAACAAGTGATCAATATCTGAGACTGCATTGAACATTTGAAAATTTTCCATCATCTTGAAAGGTGAAATATCTTTACAAAATCCGATCAACATCGAAAACAACATGTCATCGGCTACTTCAAGCGAAGCGAATTGAAATTCCAAAAATTTTCTCAACACAAATAGTGGAATTTGGTTTTCAAGCATTATAATGTCTTTAAGAATTGCATTATGTGCTGATTTTCTTCCTGCATAATCAACCAAGTGTGACATATTTGAGGAAAGTCTTGATAAAACTCTGCCTTCTTTAATTGCATAGACTTGAAGGAATTCAAGTAAGAATGATGCATCAATTGCCATCATCCACGCTAATGTATCTCCGTTGAAATCTAAGTACTTGTGGTAGCACGATCGAATCCTATGCTCAAGCTTTATCAATTGTTCAACAAGATTTTGAAACTTGAGAATCTGAAGGTGCTTTTGGGTTCTTTTTGCTGCAGCAATCTTATACCTTTCCATCTCATAGAGCTCTGGACGCCAATAGTGGTAAGGACCAATTGCAACTTGTTGTGGGATATAGGAATCAGGATCGCTAGCCAATAGATTTTTGGGAACATTGAAAATGCATACAGGGACTTCACTTTCGTCCTCTAATTCTTGCTCGAGTGTTCGACGGATTTGGGTAACCCATCGAAGCTCATCAAAGTTTGAATTTGAGTTGGAGGACATAGTGGGTTGGATTTTTGACATGTTTGCCGTTATAATGAAGAATGTTTTGGAACATTCACTTGTGAGGGAGTTATGAGAATTTAAGGTTTTTATTCACAGGACTGTTCATAAACAAGTACAAACTGCTCATAAACATTGCCTTTTAATTTTAGTTTATTTAATGTTTATCTACAAGTCTAAAACTTTGGAATAAGCCTTGTTTAATATTGTAAACGTTATTGCATTAATGGACTTTAATTGAGTACTTATTCTATTAAACAATTGTAAATGCGTCTCTCATGTTTGTTTAATTTATACAAATGAAAAGCATCCTTTACCATCCTGTTGCATTTGTTTATTATTTTACTTAAAAGTTTCGTTTAACATCTTAAGTCCCCATGTGTTAATATTTTGCTTCGAGAGTTTATATTACGGACCTAATTTAAACCTTTAACAGTCAATAGGTTTTTAATGTAAATTTTACCTAATTAAAAATTAATTAATTGCAGAAGAAATTAAACATAAACATGTTTACATTTAGTTGTATGAAATATATATATTTTAGTAGATATTGATGATAGTTTCTTATAAACGAAAATTTACAGGTCTTATATAAACATTTTCTAAGTATGTAATTTGACTTGTGATTTATTATAATTGTTCCTTGAATTTTTTAAAATTTTAATTTCTCAACAATTAGCCACACAAAAGCTCCAAATTGTCCTAATAACACTATATAATTATTTAAATTTTGTGACAACATTTTAATAACAAATACTAATAATATTGATATACTAATATTATATTAAATACATTTGTTAGTATACTAGTAAATAAACTTATTAAAATTAAATTAATAGAGTGCTACAATTCTTATTTTTTGCTCACAAATAATTTAACAACTTATAAAGAATGTTAGTTTATCTAGATATATGTCACAAAATTATTTAAAAAAATGCAGTCGATTTGGCACATTTGCATATTATACACGTTTGCACACACTTTTTTTATTTAAAAAAAAAAAAAAAAAGGAAAGTAAAATTTCGTTTTTGGATGAAAGATACAAAAAATTTGCATATTTATAATTTATATCAAATTGTCAGACAAAAATAAAAAACATATATGGTCATCTTGTGAATTCCGATTTTTTATGCTTTGCGTCGCGCATTTCTTTCACATGCAATTACTGAATTAAAAAGGTATTAATCTTGACTTCTATTGTCTTGTTCTTCAAAATAACATATATTTGATTAATTTATTTATCTTTAATTATTCAATATTTATTGAAAGTTCTATTTTGTCATTTTTATAAAAAACTAATATATACTATCTATTAACCGCTATGATGAGGGGAAAAAAATTGTGTGACTTAAGGATTCTAAGAAATTGTTTTAATTGCAAATTTTGCAACCATGATTTTTCTGAAGGTGTTGCTAGGATCAAATCACATCTATTTGGAATCAAAAGACGTGACTATGATATTTGTACAAAGATTCATACAAATATTCAAGCAACAACTTATTTGGTGGCAATTATCCGTTCTAACAAAAAAAAAATGATATGTTTGATTCAAGCATATATATATTGATGATAGTAGTAGATTGTCAAACTTTGCATCCTTATTTTTTAGAGATTTACATCAACAAAGTATCATAGACATGTGTAAAAGAAAAGACAAGGCTATAGTGGATAAATTGCTTATCCAAATTTTAGTTTTAACAACACATAATTCAATGTTGTCTAAATACCTTCTTTCATGCGCTTTGTTAAAAGAAGTTTCTGAGTTTGGCGTTGGATACAAGTTATCATACTATACGACTTTGAGAACAAAATTAGTCCATGATTCAAGAACATAAGTTGATGAGTTATATAGCAATGGTAAAATAAGCTTGGACTAGAACTGGTTGTACACTATTATTTAGAGTGACATGAAACAACATTATGCATATGTCAAATTTATTGCATACTTTTTTAGAGAGGCATTTTTTATGAATTCTTTTGAGATTTTAAAGGAAAGAAAGATTGATCTTTATTTAATAGACATTTTTATCTTCTACAATATAAGATATTGAACTAGATCATATTGTGCAATTCATTACTTATAACGGTTCAAACTTTGAGCATGTAGAAGAAATGTAAATGGGAAAATATCCTAGATAAAAGGTAGCATAAGTCTATTACTTATGCTTGAAATATATTTTAGATATGTTATTTGGTGGACAATACAAGTCCGTTACTTCTCGTAAAAGGGTCACCGAAATTTATTTTACAATTTTAATTCAAATTTGCAAAAAGTGAATTGTTATTTGTAATTTTTTATTTTCAAAACTGATGTATTAGATATTTAAATAATTATTTTTTATTCACAATAACATCTTAATTCATATTCATACAATGAGTGTTCTCAGTAAAAGATTTTAATACTAAATTTTTATTTACATATTATTTTAAATTACAAATGATTCTTTTTTTATTAAAAAAAGTTACATAATATTTTATCATATTATTGATAATTTTTTTTTACATAAAATAACGTAATCACAAATTATTAATTACATGGAAAACTATGTTATCATATTCACTACTCATTCTTCGAATTAGATTCCTTGATATTATTTCTCAAATTTTTAGAATAAATAAAATAAAATTCAAAAAATATCAATCAGAAACACATAACAAATAATTGTGAATAGCATGATTTTTCATATTATGATCGATATCAATAAATGATACACCATTTTTTTAATATCTAGTTGCCAACTGGAAAACGAATTATAACTCTTATTAAGATTCGATATGAAAGAGATAAATCTATATTCAAATGATAAAATGAAAGATAGTACATTGATAAACTACTATATTGATAAAGACAGATATTGATAATGGAGAAAATTTAATTTATTTAAATAATGGAGAAAATGAAATGATTGATCGAATTAAGCAATAAAACATGATCTGAATTCAATATTGATAAAGAAATTGTAATAGGAATAAAATAATAATTAGAAATTATTTATAAATAATTTTTAAATAAATGATTTATGATTTAAAGTAAAGTATGAGGTAAATAAATATTAAATATTAAAAAATATACTTACACTATTCTTTGTAGAAAGATGAATACGGTGTAGTTGTGAACAAAAAAATAACATTTCACTATTTACCATTTTCATTTTTAGTAACAAAAAAAGAACAATATTTTTAAAAATATCAATTTTATCCTTACAAATCTGGCCTAAAATTGCAAAATGGGCTTTGGTGATCATTCTACAAGAAATAACATACTTGTGCTACTATACGGCTATACCAAATAATGAGTCTATGGTAAACTTAGGTAGGCAGATTATATATGACAAAGTTAGTCGGGTTTAAAGTGTAATTGATTGTACAAGTCAATTGTCATATACATGTATAAGCATATTATAATTATGTCATTGATTATATGTATTATATTATACACAAAATAGAGAGTTGAAGCATCTTGTATGGCTAAATTGGCTTCGAATGTCTTAATGTCAAAGTCAATTCTCAATGTTAAAAATGAATTACGGTTGCTTGTTATATTTGCTGAATAGAAAGGTCAAAATTATAACAAGAAAGATAGGGTAAGAAAGTTATTAAGATTATTCAAAGTTTAAATTTTTGGTATAAAGGCCTAGATATACGCCAGCATTTAGAGCCATTAATTCGTGTTCTTTGTCAATGGTGGATCTAGGATTTTTAATGAGGGGAGCACCATGTAAAATCAAAATGATTATGTCATTTCTTTATATGACGCCTACTACAATAATTCTCGACGAGTTTTCATATTTTGAAATTGACGCATAATAACATCATTATCAATATTATCAAATACATCTTTCTTAATGTATACAACTAAATTATCATTGAGCCATTAATCTTCCATTCGATTATGCAATCTATTCTTACCAATTTTCATAGCAGAAAAAAGTCTTTCTACAGTAGCGATTGCAACTAGTAAAATAAGAGTCAATTTCATGAGCAAATAAACCAGAGGATAAACTTGATCTTTCTTGGTCTCAACCATCTTCTGTGCAAGATCACTAACTCCATTCAAAGTTGAAAATTCAATGCTAGATCTGACATCCATAATGTAATTTTCAAGTTGATCTTCAAGTTTCATGAGCTCAATTTTTGAAAAATATTTGGCATAAATTTGCCCAAGACGAACCAATTTTTGCTTGTCAAAAGCTAAAAAATTATCTTTTGGATTTAAACAAACCATACAAAGAATGAGCTCAGTATCTGTGTCATTAAAATGATTGTTCAACTCTTGAAATTGCATGTCTATAACAGTGTAAAATAGCCCTACACAATAATAATGCAAATTTGTTATCTCTTGAACTTTTCGTTGTGATCTTCCACGAGCTATAAAGATGTCACTCATGTTAGGGATGGAAATGTGATGCTTGTTACAAAAGGTAGAAACCTCATCAAGTAAAGAATCTCAACCACAATTTCTCATTGTTTGTAACCTTTTCTTGCATATTTTGACACACTTCATAGCATTGACAATATCTTGATCTTTTCTTTGCAAAGCTTGTGATAATTCATTTGAGATCCCTAATACAGCTCTCATCAAATGAAAATAGAAAGAAAACTTAAATGATTGAATACTATCCAATATAACCATTACTTCATGTTTTTGATTAGAGCTTGACCCACCACTTTCTATTATAATCTCAAAAACTTCAATGATAGATGAGAAGATAGCAACCAAATTCAACAAATAATTGTAATATGAACTTCAACGTGTATCACCAGGTCTTTTTAGAGAAATTTCTTGATTTAATCCTTGACCACTAAAAAGCTCACCATTGTCAAGTTCTTCAAATATTGAAGTAGCATGTTTTTCGTGAAGAGTATCACGACGTTTAGCTGATTTTTCAGCAACATTTACCACATTTGGAACATAAATGAATAGGCCTGCTATGTCCACATGATTTTCAGCAACAGTGACAAGAGCTAATTGAAGTTGGTGGGCAAAACAATGGATATAAAATGCATGTTTATTTTCATCTAATATGAGCTTTTTTAGACCATGAAACTCTCATTGCATATTGCTTGCCCCATCATAATCTTATCCTCTTAATTGAAATAAGCTTAGATTATGTCTAGAGAAAAAAGCATCAATAGTATTCTTTAAAGAGTGAGATGTAGTGATACGAATAATCCGTCACAACATCCACTACGGATCTCACCCGGGCCGATCACGAGATCGAAAGCCGAGCATCTCAAGAAAGCTTTGAACGGGTTGATCCAAGAGATAGTTCAAGACTAAGGGAGGATGAAATTGATGCTTGAGGCTTGTGGGAGGTCAACCAATGTGTTGGAGGCAGATTTTGGGCAAAATGACTTGCGCCGCGGGCATGGAATTATAGCCGCCGCGGCGAGAGACATTCTGTTTTAGAGAGGAAAAATGTCAACTAGGCACGCTGCAACACAGAAATAGGGCGTCGCAGTGAAGGACTTTCTGTTTTGGAACCAAAACATACGCCCGCCGTGGCATGCATTTCAGGCGTCGCGGCATGAGTGGATGTGCGCACGCTGACAGGCCAGACCTGTGCGCTGACATAGGACACCTCTCAGTAGACGTTGCCAGACCTGCGCGCTAACACCAGATCCTCAACATGCTCGCCGTGGCATGAATGTTTGGCCGCTGTGGCGCAGATTCAAATTATTGTAAATTTTGGGCCACTAATCACAATTCAATGACTAGGATTTCTTTGTCATTTTTAGGTTTAATTTCTTGTATAAATAGAAAGTGTAGCAGCTGAAAAACACAACTTTGTTCACAAATTATTAAGATTGAATACAAATTCATCTTTGAGAGCTCAAAGCTCCAAGTGCTCTATCAACCAAACTTATCAAAGGAATTTGCAACCCTTTGTAGCGTTTCCCTCGTCTTGATTCGTGGTGCGTAATATCCATGCATCAAGGTGAGTCTTGCAATCCAAAAATTTAGGTTTCTCGTAGAATTTGCATGCTAATATTGTTGTTGGGTCTTAAGGCCGTATTTCTTGTGGTTTTCAAGTCTCGTTGCTTGTGGGTCATAAGAGTCGAGTCGTTCGGTTTGCATCATTTAGTATTAGAGCTCTAGGTTGTGACTCTAGATTCCCATCCCTTTTATTGTCGTTTTCGTTTACAAAAAAAAATTTGTGTGTTCCTTTCAAAATCTGTGTTGTTCTTTAATTTTCTAGAATTTTTCTTCTTGTTCTTGCAAAATTCTGACTGATTTTGTGTTTCTTGAATTAATTCTGATTTGTTGTTGTTGTTTCCTGCTTGTTTTTCCTTAATTCTGCAATTTTCTGCTTGTTGTTGAAAATTTCAGATTGTGAATTGTTGTTCTTGAATTAGTGGGCTGTGTTGGAAGGTTTTTCGTATTGAAATTTTTTTCTAAAAATCTTTGCTCATTAAGTGAAGGGCAATTTGGTCATTTAACTAAATTCTCATGAATTGTTCGTGTTGAAATTTTCGAAAGCTTACAAAAAAAATGTTTATGTATTCAGAAATCAATTTTAAAAAAAAAAGAAGAGAAGAAAAGAAAAGAGAAGTGAAGAAAATTTGGATTCAAAGAAAATTTTACAAATCTTCGTTACTATACTCGTTAAATTATCACGAGTTTGAAAATTGCTTGAATGAAATTATTCCTTTCATTGAGTTAGAGTTTTTCAAACACTTTGAGTTAGTTTCTTGTTTTCCTTGATTTGGATATTTCAAACTACTTTGTGTGAGTATGAAATTCTATTTATGGTTGGAAATTTCCTAAGGTTTGGTTCGCTAAAGGACGAGGAGTGCTTGAGCGATCAATCCGAGTAATTAAATATGTGAGGTAAATGAGTGAATTTTTAGTTCTTAAATTGATTAACTAATTCTCTGTTTGTAAAAGTTATGGTGATAATGTCTGACAGGAACAGTTCAGAGGAGCGTCCGGATACTGCATTTTTGTTGCGCGCAATGCAACAATCCATGGAACGAATGAATGCAGTCATGGTAAATATAAGTGATCGGGTAGAAAGGCAAGAAGCAACAATCGCCACCTTACAACAAAGAGCACCCCAAGAGGCTCCGGAAGTTAGGAGACCTTTTGTGGAGGAGGAAGTAGAGGAAGAGAATTGGGAAGAGGAGTATGAGGATGAAGATAGGAGAATGCCCTATGGAGGTAGGAATGGGCATAAAGGAGGTAGGAATAGTTGGAGAGGTATGCGGAGACCCCCACCTCGGCCCTTTGATGGGATTGATCAGAATTTAGGAAACTTCAAGATAAAGATGCCGACATTTCAAGGAAAGAATGATCCAAAATTGTACTTGGAATGGGAGAAAAAGGTTGATTGTCACAATTATTCTGAGGAGAAGAAGGTGAAGTTGGTGGTAATCGAGTTTAGGGATTACGCGTTGAATTGGTAGGATCAACTAGTGGTCCTTAGGAGGAGAAGTGGTGAAAGAGCTATTGATAGTTGGAGAGAGATGAAGGCTATCATGCAAAAAAGATTCATCCTAAGTCATTATTACTGGGAACGTTATCAGAAGCTACAAAGGCTTAATCAAGGTTCTCAATCGGTAGATGAATATTTCAAGGAAATGGAGATGACAATGGTGAGGGCGAATGTGGAAGAAGATAGGGAGGCCACCATGGCTAGGTTTATAAGTGGGTTGAACTACAACATTGCCAACATTGTGGAATTGCATCACTATGTGGAATTGGAGGACATGGTGCAAATGGCAATTAAGGTGGAGAGACAATTAAAGAAAAGGAGTAGTCCTATGTTACCACCAAAACCCACTTTTTTGGTACCGAAATCGAACCTTACTCCACCATGGAAGACCAATTGGAGGAAAGAAGGGGAGTCTAGCTCCAAGACCAGGTATGAGCCTAACAAGGGCAAAGAGGCGGAAGTTGGTAAGGGTAAGACTAATGTTGAGATCCCAATTAAGAACTGTGAGATTGTATGTTTTCGGTGTCTTGGACGAGATCACATGGCTCATCAATGTCCTAACAAGAAAACAATGATCACCTTAGCTAACAACAATATTGAGTCTGAAGAAGAGAGTGAGGAGGAGGAAATGCCACCACGAGAGGAAGCTAGTGATGAAGAAGTTGGGCCAGTAGAAGGAGAGACCTTACTGATCATGAGATCCTTGAGTATTCAACACAAGGATGATGATGTAGAATTACAATGAGAGAACATCTTTCACACAAGGTGTCATGTAAACTCCAAGGTTTGTAATGTGATCATTGATGGTGGGAGTTGCACCAATGTGGCTAGCACTACCTTAGTGGAAAAACTAGGTTTGCCAACGCTCAAACACCCGAAGCCCTACAAATTACAATGGTTGAATGATAGTAGGGAAGTGAAGGTCAGTAAACAAGTGCTAGTGTCCTTCTCTATTGGTAAATATAAGGACGAAGTTATGTGTGATGTGGTGCCTATGCAAGCAGGACATATATTGCTAGGGAGGCCTTGGCAATATGATAGGAGAGTCACTCATGATGGGTTCAAGAATAAGTATTCGTTTGAGGAGGGAAAGAAGATCACCCTCGTACCTTTGACTCCAAAACAAGTCTTTGAGGACCAAGTGCGGATGAGTAAGGAGAAGGGGAAGAAAGAAGGGGAGGAAAAGGAGGAAGCAATGGAAAAGAGCAAAATAATTTTTTACGTAAGGGAACATGATTTGAAAAGAGTCATTTTGGTAAAACGACCCGTACTTGTACTCTTGTATAAGGAGGTCAATTTTTCTACTAACGAACTTGACAAATCTTTGTCAAGTGCTACTGTTTCTTTGTTGCAGGAATTTGATAATGTTTTTCCTGATGAGATTCCCGATAGAGTACCCCCAATTCGTAGAATTGAGCATCAAATTGACTTTGTGCTGGGAGCGTTGCTTCCAAACCGTCCCGCTTACAAAACTAACCCGGAGGACACCAAGGAAATTCAACGTCAAGTTGAAGAATTCATGTCCAAAGGACAAGTAAGGGAGAGCTTGAGTCCATGTACAGTACTAGTGTTGCTTGTTCCTAAGAAGGATGGAACTAGCCGAATGTGCGTTGATTGTCGGGCAATCAATAATATTACGGTAAAGTATCGGCATCCCATTCCTAGGTTAGATGACATGCTTGATGAATTATATGGTGCATGCATATTTTCAAAAATTGATTTGAAAAGTGGTTACCATCAAATTAGAATGAAAGAGGGAGATGAATGGAAAACTGCTTTCAAAACTAAACATGGACTGTATGAATGGTTAGTTATGCCATTTGGGCTAACTAACGCCCCTAGTACCTTTATGAGGCTTATGAACCACGTATTGCGTGCTTATATTGGCAAATTTGTAGTTGTTTACTTTGATGATATTCTCATTTATAGTAAAAACTTGGAAGAACATGTATTACATTTAAGGTTTGTGCTTGAATTGCTAAGAAAAGAAAAACTTTATGCCAATCTGAAAAAGTGTCATTTTTGCATGGAAAAGTTAGTCTTTCTTGGATTTGTTGTTAGCTTTAAGGGGATAGAGGTTGACCTTGAAAAGATCAAGGCGATTAGGGATTGGCCCTCGCCTAAATCCGTTAGGGAAGTTCAGAGTTTTCATGGCTTAGCTGGTTTTTATCATAGGTTTGTTAGAGACTTTAGCACCATAGCTGCACCTCTGACTGAGGTAATTAAGAAAATGGTGGGTTTTTAATGGGGAGAAGAGCAAGAAAAAGCTTTTAATTTGTTAAAGAATAAATTGTGTATTGCGCCTATTTTATCTTTGCCTGATTTTACTAAAACTTTTGAAGTTGAGTGTGATGCTTCAGGTATAGGCATATGAGCTGTTTTGATGTAAGAAAAGCGATCAATTGCCTTTTTTAGTGAGAAGCTCAGTAAGGAATCCCTAAATTACCCGACGTATGACAAGAAGCTCTACGCATTGGTTAGAACTTTGGAAATTTGGCAGCATTATCTGTGGCCGAAAGAGTTCGTCATCCACACGGATCACAAATCCTTAAAGCATTTGAAGAGCCAAGGAAAGCTGAACCGACGACATGCGAGGTGGATGGAATTCATCGAAACCTTTCCTTATATTATTCAATATAAGCGAGGTAAGGAAAACATTGTCGCAGATGCACTATCAAGGAGGTATACCTTACTCTCTACTTTAAATGCTAGACTGTTAGGGTTTGAGTATATTAAAGAAATGTATGCTGTTGATGATGATTTTTCTGCTGTGTACAATGCATGTCAATTGTCTGCTTTTGGAAAATTCTATATGTTAGATGGGTATTTGTTTAGAGAAAACCACTTGTGCATACCCAATTGCTCTATGAGAGAGTTGTTAGTGAAAGAGGCCCATGGGGGAGGTCTAATGGGACACTTCGGTGTAACCAAGACTATAGATGTTCTACACAAACATTTCTTTTAGCCTAAAATGAGGCGTGATGTAGAAAGAATTTGTTCTAGATGCATCATGTGTAGGCAAGCGAAGTCCAAAGTTCTACCTTAAGGACTGTATACACCCTTATCAGTGCCTAGCTCACCTTGGGTGGATATCTCCATGGACTTTATTTTGGGTTTGCCCAGGTCTAGAGGAGGGAGAGACTCCATTTTTGTAGTTGTTGATAGGTTTTCAAAAATGGCACACTTTATTGCGTGTTACAAAACCGATGACGCAACTAACGTAGCCAATCTATTTTTCAAAGAAATTGTGCGGCTCCATGGAGTTCCCAAAAGTATTGTGTCTGATAGGAATGTTAAGTTCCTTAGCTACTTTTGGAAAACTTTATGGGCCAAGTTGGGGACAGAACTTTTATTTTCTACAACTTGTCATCCCCAAACAAATGGCCAAACGGAAGTAGTCAACCACACTTTGTCTACTTTATTACGTGCAGTCTTACAAAAAAATTTGAAAAATTGGGAAGATTGTCTACCTTTTGTTGAGTTTGCTTACAATAGAAGTGTACATTCAACCACGGATCACTCCCCATTTGAGATTGTATATGGCTTTAATCCACTAACTCCTATGGATTTGTTACCTTTACCTGTTTCAGAACGAATTAATTTTGAAGGTGCAAAGAAGGCTGAGATGGTGAAAAGGTTGCATGAAAGCGTATGTGAGCGCATTGAAAAAAAGAACAGGGAATATGCTTTCAAGGCCAACAAGGGGAGACGAAATATTATTTTTGAACCCGGAGATTGGGTTTGGGTGAATATGAGGAAAGAACATTTTCCTGATAAGCGTAGGTCAAAACTTCACCCGAGAGGAGATGGCCCATTCCAAGTAATCGAGCGCATCAACGACAACGCCTACAAACTTGACCTTCCCGGTGAGTATAATGTTAGCGCATCATTTAACGAATCTGATCTTTCTCCTTTTGATTTTACAGGTGACAATTCGAGGTCGAATCCTTTTCAAGAGGGGGAGAATGATACGAATAATCCACCACAACATCCACTACGGATCCCACCCGGGCTGATCACGAGATCGAAAGTCGATCAACTCAAGAAAGCTTTCAACGGGTTGATCCAAGAGATAGTTCAAGACCAAGGGAGGATGAAATTGATGCTTGAGGCTTGTGGGAGGTCAACCAATGTGTTGGAGGCAGATTTTGGGCAAAATGACTTGCGCCGCGGCGAGAGACGTTCTATTTTGGAGAGAAAAAATGTCAACTAGGCGCACCTTGACACAGAAATAGGGCGCCGCAGCGAAGGACTTTCTGTTTTGGAACCAAAACATACGTGTACCACGGTATGCATTTCAGACGCTGCGGTATGAGTGGACGTGCCTGCGCTGACAGGCCAGACCTACGCGCTAACACAGGACACCCCTCAACAGACGTTGCCAAACCTGCGCGCTGACACCAGATCCTCAACATGCGCGTCGAGGCATGAATGTTTGGCCACCGAGGCACAGATTCAAATTATTGTAAATTTTGGGCCATTGATCACAATTTAATAGCTAGGATTTCTTTGTCATTTTTAAGTTTAATTTCTTGTATAAATAGAAAGTGTAGCAGCTGAAAAATACAACTTTGTTCACAAATTATTAAGATTGAATACAAATTCATCTTTGAGAGCTCAAAGTTCCAAGTGCTCTATCAACCAAACTTATCAAAGGAATTTGCAACCCTTTGTGGTGTTTCCCTCGTCTTGATTCGTGGTGCATAATATCCATGCGTTAAGGTGAGTCTTGCAATATAAAAATCTAGGTTTCTCGTAGAATTTGCATGCTAATATTGTTATTGGGTCTTAAGGCCGTATTTCTTGTGGTTTTTAAGTCTCGTTGCTTGTGGATCATAAGAGTCGAGTCGTTCGGTTCGCATCATGTAGTCTCAGTAACATGCTCAATGCCCACAAAGCGCTCAATCACACAACTTTTTTTGTTAACATAACGAACAACAATATGTTTCCAATATCTGCAAAAATAACATTGGTAATCTCAATTGAAATTGCACTCACAATGTCCTTTTGAATTGTAGGTGATGTTAGTTTATGATTTTCAGGAGCATTTTTCAAAGAAACAGCTTTTATGCCTTCATTATGGTCACATAACCACTGCAATAGTTGAAGAAAATTCCTTGATTACTCAAAGTTTCATATTCATCATGTCCATGAAATGCTAGGCCTTGTCTCAAAAGAAATCAAATACAATCAATTGATGCACCTAAACGAACACGATAATGAATGCGAGCTTCATTAGTTTGCTTGCAAAAAAGTACATCAATTTGTTGTTTTTGCTTCATTAAAGCTTCACTTTTGCCAAGCCTGATTGTGATGACTATTAGAACCTCCAACATGAACATAAAAAGATTCTTTTTTTTTTCCAATTTAAGAACCCTTTACCAACAAATGAGTCACCACCTCCTTGTTCTCTAATGTTTGGTTTAAAGAGATAACAACACAAACAATATGCAGCATTATTTGATATGCTATACTCCAACCAGTTAGGATACTCATCAAATCATGCACTATTAAATCTTCTTTGTTTTTTCCCAAATTGGCTAGTAAGAAAATCATGATTTCGGGGTTGATAAGGACCCTTTTGTAGGTAGGCTCTTCTAACTTTTTCTCTAATATTAGGATTATAGTCTATTATTCGAATTTTTAGACCTGGATCTGCCGGAAGATTTATTAAATCAATTTCTGGCACACTTTTTTCTGAAGAAATTTTACTTTTTTGTGTGGTAGATGTTAAGTCAGAAACTATTGTTCTTTTAAAATATTTCTCCATTTTTTCCCCTAAAAATAAAATTATCAAATAAATACTTAATTTTGACTAAAAAAATAAATATTTAATTTTAACTTTATTGCATTACAATAAGTAAATAACCATAAGCATAAAGTATTATTATATAATGTAAGTTCAGTCATAACAAATTCACTCAATGCAGTTCAACAATTATTTAATTTGTATCTATAAATTAATTTTAATGCAATTCACAAATGCTGAAATTAAAATATACAAATATATATATATATATATATATATATAAGAGTTGAATTAACTATTTGTTAAAAATTCTTGAACTAGCATTTTTTGATTTCCTTGTATAAAAAGCTTGCTCTTTTGGTCCAAATTCTATCAAAATTGAAAGGAAAAAAAATTAGTTGTTAACCTTAAAAAAATTATAATTTAGCATAAACAAACAAAAAGCTCCAAGAAATTGAAGACAAGAGTCCCAAAGCTAAGCTAGGCTTGATATAGTGCCAGTAAATAGTACAAGGACCAAACATATTATTAGAAACACCCAAAAATTGAACACTCGCAACATGGGATGTCATCTTTTCTCATATTGATTTTGGAAAATTATGGCAAAGAGTGGAAAACAAATGAAAGCAGTACTGAATGTAGCAGTTGTATCAGTATATAGACAATGAGTCCTTGAGACTCAATAAGAATTACAAATGTTGTACAAGGAAATATGGAGACTCATAAAGTCCCTTTATAGAAACTTTCATGTTTCGTCAAAATTTCTAGGTCACCTGCTCACATAAACAACAAATTTTCGTCACTTGAACGTAATTCTACATCCAAATCACAGAAGGTTACTACTTACTAGTTACTACAACTAGTGGCAGAGGTATTCCAAAGTTGGTTAGTGACTCAGTGCCGTTGGGAAGAGTTAAGTTGGAACAAAAGAGAGCTACACTTGGCTAGTTGGCTTAATCATTTTTTAAGGGAAGGAAGAGAGAACCTAACCCTTAGCTGTTGGCTTAATCATTTTTTAAGGGAAGGAAGCAGAACTGTAGTCTGCAGAAGCCAGACACTTGCAATAAAAGAGATGAAGAGATGTTGGCTTAATCGTTTTCACACTCTACCGCCACTAAATGCAATGTAATCATAACTAGTAGTTGCAGATCTTAATAAAATCCATTGGCTTGGATCCATAAAAAGAAAAAAGCTGAGAAGTCAGCTGAATAAAAAGCTGAATAGTCAGCATAAAAAGAAAGAAAATTTACAAGTCAGCTAGGGCACTCCTTTAAATATTTAAAAAAAATTCTAAAATTATTATAATTTAAAACAAGATATAAAATGTCAGCTGGGGCACATGCCCCCCCTAATTTCCAAACAAATCCGCCTAATCTTTGTCTAATTATTGTGGTGTTAGTCTCTATATTTTAAAAAAGTATGATATTCGTATACTTAATCAACCTTGTAGCTTGTCTGCATGTGAGAAAAATTGGAGTGCTTTTGAGCTATACTAATAAATAAAATAAAGTAAATAGATTGTCACCTCGTTGGACAACTTAATTTATGTGAAAATAATCAAATATACTGTTAATGAAGTATATTTATTGTTATATTATTACCTCACAATAGAGGTATATATAGAAAATAAAATACAAGAGTCCTAAATAAAATAGAACTATGTACAACCTAGAACTCTATTACAGATAGACATATATACACTAATTACATGACTCACACTAACACTCCCCCTCAAGTTGGCATATACATATCGACCATATCTAACTTGCTTAGTGAGTCATAAAATACCTTCTTGGAAACTCCTTTGGTGAGCACATCTGCAAGTTGCTTCTCAGTGAGAACAAAAGAAAAGCTAATGAGTTTGGCATTTAGCTTCTCTTTTATAAAATGACGATCAACCTCCACATGCTTAGTGTGCTGTACTGGATTTTGTGATATGTCAATGGCTGCCCGACTGTCGCAATACAACTCCATATTATTTTTGAGTTTGAAACCTAAATCAAACAATAAAATTTTTATCCACAGTAATTCACAAACACCATGAGCCATACCTCTATACTCAACCTCAGCACTAGACCGCGCCACAACTTTCTGCTTCTTACTTTTCCATGTAACCAAATTACCTCCCACAAAGGTAAAGTAACCTGATGTTGACCTTCTATCTGTAATACTTCCTGCCAATCTGCATCTGTGAAGTCACAAACTTCAAGAGGATTGTTGTGTTTAGTGAACATTACTCCACTCCCTGGAGCTGACTTCAAGTACCTTAAAATTCTCACAATTGCATCCATGTGACTCTCACTCGGGTTATGCATGAACTGACTTACCACACTTACTGTATATGCGACATCTAGTCGAGTATGTGCCAAATAAATTAGGCGCCCAACCAACCTTTGATAGTGAGCTCGATCAGTTGGTACTTTATCTGTATACTCTACAAGACAATAATTTTGCTCAATAAGAGTGTCAATAGGTTTACAATCCAACATACATGTTTCAGTCAGTAGGTCAAGAATGTACTTTCTCTGATATAGAAAAATTCCTTCGCTCCCCCTAGCTACCTCAATTCCTAAGAAGTACTTCAGTTCACCCAAATCCTTCATCTCAAACTCAAAGGCTAGCTGTCTCTGTAATTTATCCATCTTAACAGCATCATCTTCAGTAATTACCATATCATCAACATAAATAATTAGAGCTGTTACCTTCCATTGTTGATGTTTGAGAAATAGTGTATGTCTGAATTACTCTCTCTGTAACCAACTTTTTGCATGAACTGTGAAAACCTTCCAAACTAGGCTTGAGGGGATTGCTTGAGACCATACAAAGACTTCTTCAATTTGCATACAAAATTACCAGGAAAAGTAGCTACATACTTAGGTGTGATGTGTTAAAATGTGTACTCGCAAGTGTACGAATCACTCGTAGTAAAGTGATAAGTAACTTCCAAGGTCGGTATCTCAAGGAATTGCAGTGGTCTTAAATAACTAATTTTTAACTTAAACAGAGTTCTAATGAAAACAAAACACTAATTAAATAGAGTTCTAGTGAAACTAAAACTCTAAGTAACTAGAATCCTAACGCTAATAAAACTGTAAAAAGGTTGGTTGATTTCTGTAACGAGAACAATCATACGACAATTAAACTAAAACAATATCGCAATCAAACAATCAATTCAATTAAATCAAATATCAATAGAGGATGTATGGACGTTTAGCTTGGTTGGCCATGTTTGCATCGAAAAGGTATGGTGAGATACATGAACGTCCTATATAAACAAAACTACCGGCTTTCCTTTTAATTACGAAACTCCTTTTGGCGGGGGTAGGTCTCTTTGTTGATTAACTAATTAACTGCCTTTGGCGGGGGTAAATTAAGTAGCAATCAAATTATGCGCAAGGAAAACATGCCAATCAAATTAATGCTATGACTAAGTCACTAACTTGAAGCTTTGATTAAGTGTTTCGGAATAGAGTTAAGGTGACGTTCCTCTAACTAAATTCTTAGGTTTTTCAATCTAACTACGAACATCAAATGGGCCCATGATTATTCATAATCAAACATTTAAACATGCTCTTAATCAAAAAGTATTTTATTCATAAGTCAAAAAGATACACCATACACAATTCTAGCAAACATGGCAACACAAACTAAACATCCATAATTAAATTAGCCAGACATGTTCATATTATTATTCATAGACAAATAAAATATGATCATACACTTTAACAAATAAAGAAGATGAATTAATTCTATAACAACAAGGAAAACCTAAATCTAAATACCGCTTATGGATTGGTTGACGTACTTCTCTGTAAGCTTTATCTTCGATTGTCGTTAGCTTCCTTGAATCCTTAGAATATTGTCTCTTGCTTCGTTATAGTGTGGCAACGCTCTCAAAACTGATTGAATGTCGTGTTTGGGTTGCAAAATTGAGAAGAGGAAGAGTTGTGTATGAATTGGTCAAGTTATTTCGAGTTCTTTTTGTAAAGGGGGTCTAAGGGGGTATTTATAGATGTAAGGGATTCCTGATTGCAATAGGAATAGGCGCGCCGCGGCATGCATTTTCCCCGCCGCGGCGCAACACAAAATTTGGAAAATATGCAAAAACACGAGAGCTCCCCGCCGCGGCATACAATTCCCTCGCCACGGCGCGCAATGCTTCTATGTTTTCAGGATCAAACCCGAGAGCCTCACGCCGCGGCATGCAATTCTCTCGTCGCGGCGCGCAATGCTTTCCTTCTTTTCACGTCCCCCCTTACATATGTGATGGCACTATATGTAAGGCTTACATATTCGTCTTGATTAGTCCGAACGCCGTAGGTGTTCCGTCTTCGCGTGTTTTCATCATTTGAATCATTTGACGCTAAAAACACCTGAAATGCACTAAAATATACCCGTGACTCCGAATGGATAGATTTATGAAAATAATCGAAATAATAGTCATAATAAATCTATATATCAATCAATCAAGCATAATTAATCACGAAATATTAGTGCTTTTCGAGCACTCATCACAACCCCCAACCAGCTTCTTGCTAGTCTCTAGCAAGTGAAGCGATCTAAAAACTAAAATCAAAACAAAGAAAATAAACTAACCTAACCTAAATCACTTCCGTAGATTGTCACGGTTGCATTTAGCGTATGCAACAAGCCTTTAAACCCCTAGGTGGCCCTAGTGGACGAGTTGTAGTCTCGTGAGGGTTTCCAGTGATGATACCCGCAAACATCGTAACTGACACAAATAAATAAAAGACTCAAAACATACTTGAATCAATCCATGCATACATCTCAAAAATTGTTAACAACGAATGATACATGAAATAGTTAAACATCACCTAAGCTCAATAACAGTCCAAACATCAAACTCATCATGGTAATCGAATTTTGAACAACCAATCACACCACAAACCCGTTAGTTATACTATCTGACCGTGTCATGCATGATATTCATAGATTACATTTCAATGTCTCATAAATGTGCAAGTAAAATATGAATGTGAATTTTTGCACTTATAAACTCCATATGCTCATTTTTCAAACTCATCTCCACTAATATAGAAACTAAACAACCTAGAATCAATAGGACTTCATCAAGCTTGTAAAGTTATGGCTAGTGTGTGATTATGAAAGTACGAAAATGATGTTTTTATATGATAAGAGTACTTTTTATTTCACAAACATATTTTCAACTTTTTTCACTAATTGCGCCTTTTCATCCTCCCTTAAATTCATATATTCTTTGAATCTTTTTGCTTGATTTTCTTCTTTATTCTTGCTTATTATTTCGATCATCATCAATATTTTTTTTTTTTTTTGATCGAAAAGCAAGATTTACATTTACACAACATAATTGCTCATGAAAATCAAATATTACACTAAGTACTCTTATCACTAAGGGTAGTTTAATGTATGTCAATGTTGAGTCCAAGGGTGTGCTATTGATAAAATATTTCGGGAAAGCATGAAAAGTTCAAACGGTCCAAAGATGGCCTAAATCATTTTCTAAGTGGCATTTGTTTCTATTATTTCGCTTCAACGTGTTTTCAAATGAGTTCTAGAGATTGTTGAGACTTAAAACATATCATGAACATGCATACATTCCACAAATCAGAATAGTTAAACTAACCATGCATACATACCACATGTACCACAAAATTCTCAAATTAGATGAATCCAACATTTCTGTGCTTCATTGCTTAGGTAAAAATCTAACATCTCTCATATGTCACCGTTATTACAATCATGTTAATATCACAGATTTTCGGATTGAATCAAGTAGACACGACACTAACTAAAAACAATTCAAGTGACAAAGTTAAAAATTTAAAATTGGTCATATTTCATGCTCATGGAATATTCTTCCCACCCCCAACCTACTTTCTGCATTGTCCTCAATGTAAAAAGAAGAACAAAAGAAATTAAGAAAAAGTGTAAGAAGTTACCCCCCTTTCGTATGAAATTGTGTCGTTACTCGCTATGCTCCGGTTCACTGTTCCTCGCTTCTCTCATGAAGAATGTATGAACATATATTGAACCTCAAAGTGTATGCACACAATTCACATTCAAACCCAATTTTTAATTATAACTAAGGCAATTGAAGACACAAAAACATCAAACAAAGTTAAACAATCCAAAATAAATAAAATAAAAATAAAAATAAAGGAAAATAAAAGAAAATAAAAACAACGAAAGAGATACGATACCGAATGGGTGCCTCCCATTAAGGGCTTAGTTTAACGTCTTAGCAAGACGTGACTGCTCTCGTGTCTATTTGTCGAGGAGATGTATTAAATCGATACTTTGCAAATTTTCTCCTTCCAAGTATGGCTTGACACGATGCCCGTTTACCTTAAACGTTTCTTGCGTTTTCGGATTGAGCAACTCGATTACTCCGTGTGGAAGTACGTTTGCAATTGTGTACGGTCCGCTCCACCTGGAATGAAGTTTTCCTGGAAACAAACGCAAACGTGAATTATATAATAGAACTTTCATTCCGGGAACGAAATACTTACCGAGGAGCCCTTTGTCGTGATAGCGCTTAGTGCGCTCCTTGTAGATTTTGGCATTTTCATAAGCTTCGTCTCGAATTTCTTCAAGTTCGCTCAATTGAAGTAATCGTTTTTCTCCAGCTTGCTCCATGTCCATGTTGAGTTTCTTAATAGCCCAATAAGCCCTATGTTCTAGCTCAACCGGTAAGTGACATGCTTTACCAAAAATCAGCCGGTAGGGACTCATACCAATTGGAGTTTTGTACGCTGTACGATATGCCCACAAGGCATCATTTAGTTTAACTGACCAATCTCTCCTTGAGGGGCGCACTGTGCGTTCCAATATCCCTTTGATTTGTCGGTTGCTCACTTCCACTTGTCCCGAAGTTTGGGGATGATATGGGGTAGCCACTCTATGAGAAATGTTGTACTTCTTCAAAAGTCCATCGAAGAGTCTATTGCAAAAGTGGCTACCTCCATCACTAATGATCGCCCTCGGTGTGCCAAATCTGCTAAAAATGTTATCCTTCAAAAATTTAACAACCACATTAGCATCATTAGTTCTAGTGGTATCGCTTCTACCCACTTTGAAACATAGTCAACAGCGACTAGTATGTAAATGTAGCCAAAAGATGGGGGGAAAGGACCCATGAAGTCAATCCCCCACACGTCAAATAATTCCATTACAAGGTTAGACGTCAAAGGCATTTCGTTACGCTTACCAATGTTACCGGTCCTTTGACATCTATCACATCTCAAACAAAACATGTTAGCATCTTTAAATAATGTAGGCCAATAAAAACCAGATTGTAATACCTTGAAGGCCGTTTTCTTACCACCAAAATGGCCTCCGCAATGTAGCTCATGGCAAAATGTTAAGATGCTTTCATGTTCTTCTTCGGGAACACACCTCCGGATGACTTGATCTTGACATAACTTGAACAAATACGGGTCATCCCAAAAGTATTGCCTGCAAACACTGAAAAACCTTTTCTTTTCCTGAAAAGTAATGTTAGGTCTCAAAATACCACTTGCTAGATAATTAACAATGTCAGCATACCATGGATTTGGACCTATTGTAAACAATTGTTCATCAGGGAAGGTTTCAATGATTGTGTCCTTACTTTCACCTTCAACATGTTCATATTCAGTAATCAACCTAGACAGATGATCAGCTACCACATTTTCAGTTCCTTTTTTGTCTTTGATCTCTAGGTCAAATTCTTGTAAAAGCAGGATCCACCTAATGAGAATAGGCTTAGCATTCGGTTTAGTCAATAGATATCTCAAAGCGGCATGGTCCGAATGCACAATAACTTTAGTTCCTACCAAGTAAGACCTAAATTTATCAAGTGAGAATACCACAGCCAATAACTCTTTTTCAGTGGTAGTGTAGTTAATTTGGGCGTCATTGAGTGTCTTACTCGCATAGTATATAACATGTAATCTCTTATCCACTCTTTGCCCCAAAACAGCTCCTATAGCATAATCAGACGCATCACACATGATTTCAAACGGTAAAGACCAATTAGGAGCAACAATTATAGGTGCAGAAGTAAGCTTATCCTTTAAAGCATTAAAAGCAACAAGGCATGCATCATCAAAATCAAACAAAGTGTCTTTGGACAACAGATTACATAATGGACGACTAATTTTGGAAAAATCCTTAATAAACCGTCTATAGAAACCCGCATGTCCTAGGAAACTTCGTATACCCTTAACAGATGTAGGTGGAGGCAATTTTGCAATTAAATCTACCCTAGCCTTGTCAACTTCAATTCCTTTGCTAGATATGACATGTCCTAGCACTATCCCTTGTTGGACCATAAAATGACTTTTTTCCCAACTGAGCGTCAAATTGCATTCAATGCATCGTTCTAATACTAAAGTCAATTTATGCAAGCAATCATCAAAGGAATTACCGAAAACTGAAAAGTCGTCCATAAATACTTCAATGAATTTCTCCACCATGTCCGAAAAAATTGACATCATACATCTTTGAAAAGTGGCGGGTGCATTGCATAGTCCAAATGGCATTCTCCTAAAAGCGAAAGTTCCGAATGGGCATGTGAATGTAGTCTTCTCTTGATCCTCCGGAGCGATGGGTACCTGATAATAACCTGAAAGGCCATCCAAAAATCAATAGAATTCGTGCCCAGCTAGTCTTTCTAACATTTGATCAATGAAGGGGAGGGGGAAGTGATCCTTTTTCGTGTACAAATTCAGTTTTCTAAAATCGATACACATCCTCCAACCCGTAATTATCCTAGTGGGCACTAATTCATCTTTCTCATTCTTAACCACAGTTATTCCAGATTTCTTAGGTACTACATGAACGGGACTAACCCACTTACTATCAGCAATTGGATAAATTACCCCTACTGCTAGGAGTTTCAGAACCTCTTTCTTAACTACCTCTTGCATGATTGGGTTAAGTCTCCTTTGTGCGTCCTTAACAGGTTTGACATTGTCCTCCAAATTTATCTTATGCATGCACATTGCCGGACTAATGCCTCTAATGTCCCCTATACTCCAACCTATAGCCTTTTTATACTTCCTAAGCTCTCCAATCAATTTATCCTCTTGGTTTTGGGTGAGTGTAGATGATATAATAACAGGGTATGTTTCATTCTCTCCCAAAAACACATATTTTAGATGCTTAGGTAGTTCCTTAAGTTCCAATTCAGGTGGAGCAATCTCATCATTTTGTGGGACATCTAATAAATCAAGGGGTGTACTAGTGTCATCTAGTGATAAGGCATTGTCTAACAATTCACTGTACTCCCTAGTCTCATAGTCTAAGATGTCATCAACTTCTCCAACTGTAAGTGCTACCTCTAATTTATCCTCTAATCTAGCATGCACAAAAGTATCATGAATTATTGGATCTAAACATTCCACATACGAGCATTCATCAGTAGCAGAAATAGAAGGGTAAGGAGATGAATCAAAAACCTTAAAATGAACAGTCCCTCCCAAGACTGTCATTGTCAACTTTCCACTTTGGACATCAATGATTGTTTGGGTAGTGGCCATGAATGGTCTACCCAAAAGAATGGTGTGCTCCTTGTCCAAAGATGGATTATCCTGCATGTCTAAAACCACAAAGTCAACAGGTATGATTAACTTATCTACCTGTACAAGTAAGTCCTCAACCATGCCCTTCGGATATTTAACAGATCTGTCCGCAAGTTGAAGGGACATGGTTGTTGGTTTTAACTCTCCCAAACCTAGCTGCAAGAAAATCGAGTAAGGCATCAAATTGATACTAGCGCCTAAATCAAGCATTGCCTTAGCTACTTTCCTATCTCCCATAGTAATATCAATTATGAAACTACCTGGATCCTTTAACTTACGGGGTAGGTTACGTTGAAGCACCGCACTAGCAATTTCAGATACAATCACTCTCTCATTAAGCTCATACTTTCGTTTCTTAGTGTTTAGTTCCTTGAAAAATTTAGCATACGAAGGTACGTTCCTAATTACGTCTAACAATGACAAATTGATATTAACTTTAGATAACATGTTAAACAAATCAGAAAACTGCTTATCTTGCTTACTGTCCTTTAAACGGTGTGGGAATGGTATCGGTGCTCGGTATGGCTCCGATGACTTATGTAGTGTAGGTGGATTAGATGACTCTCCAATTGTTGCCTTTGAAGGCTCTTCATGCTTGTCACCTCTTTCCTCCAATTCCTTAGAAACATCGTTGTCATCTTCCATGTTACCTGCACTATAAGGTAAATCATTAGAAAGTTCAGGTAAAATTTTATTAACGACCTTACCACTCCGAAGAATTGTGACAGCTTTGGCTTGTTCGGGTTGACTGGGCAGCTTTCCCGTCTCTTGCTTGTGCATTTGTTCCGCTAGCTGCCCCACTTGCATTTCCACTCTTTTCACTGAAGCTTCCATAGAGTCCATCCTTCCATTACAAGATTGTATGAAATTATTTAGGGTTTCCTCTATGGTCGGTTTATTTTGGGGAAATTGTCGGTTTATGTTTTGGCCTTGTGTTTGGTTTTGGACAAATGGTTGGCTATTGTTTTGTTTCCATCCAAAATTAGGGTGATTCCTCCATCCAGGGTTGTAGGTATTTGAATAAGGGTCGTTCCTAGGTCTAGGTTGGTACCCTTGCATTAAATTCGCCTCTTCAGTAGTACCTGTGTAAGGATCACCTGCAAAAGAACAAACATTAGCTCCGTGTCCATATGAACCACAAACTCCACATACCTCGTGTTTTGGCATTTGATTAACATTGGAGGTTGTGAGAAGTTGCACTTGTTTTGTCAATTCAGCAAGTTGCATGGCCATTTCATTGTTGGATCCCAATTCGTGGACTCCAGCTCGTCTTCCTCTAGCGCTCTTTTGTTGGGAATTGGCTCCCAACATCTCGAATAGTTCGTAGGTTTCATCCACTGTTTTCTCACCCATAGCTCCTCCTGCAGCGTTGTCAACTGTGAATTGACATTGTAGCGTCAATCCGTCGTAGAAAAACTGATTCTGTAGTTGCAACGGGAAGTGGTGATGTGGACATTGTATCAACAGCAATTTGAATCTGTCCCAAGCCTCGTGGAAGGGTTCTCCGTCCATCTGCGAAAAAGTAGCAATTTTTGTTCTTAGATCAGATGTCTTTTGATGGGAATAGAACTTACCCATGAATTTATTGTAAACATCGTCCCATGTGACCAAAGAATCGGGTGCCAACGTCATTAGCCAAGACTTAGCTCTATCCTTGAGAGTGTATGGAAAACATCTCATGCGTAGTTGATCCTTACTAAGTCCCTGCAATGGAAAAGTTTGCACAGTAGCATATAGTTCACGCATAAAATTTAAAGGATCTTCATTAGGGATACCGTAAAACGAGGGAAGCATGGAATAATGAATATTTTTCAATTCATAATTCCTAGCCGCCTCTGTAAGTCGAATGCACGATGTAGCGGTCCCAATGATCGGTCTTGCAAACTCTTTGTTCATCATTTGCCTAGCTACGTTTTCACCCATTGTTGCTTGCAATTGTTGTTGGACTTCTTCCTCTTGATATTGATTATCCAGTTTCTTTGATTGGTGTTTGACTCTGTGTATGTTGTCAATGAAAGGAGAGAGTTCCTTGTTAAGTGATCACCTACCCTGCATGCACAAATAAAAAGCAAACAAAGATCAAGGCAGCAGTGAAATTTGAAAATTAAGCACTATTTTTTTTGATTTTGAATTTTTTTTTTTTTGAATAAATTAAAATTAAAAATAAAATAAATAAATAAATAAATAAATAAAAGATAACAAATAAAATAAAAATAAAATAAATAAACAAATAAAAATAAAAAAAATTAAGAAACTCTAAAAAGTTAAAAAGAAAATTATTCAAAACGCCAATTCCCCGGTAACGGCGCCAAAAACTTGATGTGTTAAAATGTGTACTCGCAAGTGTACGAATCACTCGTAGTAAAGTGATAAGCAACTTCCAAGGTCGGTCTCTCAAGGAATTGCAGTGGTCTTAAATAACTAACTTTTAACTTAAACAGAGTTCTAATGAAAACAAAACACTAATTAAATAGAGTTCTAGTGAAACTAAAACTCTAAGTAACTAGAATCCTAACGCTAATAAAACTGTAAAAAGGTTGGTTGATTTCGGTAACGAGAACAATCATACGACAATTAAACTAAAACAATATCGCAATCAAACAATCAATTCAATTAAATCAAATATCAATAGAGGATGTATGGACGTTTAGCTTGGTTGGCCATGTTTGCATCGAAAAGGTATGGTGAGATACATGAACGTCCTATATAAACAAAACTACCGGCTTTCCTTTTAATTACAAAACTCCTTTTGGCGGGGGTAGGTCTCTTTGTTGATTAACTAATTAACTGCCTTTGGCGGGGGTAAATTAAGTAGCAATCAAATTATGCGCAAGGAAAACATGCCAATCAAATTAATGCTATGACTAAGTCACTAACTTGAAGCTTTGATTAAGTGTTTCGGAATAGAGTTAAGGTGACGTTCCTCTAACTAAATTCTTAAGTTTTTCAATCTAACTACGAACATCAAATGGGCCCATGATTATTCATAATCAAACATTTAAACATGCTCTTAATCAAAAAGTATTTTATTCATAAGTCAAAAAGATACACCATACACAATTCTAGCAAACATGGCAACACAAACTAAACATCCATAATTAAATTAGCCAGACATGTTCATATTATTATTCATAGACAAATAAAATATGATCATACACTTTAACAAATAAAGAAGATGAATTAATTCTATAACAACAAGGAAAACCTAAATCTAAATACCGCTTATGGATTGGTTGACGTACTTCTCTGTAAGCTTTATCTTCGATTGTCGTTAGCTTCCTTGAATCCTTAGAATATTGTCTCTCGCTTCGTTATAGTGTGGCAACGCTCTCAAAACTGATTGAATGTCGTGTTTGGGTTGCAAAATTGAGAAGAGGAAGAGTTGTGTATGAATTGGTCAAGTTATTTCGAGTTCTTTTTGTAAAGGGGGTATTTATAGATGTAAGGGATTCCTGATTGCAATAGGAATAGGCGCGCCGCGGCATGCATTTTCCCCGCCGCGGCGCAACACAAAATTTGGAAAATATGCAAAAACCCGAGAGCTCCCCGCCGTGGCATACAATTCCCTCGCCGCGGCGTGCAATGCTTCTATGTTTTCAGGATCAAACCCGAGAGCCTCACGCCGCGGCATGCAATTCTCTCGCCGCGGCGCGCAATGCTTTCCTTCTTTTCACGTCCCCCCTTACATATGTGATGGCACTATATGTAAGGCTTACATATTCGTCTTGATTAGTCCGAGCGCCGTAGGTGTTCCGTCTTCGCGTGTTTTCATCATTTGAATCATTTGACGCTAAAAACACCTGAAATGCACTAAAATATACCTGTGACTCCGAATGGATAGATTTATGAAAATAATCGAAATAATAGTCATAATAAATCTATATATCAATCAATCAAGCATAATTAATCACGAAATATTAGTGCTTTTCGAGCACTCATCAAGGTGGAAGACTCATGTATATCTCCTCGACTAACTCTCCATGAAGGAACGCATTCTTGACATCAAATTGTCGAAGTGACCAGTTTAAGCTTGCAGCAAACGAAAGCAAAACTCGAATAGTATTCATTTTGGCAACTGGAGCAAAAGTCTTATCGTAGTCTACACCATACGTCTCAGTGAACCCCTTTGCTACAAGGCGGGCTTTATACCGACTCATAGATCCATCAGCATTATATTTCACAGTAAATACCCATCGACAACTAATTGCCTTCTTGCCTTATGGTGGAGGCACAAATTGCCAAGTATTGTTCTTCTGTAATGCCTCAATCTCTTCCTCCATTACCTTCTTCCATTTTGGGTCTCCCAATGCATCCTGCACTTTGTTAGGTATTGATACAGCAGATATTTGATTTACAAATGATTCATATGGCTTAGAAAATCTTTTAGTAGACATGTAGTTGGCTATTGGATATTCTAATTTTGCATGGATATTTGGTTCATATCTTTTGGGTGATTGACCTCGAGTAGACCTATTTGGTAACACATACTGTCCAACACTAGATTCAATGCTATTAGTATCAGTAGGTGTACATATCTTAGATGAGTGACCTTCAGTACAAGGGAGTTGTTGACCAAGGGTATGAGTGTTGCCTGAGGGAACAGCAATATCTTCATTTTCATTTTCAGTGGTCAGAACTGGTGCTTGGATACTTAGAGCATTTGCTTCTTCCACTACTGGATTCAATGGGTAAAGAATCTCAATTGGATCCATCGAAATATCAATAGGTGATTCTTCCGATTCCTCCCCCTCACCATGATACAGCTCTTCGAAATATGAATTCTCCCCCTAACGAGCAGTATCAGGTGAGTAAAAATAACTCATGTCCTCAAAGAAGGTAACATCTATAGTAACATAATACTTCTTGGTCGATGGATGGAAGCACTTGTACCCTTTCTAATAACCTCCATAACCAAAAAAATACACATTTAATTGTTTGGGCATCTAACTTAGACCTCTAATTTTTAGGAACATGTATAAAAATAACACAAACAAATACATGGGCAGGAAGAATATGAAATGATGACAAGGATACATGAGATGCGAGAACTTCGAATGGTATTTTTTCGAGAAGGACACTAGATGGAAGACGATTGATGAGATGGGCGGAAGCTTGTACAGCATCGCCCTAAAGGTATTTTAGCATATGAGCACTAAATAGGAGTGCACGAGTCATATCAAGTAAATGGCGATTTTTTCTTTCAGACACCCCATTTTGTTCTGGTGTTTGTAGGCAAGTAGTTTGGTGAACAATCACATGTGTTTTGAAAAAATCTTGAAAAACACGATTAACATATTCTCCCTCATTGTCAGAACATAGAACTCTAATAGTGTTATTGTATTGTGTTTGAACATAAGTACGAAAATTTTGAAAGGCTGAAAAAACTTCATCTTTGGTGCTAACAAGAGCAACTCATGACAATCTTGTACAGTCATCAATAAACAATACAAAATATCTCATACCCGATACAGTGTGCTCTCTACACGGTCTCCAAACATCAAAATGAATTAATTCAAAAGGAATAACACTTTTATTAGAAATATTAGGGGAATAAGTAATACGATGGCTCTTGGCAAAAAACACATGTCTCACAATGTAAAACAGACTCACTAACACCAATAAACAAAGTAGGCATACATTTTTTCATAAGACTAAAAGACGGATGCCCTGAGCAGCGATGCCACAACCAAATTTCACTTAGCTTGTCAGATCTCGAAGTCAAAGCGATGCGGGACTGTGCTTTTGGTTTCTCCCCTGCGTAGTTCTGATCCAGACGAAACCTCAGATACCCTCGACCAATTATTTCCCTAGTAAGAAGATCCTGAAAAATCACATACATAGGATAAAACATTACAGAACATTTAGACTCAGTATTCAACTATGGGACAGATATTAAGTGATGAGATAAGTCAGGCACATATAAAACATTATGCAGCTGTAAAGTTGGAGTGATATGGACTAACCCCTTTCCTAAGACAGGAAAAGCCTCGCCGTTAGCATTTGTAACATAAGACACTGGTGGGGAAAATAACTCAGTAAAATAAGATTTATCATAAGTCATATGATTAGATGCACCAGAATCAATAATCCAAGTATTAGACCCAACAAAGTGAGAAACATTTAAGGCCATACCAATCTTACCACGACCAGCTATTGAAGCTATAGGGGTACCTCCACATGTCACATGATGATCATGTCCAATCACTCCATAGAAATCTGGTTCTTGTACTACTTATACCACAGCTGCTTTTGCTCTAGGACAATAATTTGGCTTTTTAGGTCTCAAGTGCGGGTTCAATTTCCTGCAAGTCTCTCGGATATGTCCTACTTCATTGCAATAAGAGCAATGAGGACGAGGACGATTGGCAAAGCCTAGTGGAGGTCCTTGCTGATGAAGTGGAACTGAACTCTGCTGTTAGAGAAAAGGTGGTGGAGGTCCTATCTGATGAAGTGGAACTGAACTCTGCTGCTGGAGAAAAGGTGGTGAAGGTCCTTGTTGATGAAGTGGAATTGAACTCTACTGCTGGAGAAAAGGTGCCTTTGATTTGGCTTGAATGGCTAGACTAGATAATTTAACATGTGCCTGATTAAGACTTTCCTACTGAGATTCGTCCTTACAGATGTATGTAAAAGTTGTGGTCAAGCTCGGAGGATCTGGCATTCTGAGCAATTCGCCCTTGGCACTACTATGTTTCGTATCAAGTCTTCTTAAGAACACATGAACTAGCTCAAGCTCCTTTTCTTTTTGGTACCATGTAAGCTCCTTTTGATTTTTAATTTTGCATGGACGTTTCTAATCAATGTCAGCCCATATATTTTTTAGCTTGGTAAAAAACATAGACACTGGTTGCCCATTCTGTTGCATGCTGGAAGCTTTACACATTAATTCGTGGACCTGTATAAAGTCAGATTCATTAGTATAGAGGTCTCCCAAAGTCTTCCATATGGCCTCAGCTGTGTCACACTCTTCCACCACCTGTAGTACACCATCGGTGATGGCTCTAAATAGAATAGACATTACGAGGCCATCATCATCTTCCCACTTAGTATAGGCCTCCACATCATCTTCACGAGGAGCCTTGATTGTTCCAATCACATGTCCCATCTTGTGCATCCCACAGAGATAAAGGGACATAACCCTTTTCCATGTTCGAAAGTTAGTACCATTGAGTTTGGTACCACCGAAAGATTCACCTTCTGAATTCTTGATAGAGACTTCAAATTTTAGTTGTCTTAGAACTCTGATTTTCTCTTGAATCTCCCATTGAAACAAATAATAATAAGATGCAGCGAAATAAAAAATTACCTTTTTTTTTACTATTGACCGTTGACCTGATTATTGATTGGGCTGGTGATGTGTTTGGGTTGATTGGGCTAGTGATGTGTTTGACTGGGCTAGGGTTTGAAAGATTTGGGTGTTTGAGGAATGGGCTTGGGTTGCTGAATGGGCTTGGAAGAGATGGGCTAGGGTTTGGTTAAGTGAGGATTTGGGTGAGGACCGGCGGCACCTGAAGCCATGGATGAGGATTGGCGGCAGCTGGAAATAGCAATGGAGACAGATCTAGGGTTGCAGCACTGATCTGGTGAGATGATACAAAGGCGAGGGACAGTCAACACAGATCTGGAGAGCGGCTGAGGTCTGGCTGAAGTTGGAGCAGATCTGGAATCTGAAGCAGATTTAGTGTTGGAGACTAATGCAGATGGTGGCAACCGGAGGAAACAGGAGCAGGTGTGGCGCGACAGACAGACAGAGCGCAACGGAGAGGCGGCGAGATAGGCGGATAGGGCATAACGGATAAAGCGCAGAGGACAAGGCACAACGGACAGGCAGCGGACAGAGCGCAACCGGTGGCGGACAGAGTGCAATGGAGACTGAGCATGCACGGGAGACTATACTGGGGACAGGCGGATGGCGGGGTTGACTGCAGCAACGGCTGATGCTGACTGGTGGACGTTGATGGCACAGACAGCTTTGATACCAAATCAAATATGTTGTGAATGAAATATATTTCTTGTTATATTATTACCTCACAATAGAGGTATATATAGAAAATAAAATACAAGAGTCCTAAATAAAATAGAACTATGTACAACCTAGAACTCTATTACAGATAGACACATATACACTAATTACATGACTCAAACTAACAAAAATAAATACAATAATGTTGGAAATATTTGAATTTAAATAAAAAGGAAAGAGAAAAAAGTGTAAAAAATTTTACAATCTCAAATGTTAAGTCTCACATTACATTATTATTCTACATCTTTTTGGAGGTGTTTATATATAAAAGAATCAACTAGTAGAATTGGGTCCTAAGGTGGCACCAACTTTTGTGGAAGGGTAGAGGACCTAGGCAATTGTGGGTCTACCACACAAGCGCACGCCTGTCGCACGTTCGGTCGAGCTTGAGTGCGTGTGCGTGGTAATACTTTATTTTTTTATAAAAAGTTTTATTCGTTAAAAATTATTTTTTTCAACAGTTCCGTTCTTATTCGTCAACCCACGACGTGACCGACCCCGTTTGGTTTTTGTGACAACCCTCAACTATAAATAGAGCCTTTGAGCTCACAGTTCAAACAGACCATCAGCTCTCAACTCTCTCTCAATTTCTCTCATCTCTTACTCTTTTACGAGCTTTTCAAATACTCAAAAAAAAATACAGAAATACATAAACCCAAAAATTACTTTCCTAGAGTACAAAATTAATATTATTTTTAGTTTTCGAGCAACAAAAGTATTTTATAAGGTGTAGCATTCTAAAGTTCATCAGTGCAGTGTAGCTTTAAGGCAGAATTTTATTTGGTTGTTTTATCCTGGGGACCATGAGGATGTGTTTACTTGCACAATTTTGAGCAGAGCCGCGAAACATCTTAAAGAGAGTGACCTAGTCCGTGACTCAACCCAAATAATGTGATTTCAGTATATTAGTAACTTTGTTCCTTTTTATTTTACATATCTGCAGCAACAATTTTAAGACGTTTTAATCTGTCATGTCTACTGAAATGTTAACTGTTGATCTAAACAAACTTTCCGTTTTGAGGGACTACACTTTAAAAGATGGAGACAAAAAAATGTTGTTTTTCTTAACCATGAAAAAAGTTGTCTATGTTCTTACTACTTTAAAACCAACACTGTCTAATCCTCCTACTGAAACTACAACTAAAGATTTGAATACCTGGCTGAAAAATGATTTTTTATATAAGAAATTTATACTTAATGATTTAGCTGATGATTTGTATGATTACTATAATTCTGATAAGCCAGCTAAAGAAACTTAGGATGCATTTCAAAATAAGTATGACACTGAGGAAGCTGGAACAAAGAAGTATGATGTCAGCAGATATCTGAAGTACCAGATAACTGATGACAAATCTGTGGAAACCCAGTCACATGAATTACAGAAGATAGCACATGAAATAACTTCTGAATGTATGACTTTAGATGAACAATTTCAAATTGTTGTTATTATAGATAAATTATCCCCTGCATGGAAAGACTTTAAGAATGTTCTTAGACATAAAACTAAAGAATTCTTCTTAGAAAGTCTTATAACCCATCTAAGAATAGAAGAAGAAGCCCGAAAATAAGATCAAAAAGATGAAGTACTCGTTGTCTCAAACAACAGTGCCAATAAAAACTACTCCTCTGTAATTCTGAAACCTAAAGGAAAACATGAAATTTCAGAATTGTAATAATAACCAGAACCGTAACAACCAGAGTAAAAATAGAAATTCTCCACGGAATGAACCTGAACCTCAACCCCTTAGGAAATAACACATTTATGTGTTATAGTTGTAACAGGCCTGGCCATTTGGCCAGGAACTGTCGAAACAAGGATTTTCTTGCCCAGCAAGTAAACCTTACCGAAGATCAATTTATTACTATAATATCTGAAATCAACTTTATTGGTAGATCTGAGGGGTAGTGGGTGGACACTGGTGCTTCTCATCATGTTTGCTATAATTATGACATGTTCAAGTCCTATTTTGTGTCTGATGATAAGAAAGTGCTGGCCAACTCTCACTCCACTAAAATTGTTGGTACTAGTGAGGTGGAATTAAAATTTACCTCTGGAAAGACTGTCATCTTGAAGGATGTCCTACGTACTCCCGAGATGAGAAAGAACTTAGTTTTGGAGGCTAGGTTTACTCAAATAATAGAGGCTGATTTGTATACAATAACAAAGAATAATGTATTTGTTGAAAAAGGGAATGTCACTGATGGCATGTTTAAATTGAATGTTGAAATTAATAAAGCATCTTCTCCTGCTTATATGTTGTGTTCTTTTAAATTTAGTATGCTATACTTTGTTATGTTAATAAACGAATAATAAAGAACATGAGTAATTTAGAACTTATTTTGAAATTATCTTTGAATAATTTTTAAAAATGTGATTTTTGTAGTAAAGTTAAAATAATAAAAACTTCACATAAATCAGTAATTAGAGAACCTGAGTCATTAGATTTAATACTCTAATATACGTGAACTTGATGGTATTTTAACAAGAAATAAAAAATGCGATTTTATAACTTTTATTGATGACTGTTCATATTATACTTATGTATATCTAATGAAAAATAAAAGTGACGCATTTGACATGTTTAAAATATTTATAACTGAAATTAAAAATCAACTTAACAGAAAAATAAAAATAAAAATTGAAGTGATAAAGACACTGAATACGATTCCAATATTTTTAATGACTTTTACAAAACTCATGGAATCATTCATGAAATACTGCACCTTATTCTCTTGAAATGAATAGCAAAACTGAAAAAAAAAAAAAAAAAAAAATATAACTTTTATTGAATCAGTTATTGCAATTTTATTAAACTCTAGTACTGCTTCCTACTGGTGGAATGAAATTTTGTTAACTGTTTGTTATGTACTAAACATAATGCCTAAATCTACTATTCAAATTTCACCGTATAAAATTTTGAAAAATAAGAAACATAACTTAACTTATTCTAAAACTTGGGCCGTAGAGTTTTGAAGGCTAACTGCAGAGTTTAGAAGGCTACCTCAGAATAATAAAATACCTAAAAGGTTATAAGGTGAAATACAAAGTTTCTTGATTAATTCAGATCATGGATCCGGTCACTCGTTCTATTCTCGAAGAACATTTGTAAGGGAAAGAAGCAAAACCAGGAGCTAGATTCCTATGCAAGCTTTAACCGCAAAATTTTGATAGGATTCGATGCTTTATTTCTGGTAGGACCGCACTCCCACACATCAGTTATCTGTATGGATTGGTCCTATAAGAGAGACAATAGGCAAATCTCTTATAAGCATATCATGTAGTCTCATTAAAGAAAGATTTATGTCCCCACGAAAGGTATTATGATAAGTAGATGTGGTTAACTGTTTTAAGCTAATAATTAATCTTTGATACAATTCAATAATACAATAAAAAAAATTAATCATAATTGATTAATAACTTTTTTATGTTCTTGTTATGAAGAAAATATGAAAAAAATTGAATTAAATTTTTTCCCGGGACAATTAAGACATTAACATAAAACGATTAATGCAAAAAAAAAAAAATTAAATAACACCAAAAAAAATACGGTTAATTAACACGATTTTTCACCCTTAAATAAAGGTTAAATTAGTTGCAACTTGCAAGAATCACATAAACTAACAAGTCATACATTGCACACAAAAGTAGTATAGACAAACTAAAACAGGGGAGGGGATGTAAAGCCAGAAGAAAAAAAAACACACAAGATCAATAGAGAAACCTCATCAGATATATTAAACTCGGTCATCAAATTGGATAGAAGTTATAATGTATTCAATAAGCACAGATATGATGATGTTGCCTTCAAAATCATTAAATAAATTAGAGAAACAACAAATATAAATAGTTATTGAGAAAACAAGTGATGAATTTGTTAGCTAATATGACATGAAATAGAGACACTTGCTAAAAGTTATCATCTCTTGGCTGAGATTGCAACTTCTTCTTAGAGAAATAATGACACATAACAGAGTGAAGGAACAAGGAACAGAGCCCTTGAAACATGAATTAGGATAGAGAAAATATCACAAGATGATCAACAATGTTAATCTCTGGCAAAGAACAATAAAAAGCTTACCCTCTTTGGAACCATAATACGAAGTTTGCACGAATATTGATTGGCATGTTTCTCTTTAGGTTCTTCAGAGATCGAGCACCTAAGTTGGTTTTAGCCAGGAAGCTCTAAAGGAGGTAAGCATATTGTATGCATTTTTATCTTTAAGTGCTTTTTTATTTCCCCAATAGCAGTATCTTTGATTGTCTACAGGGACCAAAAGAGCACCAGGTAAGGTGAAAATGACTGAGAATTTTCAAACCATCTATCATTCATAACATCATTCATCATCTGATCCTCTTATTAAACCAGTTTTCTCCCAATTCTTTCCTTTGCTTAGCTGAGAGTCCCTTAGCTAGCATCTCTTCCTCATACTTTCTAGCCATGTCTAGCATACCCTTCTCCACTAGAGCATCAATCAAAGCATTGTAAGCAGCCTCATTTGGACTACAACCATGTTCTTCCATCTTCTTCCATAAAACAACAACTGGTCGAAGGAATCCCCATCTTCCAAACTTTCGCATAAGCATCACATAAGTGTCCACCGTTGGACGAACCCCACTTTCAATCATCCTATCAAACAAACTAAGAATTTCTTTTGGCTTCTCCATGCATCCAAAAAGGCAATGATAAGTAATCACATCTGGTACACAACCTTTCTTAGACATTTTATCAAGCATCGCAAATGCCTCCATGTATCTTCCATTTTTGCAAAAAAGCTTTATAATTGTATTATAGGTTACAACACTGGGTTCACAACCCAAATCCCTCATCTCCCTAAGTAAACGCACAGAAAAATCCACACCGTCAGAAAAACCAATTGCACGAATAACAATATTATATGCAACCACATCCAATTTGATCCTTTTTTTCTTCATCTCCCTATATAATTGGACAGCCTTCAATGGCTTACCACTCTTGGATAGTATATCCATATAAACAGAGTACGAATGCAAATCTTTACGCACTCCTATTCTATCCATCTCTAACCAATAATCTCTACATTTACTCCACCATTCCATTTTCATCCACCCACGGAGAATAATATTATGAATTTTCGTTTTCTTATCAAAACCCAAATCCTTGTTCCACAAAACCAAATCGTGGGCCTCAATTACATGCTTATGCTCGCACAAACCATCAATAAGGTTACAATACGAAGTCTCGTCCTTCAAACCAAACTCTTCCAAACGATTATAAGTATCCATAGCAGCTTTCACAAGGTGGGCAGAGGCATAGCGCTTAAACATAATGCGAAAGGTGGTATGATCCGGAAGAGAATGTGGGTTTTGTTTCATTCGATTAATTAAGTCCCATGAAAGCTCAAATTTGAAATACTTACCAAGAATATCAAGCATTCCATTGTAGGTCTCGGTGGTGTGCTGAAATTGGCATTGGCTCTCAACCCAGGTGAAGAATTCGTGAGCTTTTCTCCAGTCATTGCCGTAAGAAGATAGAGTTTCGGTAACTGTATTGGGATCGAAACTGAGGGAATCTGGTTGAGGTTTTAGGTCGTGGAGTTTATGCTTTGAAGGGGGTTCAGCAGAATAAGATCGAATAGTCGAGAAAGATATGATCTTTTGGGTACGAGAAAGAATAAGGGATTGTCTTAGACATCTACTGGTCAATGAAAAATGCATTCCTTTAGGTTTCTCTGAAATCCAAAAGTTTTCCACAAAGAGGCTTCTCTCAGTTCTTCGTACAATCTGTTTTCTTATTTATTTTTTATTTTTTTCAATCAATTTTTTTTTTCTTTAAAAATGTTTAATCAATATCTACCTTTTGGAATTATATCAAGTTAACGACTTCGATGCCCTCAAAATTAAGGACCCAAACATGGGCTGGATGTTATATTTGAGACCTCCAAAAAAACAAATGGGCTGGACAGTTCACAGTTCAGATAGAAAGGGTAACTTTGATAATTTGATGTCCTAAACTTGCTATTCTTCGGGTTATTGACATAAATAACCGATTAAAAATATACAAATTTTCATCCATGTCTTAATATTTTAGTCATTCACCAAAAGAATTAACATTTTTTCCGAATTTCTTAAAGTTTGGTATAAACATTTTTAGTCAGTTTACACTATATAATTGTACAATAGATTAATTGTAACATTTACAATAGACAATTTAATAAATATAATGGATAAAATATTATTAATTTGTACATTAAAAATAAAGAACAATATAACAAAACATGGAAACAATTATTTGCATATAAGATTGAAATTGTTACTTTTATTCAATTTTTTATACGATAAAAGTATGTAAAGAATATGTTCCTTCAAATAAGCATGTGATTAATTTGAGTACTTGTTCAAATTCATTTTGAATACTAATTTTAACACTTGTCTGTATTCATTTCAAAGTTTACATTTTTTTAGTTAAAACAATAAATACCTAATTTTGGTGTGAGATATAGAAGTTGAAACTTGAACTTAGACATTAGTTCAAGCAGCCTTATCAACTAAGTTTCACTCATTTTTTGAGAATGATACTAGTGTGTTGGCATTAATCTTACATTTAGTTAACTTTTTATGACTAATTAGTTTTTAATACTTAAAGATTATACAAAATTTATATTGATATCATAATCTCATTAAATCAATAGGCCAAGAAAATAATATGATGGGTTTTCTTTAAAAAAAAATTAAAAAAACAAATATGTGCGCATTGCTTAAAAAAGAACAAATTATGTTTAAATAAAAATTTAATATAATAAAATAAGTCAAAATATATATTATTAGGCCGAAAGGCCTACACTTTAAGGATGTTAAATTATAAAAATTGTAATCCCATTGCTTAAAATATGAAGCTTGTGGTTTTTTTACATGTAACACGTGCAAATGTTACTTTTCTTTCTTTTTTTTTTTTTTTTTTAAATAAAAAAGGCCTCAAGCAATCAATCTATTTTAAATAATTAATAATTAATCGATAAATTATATCAACACTACAATAAATAATATTTGATTTAACTTAAAAGTAAAATAAGAGATGCTTTTTTATATAATTACGCCTAAAGAAATTCAAATCATATATAATATAATATTTAAATTTGTCCTCTCATAATTATTGACAGTAAATATTACTTTTCTTGCTATTAATCTTTTAAATTGCGCACATATGTTTATAAATTATACAAAATTTGTAAATATAATATATAATATAATTATGATTAGGAATATTTCAACCGCCTTTGTACACTTTACAAAATTACAATATTTTTTTTTAATGAAATATATATATATTGAATGTAAATTAATTTATAATATATGTAATAATATGAAACGGCTCTAGTTAATATTTATGAACCATAAACTAACTATTGGTTGCTGAGTCATATGAACACAAAAATTAATTTCAATAATATATAATATTAAAATTAAAATTAAAAAAATAATTAAAGTAAAAAATTAAAATAAATAAAATTATCATTGAGAATCTTTAAAAATCATCTATAATACAAAAACAAACTTTTTTCAGTGTTCGTTTTTTTTTTTTTTTTTTTAAATTTCAACATTCATTTATGATTCTTCTAGAGTTATAATATTTTTTTTTTTTTTAAATGGGGCATTAAAGTATCATTTTTTTATTAATAAGAAAAAATATATTTATATACTTGAGTATAAGGATGAACAAATATGGGTTGGTTTGGATTTTAGAGCAAAATTGAAACCAACCCAATATAATCGATTTTTTAAAAATGATAACCAAATCGAACCATAAAATTTGAAAAATCAATCCAACCTGAACTAATTTTTTTGATTTAGTTTAGGTTAGTTAAAGGAAATTTCTTTCTTTTTTTTCGCTAATGAATTTTGTTTATTAATTTTTTTAAAACTCTTGTATTATAGTTTCTAAAGTTTTTAATACTAATTTTATTATAATGCTTAATTTTAAAAATATAAATTTCGGTCACTTATCTAATATCATTATCTATATCAAACACAAAATGCTAGAAAAATTTAAAATTAAGATAAATAAGCAAAAAGAAATATTAATCACATACAAGGCAAAATTTGTTAACTTTTATATCGAATAATATTGTTCAGTAATGTTATTCATACAATCGAAACTCTAACGACAAAAATATGAAAGATGATGTAATTATAAATTTATAATAGATATATAATTAAATAATATAAAATTAGTATCTTACGTGAATAAAAAATAAAATAAATAAGAGTACCTGATAGAGATGTGCTTGCATGAATTTCGCCTAAATATCCAAACTCTAACGGATGAAAGTGAGAGCAACTAGTTAAAGTTGAACAAATGTGTAACTTATGAGAGGTGTCATAAGTAACTCATAAAAGGCGTTGTTTTAGACTTTGGAGATAAAATTGATTTATTGAAAGAGGTATAAAGTATAAACTTAATCAACTGTAAATAAAAATTAATTTTTTTAAATAATTCTATAAATTATAAATATTAATATTAATATAAAAATAATAAGAAAAAATTAATAAATGAATTTGGTTGGTTCGATTTTTTTAAGATTTTAATAAATGAAAACCAAACTAACCTAATATTAATCGATTTTTTATTATGAAAAACTAAACCAAACTAATGAAATTTAAAAACTGATTTTTTTTTTGTTAGCTTTGATGGGTTGGGTTGGTTCCGATTATTTTTGTTCAACCCTACTCGTGTTAGAAAATAATTTTTTTATTTTTAAATAAGAAAAAATAATAAATAATTATACAAATATATGAAGAAAAAAAAAGAATATTTCAAAGTATTTTTAAGGGACGTAAAAGAAATAAGAATTCGCGACATTACTAAAATACTTTACATTTAATTTCAAATTCACAATTAAATTAAATTAAATATAAAAATAACATTTTTATTAATTTCAAGATAACCTTCATTTTCTTTCTTGATCAGCATTTAACCCTTTTTGACTTTTGGTGAAAATAAGGGCACGTTCCTCTTGAACATTAACAATGTCTAAATATGTTGAAACTTGAAAGTCCAGACTTGTCCACTTGCGTACAATTTGCTGTATTTAGTGATATACGGACAACTAAACAGTGACTTACCTTATACAAATCAAACTAAATCACTATAATCTCTTGTCATCTGATTGGTTGGTTACAATGATATGAAATAATTTAGAACAAGAAAGGATTAGAAGAGAAAGGGTTTGTTAGAGAATAAAAACTACACACCTTTATTGAATTCATTCAGGCTATATATACATATACAACCAGTAGGAAAAATAACAGAAATGCTAAAGAATAGGCAATGCTGATGCAACGCTTAAGAATAGGAAATGCTGAAAATGCAATGCTAAAGAATAGGAAATGCAGAACAGACTCAACAAACAGTGCTAAAGAATAGGAAATGCTGAACAGACTCAACAAACATTAGACCAAGTCTTCCATCTGTATCTTATCTTGCTGGCACATATCATTCCCCGCCGCTTAAGGATCCTTGTCCACAAGGATGAAATCAGGATATGACTTGGAGAAACGCCACTCATTTTCCCAGGTTGCGTCTTCCGCTGGTGCATCGACCCACTTCACCAGGATTTCAGATTTTGGGCGGTATTTACCCTTACAGGTCACACGTCAATCTAAGACAACTTCGGGTTGTGGAAGGGCAGTCGAAGTACTCGAGACTGGGGGAAGTTGGGTAGATGTTGGAGTCACCGGACCCAAATGTTTTCTTAACAAGCTGACATGAAACACATCATGGATTTGAGAACCAGTAGGCAAAGCCAATTTATAAGCCACTGGACCAACCTTCTCAATTACTTTGTATGGACCAAAGAAACGTGGGACGAGCTTCATGGAGGGCCGAAAAACCACAGAAGTTTGTCTATAAGGTTGGAGTTTCAAATACACATAATCTCCCACCAGGAACGATACCTCGCGTCAGTGTTGGTCAGCTTGACATTTCATCCGATTTTGAGCTAGCAGAAGGTTATGTCACAGTTCCCGTAGGATGGCATCTCGGTCACGCAGGTACTCATCTACTGCTTGGACGAGGGAAATGCCTGGTATATAAGCCAGAAGACTTGGAGGCAGAACGTCGTAAACAGCTTCGAAGAGCGTTACCTTGGTAGAGGAGTGAGTGGACCTGTTGTAGTTGAATTCGGCCCAGGGAATCCATTCGAGCCATTTCCGCAGCTGGTCTCCTACAAAACATCGTAAATATTGCTCCAAAGTTCGATTGACAACTTCTGTTTGGCCGTCGGATTGGGGATGGTAACTGGAGCTCATACACAACTTGGTTCCCTACAGCTGGAACAATGTTCGCCAAAAGGAGCTAATAAACACCTTGTCCCAGTCGCTAACGATTGAAGTCGGAATACCGTGCAGGCGAACCACGTTGGCAACAAATGCCTTGGCGACAATTACAGCAGTAATGGGTGTTTTAAGGCTACGAAGTGAGCATATTTTGTCAATCGGTCGACGACTACCATGATGGCAGTATATCCATTAGAAGATGGTAACCCCTTAATAAAGTCCATCGAGACATCAGTCCACATTTGATTAGGGATGGGTAGCGATTGAAGCAATCCTGCCGGCTTCATACAATCGGTTTTGAACCGCTGACAGACATCACATTGTTGCAAAAAATCCTTCACCATCTGGCGCATATTAGACCAAAAGAAACTTTGTTTGATATGGGAGAGAGTTTTATGAAACCGAAAGTGCCCACCTATTGGCGACGAATGGCAGTCAGCCATTATCTTTGAAAGTAAGGCTGAGGTGGGGCTTAAATATACTTTGTCTCTTTTGAACCACACTCCGTCATGTCGGAGCAGCTTGTGGGCGGCTTGAGAGGGGTGTTTCTGTAATAAGTCTTCATAAAATGAGTCCTATTGGACTTCCTTTTGGAGCAGTGGCCACCATTCTGCACGTGGTTGAGAAATGGATAAAAATTGGAATTCAACTACACGTGACAAGGAATCTGCACCTTGATTTTCAGGCCCACGTTTATACTCAATTTCGTAATCATAACCGAGTATTTTTGGAAGCCATCATGTTTGTGCTGGTGTAGTAATTTGTTGCTCCAATAGGTACTTGAGACTTTTTTTATCAGTGCGGACTGTAAATGGTTTTCCCAGCAAGTATGGACGCCATTTCTTGATTGCTTTGACAATAGCCAACATTTCTTTCTCGTAGGTGGACAATGCCAAGGCTGAACCTTTCAATGCTTCGCTAAAATACGCCACTGGTTGATTTTGTTGGGTGAGAATTGCACCAAGTTTGATTCCTCTGGCATCGCATTCAATGACGAACCGTTGAGCAAAATCAGGAAGGCGTAAGACTGGTGGTGATGTCAATGCCTTTTTTAATTGTTTAAAAGCCATCTCTGCTGCCTCACTCCATTGAAATCCATCCTTACTCAAGAGACGGGTTAGGGGAGCTGCTATACATCCGAAATGACGGATAAATTTTCGATAGTATCCCGCTAAATCGAGGAACCCACGGACCCCTTTTGCTATTGTTGGTGTTGGCCACTCAATGACAGCTTGTATTTTGGTTGGATCAACTGATACCCCTTGCTCTGAAATGACGTGACCCAAGTAGTCGACCTGACAAACTCCGAATCGACATTTCGACTCTTTTACAAATAAACTGTTAGTTGATAAGATCTGCAGAACAATTTGCAAATGTGTGAGATGGTCTTCCCATGATTTCGAATACACTAGTATGTCATCAAAGAAGACCAAAATAAATTGTCGGAGATAGGGACGGAAGAGATCATTCATGAGACTTTGGAAGGTTGCTGGTGCGTTAGTGAGACCAAATGGCATCACAATAAACTCATAATGCCCTTCGTGCGTCCGGAATGCGGTTTTAGGAATGTCATCTTCGTGCACACAAATTTGATGATATCTAGACCGTAAATCCAATTTGGAGTAAAATTTGGCACCATGGAGCTCATCTAATAGTTGTGATGTCATTTAGAGCTCTATAATCCACACAAAATTGCCAAGCGCCATCTACTTTCTTTACTAATAGAACTGGGGAAGAGAACGGGCTGTGGCTTGGCCGTATCAAACCAGATTGCAAAAGCTCCTTTACCATTTTCTCTATCTCAGTTTTTTGGTAATAAGGATATCGATATGGCCTCATACTTACTGGTCCAGCGGTTGGATGCAATGGAATGTGATGGTCATGTGGTCGCCTTGGAGGTAAATTGGTAGGTGTTTTAAATACCTGAGAGAATTTAGCTAGGAGATGGCCCATCTCAGGTGGGTAGGAAGTCGGTTGGCTGCTGCTGTTGGAAGGAATTATTTGAAAAAATAGCCCAGTGCCTTGTAATCCATTGAATTCCTTGTCAGTTAAGGCTTCAATGCCAGTTCGTCCCAATCCCTGGAATGTGTGGGAAGTTCCTGCCACGTTGAAGTTCATGGTGAGTTGCTTGTAGTCAGTCTTGATGGGTCCGAGAGTTGCAAGCCATTGCACTCCCAATACTAACTGGCATGCTGCGACAGGAAGAACGTAATAGTCGGCAGTGACGGGAAGTCCTTGAATGGTGAGGGTGAGCGCCCGACATTGTCCAGCACATTCTATCTTCTCTCTGATAGCAACCATGACTTGGAATTTCTTGTCCTGAATTACTGGTAACCCAAACTTAGAGACGACAGCCTGATCAATGAAGTTGTGAGTGCTGCCACCATCTATTAGCACCGTTACATGCTTGTTTTTCAAATTGCCAAGGACACGTAAGGTTTGTGGGTGTTCGGCAGAAGGTTGCTGGTTGAGTATTGGAACTTTGGTTTATGCGCTGGGTTGGTGGAGGTCCTAGCACACCAGCTGTTGGGTTGAGTGAGGCCTTTAGTGTCGCAAAAGCTGGTTGCAAATGGAGTTGCTGGTTTGGTCTCCTCTACAGCTGGTTCCGTTCCTCGATTAACCGAGCTACTCCTATTGTATCTGCCAAGGTTCCAGGTTGTTTAATTTTTACGACTATGCGAATGTCATCTCGGAGTCCTGCAATAAAACAACCAATTAGGAATTTTTCGGGCAGGCCGTCAACTCGGTGGGAGAGCTTTTCAAAAGCTTCTTGATAAGCTATTACGGTTGTGGTTTGTTTCAGGCGAGTTAGAGCTTCTGATGGGTCCTCGAAGTCGGTTGGACCAAATCGGAGTTGTACAGCCTTGGTGAAATCATCCCAGGTGAATGGTCCGTGAAATTTTGTCAACCACCTGTGCCATTGCAGGGCGATGCCTTCTAAATGGAAGGAGGCCAGCTGAACTTGTTGTTCTGGTGCAATGTTTTTGAATTCAAAGTATTGTTCTGCCTTGTAAACCCATCCAATTGGGTCATCTCCGTTAAACTTTGGAAAGGACAACTTGAGGTGTTGATGAGAGTGGTCATTTATAATGTTAGAACGAGAAGTATGTGGGTGTGAGGATTCGTCACGTGCAAATGGGTTGGTGTCAGAAGGGCTAGTGTTTTGGCTACGGAAGGCTCGAAGAGCTTGAAGCTCAGTTAACACCGCTTGTAAGGTTGTGTTCACCTGATCGAAACTAGTCTCGTGGCGTGCCAAGGTTTCGTTGACATCGTTGCGAAATTCTGCATTCGTTTTGCCACGAGTGTCCATGGTCGAAACCTATCTCTGATACCAATGATATGAAATAATTTAGAATAAGAAAGGATTAGAAGAGAAAGGGTTTGTTAGAAAATAAAAACTACACACCTTTATTGAATTCATTCAGGCTATATATACATATACAACCAGTAGGAAAAATAACAGAAATGCTAAAGAATAGGCAATGCTGATGCAACGCTTAAGAATAGGAAATGCTAAAGAATAGGAAATGCAGAACAGACTCAACAAACAGTGCTAAAGAATAGGAAATGTTGAACAAACTCAACAAACATTAGACCAAGTCTTCCATCTGTATCTTATCTCGCTGGCACATATCATACAAGTATAAGAAGAAGAAAACAACAAAGAATAACCAAAGGTAGCTTCAGAGATTTAGCCCAAAAGAAGAACCCACATAAAGATTGCCGTCTCAGGGCGAAAAAATGACTTCCTCGCCTCTTCTACGACAGTCCATCGTAATTCCTCTCCTCTTCTACAGTCAGTTAGGTTTTTGATTTTGTTTTTCCTTTGTTTTGGTTTAATTTAGCTAACGATTTGTGGTTTTACATCTGTAGAAATCTACTGTTTCATCTCTTCTACGAGCTGTTTGTTGCTTCGCCGTCTTTGTTCTGGTTTGTGGTTTTTAGAGTTTTGTTTTTGCTTCCTTTTTTGTTTCCTTTAGTTAATGATTTTTTGGTTTTTACATTTACAGAAATCTATTATTTCGTTCCCGCGTTATTCGTTGCAATTGATTTCGTTTTTAAGGTATGAGGTCCATATTTAGAGTTTTGATTTTTTTTCTTTGTTTTTTACATTTTTACAATTATACTGTTTCGTTCCCGATCTGTTTGTTGCTTCGATCTTCTTGCTGTTGGTTTGTGGTTTTTATATTTGCAAAAATTTATTATTTCGTTCGCAATAGTTAGAGTTTTCATTTGTTTATTTATTTTCTTTGTGTTTTGGTAACGATTTGTTCCTTTTTTCATAGTTAAGGTTGGATACAGAGTTGGGGATTTTTAGTTAAAATTGTGGTCAAATATTAGTTCTGTGTGATTATAGTTTTTAATTATTCCAAAATTTTATTGCATTAGTTTTGTGTATGAGCTCAATTGTTAGTTTTGTGTCAGTTCTTTTATTCATGATTGTCCTACATGCCACCATCAGTATTTCTATGATTACTGTCAATTTTCGGTCCACTTTTGAATGTTCTCAGTTCCATGAATTAGATATGCACTCTGACTTTAAGAACATGGATATTAGGCCTGTATGCTCATAGATGTTGCTGATGGTAGGTTAGTAAGTCAGGGAAGTGGGGTTACCCTGCTATTTGGAAGAAAGTTCTTGTGTACTTCTTTGGAAGAAAGTTCTTGTGTACTTCTTATATTGAACTTGATCACAAAGACTATTTATCGCCCTTAACTTTCTATGCTTGCTAAGTTAGGAGATTGGATGTCTTTATTGTGATTGACGTTTGGGTGAAAGTTTGTTCTTGTATTTTATGTTGTGTTTCTCGCCACTGGTATTGCTGAAAAAACTGAAGAAAAAAAAATGATAGAAAAACTTAATTTTTTTAGTTTGTGATGATTTGATCAAAGTTCAATCTATTAAAGTGTTGATATGATTTGTTTTCTTTATATTAATGTTGTAATAGGTACAGAATTGGTCGAATATATTACATAATTATCGAGTTATTTTGTAAGTTGTACAGAAATTATAATAATATGTAATATGTACAGAATTAGCGTTCATACATTTTTTGCCTTAAAATATTTATAAAAAAAATTATTATAACTTTTGAATTTTTTCTGTAACATATACATAATAAAAATATTATTTTTGTACTGTGTACAAAATCATGGGTTCATATTTAAAAAATTTCTTATTATGATTTTCATATTTTTTTTGTAACATGTACAGAATATATAGAATAAGTATTATAATCTTGTTTACTCAAAATATGTCATCAGTGTGTCTAGGATAGAATTTACTATCAGTGATCTATTATGTAATTAAATTATTTCTATAATTGGGTCATTTTGTAAGTTATACAGAATTATAAATAATTATGTACTCAAGTTATTCTGTAAGTTGTACATAAATTATAAATAATTATATATCCAGGTCATTTTGTAAGTTGTACAGAAATTATAAATAATTATGTATGTTGGTCATTTTGTTAGTTGTACAAAAAAAGTAAATAATTATGTACGCGAGTTATTATGTAAATTGTAAATAATTTTGTACTTAGATTATTCTGTAAGTTGTACATAAATGATAAATAATTATGTACTCAGGTCATTTTGTAAATTGTACTTATATAAAAATTATAAATTATGTATCCATGTCATTTTTTAAGTTGTATAAAAATTATAAATAATTTTGTATGCTAGTTAGTCTGTAAGTTGTACAAAAATTGTAATATGTACAGAATATATAGAAGAAGTATTACAATCTTGTTTATTCAAAATATGCTTTTAGCATACCTAGGGTAGAATTTACTATTAATGACCTATTATGTAGTCAAAATATTTCTATAATTGAGTCATTTTGTAAGTTGTACATAATTATAAATAATTATGTACTCAGATTATTCTGTAAATTGTACATAAATTATAAATAATTATGTACCCAGGTTATTTTGTAAGTTTTACAGAAATTGTAAATAATTATGTATATTGGTTATTCTGTAAGTTGTACAAAAAAATTTAAATAATTATGTACGCAAGTTATTATGTAAATTGTAAATAACTTTATACTTAGATTCCTCTGTAAGTTGTATATAAATTATAAATAATTATGTAACTATATCATTTTATAAATTGTACTTGCACATAAATTATAAATAATTATGTATCTATGTCATTTTTTAAGTTGTACATAAATTATAAATAATTTTGTATGCTGGTTAGTTTGTAAGTTGTATAAATGTAACATGTATAAAATAAAAAATTTATTATGTAACATGTACATAATCTTGGGTTTATATTTATAATTTTTTTTGTTATGATATTTATATTTTTTTGTAATATGTACAGAATAAAAATATTATTTTTGTATCGTATACAAAATCTTGCATTAAAATATTTAGAATTTTTTTATTATAATTTTAAGATTTTTTATGTAACATGTACATAATAAAAATATTATTCTGTATCATGTACAGAAACTTGCATTCATATTCAAAAAAATTTGTTATGATTTTTAGATTTTTTTCTGTAATATGTATAAAATAAAAAAGTTATTTATGTACTATATACATAAATAAAATTTTTATTTTATACATATTACAAAAAAAATTTGCATGCCGGTGGTGGTCGTCGAACCTTCAACAAGATTGTTAGTAATGATCGTTGAAAATAAAAATAATTTTTTAATTAAATAGTAATAAAATAAATTAACTATAATTTTAATTAATAGAAAAATATTTTAAGTAAAATAATAATTTTATTTTTTAAAATATATATTTTTTATTTACTAAACATACTATTTTTGTCATTTTTATTCATTCTTAAAAAAGGCCCCATATAGTCCATCACTCGTCTCAGGGCAGCTTTGATACTCCCAACGAACCAAAAAGCTTGCTAAATGAGAGCAATTTACGCTAGTTAAGTTATATTTGGTCCGAAGTAGAAATCAAAAAGATATCATCATAGCATAACTTTTTTTCTCGATTCTCATAATAGCATTACTTTTTTTTTTTTCCCGATAATCTCTTAATAGCATTCTTTGTCTTGTTTCTTCTTGGAATTTTTGTTATTATATAATAAAACTTTAGCTATAAAAAAAAAACAATAATTAAATTGCATCTTTTATACTAAATTTATTAGATTAATTTGCACATCTTATAAATATATGAGATTCAAATACAATTTTTTATAAATATATGAGATTAAACTGTTTATTTATACAAAACTATCCTATACACCTTATAATTAACTCTTTTTCTTTATCTTTCTTTCGAGAACAATATGCGAAAATGGATCTCTTCTTTGTAAAAGAAGAAAAATGCTGAAAATATGTGAATTTATATATATTTTTGTACTTATACTTTTTATACCGTATCATGTATTTAAGTTATATCCTTAAGTACATAAATTTTTCAAGTATTTAATTAATTTTATTTCAATACTAAAATAATATATATTTCTTTACATTATAAAAAATGAACATTTTTTTTATACAAACTAAAAATAAAATTTTATATATAAAGGAGTTAATCCATATAATTTAACCTAAATTATATTAAAAATTGAAGGAGTAACTTTTTTTTTTTTTTTTTTATAGATAATACTAATATCCATGACACAAAATAAGAAACTAATATAAATTGGTGTTTAGTTAGCAGTTAAATATAACGAGGAAAAGTCTATCAGTTCAAAGAGCGTGGCAAAACACAAAAATGTAGGCGTGCTTAACTTAGATCTATTGGGAAAGCCATATTTCACTTTCTTCCAACGCAAAACTCTTGTCTTTGTCTTACATGAGAGAGTGTTCAGTGTCTGAAGGACAAACAAACATTCTTTTTTATTTCTACGAATGTTTTTATCATTTTTCTTTTTCATGTCTTGCTAATATTAATAGTAGTCTATGTTGCTTGATACACCAATTTGGGTGTTCCCTGCCCGAATCAAACCAGTAATTTCTACTCTAGAACGAGTCACATAAACCCATGAAAAAAAAATTAGAAACTTTAACTTCACAAAAATATCGAAGATATTATTAATATCAATGAATATTTGAAAAAATATATATTGAAATTGTTAAAATTTTAAATATTTTGAAACTTTTTTTTTTTTTTTAAGACTACTTAATCAAGTAATAAAGACTAATTAAATTTATTTTTTATTTAAACATTATATTTGTGACTCAAATATACATATATTATTAGCGTATTAGGATTAAAATTATTTTTTGGGAAGATAAAATAATTTTTTAATTTATGATATTTATATAAATGATATGAAATTAAATAAATAAAAAAAAGTGAAAAGTAATAATATAAAATTATTGAAAAATTAAAATTTCATAAATCAAAATATTAAATAGCACGAGAGAGGATAAAAAAATAATTAAAAAAATTTATGTAACTAATTAAATGTATAATAATTACTGATTTATAATTAAATAGTTACCATTAAAGTAAATGTGAAAAACTTGAAAATAATTAAAATTAATTATTTTTACTAAATATTGAGTTATAGATAATACAAATGAAAAGTTATATATCTTTAATTTAGCAAAATTAAAAATTAATATTTCATAATATATTAATATCGAGATTTTTAATATTATCAAATTTTTATCTAAATTTTAAAAAATTATAATAAATTAACGAAAATATTCACACACAAAAATCAATATTAATTAATATTTTTATAAAAATTTCAAAAGATATTTAGATATTATGAAATATTTTTTTAAAAAGAATATCAACATCGTACTTTCATTTTACTAAAATTTCCATCCATGCGTCTGGACATAGAAAGCAGAGCTTTCTTAGGCTTTTTTTGCTTGGCTACTTAAGCAAGGAATAGCTACGCAAATAAATTAAATTTTATTAAATTTTGTTAGTTTAAGAATTTTTAAAATATTTTCGTAGACAAGTACTACACAAACATAAAGGGGTGTTAAACGGAACGGGTGTCGATTTGATCCTCAACTCGATAGTTAAACGAGCTGTGCTAGCCTATAATCAATAAGCATGCCATATCGTGCCTTTGTTATCAAATCATAGGCTTTAGCGTATTTGATCGTACTTGACTAATAAGTCCAGTCTTAACGGTCCATATCACGCTAGGCCCTTTGGACTAGCCTTAATGGACCATTATAGCATGTAACTTATTTGGCCTTATAATTTTGTTTGCTTCAAATTTTAGAAAGTGACTACACACATATAAAAACTTTACATCGTTCACAAGATATTGAAACAATAATATCTTATTTAGAGAAATCCTCATATACTATTGAACTATAAATATTTTGATGTTATATAATTTTCTAAAGTATATTTACATCACATTTAATCGTATTATTTTAAACTTAAAATAATTATTCATTAGCATTTTACATGTATACAAATTTTACTTTTCGCATTTTAGTTTTTACCCTAGCCAGCTATTGATAATAGTATAAAAATGCATATTTAAATATGTTAAATTAATTAACATTTATGACTTAATCGGTTTAAAATTAATCATTATCTATATTAATTCTATAAATGTTATTTATATTTATTATAATGATTTTATGCTTATAGAATCAATAAAATCAATCAAAATAGAGCAAAGAAATCAAAATTAGATTCATGCGATATTTATTCTCAAGATCTCAACAACCTGCTGCTGTATTTTGTGGATAACTTTGGACTTAAATATTCAAATGAAGTGATTCAAGATTATATGAAAAGCTAATTCAATTATGCATGATTTTGCATCACGAAGAATATCAAGATAGAATTATTTCAAGGCCAAAAATAAGATGCAATCTGAAATATCTTGTAGTTGGACAGCTGTTAGTATATTTGATATAACTTTCTGTGTACAGCTCCGAATTAAATGATTTTTGATTCTCTAGAAAGATAAGAGATTTATCTACGATTTATATTCAGAAAATATTTTGAAAATCAATTATCTTCAGAGAGAAAATGGCGTGATATTATTATGATTTAACAAATCTTCCTACTCCAACACTATAAATAGGTGGACATTCAACACTTAGAAGCATGAAGAAAATTGCAAAAAGTTCTTACTTTTATTCTCATTCTTTTTCTCTAAAATTTATGGGAATGATTTGTAAGCTAGGCTAAATTTAGAGCAAGGCTAGAGAGGAGCTTAATTATATAGTTTTTTTATTCATTCTTTTATTCCTATGAGTGCTTTATAGTTTATAAATTTATTTTGAAAAATTATTTTGTTCATCTTCTTGCTACATTCAATAAATTATATTCTTCAGTTTCATATAAATTCAGTCATGCTTTCTTTATGTGCAACTTTTAGTTTATAATTATTTTATTTATTTTATGAGTTAATCTTGTACTGTGATATTGTCAATTTGATATATTGTCGATGTTAGATAGCTTGTAAGAATAAATTAAATTATTCTACTATGACAACATTATTTTTCTCCAATCAAATACCTTTAAATTTCATCTTAGATCTTCAATTCTAAATTTTCCAATTGTTTGTTTGGGATGTGAAACATGCAATTGAGTAGTAAATAGGAATAAAAGTTGGTAATATTAAAACAAAATAATTAAGTGAATCTCGAAGCCTTGTTATTTGCATATTGATTTTATTTTCTACCAAGATTGCTATATTTAATTATTGTCAATTTCTTTTTCCAATTACAAAATTATTTCTTCTATTTATTTTGTGATAACTTTTATTTTGTTAGTTTAATTAGCCTCTCTGTGGATTCGACACCTAAAGCTATATTGCAATAACCGCTTAGCTAAAGGTAATAATTTTGAGCGTGAGTCAAAATTTGGCGCCATTACCGGGGAAGCCAAAATTAACAATTGAGATTTAAACATTCTGATCTGATTTTTTTATTGATATTATACAATTTTTTTTTTGTTATTATTTATTTATTCTTTATTATTATTGTTTCAATTTTCTTTTAAAAGTTAAACAAAAAAAATAATTGTGTAACTACATTAAATAATATGATCTAAGGGAGTTCTGTCTAGGAGGCTAGTTCTTGAATGCCTTAGTGCCACTAGTCTATCCTGGGAACGTTGCTCTGTCTAGGAGGGTGGTTTTTAATGAGGCCTCGCCCCACTATTATTTCCTGGGAGCACTCTTAATAAATATTAATTGTGTTGGTACATTATTGTTATTTTTTTTCCTTTTTCTAAAAAAAAAAATCTCTAGCTTTATTATTATATTTTCTTTGGTTGTTAGTTTTAGTTATCTTTTTCTTTAAGAATAAAATATCAAATAAAAGTTTAAAAATTAAAAAAAAAATACAAATAAAAATTTAAAAACAAAAAAAAAAGGTTCTAGGGTGTATGAATCTATCTAGAGACGCAAGAGGTAGATTTTTAAAAAGAATAGAATTAGAATTACCATTAATTCAATCTTCTTCTTCGAACCCATCTTCTAGTTCTGAAAACATGAGTGACCATGAGGATAACCCCATTAGAACTCTTAAAGATTACCTTCACCCTACCCGTACAGCTACACCATCATGCATCATGCTCTCCCCTAATACACCACAACTTGATTTTAAACCTGAAATGATACAACTCTTGCCCACTTTTCATGGTTTAGATAATGAAAATCCTTATTTACGTATTAGGGAATTTGAAGAGGTAGTGGCCACATTTCATAGCCAACCCAATGCCATAGACTCTGTTAGGTTAAAATTTTTCCCTTTCTCCCTTAAAGACAAAGCAAAAAGTTGGCTATACTCTTTGAGACCAAGATCCATAGGTACATGGGCAGAAGTGACCAAATCCTTCTTTAACAAATACTTTCCTCATCATAAGACCAACAATCTTAAGAGACAGATCTCAACCTTTTCTCAAAAAGATAGTGAGACCTTATACCAAGCTTGGGAGAGGTTCAAAGAGTTAGTAAACATGTGCCCACATCACGGGTATGAAAATTGGAGGTTAGTTAGTTACTTTTATGAGGGACTTACGATTAGGGAGCGCCAATTTATAGAAATGATGTGTAATGGTGAGTTTCTCCAAAAGGATCCTGGTGAAGCCATAGATTACCTTAATGAGTTAGTTGAGAAAGCCCATACATGCATATAGTGGTGTGATTGAATGGCTAGACTCACTTGATAATAGCCCACCACAAAGATTTGTACGATTAGTATCTGGGTAAGAAAGTATTTTCAAATTACATTTGTTATATGTTTACCTAAAATATATGATATACTGAAACATAAATGTATGATTCTTATAGTGCTATCTCTCAATGGTACACGACCATCACACGCTCATTTAAACCACCTCCCAATATTCGACCTATTAAAGTAAGTATTACTAGAACTTATGAAACGTGACTTCAATATTTTTAATATATCTAATTAATAATCTGTTCATAGGCTCCAATGCAACCTAATGATATTGAATGTGGATTTTATGTTATGCGATACATGAGGGATATTATCTTCAATCCAATAAGGGATCGTCAAGAGTTGGTAAGTAATAACTATATTGTTGATATGTACATTTTAATCCTTTCAAGATTTAAATATGTAATTATTTTCTGATTTGAATGTTATATATTTATTTGTATAGTTTGCAGGAAAAAAAACGTATACAAGAGAAGATATTGATGTTTGTCGACATGAATGGTGTACGTTTGTAATTAACAGAATAGATAGAACTTGAAATTGCTTATGTATAATTTACATGGGATATTTAGTTGATAATTAGACCAAATTTTGTAATTAATTACTACTTGTTAGTAATTAACTAACTAGGTCTGTTATGTGTTTAGTTTAATGTATATATTAGAGAATTTTTAACTCCAATTATTTTGTGACTAATCACTAATTATATTGTAATTATTAATTAATTAGTAATGATATGTAAACAGTAATATTGTCGTTCTTATGATTTTGAATATATATATTTTTTCAGCGTTTTACAGGTAAATTATTTGTATAGAACAGCATAATATAAAAATTTAAAAAAAAAAAAAAAAAAACTTTTAGGGACGGTTATTAACCGTCCCCAAAAACCTCAAACAAAACTTTTAGGGACGGTTATTAACCGTCCCCAAAAACCTCAAACAAAACTTTTAGGGACGGTTACTGGAAAACTTTTAGGGACGGTTAATAACCGTCCCTAAAAGTTTCCCAACAACCGTCCCTAAAAACTTTCAGGGACGGTTGTTACACTTTTAGGGACGGTTACATTTTACTTTTAGGGACGGTTAATAACCGTCCCTAAAAGTGTCACTTTTTGGGACGCCCGCATACGGGACGGTTACGACCCGAAACGTAACCGTCCCTAAATGTCTTTAGGGACGGTTAATAACCGTCCCTAAAGGTCTTTTTTGTAGTAGTGATGGACAGGACCTAGCGCCATTGATAACACCAATAGATCACGATCAATTGGAATCTACCAACTAAGGGAAGAAGATAGCCTTAAAGCCCAATTAGAAGTATTGACTAGGGAATTAGAGGCCTTAAAAATGAAAGGTAGAACAAATAATACAATTGCTAGGGTCGAAACTCAGGATACATGCTTTATTTGTGGGACAGTAGAACATCTAGCCCAGAATTGCCCAACTTTTAGTGAGATGAAAGGGGTTTACGAAGAACAATGTAATGCTGTGGGAATGTTTAGAAAACCTTACTCACCTTACTCTGAAACTTACAATCCTGGCTGGAGAAACCATCCAAACTTTAATTGGAAATCTGACCAACCCATACTACCTAATGAAAACTGGAAAATTGAGACACAACCACCAAGAAATTACCCAACACCTCAATTTAATGCGCGACTAAATAGAAATTCTTTAGAGGAAACACTTCATTCATTTATGGAGGCACAAGGTAAAACTAACCAGAAGTTCGAGGTTGTACTTACACAAGTGGTGGAGGAGAACAAGGAGATAAAAAGTCATATAACCAAGTTAACCAGCGCTCTCACTATATAAGAGCGAGGAAAGTTTCCCTCCCAACCCCAATCCAACCCAAAAGGCCAACATATGGCTCAAACCTCGACTATCGATTCAAACAATGTTAAGGAGGTCAATGCTATTTCAACCCGCAATGGTAAAATTTTAAATGAACCAACTATACCCAATCCACCAACCAACACAAGCACAAAAACCACCATGAGTAATGTTGATGATCCCTCTTAAATGGATGGGAAAATGAAGATTCCGATTCAAGTACCCTTTCCTCAAGCCCTAATATCTGGAGGGAAAAATCCGGATAACCAATGCGAGATCCTAGAACACTTGAAACAAGTTAAGATTAATCTTCCCTTGTTACATGTGATCAAGCAGATACCTGCTTATGCTAAAGTAATCAAGGATCTATGCACCATGAAACGAAGACACCATGTCAAGAAAACTGCATTCTTGACAGAGCAGGTTAGTGCGGTGATAGAACAGAAGACACCGCCGAAGTACAAAGATCCAGGTTGTCCCACAATCTCTTGCCAAATTGGGACACATGAATTTGGTCAAGCCCTTCTAGACTTAGGAGCAAGTGTCAATTTGATGCCCTATTCTGTATACTTGCAACTTGGACTTGGAGAGATCAAACCCACATCTGTAGTGCTGCAGCTGGCAGATCGCTCTGTACGAAAACAAAGGGGGATAATTGAAGATGTTTTACTTCAAATTGATAAATTCTACTACCCTGTTGACTTTCTAGTTTTAGATACTCAATCTGTAGTCGACATAGAGTCAAAAATGCCACTCATTCTAGGAAGGCTTTCCTTGCTACAGCAAATGCGCTTATCAATTGTAGGAATGGTCTTATGAAGCTATCTTTTGGGAACATGATATTAGAGGTGAATATTTTCCATGTTGGGAAGCAACCACGAGATGACGATGAGTGCTATCAAACCTTCATGATAGACACACTTATTCAAGAAGAAGTACACCTATATGATGAGTCTGAATCCTTAGAGTATCTCCTCTTAAATCATAATTCTGAACAATTGCTTTTTTCAGATACATTTAATGTTTCTTTTGTTTCTAATGATAAGCAGGATAAGCAATCAAGATACTGGCAACCATGCTTTGAGGAGTTGCCAAGTAAAAGAGCGAAGCCGAAACCCTCAACCATAGAGACACCAAAAATTGAACTCTCTCCACTACCTAAAGGTTTAAAACATGCATTCTTGGGTTCAGGTGATACTTTTCCTGTTGTTATATCTTCTGAACTTAGTGTTGAGCAAGAAGAAAAGTTGATAAATATGTTAAAAGAACATAAAAATGCACTAGGTTGGACTATAGCTAACATAAAAGGTATTTCTCCATTAATTTGTTCCCATAGAATACATTTAGAGAAACGAGCTAACCCCCGAAGAGACCCACAAAGAAGACTTAATCCCACAATGAAAGAAGTAGTTAGAAAAGAAGTCTTAAAATTGTTAGACTTAGGTATAATATATCCCATATCTGACAGTAAATGGGTGAGTCCAACACAAGTAGTTCCAAAGAAATCTGGGGTAACTGTAGTAGAAAATAACAATGGAGATCTTATCCCAACTAGGTTAATAACTGGGTGGCGTATGTGCATTGACTTTAGGAAATTAAACTTAGTAACCCGAAAAGACCATTTTCCTTTGCCCTTTATCGACCAAATCTTAGAACGTGTAGCTGGCCATCCTTTTTATTGCTATCTTGATGGATATTCTGGTTATTATCAAATAGAGATAGCTTTAGAGGATCAGGAAAAGACTACCTTTACATGCCCTTTTGGTACTTGTGCTTTCCGTAGGATGCCTTTTGGTTTATGTAATGCTCCAGCTACTTTCCAACGTTGTATGCTTAGTATTTTCTCTGATATGGTTGAAAAATGTATGGAAATTTTTATGGATGATTTGACTATTTTTGGTAATTCCTTTGATTCATGTCTAAGTAATTTAGAAGCTGTATTGAGTAGGTGTGAGGAAAAATGACTTGTTTTAAATTGAGAAAAATGTCACTTCATGGTGTCTTCTGGTATTGTTTTGGGTCATATTGTGTCTGAAAAAGGAATAGAGGGTAGATAAAGTAAAAATTGAATTAATCTCTAAATTACCCACCCCTAAAACAATAAAAGATGTTCGTTCTTTTCTTGGACATGCTGGTTTTTATAGGAGGTTTATACAAAATTTTTCTACCATATCTCGCCCATTATGTAACCTCTTAGTAAAAAATACTGAGTTTAATTGGACTCCAGAATGTGAAGAAGCTTTTCGAACACTCATTATAAAACTCACTTCTGCTCCTATCATGCAATCACCTGATTGGAACTTACCTTTTGAAATTATGTGTGATGCAAGTAATTATGTAGTGGGAGCTGTCCTTGGACAACGAAGGGAAGGGAAGCCTTTTGTTGTTTATTATGCTAGTAGAACTTTGAATAGTGCTCAAATGAATTATTCTACAACTGAAAAAGAACTACTAGCTGTTGTATTTGTTTTAGATAAATTTCGTGCTTACTTGATTGGTTCATCTATTATAGTGTTTACTGACCATGCAGCTCTTAAGTACCTTCTTTCTAAGAAGGATGCTAAGGCTCGTTTGATTAGGTGGATTCTTCTTTTGCAGGAATTTGATCTAACCATCAAGGATAAGAAGGGTATTGAAAATGTTGTAGCGGATCATTTGTCTCGTCTTGAGTTTAATGATTCTAAGGATAATCCACCCATCCAAGATGACTTCCCTGATGAACATCTGTTTACTGTTAGCCAAGTACCTTGGTATGCACATATTGTTAATTACTTGGTTTCTGGTGAAGTTCCATCTAACTGGAGTGCACAAGACAAACGAAAGTTCCTAGTTGAGGTAAGAAATTTTTATTGGGATGATCCATATTTGTTTAAGTATTGCCCAGACCAAATTATGAGACGTTGCATTCTTGAAGGTGAGATTTATAGTGTCATAAACTTTTGTCATTCTGAGGCATGTGGTGGTCATTTTTCTATGAAAAAAACTGCAGCTAAAATTTTGCAGTGTGGCCTTTATTGGCCCACTTTGTTTAAGGATACTAACTCTTTTTGTCGTTCTTGTGATAGATGCCAAAAGTTGGGTGCGCTTACTCGACGTCATATGATGCCTCTTAACCCTATACTTAATATTGAGATATTTGACTATTGGGGTATTGATTTTATGGGACCTTTTCCCTCATATTTTGGTTATCTATATATTCTTCTAGCTGTTGATTATGTGTCCAGATGGGTGGAGGCAGTGGCGTGTCGCACTAATGATAATACAACTGTGGTAAAATTCTTAAAAGAAAATGTGTTATCTAGGTACGGTACGCCACGTGTCATCATTAGTGACCAAGGGACCCATTTTTGTAACCGTTCTTTTGAGGCTTTGATGCGCAGGTATGGTGTTCTACATAAGGTTTCTACAGCTTACCATCCACAAACCAATGGACAGGCTGAGTTAGCTAATAGGGAGGTTAAGCAAATTCTACAGAAGACGGTTAATCCAAACCGTAAAGATTGGACCTTAAGACTTTCTGATGCACTGTGGGCATATCACACTGCTTACAAGACCATCCTTGGAATGTCTCCTTACAGGCTTGTCTATGGGAAATCATGTCATTTACCTGTTGAATTGGAACATAAGGCTTATTGGGCTGTTAAAGCCCTTAACTTTGATTTGAATGTTGCAGGGCTTCATAGGAAGTTACAGTTATCAAAGATAGAGGAATTGAGGAATGACGCATATGATAACTCTAGGATTTACAAGGCAAAATTGAAAGTGGCTCATGACAAGCAGATCTTGAGGAAGAACTTTGAGCCAAACCAACGGGTTCATCTTTATGATTCTCGATTGCATCTCTACCCTGGAAAGCTGAGATCGCGATGGATCGGTCCATTTGTTGTGAAACAAGTTTTTCCCAACGGTGTTATTAAGATTGAGGATCCAACTGATGGGAGAATTTTTAAAGTTAATGGACAACGGTTGAAAAATTATGTGGAGAGGATAGATCATTCTATGTGTTTTAAGGAGATTCATCTTGTAAATCCCATCTACCTTCATTGATCAGGTTTTATTTATTTAGATTTTTTTTTCTTTCTCGTACATTTATTTTATTTTAGTTTCTTTGTTTCTGGTTTATTTTTATTTTGTTACTTTACTTTATTTTTTTCTCCTCCCTAGCAACCTACTTAGAGACAATTTTCATTTGAAATTCCATCGCTCAGGTGTCTTCTATCCTTTACTCTTTCATTTAATATATTATTTTTGTGACAGTGAGGACACTGTTTGATTTAGGTTGGGGGTAGTAGCACTTTATGCACAATTTTTATGCACACTCTTTATAGATTGTTTTGATGCCTTTTCAAGAGCTTGAAAGAAAAAAAAAAAGAACAATTGTGTAACTACATTAAATAATATGATCTAAAGGAGTTCTGTTTAGGAGGCTAGTTCTTGAATGCCTTAGTGCCACTAGTCTATCCTGGAAATGTTGCTCTGTCTAGGAGGGTGGTTTTTAAGGAGGCTTCGCCCCACCATTCTTTCCTGGGAGCACTCTTAGTAAATATTAATTGTGTTGATACACATGAAAAAAAAAAAACTTGTTTATTGCTTGAACTTAGTAATTTTTACCTAAATAAGTTTTCATTACATGTTTGAAATGTTCAAGTAAAAATTTTTGCATTGTTGTCTAAGTGTTGATTTCAAATTATTTGGTTTAAGTCACTTTTTCTATTTTGATTACTAAATAATAACTTCAAAAATTATACTTATGCATATTACTAAGCCTTGTGGTAAGATGGAAGGTAAACTTATATAGCTAAGAGAATTTTCATGTTTAAGTATATATATTTTTATGATCTCACACATCTTTTGTGAGTGAGTGGAGAGAATTGAGAAAATAGTTTATAAACTTTCATTGATCTTTTGAATTGGTTGGTTAATGTTTAGAATACAATTTCTCAATTGGTGGAATGATTTGGTTGAAAAGCTAAAGGATGATATTAGTTATAAAAAAATGAGATACTTTTTTTTTTTTTGGAGAAAATATTGTAGTAACTATTCTTTGTCGTCTTAATATTATTAGTTTCATATAAAAAAAAGTAAAAAAAAAAAAAAAAAAAAAACAGAAAGAAAAAGGAAAGAAAAAAAGAAAGAAAAGAAAAAAAAAGAGAAAGAAAAAAAGAAAAAAATGTTATTCAGTTTAATAAAGTTTATGTTCTTTATTTTAGAATATTAAAAAAAATCTTTGAATAAAGTCTGTAATATGCAGTTTTTCTCGTTAAATATTTGGTTATCATATAAACTAATTGAAATCCTGAAGCTAGTTTGTCTTAAGAAAGATTAAATTTTAAGCAATATATTTTCCTATCTTTGGATCAATGATTATTTATTTATTTGTCCTTAAAAATTCCTATTCATGAGTGCTTATATGTTTTCCAACTCCATGAGAGAAATTCATAACCCTTAAAAATAATTAATCCATGAGGATATAGAGTTGAGACTTTTGCATGGATAAAATCTCAAGGCTATATAAGTTATGGTTTGTGGCAAGAAGGTTTTGACTTAGTTCACACACACACAATTTTGGAAGTTATAATGAAACTAATTTACATAGAAATTGTGATCTTTAACTAACTTTTTGTTTGAAACACTTGGGTAATTTTTCTGGATATTTACTTGGACTAATCATCATGTGTTGTTTTCTTATTTGGGCTTCAATTGCTAGGGACTAGCAATAAGCTGGTTGGGGGTTATGATAATAGTATAAAAATGCATATTTAAATATGTTAAATTAATTAACATTTATGATTTAATCGGTTTAAAATTAATCATTATCTTTATTAATTCTATAAATGTTATTTATATTTATTATAATGATTTTATGCTTGTAGAATCAATGAAATCAACCAAAATAGAGCAAAGAAATCAAAATTGGATTCATGCGATATTTATTCTCAAGATCTCAACAACTTGCTGCTGTATTTTGTGGATAACTTTGGACTCAAATATTCAAATGAAGTGATTCAAGATGATATGAAAAGATAATTCAATTATGCATGATTTTTCATTTCACGAAGAATATCAAGATAGAATTATTTCAAGGCCAAAAATAAGATGCAATCTGAAATATATTGTAGTTGGACAGCTGTTAGTATATTTGATATAACTTTCTGTGTACAGCTCCGAATTAAATGATTTTTGATTCTCTAGAAAGATAAGAGATTTATCTACGATTTATATTCAGAAAATATTTTGAAAATAAATTATCTTCAAAGAGAAAATGGCGTGATATTATTATGATTCAGCAAATCTTTCTACTCCAACACTATAAATAGGTGGACATTCAACACTATAAATAGCATGAAGAAAATTGCAAAGAGTTCTTACTTTTATTCTCATTCTTTCTCTCTAGAATTTATGGGAATGATTTGTAAGCTAGGCTAAATTTAGAGCAAGGCTAGAGAGGAGCTTAATTATGTAGTTTTTTTATTCATTCTTTTATTCCTATGAGTGCTTTATAGTTTATAAATTTGTTTTGAAAAATTATTTTGTTCATCTTCTTGCTACATTCAATAAATTATATTCTTTAGTTTCATATAAATTCAGTCATGCTTTCTTTATGTGCAACTTTTAGTTTATAATTATTTTATTTATTTTATGAGTTAATCTTCTACTGTGATATTGTCAATTTAATATATTGTCGATGTTAGATAGCTTGTAAGAATAAATTAAATTGTTCTACCATGACAACATTATTTTTCTCCAATCAAATACCTTTAAATTTCATCTTAAATTTTCAATTCTAAATTTTCCAATTGTTTGTTTGGGATGTGAAACATGCAATTGAGTAGTAAATAGGAATAAAAGTTGGTAATATTAAAACAAAATAATTAAGTGAATCTCGAAGCCTTGTTATTTGCATATTGATTTTATTTTCTACCAAGATTGTTATATTTAATTATTGTCAATTTCTTTTTCTAATTATAAAATTATTTCTTCTATTTATTTTGTGATAACTTTTATTTTGTTGGTTTAATTAGCTTCTCTGTGGATTCGACACCTAAAGCTATATTACAATAACCGTTTAGCCAAAGATAATAATTTTGAGCGTGAATCAGCTATTAAGATGTAATATGAGATTTTGAGTCGAGTGTAAAGGTAAAGCCATGAAACATTACTACACCTCCTTGTCATCCTCCAAGTCTTTAAGAGTATTAATTTAAGTTACACAACTTTTTTTTATAAATAATTATATGCTAGGAATGGTGCTTTTATAAAGTTCTAGCCATATTATTCTTTATTTGTCTAATTTTTTTGTTTTATGAACTTAAAAGTTAAAACGTTTTTTGATTTGATTAAGCATAATTTTAGCAAGCGAACTACTTTTTACAGTAAAGAGATTTGATGTTTTTCTTGAATCTTTTGAAATTTGAGAAATTACCAAAAATAGCACCCCCTAAAAATTATAATAACAAAACTAGCACCCCCTTGTGTTCAATTAGAATTGAACGTTTAATATTGAACGTTCAATATTCAATTTGAACGTAAAATATTGAACGTTCAATATTAAATAGGTCTAATTATCGTCATTCAATTCTAATTGAACGGATAATATTGAACGAGTCCAAATTATTATCGTTCAATTTTAATTGAACACAAGGGTGCTAGTTTTGTTATTATAATTTTTGGGGGTGTTAGTTTTGTTATTTTCCCTTGAAATTTTAATATAAAAATAATAACCTGAGTTAAGAGCTAAAAACCATGCTGAGTTATTATTTAGACTAATAAAGTTGTGCCGTGCTATGTTAAATTTATAATGGATAGTGTTACGTCGATTCGACCCTTTTAACACTTTTATTGACATAATTGACTTAAAAATAAACATTTATATTTTAAATCAATCCTTTAAACATCTCACATGTGTGTCTATATATATATATATATATATATATATATATATATATATATATATATATATATATATATTGTGAAATTATATATAATTAAAATTAAAGTTATATAAGGTTATAGATATTAAATATAATCACACCTGAAATTAAAAATGTGATATTTTTATGTTAAATTATTTATTAATAAAAATTAATTAAATTATAATATATAAATCGAAGTATTTATGAATTATTGTATAAGATTCGCAAGAATCAGAGGTCAAAATCAGTCATTCCAAGTACTTGCTCTAAGCGAAAAAAAAAAAAGAAAAGTATTTGCTCTAAGTATTGAATTACTGACATCAGTCATAACTGTTTCTTGTGTCAATCGAAACTACTCCAATATTTTTCTCTAAAAATATTCCTATGCATGATGGTTACTGTTATTCTTTATTTAGTTTTTGAAAATATATAAAACTTTTCACATAAACAGATTTTATTTGTTAGAGTAAAATAATGTAATCTAATAAGAAGAATATGGATATTTTAGAATAAAACTACGATAATGATCTTCTTATGCAAAAATTGTGCTCTTTTATGTACAATAAAAAAGTTTAATAGAGCAAATAAAATAATATTATAAAAGAAATATGATAATTTTTATGAAAAATAAAATTGAGATAATAAACTGAGAAAGGAAGGAAAAAAAATTAGATAAAAAATAACGTCTTTTTTAATTAAACCTTTAGGTTCGATTTTTATGTTTTTCTTATGTTAATAAGGATATCATTATTGCAGAGATTGTTACAATTAGAAAAGGGAAAGAAAAAAAAAATTGATTGGGAGTTCAAACAATTAATTATTTTTGATATTTGATCCTCTCAGTTGTTAAAAGTCTTCGAAAATTTATTCAAATAAATAAGAACACAATTTGTTAGTAATAGTATATAGTCTAGGGCACATTTTTCTGATGGTAACATTGTATAACATAATTTATATTCCTCGTGAATATTAAAAAATTATATGAATTGTTTAATCATGTTGAAGATTTAAATTTAATATTATTATAAAAATAAATATTATCAAATCATAAATTTTAATTAAACTTATAATTGTAATGATCAATAAAATTTGAGATTTTGTAGACTACAAAAATATATATATATATATATATATATATATATATATATATATATATATATATATTATTTTAAAAAGGTAGTTTGTTAAATTAAAAAAAAAATGTTTAAATCATGTAATTATACTTAAAATTTAAATTTAATATTTTTATAAAAATAAATATTATTAAGAAATAAATTTTTAATTAAGCTCAGATCATCAATAAAATTTAACACTAATTTTATCATAAAATATTAGTAATATATGTTTTTTTTTTTTTTAAATTTAATCTTATGCTAAACATGAACCAAGTACAGTACACATTGGGACTTTAAACATCCCATATAGATCTATTTTGGCATTATAATCTGATTTAAGATTTGTTTTACCATAAGATCAGAGAGTCAAAATCAGTCATTCCAAAGTATTTACTCCTAATAGTGAATAACTGACACGATGGTCAAGACTTTCGAGTGTCATACGGATTTACTCCAATTTGATGAACTAATTAAATTCAAATATGGTATTTTTCTCTACAAATAGTTATAAATTATAATGAAGTATTTAAAAATAAATTACTAATTTAGTACTTAATTAATATGTGCTTGTTTACTTAATTAATATGTACTTGTTTGATAGTTAATAATTTATTTTAAACTGATTGACTTTTTTTTTTTTTAATAATAAAAATAACGTTTTTAAAATTTTATAATAATAAAATTAGCACTATTTATATTTAAATTTATATTTTTACAATTAAAAAAATAATAAATATAATATTTTTCTTTGAACAATCATTCAATTAGAATTGAACGATGATAATTTAGACCTATCTAATATTTTACGTTCAAATTAAACGTTCAATTAATTTTATTATTATAAATTTTAAAAGTGTTATTTTTGATGATTTTTTCTTTTTTTTTTTTAATTGAAAAAATTTATTACACATATTTTCAAATCAAATCAATTTAACCTTATATTTTCTTTAATTTATTTAATTTAGTTTTTTATCTTTGCTAATTTACTAATAATGTTATTTTTCGTTTTGAGATAATTTACGAAACACTAAGTAATATTATTTTTAATTCTTGCTTTGATTTTAGTATTTTATCTCAAAATGAAATATTTGTGCAGTTCTTTTCCTTAATTATTTCAAACAAAAATTACTTCAAGTAATATATATAATAGTCAAATTATATGTAACATTTGTTCTAAGTAGTCATTAATGCACTTTCAACCCGTTAAATATAAACATGTAGGTTAATGTGTAATTGGTTACTAAAAAAGATATAGTTCAATTATTAACTTACCAACCTTTTAAGAAAAAATTATTAACTTACCAAGCTGAACGTTAGAAAACTGATTTAAGCGTGTAAAATGTGTATGATTTAAACTCTAATTAAAACTTAGTAAGTTCGTCTTATATTAAAAAAATTAGTATAATTATTAACTTATATTTAATTTATATTTTTTTTAGTTTTAAAGTTGAATTTTTAATTTTAACAATCAATTTTTAGTTTTAATTTTAAAAGGTATAAAAAAAATTGAAATACAGTAATATTTATTTTGAAAATTAATAAATTATACTCTAAATTTTGTTAAATGTGTAAATTAAAATAAAATGTTTATAAAGTTCATCGCATACATTAATTTACTTTATCTAACTTAATTTTTAATAAAAGAATATGGTATTAATTGAAATATTATTTGTCAAGCCTAATTCAGTTAAAAAATAAAAAATATAATATATAAATATTTATAATGAATTTAATAAGAAGAATTTTTTCATGCATATTTAATAAGAAGAATTTTTTCATGCATATATAACTTACTTATTTATATAGATTATTTTTAACGTATGTTATTTTTCTTATAGCATAAAATAATATATATTTTTTTTATAAAACCATATATATTTTCAATAAAAAAATATTTTTTTAAAATATATGTTATTTTATGTTGTAAGAAAAATAACATATATTTTTTAATAAGAATTAAAAATAAAACTTTATATATAAAAAATGATTAAGATATGCTATTAAACATAAGAAAAATGATGTAATATTATCCTTAATTATGTGTATTAGGGCTATAACTTAAATTTAATAACATGATATATTATTTAAATAAAATAAAATAATATTATATTATTTTTTATTAATAACATTAAATAATATGAGATAATTTACTTAAGGTGTTGATATTTTAGTGGTACCTTCTCTTTCATATTATTAAAGAGAATTTTTTTAGTATCTAACTTTTTTTTTTGGTATCTTTTTTGTCAAAATGTTGCATTAAATTTTACATTTTGGTTAATAAAAAGTCATGTATATAACACATGTCTTTAATAATGAAAAGAGTAATTTTGGGTTTTATTTTATAAAAAAAATTATTGATGAAAATATATGCCTTATTTTAACTTCATAAAAATAAAACTTCTAAATTATTATTATTATTATTGTTATATAATAATTTTAATTATTAATTTTGTAATTAACTTTAAATATAAAATTTTATCTTAATAATTCAATAGATAAAATATTTGATAATTGACCTATGAGAACTACGTATTAAATTTTAAAAAATGCTAATTTTTTTAAGCTAATTCTTATATTTTAAATTAATTCTCAAATATTTTTTTATAAGAATTATTAAAATAAAATTTTATATTAAAATTAACGTATTAATTTTAAAAAATGCTAATTTTTATTTTATTTTTTTAAGCAAGATTTCATATTTCTATCAAATTTTTAAATATTTTGTTTATTGAATTATTATTATAAAATTTTGTATTTAAAATTAATTATAAAATTAATAAATAAAATAATTATATAATAATAATAATAATAAAAACTTAAAGTTTAATTTTTATGAAGTTAAATAAACGATATATCTTATTAACAATTTTTTAATAAAAATAAAATTAAAAATTTTCTATTATTATTAAAAATATTTGTTATTAATATATAACTAAAAAAAAATTTATTGCAATATTTTGATAAAAAAAAAAAAATTAGATATTAAAAAACATCATTTAATGATACAAAAGATAATATGTACGATCATAATAACATAAATACCATTAAATTACTAACCTTTTATTTTAGATCTCATCGTTTTCTCTTGACGAAACCGTGACGCTATTTCTAATCCAATGGCTATTAATGGCCAAATCAAATCCTCGAGATTATACATGTCCTTTAACACTAGTCAAATCATCATTTCCATGATTACCCCTCATTTACTCCCAAAATTCACCATAGGTTTAATACACGTACTTACGTAGAATTCAATTAAACGTTTGAAAGGGTGTTTATGGTATTTAACTAGATATATTATATCACGAAGAGCCTCATTCTAACGTTCAGCAGCTGGGCACCGACTTAATTCAGGAGGTATGTCTTATACTTCTGCCGAGGAGATTGACAGGTTTGTAAATACGAGGGATTTAAGGTCTAATCGAATACACAGAAATATCGTATTATTATTATTATTTTTTTATCAAAATAAAAATCTCACCAGATTTAGAATTACTGTGGCATCCTTGAATTATAAAAAATTTAAATTTTTTACGGATTGCTTAAAGGCCGTATTTAGGCTCGATATTAAGACGTCAGTTTTAAATTTCAATCTTGCCTTTCAGTTGTTCAAGAGTTACGACCTTATACACAATACTTAATTAACTGAACTACTAACTTATCAAATATCGTATTATTGAACTTATATTTAAAAGTGCAGTTTATTCTTTTTAAATTAAAATTTCACAACACAGCACATATAACCCATAACATTACTTATATGCCCCTCAGATACAACTGCACACTCAAATTGAACGGATATTCTTATTTTTTTTGAATCTTTTTTATGTTTTATGAAGGGCAACTCTATGTTTGGAAGAAAAAACACTAACATCATAGCAATATTTTTATTTTTAAAAACACTAAATCTTTAAAAGGTAAGACAAAAATTTAAAATTGTTCTAAAATTATTATTTTTTACACTAAAAATAGCAACTTTTATGAAGCTTAAAATGAACATGTTTATAAAAGGTTCATTTTTTTTTTAAGTCAAGTGAGTACTAGGTTATTTACTTCTTGTTTAGTGGTGCTGTTAATTAGGGTCTACAAAGTTTAGTTGGTTAGAATATATTAAATTTTGATCTAATTTAATCTAATTTATTATTGATAAATGAAAAATTAAATTAAATTAATTTAAAATATAAAATTAATTTAAATAAAGTTCATAAATATGGGTTGATTTTAATTTTTTTGAACTTATTTTTAGATTGCCATGAAAACGTGTCACATTAAAAAAAGAAAAATGAAATTTTACTTCTATAATTTGGATTACACATATGCTGTCGCAGATTTAGCTATCAAATTTAAATAGGACACTAGTTAATAATTAATAATATAAAATTTACATAAATTTTTTTTAAAAAAATAATTAAATATTAGAGCTAAATTTTTTTTGATCAAATAAGTGTTAAAATGTAAAATTTGTTTATAATTTTATTAGATTTTAAATAAAAACAACTGATTTTATACATAAAATTTGAGTTTAAAGATTTTATACTTAAATTATGAATTTAAAATTTAAATTGAGGGTACACTACAGGCTAAATATGATCTAATTTTTATAAAATTTATAAAATTTTACGTATAAAATTATATCTTATATCAACTAAGGAAGAGCACGTGCCCTCTAAACATCATATACATCCGCCCTTGCACATATGATATCATAATTATTGTTTTTTAAATTATAGATTTGGGTTGATATGCCAACAGGAGTACTTAAAGTAGTATTCACTGTTCAGGTAACATTGGAACGCTAGTTCCAAGCCTCGAATCCATATCTAACTCTTCCACAAGATCACAATCTTACGCACAGTATCCAACCAACTAGCTACTTGCTTATGACTAAGTTGACTTTAATTAATTGAGTAATCGATTTTTGAACTTATTTTTTGGATTATCATGAAAGTTTGTCGCATAAAAAGAAATGATTTTTTCTTCTATAATTTAGAATACACATATGATATCATAATTATTATTTTTAAATTATAGATTTGTAAACTTGAAGAATAAATTTTTTGAAACAAACATATACTAATGTGAATACTTTTATCTATATTATACATACAATTACAAGGAAATTTTTTTTGGGATTCTAGATTAGTAAGATAATATATTGAGACATTGAAGTTTTAAATGAAAAATGAATAAAAAAAAATAAAAAATAAAATAAATTAATGATAATAATTAATAAATCTTCCTCAGTTTTAATAGATTTGCACCGAGTGACAATAAATAAATCTCTAAAACACGTTCCGTTTTTATCCTCAAACCCAAAACGTTTGTTGTACCCGAAACTTTTCGGCTTCTATCTAAAGCTTCTTCATTTTATGATCCTATTCCTACTTCAGGTTCACACATTGCAATTTCTCCTTTTTCGGCCCTTAACTATCTGAATATGTTTAACCCAGTAATTAATAACAATTACTCGCCGGAGTTGTATATTTCTGGGGCTAAGGATGAAGAAGCTGAAACAACCCGTCCGGTTCTCGATGGAATCGCTGCGGTAGTGGGCGAACTCGTTCTGTTCGGAGGTAAAAACGCTACCACATACTCAGCTTCGGATTCGGAGAAGGAAAACCCAAAACCGGTAGGAGAGAAGAAGTGTACCGGAAATGTTTCGGTGGAGAAGAGTTACAGAGGAGTGAGGAAAAGGCCATGGGGAAGATGGTCGGCCGAAATAAGAGACAGAATAGGGAAGTGTCGTCATTGGCTTGGAACATTTGACACGGCTGAGGAGGCAGCACGTGCATACGACGCGGCAGCGAGGAGGTTGAGAGGCTCAAAAGCTCGTACTAACTTTGAAATTCCCTCTGTTTTGCCACTATCGTCAACTTCATCTTCAGATTCAAAAAAAGCAAAGAGGAAATTGAAGGTGCAAAGGATTAAGAGGAAGTGCTCAGTAGTAACATCAGTGGCTCAGCTTTTTAGTAACGATCCAAATCTTTTGAATATTGGAATTTGATTTGAAAATTTCTAGGTGTTCATCAATGGTAAGACAGCTAGAAGTGTTATGATATGCATTTATGGAGAATGCTAGTTGCTTCTTTCTTGGTCGCGGTCTAGAATATTGTCATTATGGATGAAAAAGCAAGTAACTTCGTAATATTTTGGATAGATTATGAAGCTCTCTGCAATAGCTGTAGCATTACTACTAGTTTGAACGTCTTGAACCTCTTCTTTTTTGTTAATGTTGGTCATGCATGTTGACTTCTACGTGTGTTCTTAATTTTTATTTTTTTCCCAAGCTTTTCTTGGCCGGGACCAGATGTGTGTTTTAATTTCTCTGTCGTATTTGAAACGCAAATGGGTTGAAAGTTGGTAAGTATTTCAATTTTTCAGTTGATCGAAGAAGAATCAAGAGCTGATAAGATATTATAATTAATATCATCAAAGAACTGAGTGATTTTCTTTAATCTTAATTAATTTAGTTGGGTTTTTTCAAATAATTTTATATTTGTTTTCTTGAAGCAAATAAAATAAAGGGATTGAGGATAAAGAGTAAGGGAAGTTAAAATTAATTAAATAAGTATATAGAAACATACAACACTATTATTTTTTTATAAAGTTCCGATTGAATATATTATTAAGTAATAAATATAATATAAATTTTATTTACACGCATTTAATTATTAGAATTAAGTGATCTACTAGTTATTTGCTTATATTATTTTAGTCAAAATACACTTAATTCACACTTTCTATAAAAATATTGAATATTTAGTTGCTATAAATTTTTTCAAGTAATAATAAATATAATTTAATAAAAATAAATTTATTATTTCATTTTAACAATTTAAAACTTAATTTAATTAATACAATATTTATTTTTTTATTTATTTGATTAATTTTGTTGTAAATTTTATATTTTATATAAAAATTTCGTATTTTTTTTTGCATTTTTCTATATGTATTTTATTTGGATAAAAAATGTAGATTTTATAGTATAAAAAATAGGGTTATATAGGTCAAAAAATTACAACATTGAAACTATATTGATGAACTCTCTATTTTATTATTTTTGAAGATTATTACTATGAGTTGAACTATGCATTTTTAATGTGTTGTTTAGAATTGGGCAGGAAATTTTGATGATAAAATAGAGAGATTTTTTGTGTGATTTGAACATTATTGATATTATAAGTTTTTCACCTATCTAGTTTTTATTTTTGATATCGTAAAGTTAATAATTTTAATCTAAACAAGAAACATACAAAAATATATAATACAAAATAGTGCTAAAAAATACAAAAAAATTTATAAAATATAAAATTTATAATAAAATTGATAAAAAATAAAAAATAAAGTAACTTAATTTATTAAAATAAAATAATAAATTTATCTTTTTTAAATTATATTTATTATTATTTTAAAAATTAAAAAGTAAATAAAATGTTTTACTTTTATAAAAAATAATATAAATTTTTTTTTATAAAAAAAGTGATTAAAATATTTATTTGAGACTATGACCCTATCCTAATTATTATTTGTCTCTTGCCAATTTCACTAGAATAGTAAGTATTCTAGGTCTTCGGATAGTCCCCCCCCTCCCCATAAAAGGCGGGTTTGGATACGTGGAAAATTTTCCATTGGACTAAGGATTCATAGTTTCTTGTTGTTTTTTTTTTTTCTTTTTTTTTTCTTTCTTAATTTTGATTACAAATTAACAGTACTGACGAATCCGGAGCCTTTTTTCCACAGAATTCTCAGAGTATAGTGTTCGACGTGGAAATGTAAGAGAGAAAAAATGATAATTTATGTTGTAGCGAATGTAGCAAAAGCGTCAGCGACAGTACAAGAGATTTCATTCGTATATGATTTTGTACCATTTTCTCAGATTAATAATTAACTTTTTTTCTTTTTCTTTTCACTTTGTGACTCATCTAGTTATCCTATGACTCCCTCGTCATAGAAAGAAAATTTTAATTATTAGTTTGGTTGCATCGATCCCTCAACCTCATTATGCTTGGTCGTAACTCGTAGGCTCTTCAAAGTTCGACTCCCAAATGTTTGATCCTTTGAGGTAAGTGTAATAGTTATTGTGCTATTTTATAACTTGATTTTATTTTAAAATTTTTGAAAATTTTAAACTTTAGCAGATTTATTACTTTAAGCCAAGGATAATACTAAAACATCTATATATATATATATATATATAAAATACTAGTATATATAGTTTAAATAAAGTATTAATATAATTATAATTTAATAATATAGAAATTATAATATGTAAATATATTAATAAATAATAAAAAATACTTAAAAAAATTGATGTATCGAAAGTGTACGTTGGGTTTAATTTTGTTGGTTTTTCTATTTTTGAAACCTTCACCTGAACTTACAAGTCAATTTATATAATTTTTTAACCCATTTGAACCAATCAATCTCTAAAAATAAAAGAATATGCTCGATTTTGTATTAGACTTGAATTAATTGATTTGACAAAATTTATCCACCCTACTTTGTAAGACTCGAAATTGCTAACGAGAGAAACAACGCTCATGTTATCAGTAACAAGCCCAGAACCAAAATTTAGAGGAGTCAATTAACTAAATAAATAATTAGTAGTTTTTTTTTTTTTTTTTTTCTCTGAACAAATAATTAATAGTTAATTTATATAATTTTGATACATTTTATGAAGAATGATATTATTACAATCTTCTTGTTATCACTGTAAGAAAGTGTATGAAAAATTTATTTTATCTTTATTATTAATTATATTTTAGTGTTAATATTAATGGATAATTTTTTTTATTATAAATTATGACCATAATAATTTGAGTTATAGAAATATAGCTAGCATATTTATTTATAAAGGAAAGTTATGCTAGCTTTTTAATGTTTAATAAATATATATTAAAATGAATATAATTTTAAGAATTGTTTTTTCCAATTTGTATCTCTAAGTAGTAAGTACAATTAACTACTTAAATTCAAAAAATATGGAAAATGTAAGATAATTTAAGTAATTATAATTAATGTAAAAGATAACAATTTTTTAGTATAAGTAAATTGAGATAAGATGTTAATAAATTTTATGAAGCAACTTATTAATTTTTATAACCTATATCATCTTATCTCACTTAATTATTGGTGAGATGACATGAAATGAAATTGAGATGGTATTAAATGAAATATCTTATTTGTTCTAAATGAGCCTAAATAAGAATAGTAAAAATGAAAAATATAATATATAATTATTTATAATGTAAGAAGTTAATAAAAATAATAATACAATATCATACTTAAAGTTAGACATATTAGAGCTATAATTTAGATGAGATAATATTGCATCCTCTTAGAGATACTAAACGAGACATGAAATAAGATCATATAGCTGAATTTAGCTTAGAAGCCAAATGCTTATTTTGCTCTAGAAAAGCACTCATATATTTTGTGAAAAGTATAATGCTCACAAATGTTTCAAAACGTAGGGGTGTAGACTGTTATGCAAAGGGTAAGGGTGTTATTGGTAAATTATTGAAAACGAAAATGAAAAAAGTAAAGAAAAATAAAAGAGAGAATTGGTGAAGACTGAAGAAGGTGGTTAATTGGATATATTTCAAGCTGCGGGAGGAGATGACACAACCTCTGTAGAGCACAAAATGCGACAGAAATCCCTACTAAAATTTACATATCCTTTAGTTACACATGACGATGCTGTGTATTTTTCAAGGCTATCTTTCATACACCTATTGAAACAATCCTCATCCAATTTATATTCCTTAAATTTAATGACCGAGCCATTTACACCCTTAATTGACACTAATATCATCATTAACATCGTCAACATGATTATCATGACTTTCACTCTTGTTCTCATCTTGCTTCTATTAGAACAATGTTACCACTTCGTTATATATAATTTTTTTAAACTTTAACACAATAGTTATTTAATTTCAACATTACATAAAATTCTTTTATATATAGATGCTGACAAAAAAAAGTGCTCTCTTTAAATATTTTTAAGGGAATTATTATATACTAATAATCTCTACATAATTTTTTTCCCATTCTTAAATGACCCCAAAATTGCTTTTCATGTGGCTCTCCAATTTTAAGCTTACTTGATATTTCTCTCTCCTTCGGTTGAAGCTTGACAAGGAAATGATCATGTTAAACATAGTAAATAGAAGTTAAGGATATTTTTGTCATATATACAAATTTTTAAAATGCCAAGTTGCAAGAATGACTTTTTCAATCATATATATGAGATTATATTCTTTTTCATTGGTTTATTTATTCTTGAGAAGGCATTTTACAGGATATTAATGAGTTGGAAGAGTCACATTATATACATATATATGCTCCTACGTACATGATTAAGGATGTAATCTTTATCTTTATACATATAGCTAATTGAAATGTGCATGTTTAATTTAATCAACTCATTTTACAATGAAATTTAAATTTCTACAACCAAGGACGATGAAATTTAAATTTCTACAACCAAGGACGATCAGCTTTAGTAAAATACTAATGCTCATAATGTCACATGTTTTAACCGCAACCTCCTTTTGATTAAAAGAATGGTAAAAGAAAATACTATTAAAGATTTTATAAAAAATATAGTTGTCTTGATTCATTGTGTTAATATTTTGGAATGGAAAGTTTATGATTATTATAAACTTTTACATGTATCAGAATTTCAGTCGATCAATGAATTAAAGATAAAATATTGAATTTTCTAAAAAAAAAAGTATGAGCCTTGAAAAATGAAAAAATGAAAAAGAAAAAAGGGACAAGCAATGAAAATAAAAATAAAATATCGTCAAAAATAAAAAAGCGTTGGGTTAAATGATATTAAAGAAAATAAAAGTCTCATATTTATATTTATAGTATCAATAATATTATAAATGTGTACATCAAAAATTCCATTTATTTCTTTTATATATATATATATATATATATATATATATATTATAGAAAGAATGAGAGAAGTCTAAGCTTGAGAAAGAAAAAAATTATTATTATATGTGAATATTCTTGAAATAAAAATTTAGAGAGCGTAAGATTTTGTATTTTTATTTATTAGTTAATATATTAAAATACATTAAATATTTTGTTAGCTCATTTTAATTACATAAGAGTGAAAAAAGTGAGATTTAAAAACTGTTGCAATTTTTTATTTGACCATTATTATTTTTTATTTGTCATCTTTATTAATATAAAAAATAATATTATTAAAGAATTTATAAAAATTTATTTGTTTCTACTCAATAATAACAGCTTTAAAAATTAAATACTGATGATTTTAACACTTTTGCAAACTCGTAAAAAGAATCAACTGAACACTTTTGCAAACTCGTAAAAAGAATCAACTGAGGGAGTGTACATGAAACATCTTCCTGGATATACTCATTCACTTGATCAAGTATGCAAACTTCATCGTGCTCTCTATGGTCTCAAACAAACTCTTCAGGCTTGGTTTTCCAAGTTTAGCTCTACACTTATTGACTTTGGCTTCACTTCCAGCTCTTATGACTCCGACCTCTTTATTTGAAAGACCCCCACTGGTGTTACACTTCTACTCTTTTATGTTGATGATATAATCATAACAAGGAGTGACTCCAATGGCGTTACTAATCTCAAGCAATTTCTCAACCATCAATTTGAAATGAAAGACCTTAGTTGTCCCCACTACTTCTTGGGCTTGGAAATCTCATCTGATTCCTAAGGATATTATCTTTCTCAAGCAAAGTACTTCTCAAATATTCTTAATTGGGTTGGTCTTACTGATTGCAAGATTGCGTCAACACCTCTAGAAATCAATGTCAAACTTACTCCATTAGAGGTGCTCTTCTCTTAGATGCCACATTATACAGACAACTAGTTTGTAGTCTTATTTATCTCACAGTCACTCGTCCTGACATCGTTTATGATGTTCACTTAAGGTTCCTTAATAGCCCCCTCCACATCGTACAGGGGTGGTCTTAGGATAGAGCCACTGATGGGTGTTAAGAGGATCCCAAGGGACCAGATACCAGCTTTGATATTATGTAGAAATTTAAGCCTAACTCAACTTAATAAGGCTTCATTGAATTAAGAGTTGTCCGTACTTATAAGTGCAGCGAAGAACCAGCACCTGATCGATGTGAGACTTAAGATTCCTTAACATTAACATATTAAATGTTTTTTGAATAATAATATTAATCCATCTATGTGTACTTATTGGTATCTCTTATTCTAGTAGTGAGTGCAACAAAAAAAAATCCATCTAGTGTGGAAAAAAATGGTCGACGAATTTCTAATCCTCAAATACAAATTATAGTACTTTCTTTTCTATCCAAGTTTCAAATTAACTACTTAATTTTCACACGCGTTGCACGTATTTTTTTTTTAAATTCCCTTTTTCTAATAAATTATTTTATTTTTGTGGAACTCAATTTATATAGATTCATAGTCTGATTCTTTATAAATTTTAATCTTTGTCTCAACACCATGAGTTCTAATACAATTAAATATTATTGTTTCCTAAACACCTTCTTCTTTTTCTTCAAGAAAAATTCCAATGAAGTAATTATAATTACTGCCACATCTTCTAAATTATCAGCATTTATTTGAGTTTCTTAATCATAAAAGTGCTTAAGGTTGTACTCAAACACAATATTAAAATATAGCTCACAAGTTTTGAATCTGTATCCTACTGTCTAATAAGACTACGACCTTACGTACAGTCGCCTAATTGTTTGAGTACCTGCTTATGACGTTTACTAAACACCTTGGGTAGTAATTTTTTTTATTTAATTGATATTTTTTTAATAAATTTTTTAGCAAATAAGAATTAAATGATGCATATATTATCATATATCAATGTCATTAAATAGCATGTATATTATATATATAATTAAATTAGTTCTAAAATAACATGTAAGTTGTACATAAAGTATATATATAACATATGTACACATTATACATAATTTACAAAATTTATATAAATTAAATATGTATATTTTTTAATAAATTAATATATTATTTTAAAATAAATTCAATTATATATAAGTTATCATATTTGCTTCAAATCCTTTGATTTAATAATGCTCTCTTTTCTATTTAAAATAAATTTTATTTACGTGTTTGGTCAAGCTATTGTATTTCGATTTTTTGTATAAATATAGAGATTCTATATTGATTTGTAACATTGTTATCTTTTCCATTTATTTTCCATTTTAAAAACAAATCTTTTACTTTCTTTGCTAGTTGTTGTTTAAAAACAAATGTTGCAAATAATTCGTAGTGCTAATTATCCTAACATTTTATTGTGTGTTCAGCCCATTAGGATAACCTATTGCATTAGTTACCTGTCTATCTATGTCTATAAGTTTTTCTTTTTTAAATCATAGGTGATTTTCATATTTTGGGTTTTTTTTTTTTTTTATCTTACATCTACTATATCTCCAACACTCCAAGCGTTGTTGGGTGATTTCTAAACACATATATTTTATGTTTTAAAATAAATTTTGGGATGAAATTACTTTGAAAATAAAGAAATGGTATTCGTCATAAATATATAATGATCGCAAAGAATGTGACAGAATATTACTAGCTGAAAATTAATGAGCTCACCTTCATTATCCATTTTTGTCATTAGAAAATTACTAAAAATAATATATTTAAAATTTATGATAATAAAACTATCACCCTAATAACATTAAACGAATCTAAATTGCTATCATTTATTTCCAAATTGAATGGTTGTTCAAAAAAAATGATATATCAATTATTTTTTTAATTATGAAAATATAAGTTTGAATACAAATGATACTATTTTTGTTATTATAAATTTTAAAGGGTGTTATTTTTGTTATTTTTTTTAAATTTTTTAAAATAATATAAATATTAAAAATATATTAAATTAATAATTTTTTAAATATTTTAAATTATATCTTTAACTTTTAATTTTTAAAAATTTTTGATTTTTTTTTAATTTTATTTTTCATTCTTTCTTTTTCTTTAAAAAATTTTTTTTTTTAAAAAATAAATATCATTTTTCCTGACTTTCATTTTTTTTTTAAGTTTTTTTGGTTTTTTTTTTCACATTGGTTAATTTTTTAAAAATTTGGAATTTAAAAAAAGTAAAAAAATAATGGGTTTTTTAAAAAAACGACCCAAAGGTTTGGTGGATTTAATAAATCTTGGGTAACCCAACTTACCTAAACTTTGATTTTTTTTCCCCCTCCCCCCCAACTCACCCATACTACCACATTTTTATTAATTTGATATAATATTTTATTTTTTAAAAAATGAAATTTATAAACCTAATTTTGAACAAGACGATAATTATTTTTTTTTTTTTATGTTTCAAAGTTTGAAAAAAATTTGCCAGTTTTTATTTTTTTTCTAATTTTTAAAATGTTACAAAAAACCTTCTAATGTTGAGTAATTTACATTTTAGATTAAATATTTTTTATTTAGATTGGTGATACAAAATTTCCTATTAAAGACTTCAAAAAATTTTAAAAAACCTTAAATTTTTTTAATAGTATTTTTTATTTATTGTTTTACTTCTTACTGTTTAAAAAACGTTTATTCTGTTGTAATTGCATTCTATTTGTTTATTTTTGAAAACCCTTTCATGTAATTTCTAGTTTTTTTTTTTTTTTTTTTTATTTTTTTCGGGGTTTAATTAAAATATGAATTTTTGTGGTAGAAAATTTCCTGAAATTCCCCTTTCCCCCCCGAAATTCTCCCCCCAGATATACCCCCCCCCCCCCAAACCCACCACGCGGACACACCACTCGCCGACCCCCCCTAAACCTCCTTTTGAAGAAATTTTATAAATTTACTTTTAAAAATCTTTCTGGGGGGGCTTTTCTTGGGGCCTTGCCTTTATTTTTTTTTTCTATAAAAATTCCTAATTTGTATAAATAAAAAATTTTATTTATTTATTTGGTAAGTTTTTCTTTAAAAAAAAAAATAAGGTCCAAATTCGATTTTTTAATTTCCCATAATTTTTTATTCAATTTTTTTTTCTTTTTATTTAATAAAAAGTTTATAAATAACGTTAGATTAATTTTTTTTTTTCAAGTGTGAACATTTCAAAAAAATTTAAAAAATTAATTCAAGCATTGTAATTTTAAAAAAAAACAACAGGAGAAAATTTAAGCATTCCACAATTCGATTTGGAGGTTTGAAATAGGGTTAAAGGTTTAATTTTTTGCTTACTTATTTATTTAAGTGTTTTAAAAATTTTTTTTGGGTAATGGGAAAAAATTTTTTTATAACCAAGATGTGGTTTGTTACGGTAACTTGTTTCTTTTTTTTTTTTGCTTTTTTTGTACTCATTTAATGCTTCAAAATTTTATATAAAATATAAAAAAAAAATATTGGAAAATATTAATTATTTTTTTAATTTTAAAAAAAAATTCTTTTTTTTTTTACAAAAAAAAATTTTTTTTAATTTTATTTTAATTTAAATGGTGTTAAAAAAATTGAAAAAATATCATAGTTTTGGTTACAGATAATATTTTTACTTATTTAAATTTTTTATTTTTTTGAAAAAAAAAATTTCAGTTTAAGATAATTATTTGGTTATTTTATCAATTTATATTTATAGTTGTTTGAGTACCTGCTTATGACGTTTACTAAACACCTTGGGTAGTAATTTTTTTTATTTAATTGATATTTTTTTAATAAATTTTTTAGCAAATAAGAATTAAATGATGCATATATTATCATATATCAATGTCATTAAATAGCATGTATATTATATATATAATTAAATTAGTTCTAAAATAACATGTAAGTTGTACATAAAGTATATATATAACATATGTACACATTATACATAATTTACAAAATTTATATAAATTAAATATGTATATTTTTTAATAAATTAATATATTATTTTAAAATAAATTCAATTATATATAAGTTATCATATTTGCTTCAAATCCTTTGATTTAATAATGCTCTCTTTTCTATTTAAAATAAATTTTATTTACGTGTTTGGTCAAGCTATTGTATTTCGATTTTTTGTATAAATATAGAGATTCTATATTGATTTGTAACATTGTTATCTTTTCCATTTATTTTCCATTTTAAAAACAAATCTTTTACTTTCTTTGCTAGTTCAGTTGTTTAAAAACAAATGTTGCAAATAATTCGTAGTGCTAATTATCCTAACATTTTATTGTGTGTTCAGCCCATTAGGATAACCTATTGCATTAGTTACCTGTCTATCTATGTCTATAAGTTTTTCTTTTTTAAATCATAGGTGATTTTCATATTTTGGGTTTTTTTTTTTTTTTATCTTACATCTACTATATCTCCAACACTCCAAGCGTTGTTGGGTGATTTCTAAACACATATATTTTATGTTTTAAAATAAATTTTGGGATGAAATTACTTTGAAAATAAAGAAATGGTATTCGTCATAAATATATAATGATCGCAAAGAATGTGACAGAATATTACTAGCTGAAAATTAATGAGCTCACCTTCATTATCCATTTTTGTCATTAGAAAATTACTAAAAATAATATATTTAAAATTTATGATAATAAAACTATCACCCTAATAACATTAAACGAATCTAAATTGCTATCATTTATTTCCAAATTGAATGGTTGTTCAAAAAAAATGATATATCAATTATTTTTTTAATTATGAAAATATAAGTTTGAATACAAATGATACTATTTTTGTTATTATAAATTTTAAAGGGTGTTATTTTTGTTATTTTTTTTTTAAAAGTTTGTGATAAAAACACTTACTTTAAAAAAATCGAATAGTTCATAAATATTAATTGTGTCTGAATTGAATTTCTTTACTCTCTTATTTTAGTACATGCCTTTTGTTTAAAATTATTGAAATTTATGTATCAAAGGTATGTAATTGGAGGTTTTCATGGATATAACTAGAATTAATCTTCCTTTTCTGACACTTGGTGGAAGGCTTGAACGGGTTATAGCCCATGTAAGCCTAGCGCTTTCTAAGTACATACCTTAAGAAATTTACTCTTAATGATTTTACACTTTGAAAGTTTCAAAAAATTAAGTCGATCGAATTGGCCATTTTCAAATCCAAATATTATTTTCACTCCAAGCTGTCAAGGCTCAATGCACGTATGTAAATCTGATTTTTGCATTCTTTTCCGCTCTTTATTATTATTTTTGATAGTACTCTTTATTTATTTTTTAAATAAGAAGAAATGGAAGAATAATTTTTCCGAATGTGATTGTGCTACACGTTGCACATGACCACGTGAGAATAGTTTTTCTTTGGACGTTGAACTATCGTATAGCAGAGGTAAAGACTTGTCTACGCTCGAACACCAAGTTGGCATGTTTTTATTTGTTATTTTTGCCACGTCAGATTTGGTCGGCTGATCTGAACGTCGGACACTTGGATGCTCAAGGTTCGTATGAACTTTTATGTCGAGCTGCAGATTGATTAAGTATCTTGTTTTTGTTCTTTTTATTACTGTTTTAGTGCGCAGGTTATAAATGCATCCTCGCAATAAATGATTCGTGTATATAACCTTTATAAGGAGTCAATAAAGAGCCATTGAGCTATCATCAATTATTATTTTATTTATTATTTTTTTAAGATCTCTCGGCTTGAATTGTCTCTTAATAATTTGAAAAAATAACAAAACTAACGCCCTTAAAAATTATAATAATAAAACTAGCACCCCTGTATTCAATTAAAATTGAACGACGATAATTTAGACTCGTTCAATATTGAACGTTCAATATTATCCGTTCAATTAGAATTGAATGACGATAATTAGATCTATTTAATATTGAACGTTCAATATTTTACGTTCAAATTGAATATTGAACGTTCAATATTAAACGTTCAATTCTAATTGAACACAAGGGGGTGCTAGTTTTGTTATTATAATTTTTAGGGGGTGCTATTTTTGGTAATTTTCCTAATAATTTTAATACATACTATTTTGGGAAGAGAGAAATTAAAATTAATCCAAATAATACAATTGGATAGTTCATCCAATCAATTTTGTGTATTATAATAATAAAAATATTTTATCTTATTTTCATTGCATGCATTATTTGTTGAGACAAATAAAAAAATTATAAATATTTAAAGTAAAATAAAAAAGTAAATCAAAACCTAATATCGTAGCAATATCATATTAAATTAGTATCTTTTTTTAGCTTTCTTCTTTCTAGTATAAATACATGTATTTTGTATGAATCAGATATCAAGAAATATACAAATATTTTTTTCATATCATTTTAATATGGTACCAGAGAAAATTAGGGTTCTATGAATCGAAAAAAAAAAAACCACCCAAACCAGCCACCCAACAACCCAATTCCACCAACCATCATATCAACACTAGCCCACAACCCATCGCAGCCGTTGCTCATTCAAACAGATCTCCATTGCCTCCTACTCATTCAAACAGATCTCCATCGCCTCCTACTCATTCAAACAAAACCCGAAACCACCAGAATCCCCAGCTCTCGCCGAAACCACCAGAATCCCCAGCTCTCGCCGAAACCAAAATCATCCCAAATCAGTTCATCCTAAATCACCCACAGATCCCACCATATTCATCCCAAATTAGTTCATCCAAATTAAACTAAACCAAAATTCAAAACCCAGAAATCAATAAATCCAAAATCAGAACCCACATCCACCCAAATCGTGACCCCTACCGTAAAATCGCGACCCCCAGCGTGAAACCCAACTACCTAGATCATCCAACCAACTAACAACCCCTCAAAAATCAGAAATCAACTCCTAAAAAGGAAAGCAAAAAGAGAAAAGAAAAAGGAGAAAGAGATCAAACGAGTGACGGAATTGAATACTCCGGCATCAAATCTGTTTCGATTGTTCAAACCAAGGCAGCAAATGATATTATTGACAAAGCTTCGACATTGGTAATCTATGCAGACAATATTAGTAAGACTTTAAATATTTCTACATCTGTTTTGAGTAATACATGGATAATTGATTTTGGTGCAACAGATCACATGACAAATGATGCTAGACATGTTTCATCACTTCAATCCTTTACAAAATAATTTGTCTGTATTGCAAATGGTACTTCAACCCCAATCATTGGGGAAGGATCTTTAACTCTAACCGATACATTAAAATTAGAGTCTGTTTTAGTTGTTCCATCTTTAGACTCTATCATGTTGTCTGTTTCTCAAATAAGTACTGTATTATCTTGTGTTGTAATTTTCTGGCCTGATCGTTGTGTGTTTAAAGACATCAAAACTAGGAAAACGATTGGTTGTGGTATTCGGCGGGGGAAGCTATATTACTTAGATTTAGACCCCAAGAGTATTGAAAGTCCACAATAAGCACTGACAGTTGTTTGTTCTGAAGAAAGAAAAAGGAAAGAAATATGGTTATGGCATCGCCGTTTTGGGCATGCTTCCTTTAGATATCTAAAGAGGTTATTTCCCAATTTATTTTTTGCAACTGATGTTTCAAGTTTTCACTGCAATGTTTGTGAACTTGCACAAAGTCATCGTGCTTCATTTCCATTACGATTGAACAAAAGTTTACTTCCTTTCATGACTATTCACTCTTATGTCTGGAGTCCATCCAAAGTTACTACTTTGGGTGGGTCACGGTGGTTTGTAACATTTATTGATGATTGTACGAGAATGACATGGCTATGCTTGATGAAATCTAAGAGTGAAGTGACTTCGTTATTTCAAAAGTTCCATAAAATGATTGAAACTCAATATCGTACAAAGATTCAAATTCTTCAAAGTGCCAGTGGTGGAGAATACTAGAGTACTGAGCTTTAACAATTTTTGGAGATATAAGGAATGATTCACCACACAACTTGCTCCTACACACCGCAACAAAATTGGGGTGGCAGAGCCCAAAAATCGACACTTGTTGGTCATGGTCCGAGCTTTGTTAATTGAAGCCCATATGCCATTATCTTATTGCGGAGAAGCACTCACTTCTGCAGCCTATTTAATTAATAGAATCCCCTCTAGCACCATAAATTTCAAAACACCATTTCAAACCCTAACAGATGCAGTTGTTGCCCCAACTATATCAAATTTACCCCCTTGTGTCTTTGGTTGTGTGGTGTTTGCACACCTACACAAACATCAAAGCACAAAACTAACTCCTCAAGCATTGCGACATGTTTTCGTTGGGTATGCTAGTCATCAAAAAGGATATCAATGTTACCATCTCCCATCTCGAAATTATTTGTCATAATGGATATTGTCTTTCATGAAGATACAATGTACTTTTCTAAAGCTGAATTTCAGGGGGAGTACCAGAAAGAAATTCAAACTCTCGATTATGATGGAAGTGAAAACCAAAATGTGGGCAATTTAGATATAAGTGGCCTAGCATTGGATTACACTGTTGATGACTCACAGACTGAACTGAACCAAGCAATATATGACTTAGATTTAAGTGGAACGAAATTAGATCAAAATGTCAATGAGAACCAAATAACTGAAGAAATAAGTGATGAACACCCCATTGACAAATTGAGTACTTCTCAGACTGAAATCGAGCCATTAAATAATATGGCTCCATCTCCTGTCGATATATCACACCAATTGTTTACTGAAGTTGTTCTTGAGCTAAACAGAAGACAGTTACCACAACATCACATAAGAGGTATTCCTAAACCCACATATGAACCCGAACTTTCTAGTAAAGTAAAATATCCCATGAGTCACTATGTGTCTAACCATCGTTTGTCAAAATCAAACATGTCATTTGTGAATCAATTATCTGTTTTATCTATTCCTAACAATATGCAGGAAGCTTTAGCTGACCCAAAGTGAAAAGCTATTATGAATGAGGAGCTGAGATCCTTACAAACAAACAATACTTGGGAACTTGTTAATCGCCATCTAACAAAGAAAGTTGTTGGATGTCGATGGATTTTTACAGTGAAGTACCGAGCAGATGGTACGATTGAACGTTATAAAGCAAGATTGGTGGCAAAAAGATACACTCAAACATATGAGATTGACTATACAGAGACTTTTGCATCTGTAGCAAAAATGAACACCACTTGAGTCATTTTATACCTAGCTGTAAATCTAGATTGGCCATTATATCAGTTCGACGTAAAGAATGATTTTCTACATGTAGATTTATCTGAAGAAGTCTACATGAATTTTCCACTAGGGAGTATGATCTCAAAAATTCCTAATAGAAAAGTTTGCAGATTAAAGAAATCACTGTATGGATTATTCTTACAAACAAACAATACTTGGGAACTTGTTAATCGCCATCCAACAAAGAAAGTTGTTGGATGTCGATGGATTTTTACAGTGAAGTACCGAGCAGATGGTACGATTGAACGTTATAAAGCAAGATTGATGGCAAAAAGATACACTCAAACATATGAGATTGACTATACAGAGACTTGTGCACCTGTAGCAAAAATGACCACTTGAGTCATTTTATGCCTAGCTGTAAATCTAGATTGGCCATTATATCAGTTCGACGTAAAGAATGATTTTCTACATGTAGATTTATCTGAAGAAGTCTACATGGATCTCCCACCAGGGAGTATGATCTCAGAAATTCCTAATAGAAAAGTTTGCAGATTAAAGAAATCACTGCATAGGTTCAAAAAGTCTATGAAAGAATTTGGCTATCAGCAGTGCAATTCAGACCATATTTTATTCCTAAAGAAACATCATGGTAAGATCACTATACTTATTGTATATGTGGATGATATGATCGTAACAGGAAATGATCATGAAGAAAGAAAAGCTCTTTAAAGTTATTTGTCTAAACAATTTGAAATGAAAGACCTTGGATTCTTAAAGTATTTTCTTAGGATCGAGGTTTCTTGATGAAAGGATGGAATCTTTTTATCTCAAAGAAAATATGCCTTGGATCTACTACAAGAGGCTGATATGTCAGCATGTCAACCAGTTGATACACCAGTAAAAGAAGGTCTAAAATTGTGTGTTGAATCCAACTAGGTACCACTTGACAAAGAAAGATACCAAAGACTTGTAGGGAGGTTGATGTACTTATCTCATCCTAGACCAAATTGGCTTATGCTTTAAGTATTGTTAGTCAATTTATGCATAATCTTGGAAAACAACATATGAATGCAGTAATTCACATTTTGAGATGTCTAAAGTCTGCTCCTGAAAAAGGAGTATTATTCACCAAAAACACAAACTATCAAAGTATAGAAGCATATATTGATGCTGATTGGGCTGGTGATAAAGTTGACAGACGATTTACTTTTGGCTACTATACCTTTGTAGGAGGTAATCTTGTAACATGGAGAAGCAAAAAACAAAATGTTGTAGTTCGCTTAAGTGCTAAAGCTGAATTTGGAGGTTTAAAAAATGTACTTTGTGAGACACTATGGCTAAGACTTCACTTACAAGATTTGGGTTTGCCTTCTGAACAACCTGTCCAAATATTTTGTGACAATAAAGCAGCGTGTGATATTGCACATAATCTAGTTCAATATGACCGCACAAAGCACGTATGTAGGCATATTTTTTATCAAGGAAAAGTTGGATTGAAAGATTATGGAATTACCAAATATTCGTTCAGAAAACCAGTTAGCTTACATTCTCATCAAAGCAGTCTCAAATCGAGTGTTCTTAAAGTTTTTAGATAAGTTAGGCATGTGAGACATGTATGCAACAATTTGAAGGGGAGTGTTGAGATAAATAGAAAAATTATAAATGTTTAAGGCAAAATAGAAAAGTAAATCAAAATCTAATATAGTAACAATATCATATTAAATTAGTATCATTTTTTAAATTTCTTATTTTTAATATAAATACATATATTTTATATGAATCAAATATTAAAAAATATACAAATATTTTTTTTCATATCATTTTCAACATTATTTTTTTAATTGTCAAGTCATATTTAATTGTCTGATCTATCTTTATTCTAAAGGGAAATTCATTATATAAAAGTTTACTCTTTTTTTTTTTTTTTTGTTAATGACGTGTAGAAGATACTATATCTCTGTAATTAATAAATAATTATATTTATTTGAGAAAATTGGTAAAAATGTCTCCATATTCGTGTTTCATATATTTTCTAATTATGTCATGTTTTGATATGTAAATATATTTTATTATCATTTCATAGGGGTATATATAGGTAATGAGGTTCCGTACTTTTGAAGTATCATAATTTTTCCTTTAATAATTCAAATAATTTAAATTTTAAACTAAAATTTTTTAAATACTTAAATTTTAGTCGCAATATATCTTTATAGTTAAGTTATACAATTTTTTTTAATTATTTATAAATTTTAAAATATTAATATCAATTTATTTTAAATGATATTTTTATCTTTTCATATTAATTTTTTTTTACAAATAATATTATTTTATGAACATGTCTTAAGTTATTTATATTAAGATTTTTTTTTTTTTATGTTTCTTATATTAAAATTTCTATTAAATTTTTTTTCTTAACCTTTAAAAAAAAAAAATCTTATTTGAATTGTTTAAATTATTTTAGGACATATCTTAAGCTATTTATATCATAATTTTGTGTTTGTCTCTTATATGTCTAAAACTACTATGATTTTTTTGTGCCAAATCAAAATGCTTGAGAAACAAACAATACCTCCTTAATCCATTGAATATAAATATGTATAATATATCAATTAGTATAACAATCTTAAACAACAAAAAACACCAATTTTCACAATTCAAAATACAAAATAAATTGTGTATCAATATTCACAAAATATAAGCTTTAAAATAGTCAGCTTGAATTATAAAAAGAAGAAAAATCTTAACCTTAATAACTTCTTAACATGATTAAAATAAGATTATTAGTAAATAAAAAAGTTAATAAAAAAATATTTTAAATATGTAAAGACAAAAATACCCTTTTAAAAATGATAAATTGTTATTAATATATCAAAATTCTCAATTAACTTAAAAAAGTGTATAACTTAGCCGTAAAGATATCAGTGACTAAAATGAAGGTATTTAAAAAGTTTCAGTTGAAAATTGAATTTATTTGTAATATCAAAATAAAAATTGGGATATTTTAAAGGTACCAAACTCTAGGTAACGGACTTAAACGCCATATTTAATATTTTTTTTTTTGCTAAAATAGGACATTTTCAATTCATTCCATATACTTGAAGATTTTTGCTCTTTTTAAAAAAAAATCAAATTTTTTTTTTGAAAATTTCCTCCAATTTCAAATTTTTTTGCCCTGAGTTGTACCCTATACAACTGTACAATAGCTCATTTGTACTTCATGGTTAGAATTTTGACTTAATATTGGAGATTAAATTATATTGATCTACTTAAAATTATGAATTATGTTATATACCTTCGAAAATATATAGTTTCTAGAAAATTTTATAGTCTGAGACCGTGCAGATCAATTTTATTGGAATTCAAACTTGCTTGTTTTCTTTAAAGGTTTTTGCTATACTCAAGAATTAGTTATTGTTTTCCTTTGATATTTTATTTTATTAGCACTCTATACTGTTTTTTTCGCTTCCCTAAACATGGAGGGTTGTTCCAAGAACTCTATGTAGTTTCTAGGGCCGTTTGTGATAAGATACTTTATGTTTTTTTTGATATTTGAGTGTTGAGAGCTCTTTGCCAGTGTTTTAATTCAAAATTGAAATGGGAATAACAAACCTTTAAAATAATGCCAAGCTTTTATGAGAAGGCTGCTGGTACGTACGTAGGATTATAACATCTATCAAAGACTTACAAAAGTTGCACGTTATTTGGAAAATTATCAATTCAACCAAAAGGTAAATAGAACAAATAGCCTTGAATGAATCTTCTTGTAAGCATGAGAAAAGTTGGCAAACGACCATCGATCACTAGACCTAGTTGAATTTTTTTAAAATCCAAAATAAGCAAACCTTAATTTGTTGGTGATGGAATTGAAGTGTTTGGTGCAAATATTAACATCATAGATATATATAAGTCCTCTTTTTGCCCATGAGATTGTTGTACAAAGTGCAATGGTACATTAATTATTGAACATAAAAATAAATAAATAAATAAATAAATAAAAAGCAGAAAAAAGAGAGAATTGGTGAACAAGTTATTGGGATCATATTTCAAGCTGTGGGAGGAGATGGTATAACCTCTACAGAGCACAATAAGCGACAAAGATCCCTACAAAACTTTACATAGCCATATGGTACACAAGATGGGTTTTTTCCAAGGCTATCTTTCATACATCCATTGAAACAATCCTCGTTTACTTTGTATTGTTTAAATTTAATGCCTGAGTCATTTACACCCTTAATTATCACTACTTGTATTGCTAATATCATCATTAACATTGTCAACACCCTCATTATCACTTTCAGTACTCCTCTTCTCATTCTTCTTTCTATTTGATCACTGCGTGTGACAATTTTAGCATAAGAGTTATATAATTTCAACAGTACATAACAACATATATATATATGTGTGTGTGTGTGTGTGTGTGTTGATAAATGCTAAAATATATTATCTTTAATTTATAAATATTTTAATGGAGTTATTATATACTACTTAATAGTAAATAACATTTTATTTAGCCTTTTTTGATATTTCTCTCTTCTTCGCACAAGGCTCTCATATCTGCTGGTGGTTGAAGCTTGACAATAAAATCATGTAAATTAAACATCAAATAGTAACTTGGATATTTTATGATATATAAAATTTTAAAGGGAAACTACCAAAAATAACATTCCTAAAATTTATAATAACAAAACTAGTATTCCAATAATATTAAACGTTTAATATTGAACATGTTTAAATTATCGTCGTTGAATTCCAATAGAATGAATGTTTAAAAAAAAATGACATATTAATCATTTTTTTAATTGTAAAAATATAAATTTGAAGACAATGGGTGTTAGTTTTGTTATTATAAGTAATAAATAGTGTTATTTTTATTATTTTCCAAATTTTAAAATGCCAAGTTGCAAGAAGCTTCGTCTCTAAGTAATGATTTTTTATTTAGATATAATATGTATTAAGTGACGTAAATGATAGTATTAAAATGACTGTTAATTGAGAACGTGAGATGCTAAAATAATTGTGACATGTAATTAATATATATATATATATATATATATATATATATAATTATAATGTTGTAATAAAAGAATATTTTTGGTTTATTTCTTCCCTTTTTGTATTATTGAGAAGACATTTTACAGGATTAAGTTGGAAGAGTCACAGATACATACGCTCCTACGTACACGATTAAGGATGTAATCTTTATGTTTATACATATAGGTAATTGAAATGTGTTTAATTTAATCAAATTCATTTTACGATAATAATTAATATATATATTTAAAATTTAAACAACTTATCTTTACTCACAAAAGAAGAGCGAGGTTATAAAAAGTGAGTTATTGGAAAATAAAAAATTGAAAAAAAGGTATAAAAAAAAAGGCCATGGGGTGATTTTCGTATCTTTTTGGTAGTTTTCAATTTGTGAACACGTTCTTAACTCACTATCTTTCGTCTTAATGCCTTTCTGGTAACTAACGACAGCCTAAATTGTTGTGAAGTTTGCATTTGGAAAATTAGTTAATGCATGAATAAAGGTGTGAGTTTGGATATAAAAAGAAAACAGAATAAAGAATAAAGGTGAGATTTAAAAAAGTAGTGGCAGTCTGGCAGAATTTTTATTTTTTTATTTTTTACATGTAAATTTCGTGAACATGTGATATATCTTATTATTTTTAATAAAATATTATTATATTTATATTAAAATAAATTATTATATTTAAATAAATGTATTTATATAAAATAATAAATAAATTTTTTTACCTCATTTATGAACCTAATTTAGATAATTTTTTTTCAACAAACCCGGGTTAATATTTTTAAAACTTCATTTATATTTTATACAACAACGAGCATTGTACTAGTTCAAGTTGGAATATTTTATAAAATAAAATGACATAATTTTTTGTTAAAATATTACAATAATTGAGTGGGGGGAGGATGTCTGGGGTTGCACGGGAGACACTTCGATAATTGACAAAATAATTATTATTAAATTATTTTGAGCTTATATCTCTTCAAGCAAACTGATATTTGTTCCTGAAATTAGTGAAATGGCTCTAAGAGCTTTATAGTTGAATAATTGCAACTTTTGAAAGTAAAACGTTATGTTGAAAAATTATAACTTAAAAAAAAAAACATAACTTTTTGATAAATTGTAATCAGAGACGTACTCATGTTATAGGCTCTATCGGGCTTGAGTTCGGATAGCTTTTTAATTTTTATAAATATTACTAGTATTTTTGTAAAGTCCAATATATTATTTATAACCAAAATTCTATAAATAAACTCAAACCAATACACCACTTTATAGTCGTATACCTTATATAACTCTGCTCTTCTTTTGTTCTATGATTTTGCTCTCTGCATCAAGTTAAAATATAGTTTTTTTAAAAAGAAAAAAAACTATTAAAATTATCTATATTATTTTTTAAACTAAATATTTAAATTTATACTCAAATCAATAAATATGTGTTATATATACTTCTAAAAATTATACTTTTATACTTTATATCCATAAATATCGTATAATTATTAATTTGAATGCTAATAGTAAGTATAAATTTGTATATATTTAGTAGTCCTCTTTCTTCATAATAATTGACCATTGTTTGATGATTTGTTAAATTTAATGTAATAATTGATAAATTTTATATTCTAAAATATCATTAAGCTTAACTTAAATAAAAATTTTGTTTACGTTTAATATATATATATAAATTTGTATATATATATTATAAATTTTGATATTATAAATAAATTAAGATCAAGAGTACAGAAGCCTTTCTTAGTTTTTTTAAAAATATTAGCTTTCTTTGAATAAAATTTTTGGGTCCGTCTCTGGTTGTAATTGTTATGAATAATTATATATATATTAACTATAAATTTTGATATTATAAATAAATTAAAATCAAGATTACAGAAGCCTTTCTTAGTTTTTTTAAAAATATATATTAGCTTTCCTTAGATAAAATTCATAGGTCTGTCCTTAGTTGTAATTGTTATGAATAATTACATATGTTTTAAAAGACATTATTTTTGAAAAGTTATAACTAATCAAAGAATTGATACTTAAATATGTGTGTAACATTCTATTAATAATAGACTCTTCATTTCGTCCATTTAAAAGATATGGAGAGAACAAGAAAATGAATTCAAGATCTATAATAAATGTTTGATGATGCCATTCCATCTTCTACCAATTGTTAGGATGATGGATTTGTTTAGTGAGAGAAAAGAACAATACTCATGATGAAATTTCCTACATTTTGGAACTTTTTTCAATATTGTTAAAGCTAGTGAGTAGTAATATTCTATAAGAGAGATACACTCAAATATATATATATATATATATATATATATATATATATTTTCAATCATATTTGAAAATTTTGAATTCACCTTTGTGTCTTTTCTCTTTAGTACTGTTGTTAACCTCTAACATCTATTGTGAAAACTTATTGTTTGTTCTTAAACCACACTGACGTGGTTGTCAATAAGAGGAGTGAGAAAATGAGTAATATTTATAGTTTTATTACCCTTGCCACATATTTTGTTGATCTGGACCATCACCCTTAACTTAATTAGAATAAACATATAATTTCTCTAACCATTATCAATAAGGATAGGTTACCGAGCAGTTTATAATTGAGGAGTATAAGAGGCGAAATAAATTCAAATCATCTATGTCCTTTACTGAACTCAAAACCTGCCGAGTTTATTATATACATAAATTAATGGAAAAAAAATCTTACACTTTGTATATCATAAACACAATTATCATGATATAATTTAGCAAAAAAAAAAAAAAAAACAATTAACCATAACATAGTTATATTGAATATAATTTTATAGAGTTAATTATAATATTTAACATTTATTATATATCTTGGTCAGTATATAATATTCAATATCACATAATCTAAAATATATACAAATTAATTATAATATTTAGATAGAGTTTGACAAAATAAATAAATTAAAATGGGAAGTAAAAAACCTTTATATTTTGTCTAATTATATTTTATCACTTTTAGCGGATCACTTTATTATCATTAATAGATGAAAAATAAATGCACGTGAGTTTCAACTTTTATGCAAGAAAGGCCTACCTTTTTAATCACTTTTGTTCACGTATTTATCTCTATGCAATGATATGTTAAAATGGACACAAGAAAATTGGACTCAACAAGCTAGCTTGATTATATATTGTTAAGTGAAAATTGAAAAATAAGAAGAAAATTAGAAAGAGAGTTACTTATATCAAATATGTGTGAAAAACGTGCACATTCAATCTTTTGTAGCCGGAAGTTTCTAGTACTTGAAGATGTTTAATTGTAGATCGGAAGCAAGCTAGGCGATTGATTTCAAGGAGAGACAGATGTAGACGAACCAGGCAGTACATCAAGCTGATAAGAGCAAACTATTTCACAAATGTCGAAACAATGAGTTAAGAATATAGAACGTTCACATGTATGGTCCCAAAGGCATTCGTTTACACACTCATTGAAACACTTCTTTTCTATATTCGGATTCTCATTAGATGACCAAATTGAGTAATAATTTGCTTCCACTTGACTTACATCTTTAATTAATACAACAACTACTACTAATACTACTAAAATAAACCTCAACACCCTCATTTTGTTATTCCTTTGAGTTAGTTTTAACAATATGCATTCGCACAAATACTGAAATACATTTAGTTATAAATTTTTTTAATATAAAAACCCTAGATGTCATTATTTTTTGAATTTTCTATATATTCTGAAATTAGCCCAAATTATTTTTTATTTGGTTTTTCAATTTTACCCTTGTGAGATCTTTCTCTTTCATTTGCTATTATTATTATTATTTTTTTTCATTTGTCAACAAACTCGCAAAATATTTTGTAGAGTGCGGTTCCATTTTAATCATTTTGCTTATGATTTTGAGGTTAATTGATTCTTTTGCTTGTAAATGGTGTCATTTAGTTCGTTTAATTATGAAAAATGGGTCATCGAAGGACAAATGTTACTTAAGCACCAATATGTTAGTATTTTTATAATTTCAGCAAATTTTTGGATTTAATTAAGGGGTATTTTGGTCATTTTATGTATTTCTTCCAAACACAACAAACTCATCCATCTCTATATTTTCCTGCCATTTTCTAGAAAAGACATAAAAGACTTATTTTGCTCTTTCTCTCTCACGTCTCTACTGCTTTTGATTTTTTTGTTTTAATAATTTTTATAGAGAAAACAATGAGTAAAAAGAATAATGATTATGAGTGCGAATTTTTTATGTAGATTAATCCTCCTATTCATTCAAGTAGCACTTTGGTTGTGATTGAAATATATCATTACATTCTTAGACGTGTTAATACATTTTTGGTCACACTAGTTCCTAATTGTTGGTCAGAGGCCTTCATGGCTGGTCGTTGGTCGGTAGGTGATGGTCAAATAAGGTGATGTCTAGGTTTAGGGCTATGGTGCTTTTGATATATGGTGGGTTGGAGAACTTGAATGGAGTATATGGTGTTGTGGAGAAACGATAGTTAGTTGATTTTTTTTTTTAACAAAAAAATAAATTTGAATGTTTAGATTTAACCTTTAAAATAGTATAGTTTTCTCACATAAATGGCTAAATGATATCTTTTTAACAATCAATAAAATTAAATGATACTAGCTATTTAAAAGAAAATATATTAATTGACATCTGAAACTTAATTAAAGGGACTATTATGACCCTTTATCCTATTTTGTGTAGTACGGTGACACGAAAGCTTCCTTGTGAGATGCACAAACTCAAGAATAGGGGATTTGTTATAAGTATTTGTAAGTTGTGTAATATTATTTAAAAAATAAAATCGAATATTTGTCTATTTATCTTGATACAATGGCTTCTCTCATTCGAACATTCCCTTAAATATGCTAGTGGTAAAAAAATTCAATTGAAATATATATTTTGAATAATATATATTGTTTGATCTTGTTAATTATAGCTATCATCTTCGGACATTTTGCTCTTTATTTTTGTCAAAGTTTTTCTCTATATATAGTTTGATGTGTAACTCTCAATATATTCGACCAAATTGGCAATTGTTTTCAAAATTTGGCCAATGAGATTTATGAGCATTTTTATCATAATTATATAAAAATTTAAACGGGTTGTTCTAGAAACTAATTTTGATAACCATTAATGAATTTAATTAATTATCTTAACTATAGAATTATTTAAATTAATAGTGTAGATGCTATCATTATTGTCGGTAATACTGGTGGTACTTGAAGCTATAAACTACCCCTTAAAATTAAGAGATATTTTCATAGTTGAAGTTTAAAATTAAATTAAAACAAAAGAGCTGAACCCAAATTTAAAATATGAAATTGTAGGCTTTATTAATAATATTTTGGGGTCATATGAGAATGTCATTTTTAATTTTATTTTAATGTTAAGAAGACTTTTCGCAGTGGCTTGAGTTGGAGAGTTAAATTGGAATTCTCCTAAGTATGTAGACGAATAATAATGAAATTTACATTTTTTATATAGCTAATTGAAATATTTTGTTTCATTTTAAAGAATTTTTTTTTTAAAGTTAATTGTCAATTGAAGAAAATTAGCCTCAATCACACGCTAAAGGTCATGATATGTCGTCTCATATCTTACCAAGTTGCGAATTTTTCATCACTAGCCAGCTAGTTAAAACTTAAAAATTTATTTCCCTTAAATTTATACACATATTATATATAATATTATATATAAATATAATGACGAACCTAAAAATATTTTATCGGTGCGGCTAAATTGTATATAGTATATTAATGATGAATTGCTTGTTTATATATATTTTTTATTTTCTCTTAAATAATAATTATTTTATAATAGTTATGATAACAATATATAATATAAATTTTTTAAAAAATCAATTAATAACATGTTGATTATATAATAAATCAACAAACAAATTGTAAAGTTATATATATATTTTTTTTGATTCAAGACTCAAATCAACATAAGTTAATCCAAATTAAAATATAATTAAACAAAGACACACACACACACACACACATATATATATATATATAATGAGTCAGATAATAGCCTACATGTTTATGTTGGTTTATTTTTTATAATAGACACTCTTTTTAATTTTAAGACCAAAAATAAAGTTTATATTAAATATTAAAAAAATAGTTTCATAAAAGATTTTAATTTATTATTATTTGTGGAAAAAAATAAAATTTATGAAAATGTGATTTTTTTTTTTTTTGGCTTTGACGAAATATATAATTTTAAAGGGGTTATTGGTCATACTAGAAGGAAAGCTACTTAAGTGTTAAATATAAGAATGTGATGAGTATGTGATTAGGAACATGAGACATTTCCTTTCAAAGAAAAGCCAATTAATTGAATACAAGATGTAAGTTTAGATAGCTATTACGATTGTGTAATATTTCTTAGGACGATAGATAAAACTAAATTGTATACTAAAACTTATAAGAGTATAAAAACATATGAAACGAGATTTATTGATATACTTGAGCTAGATAATACTGACTCATACAAAATTTCTTGATAGGAATTTTAAGTTTCCACTTATCCTCATGCAAATATTGTTTCGTTGCAATTGTATATAAGAGGGGATATGAAAAGCAAATGATTCATGTCCTTCAATATATACACAAAAATGGATGAACCTTTTCCATCACAATATTTTATCTAGATAACTTGAAAATATAACATTTAGTTCATGAAATTGGAAAATAACAAGAAAAAGAGAAAATTAGATGAATTAATGATTAAGGTAGAAGCTAATAAGAATGTGTGAAAAACCTCGAACATTGTTTTGTAGGAGAAAGTTATTTGTGACTTGTTGATAGGAACCAAGCTAGCCGATGGATTTCAAGGTGAAGTAGATGAGGGCGGACCAGTCGGTACATCAATCACATAAGAACAACTTATTTCACAAATATCGACACAATGAGTTAAGAATATAGAATGTTCGCATGTGTGTTCCTCAAAGCATTCCTTCAAACACTTTTCGAAACACTTCATTTCCATGATATTAATTTTCGCATCAGATGACCCAATTGACTCATAATTTGCTTCTACTTGATTTACGTCTTTAATTAATACAACTACTAATAATACTACTACTATAATAGACCTCAACACACTCATTGCTATTCCTTTGAGTTCTTTAACTAGGTTTTTGCCGTGCGAGTTGGTTTTAACAGTATGCATTCGCACAAATACTGAATCTGATTTATCTATTAACAATTTTTTATTTAAGAATCGAAGATGTCCCTTTTTTTTTTTTTTTTTTTGTATTTTCTATCCTAAAATTATCCCAAATTGTTTTTTTTTTTTTTTTTAATATCTTATTTTCTAATTTTATCCTTGTTATAACATTGAATGGTGTTCAATGTAAAATGATATGCTATAACTTTTTTTTTAATAATGAAAATATATATATGAGTTGAACATAAGCAATCTTATTTTCTTTAGTTACAAATTTTAAAGATGTTATTTTCGTTATTTTCTCAACAATTTTTTATTTATTTATCTCTTATAGATTCTGAATATATACCCTCCTAGCCTAGAATAATTTAGCCGATACACTCCTAAAATATTATAAGCTTATGGAGAATGCTAGTGTCAGACTGAAGTTAAAATGTAGCTCATATCGTTAGGGTGGTGATTATAGAGACGGTTAATTTAGTATTATGGTATGTACAATTGTATTTAGCTGCTTCTAGAATAAATCTACATTGGTGACCCAAAATAATTTGTTTAATTAACTACTTCAAATTTTAATGAACAAATTATGTCTCTTCTTCTTTTTCAATATAAATAAAAATGATTTAATTATTTAATTAATTTTATTTTTTAATAATATTACAAAATATATTTATATTACATTTTTAAATATTTATCACATATAATTTTTACATTATATGAGAAAAAATATGTGTATCACATAAAGTGTTTATAACTATCATTCTTCTATTTGATAAAAAAAAATATCATGTTTCTACAATTTTTTGGATTAGTCTTTTAATATGCTTGATTTATGTGATAAATGATAGTGCTTTACATTCAAAAATAAAAATAAAATAAAAATTATGGGTTCGAGCTTAAAAGAGGCAATAATATCATCCCCAAGCTTGAAATGCGTGTTTATCCATTGAAAAAAATTCATGATGTTTTTAGATTCTATATGAATCTACATAATATAAAACTTTAACCAATTTTTGGGCAAAAAGTGGGCTTCCCCCTCTCAAAAAACTAGTACCGTTATTAAAGAAATACACAATTTATCTAAAATTGGCTACCCAAATATCTTACGAGTATTAATATTGTTATATAATCACACATTTATTCCCAAAACACCCTTGAAAGTAAAAACAATGATATTGGATTAAGCTACCCACTAAAATACCAATACAACCGTACGTATATCTTTATTGGTTGTTTGTTGTGGTAAGATATATGAGATTTTGCCTCTGCAATTTCAAATATGTAGCCCTCCCACTTCGGCTATGTTTGGGGTTTGGCACTTTTTAGTACCCAATTTTTTCTTTGTTATATCAAATCATCTTAATTTTCAACTGAGATTAGATACTCAATTTAAGTTACTAATACATTTTAAACTAAGTTAAATATTATATTTTAGTTAATTGATAGTTTTTGCAAAATTGCAATGGACCACTTTTAAAAAAAGTATTTTATTTTCTCCACACACATTTCTAATTTTGTTTTTAAAAATATTTATTTTTTATGCTCTCTCCCTTGCTTTCTTTATCATTCACTTGTTTCTAAGTGTTCTTTAAGAGATGGTCTAAGCTAAATATCTCTCGATTACGTATCATATTTTCCCCCCACAAATTATCATATCTTTTTTAAAATTTTTGAAATATTATTATTAAAAAATTTTGGTCACTAATTCTCCTAAAAGTTTAATCTAGTGAAAGACAATTATATTTTTGTATAGATTAATTAAGCTTGTTGGAGGATGACTAAATATATTTTTATAAATATTATTGGTTTGTTGATGTTTTTTAAATAATGGATTGTTGATGTTTGGGAAAGAAATGTTTATTTCTGAAAAATAATAAAGAAATATGAGAAATGTACCAAAATGACCTAGTAAAAAGTGGTGTATATCATTTTTTCAACCCAATTATTTGTTGTAAGGTAACAATCTCTTACACGAAATGATAACACTATATAATATAGATAAAAAAATTTAGTTATAATTAATCAATAATTTTTTTTATATTCTTAAATGTCTTATTATTTTTTATTATATTATATAGACAACACGAAAAAAAATTGAAATAATTTTTTTATTGTGTCAACTAAAATGTTAATACAAGACAATTAATGCAAAAAGAAAAAGAAAAAAAAAAAAAGACACGACAACATAACATAAACACGACTAAGTGACACATTTTTCCATCCTAATTTATTTGTTTCATGATTTTAGTGGGTGAGGGATAAAAGATAAATAAATAAAAAAAGAAGGATAAAGTTCAAGAACAAAGGAAAACTGTTGCAGTGGAATGGAATGGATTAAGCCAAATTCATGGAAAACAAGGAATAAATTTTAAAATGAGAGAAAGCTCTTTCAATTATAAAATATGATATTTAAAGTTATCTAATACAATACTATTCATCACTTATATATAACCTATTATTAATTATAACATCATAATAAAAATATCAATAAAAAAAATAATCAATTAAAATATTCTAAATTATTCTATACTACTTTATATTAATATGTGTTATTTTGTCCTATATCACAAACTTAACACTTCAAATCCTCATGTCCCATATTTGTCCGAAAATTAAAAATTTTCGACCCTACTTAAATTGTAGGCCAAGTGTTTCCCAATCAATCATATTATATTGCTATGAACTGCATGTTATTACTTTCATTAGAAAGTAAGAACCTCAGTTTTGAGTGAAGGCCGCAATATTGCCAATGCCATTGGATAAACTTGTTGAGTTTGGATCAGTACATGCATCATGCATAGTACTACTCTAAAAATTTACATATATATATATGTCTTAAAGTTTAAACATTATTTCATTAGTGCTCATATATTTATTTTAGTGTATATATATATATATAGAGTAATAATAAACTTTACTGTATTGTTTGGTACTCGATCGGTGTGCCTCGTAATTACATTGAATGGTAAAATCAAACTAGGGTAGGATTGAATTCAACTTATTATTTTTAAAAATAAGTAGTGTAGTCTTGTCATTTTAAGTTTGACTTATATGGTTTTAAATTTTTTTTAAAAAGAATTAAATAAATTTATATGGTGATATTCTGTTTGAATAAGATTGAAGAATACATGTGTAAGAGACACATGGTCTTTTTTTTTTTTTATCGTACTTGATGGATTTTATTATTTTGGCGCTAAAGTAAACTATAATATCATTAAATTTTTCATTTTTACATCAAAGTTTTTTGTTTGAACCTTGTGAAAAAATATTCCAAGCTTTTTAATTGCATATGATATTGAGAATAAGAATGTAAATATAACTTAGTATGCCAGCTGTCATGTTATGCAAGTTGGTTAGTTTGCTATTAGATATTTTCAGGTTGTTATTAGGTATTTTTCCTTGTTGTACACGCACACAAATGGGCTCTAAAGCTCAGTGAGCTTCTTAGTAGTTGAAGTAATGGAAGAAAATGAAGATTCATCACATCAGGATGCATTCACACAAGCAACTAGTAAAATAGGTCACAAAATTTTCTTGTTCCACAATCTTATTTTTACAATCAAGCTTGGTAATCATAATTTTACAATTTGGAAGCATCAGATCATCAAGATATTAAAGAGTCTTGATCTTGAGGATAATGTGCTAAAAGATCCATCATTAGAGATGTTACCTAATGGAAAACCAAATTCACAATTCAAGATCTATAAAAAACAAGATAGTATGTTAGGATGTTGGTTGATGTATTGTATGACTGATGATATCCTCAAGCAAATTTTAGGATTTGATACAGCACGAGAGGCATGGTTAATTCTTGAAATTTTTTTTGCTTCAAGATCACATGCTAGAGCTATTCAACTTAAGGAGGAAATGCAAAATCTTAAGAAAGGTAACATGTTAATATCAGATTACATTCTTAAGATTAAAATGTTAAGTGATGAGTTAAAAGCTGCTGGATGTGCAATGAATGAAGAAGAGAAGTTGATGTCGGTCTTGAGTGGACTTGATGAAAATTTTGATAATGTTTTTTTTTTCACCATTATTGAGAAGATGTTGAGTGAGCAAGTAACAATTGATGATGTTAAGGCATTGCTTCTTAGTCATGAGAGCAGACTTGTAGAGAAGAAAATTGTTGTTAAATTATACTTTGTTACCCAGTGCAAATCTGAGTGTTAAACCATCATCACTATCAAGCAATGAAAATGGATCAACGATGTATGATAAGAGAGCGCCTCAATTTGTGCCTCAGATGCAACAGTTATCATTGCGTGATAGTACTCAATCCAATTTTTTTAAAAATCCAGATCCATAGTTTCATTCTTATAATAACTTTGGTAAAGGACGTGGTCGAGGCAGGAATAATCGATCTTAGTGTCAATTGTGTGGTAAACTTGGGCATATTGTGTTTTCTTGTTGGTTTCGGTTTGACAAATTTTTTTTTCCCTATCAATCTCACTCTCAGTCTCAATTCTCCACTCTTCCACACCAATCTTTTCTTGGACCACCTCAAACTACTCATTATCCTAACACTCAATTTGTATCTTAGTATCCTATGTCTCATAGACCTCCTGGTTCACCACAAGCACATTGTGTCTCACATATTCAGTCTCAACAATAATTTTTCCAACCATCAACCTTGCCTGGTCTGCTTCCTACACCTTCTCCATCTTCTATATCACAACCATGGCATATCTCTCAATCTTCATCCTCTGCATCTCCTTCAGATAATGTTTGGCATCCTAACTCAAGGGCCACTCATCATGTGACATCAGATCCTAGCAATTTTGCTATTCCACAAGAGTATACAGGTACTTAACAGCTTCTTGTTGACCATGGTACAGGCTTACCAATAACACATCTTGGTTCTAACTCCTTTCTTTCTTCTTCTTATAAAACTCTTTTTATGTCTAATATTCTTCATGTTCCCATTATTACAAAGAATTTATTAAGTGTTGCTAAATTTGCACAGGATAATAGTGTTTTCTTTGAATTTCATCCTTATTCTTGTTTTGTTAAGGATTAGTCAACTGGGGAGACACTACTCAAGGGCTTTTACATAATGGCTTGTATGAGTTTGATCTTCCTATTTCCTCACAATCTTCTTCTTCTACAAAGCCTTCCACATTCAACATCTCTCTTAACTCAACGTCAACTTTTTCCTACTCATCTTTTGATCTTATTACTTTGCATAGACAGCTTGGTCATGCTTCCTTTCCTGTTGTTACCAAAGTTTTATCTCATTGTAATATACACACATCTAATTTGTCTAAAGCTAGTACTTCAATTTGTAATTCATGTCATGTCAGCAAGCATCATAAACTTCCTTATTTTTCTTCTGTCTAAGACTAATGTACCTCTTGCTTTAATACATTCTGATATTTGGGTTTCCTCTACTCCTTCTACTAATGGATATAATTACTATATTCACTTTATTGATGCCTTTTCACGTTACACATGGATTTATTTCTTGAAAAATAAGTCTGGTGCTGCTCAAGCATTTCTTCAATTTAAAACTCAACCTAAGTTACAAACTGGTTACAAAATTAAGGTGTTACAATCCAATTAGGGTGGTGAGTATCAAGGACTTACTAACCTTCTTACAATTTTTGGGATTGTTTATCACACTTGTCCACACTCTCATGAGCAAAATGGTCTTGCATAACGCAAACACAAGCATATTGTTGAGCTTGGTCTCTCCATGATGCATCAAGCTTCTTTACTGTTGCCTATTGGAATGAAGCTTTTTTCTACAGTACATATATTATTAATAGACTTCCTACACCTATTCTAAATGATAAAATTCCTTTAGAGGTTCTTTTTGGAGTCAAACCTGATTATCATTTTCTTAGAGTCTTTAGGTGTCTCTGCTACCCATGTCTCAGACCCTACATACATCAAAAACTTGATTAAAGGTCTCTTCCTTGTATTTTTCTTGGCTATAGTCCAAGACATAAGGGTTACAAGTGTCTCTCTACCACTGGTAAGCTCTATCTTAGTCGTGATGTTCTCTTTCATGAAAATATATTTCCTTTTGCTGTGTCTCAGTCTTCCAACGTGTCTTCCACTTTCTCTTCACCTCCAACGTCTTCTTATACTACTGTTTTACTTGTGTTGCATATTCCCAAATCTGTTTCTAGTGTATCAGCTCATGCTATGCCTCAGACTCCTATCACTTTACCATTACCTACCTTGTCTTCTAGTACATCTTCTTCATCCTCTTTATCTGTGCCTTCAAGTCCTGTCATTGTCCACACAGAAGCTGCCAGTACCCACTCATCTGACACTAGTTCTTCTATGCCAGTTGTTCCTTTCTATAGTTCCCCACTTCCTGTTTTTCCACGTCCTTCTTTTTACCTATACCTACACTTCTTGCTATTTCTTCTTCTGATTCATCTATTCCTATTATTTCTTTTTCTACTTCAAAACTCCCTTCTTCTTTGCCTCCCTTTATCTCTAATACTCATTCTATGTAGACCAGATCAAAATCTGGCATCTTTAAACCCAAAGCTTTTCATGCCTTTAGTGTTAATCGTTCTCTTATTGAGCCTACCAATGTTAAGCAGGCACTTTTTGATATTGAGTGGAAAGCTTCCATGAAATTAGAATTTGATGCATTACTTTCTAACCATACATGGACTTTAGTCCCTCCTTCTCTAGATAAAAATATTATTGGGCACAAATGGATCTTTATAATTAAGAGACTACCTAATAGTCAGATTAACAAAAAGAAGTCTCGTGTTGTTGCTCAAGGTTTCACTCAGAAAGTTGGTTTTGATTTTTTTGAGACATTCAGCCATGTTGTCAAGCAAGTTACTGTTAGAGTTGTGCTTTCTATTGCTTTGTCTCATGGGTGGAAATTACATCAGCTTGATATCAATAATGCATTCTTGAATGTTGCTTTGCAAGATGAGGTTTACATGTCAAAGCCAAAGGGTTTTAAGGATCCTACATTCCCTCACTATGTGTGTAAGCTGAACAAAGCTATATATGGGCTGAAACAAGCACTTCGTGCTTGGTTTGATACACTCAAGGTTTTTCTTCTTAGTCTTGGGTTCAAGCAATTTCAAGCTGACACTTCTTTGTTCTATAATGTTTCCTCTACCTTCATTACTTATATTCTTGTTTATGTTGATGATATTATCATCACATGCAGCTCAGATTCTCTCATTCATGATCTCATTTCTACACTCAATCGTCATTTTGCCTTGAAATATTTGGGGTTGTTGAATTACTTTCTTGGTATTGAAGTGCACACATTAGAAAATAGGGATCTAATGCTATGTCAAGCAAAGTACATTCATGAGTTGTTGTCTAAAACTACCATGCTTGACTCTAAGCACATTTCAACTCCTATGCTCTCTCATCCCAAGCTCTCTTCATTTGAGGGTGAGGATTTTGATAATCCTAGCTATCACAGAAGTGTTGTGGGAGCCTTGCAGTATGTCACTATTACAAGACCTGATTTGTCCTATGATGTAAACAAGGTTTGTCAATTTATGAGTAAGCCCAAAGTGCCTCATTGGTGTGCTGTTAAAAGAATTTTGAGGTATCTTAAAGGTACTCTCACAACTGTGTGTGTGGGGGGGGGGGGGGGGGGGGGCAATCAGAGTTACAAAATTTGAAATTGGTAAGCGTTAAAGGGCTGCAACCTACAATATGTTAGACCAAAGCCCCCATATATACAACAAAAATAGCAAGAAATCTGACATGAGTTGTAGACCATTTATACAAAGGAGATTTTTCTTTGTACAAATGTTTGTATAGAAATACAATGCACGTCAAACTACACAGGTACTACTAAACTCACATATTTGGTGTGACTTGATAATTTTAAAAAGATATAATTATTACATAAATAAAAATAATCAATAAATGGATTCTTCACGTCATCTATGAGTATGATTCATTAATAATAGCTATCACAATTGCAAAGAAAAAACTTTTATATGAGTCATGAATATGAATATGTAATGTAACTTGATAATTTCAAGAATATATTATTAATATCTATATAAAATGGAGTTCTTTATATTTAAGTAAATGCATTAATGTTGAACAATTTATGAAAGAGTTCTTGACGTCATCCATACCAAACAACCTCATTGTTAGAAGTTGTTACAAAAGCTTAAGTTATTGAGAAGAAAGCCAACAATTATTTATATATTTATTATTTTCTTACAAGTGTTTATACATCATACAAGTTAGTCAAATATTTGCAATTTAAGAATTGAGATTATTGGATCTTGAACGCAAAATTTAAAGTTCTGATATCATATTAGAAATTGTTAGAAAACAAACTCTATGAAAACCTTAAGCTAATGAGAGAATGGCGAGCAATACTATTATATACATTTATCACTCAATACAAAGGGGTATAATTCTCGAAAAAGTTTTCATTAAATTAACAAAAACAATAAAGATTCAAGCAAAATCATGAAAATACCTATAAATTTTATTAAGCTGAGAAAAAAGGTAATAAAGTGTGAAAATAAGTATACATGAATAAATATTTGTGAAAAATAATTAAGATATTCATGAACTTGGCTATGGAGTTTCAAGTTGGAGGAGTGGGTGCATCAACCTTGTAAGAGCAGAGTAATTCACAAACATCGGCACAATGACGTAAAAATTTAGCAGGGCTACATAAGTGGACGCGAAAGCACTCTCTCGCACACTTGTCGTAACACTTCACGTCCACAATTAGATTTGACCTATTTTTATGATTTTTAGCTGCAACACTAATATAATTTACCACATTAACAATCCTTGCTATAACTATTGCTATTATCATAAATGTCAACAATCTCATTGTCACTTTCACTCTTATTATTGTTCGCATATTTCCTTCTTAAATCACTTCCTATATACTCTTGTTTTGCTTTGATAATTTGTAAAGAACCAGACATAAATTAGATTTATTTATCAAAAACATAAGTTAGATTCAACAATATATATATTAACAAATACTAATATCTTTTTTTTTTTTTTTTTGCATACATATATATTTTTATTTTCGATAAGACATTTTATAGATAATAAGCTGGCTTCAGTTCGAAGAGCCACTTACAAGTACAGGTGCTCTCAATTTTTTATTTTTTTTATTTTCAGTTTTCTGTTGATAAAAATGGTAGATTATTAAGGACAAGCCATAATGAAATACTAAAGGTCATATTATCTTACCTACATAGCTGTAGCAATCAGAAATATGAAAGGGACAAAGAAAGCAATCCAATTGATTAACATCGATATCTCAAGTCATCTGGATTTTATATCTTTACTGCCTGTACAAATATTCTATTTATTCATACTATTTACCATCCTAGCGTTACATATGTTTTAATTATTCTATGCATTGTGTATTAATTTATATGAATCACAGTTTTTTTTTTTCTTCTACTTTTATATCACCCCAATATTCTATATCTCAGGCATATATTTTTTAATGTAAGTTCGATTTTTGACTAGTTTAGAATATTAATAGGTATGTGATGTATATTCTAAATTAGATTGTATATATGGATTAAAAAAATAAGTTTTTTTAGACTTATATCCATGTGTTAAGTGTTTTATGTATCAAATTATTTTATACATTAAATAATGCATTAGTTATTGATTGAATATAAAATTAAAGATCCAAAATTATGAAGTAATTGTGAACTTACCGACTAATATAAGTCAATTAAATTGTTTTATGTGAATTAATATATCCATTAAATTGTGATAAAAAATATTTTTATAAGATAAATAAGAAATTTCATATGGATTTCAAAATGGTGAGGGGCATAAAAGGGAGTCAAATTCTCGTATATTATTTTTTATGTTCAACTATATGTACCACTAATATGCAGCATAAAAATAGGCAAAAATAGTTATAAATGTGGGTTCTTGTTGCATAAAATATAAATTTTAAAAAATAACACCCTTTAAAACTTATAATACTAAAAATATATAGCATCCATTATGTTCGAATAATATATTTTTACAATTAAAAAAAATGAATTTTATATCATTTTTCTTTGAATGCATTTCAATTGAATGTTATTCAAATTAAACTCCAGCAATTTAGACCATGTTGAACGTTATCCAATTGAACATCATTCAATATTATTGGTGTTATTTTTATTATTATAAATTTTAAGAATATTATTTTTTGTAATTTTCATATAAATGTTTTGTACAGATGTTAGCTAACTAATGGTAGCACACAAAGTTACACACCTAAAATAGTACAGGTGATCTCCATCCCATAAAAGTCCGCATTTTTCATAAAAAATATATTTTAATCCTGTAATTTATATGTCTAGCACTATTAATCATGTTATTATAAAAAGTGAGTATATTTAGTCCAAAATGAGCACTTAATTTTCATAATTATTCAAAAAAAAAAAAATGTAATTTAGCTCTAAGACTAAAGTACATTTCTTACCCTATAATACTTAATTTTCGTAAAATATATAATTATAAATACCTAACTATAAGTTATAAGATTAAAATGTATTTTTTCATTGGCATGTTTTCCTCATTTTTCAAAATAGGGTGGAGATTAGTTCCTTTATATTGGTAATATGTCATTTTATCTAGGGGTGATTTTTTTGACATGACATGAAAAATTTGACTAGAATCTAAATTGTATTAATTTTGGATAAAAAATGGGTCAACTTGAAATGATACAAGAAAAAAAAAGGTCGAGTCAGGTTTGACCCATTGAACCCGTTATTAGAAAAAAAAAAAAAAACTAATACTGACAATCTATTAGACACTTACTTACAAGTCATAACTCATAGAACTTATATGAACCCTAAATTCTGAATAGTTTAATATGACTAAAGGCAAATACCCCTTGCTAGGGGTGAAAATTTTCAATGACACGAAAATAACACAAAAAGCCCTAACTCAAACCCAAACCGTATTAATTTTTGGTTAAAAAATGTCAACTCAAAATGATATATTTTGAAATTAGGTCGAGTTCGAATCAAATTAAAATTGGATCAACCCAAACACGATTTAAATGATCTAAGTTACCACCCCTAATTTTATCCTTCTAGTTTAAAGTCTCTTTTAAATTGATTAAGAAAAAGTGCAAGACAAAGGACAAAATTTAACTTTTCCAACCATGTTTAGTACGTTGATCATGTGCATGACACATGAAATTATATTAGGGATAATATTAGTCATTTTAATTGTTTGCTATCAATTTTAACAAGAAAGTTAAACTAACCACAAGTTTTATCCCAATTAAGTTGTCATATATTATATATATTTTTACGAGAATTTTTTTTTTATTTTTTTATTTCCAGGAATTTATCTTATTCATCCGTCACCGCTTTCTTTCTCTACCATTTTACACTTAATTTTTTCTTTATATTTGTTATATCTAAATAAAGAGTTTTCCTCTAATAAAAATTTGCTCTCTTTCTAATAGGTTTTTTTTTTTTGTTAGATTTAATAAAATCATCATAATTTGTGCTATATTTTTGCTTAGATCTTTGTTTAGGTTGAATATTTCTCGTATAGACTTGTTATAATATGATTTTTGATAATTTTTGGCATGTCTCTTAATCTAGACTTAGACCTAGAGTTTTAGTTTTTGTATTGGAGTTGTTCTTACCTTAGAAACTAAAAATATTGATTCAAATAAATTGATTGAAGGCATGAAAGCATTGTTAGGAGTAATCCAGGCGAACAAATAGAAGCTTATATAAGAGATGATTATTATTAACTTATCACCATAAAAATAGAGAATGATGCTTATGCATTAATGTGTTTTATTGTATCTTAAAATTAAATTCTTTGATGTACTATAATTTTTTTAAATGAAAGGTTTGAGGTGATAGGTCTCAATAATAGGTGCACCGAGACATCTCAAGTTGGTGGACACCTCCGTGACACCCTTTATATCTAACCCCTCAACTACAAGTATTATTATATAGAGAAAAAATAAATATACAAATCAATCATTAGTAAAATTTATAATTAGACTTGCTATTAGCATTTGAATAAAAAAAAGAACTAGATAAATGGTGGGGCATTTCATCACCAAGTCCTAGTACAAATAGTAGGAGTCTTGAAGGTCAAACTATCAACTGCAACATTGTCCTCTCTATAAATATGGAAACAGTGAAACTTCATGCAAGCAATCTTGTCTAAGTGGTCAGTCAAAGTAGAATATCATCTTTACGATACTGATATCGATCGAGTTTGAAAAAGATTGATAACATAAATAGATTCGAACTCAAACCAAAGTCTTTGCCACTCAAATTTGTAGCATACATTACCACATAAATGATTGTCTCAAGTTCTACATCAAAAGTATATGTGATCCCAAATGGGATACATAAACAACCCTTAAGAAATGACCTTGAGTTTCAAAAATCCCAACACAACATGATAAGCACGGTAACTCAAAAGCTACACCATCTATATTAACATTTATCCTTTATCAATCACAAAGGTGATATCCTCCAAATGATTTCTATAATCTGTAGAGCCCATTGTAAAATGTCTTGTATTCGTAAACATCAGATTTAGAGCATGTTGTATCCATGTACTACAATTTCAGTGAATGCAAATTCATTTTTCAACCAAAAAAAAATACAAAATGACATTTAATTTTGAGACTAATTTTATTTCAACTCCAAAAACATATTATTTTGGATTATTAAATTCTTATTTTGTAACGTGTTTTGTTTTCTATGTTCAAACAAGTTTTTGAATTCTTTGTTGTTTGGTAATTAGTTTTGTTTTAAGTTTCCATTTTAATTGAAAATAAATTCCATTTTTTACTATAACTTTGTGACTTGAAAAAAAAAAAAAAAACTTCGGAACCTATTTTCTGTTTTGATATGTCAAAACTTCCACAATTAAATGGTATTCTAAGACCTCATTTTCATTCAAGATTCCACATTTTTCTATTGTTGCTGTATATAAAATAAAATTAAAATTGAGAATATGAATGCAAAAATGAGTATTAAATAGAAAATAAAAAAGCTGAAAACAAAAAATAAAACTTCATTATCAAATAAATTTATATTTTCTTTAACAAATTAATTAGAAAACAAACCTTCAAACACAAGAAGAAAACAAAATAGATCTAAAAGGAGCCCTAACCGGATGCATGACATTATGGTAACCAAATTAATAGACTCTTTGGCTTTAACACTGCCAGTGATCTTGGCTTTCAAGTAGTGAAGGTGCCACTGTATGGGATGCCACCAAGATCTCATAAGAGCATATTATTCCACAAAACTGAAAACATTGTCTTAATAATTTGGGATGACATGAGAATCTAATGCAACAATCATACATACAGTCTCCATAACACGTTTCATTTAACACTGTAGTTTTGCGATCAATTGAGATAGAAATTCCTAAATCACGATGATCAACAACATTATCATCAGTGCTTGCTTCAACAATATTATTAAATATTATAATTATATTTAATAACAACACTGCTACTACGATAAATGCTGAGAGCAGCCTCTTCATCGTTCTTCTTATCATCATCATCATCATCATCATCATCTTATGTATACATGCATGATTAATTCCGATCAAACTTGATTTAAATCTAAATATAGAGAGAGAGGAAAATAAAAAACAAACAAACAAACATATGTAGATACTTGAGAAATGAGAAATATAAGTTGAAATAGGTAACAAATCCAAGAGTGACCACGCAATAGATTCATATATCAATATATAATATTATTTTTATACAAATAATACAAACTGATAGATATATAAAAATAGTTAGTTCTTCTTTTAATAGTTTAAGTTTTTTGGGTATTAGTGACCAACAACTTTTAACATGACATTAGGTTTATTGCAAGTGTTTGATCTGTATGGTGCATAGAGCCGACATGCTTGTTTGCATGTAATTTATTCAAACTCATGTCTTATGACTACCCACAAGCAACAAATATCATTATACGTGTATCATTTTTGAAGAGTCCAGTAAAAAAACTAAACTAAAACCAGGCCACCAATATTTTCCTAGAGTCGCCCATGTTTAAACAAATACAATTTATGTCTCTTTCTGGATCCAAGGCGTCAAAAGACATCAATAATTAATATATTTATAAAGTTTTAATAAAATAATCTTAAAAAAAAAAACATATAGTTAGGAGTCAAGTACAAAAATATCTTATTTTTAAAAATAAGACAATCATTTCTATCAAAAGAAGTCAACTTAACCGATTCAATTTGAATTCAAGCAAAGTTAATTTAATTAGAATCAATTCAGAATTCTAATCAAAATTAACCCTAATCAATGACAATCAACAATAAGTTAATATTGTTTAATAAATAATCAACATGAATCTTTTAACTACTAAAATACGTAGACTTTGTGCTTTTGTGATGCTTATATTTTAAATAAAGTACGGTAAATTATAATTTCAATTTAATATTTAAATTATTTTAAAAGATTTTGGCTTAAACAATTTGTATCTTTTAATAAATTATAACTTTTTGATCCATGATTAATTTAGGATACTTTATTTCAAATATGAGTATCACAAAAATACTAATTCCAAAATATGTTTTTTTTTTTTAATTATATATAATTTACACAATTTTTGTGTTATATTAAGCTACTGCTATTATTTTTGTAATCCTTGTAATTTTAGTACCTTTGTGCACGATGGAATGTTAAAATATTTGTTAATTAGCTTCGTCTTCTAACACCTATTTGGAACTAAATATACTTTTATACATCTATTAGTAATTTTTAATTTAAAATTACATTCAAGTACTTATACATTGATAAAAAAAAAAAAGATTAATTTAAAATTAGGTCCATAATATTTATTAACAGGGATAGAACTTCAATTGGCCATCGAGTCAAAACTTAATGGGGCTCCCATCACATTATTTTTGGACTACTGACATGATGAAACAGTGTTTTTTATTATCAATTTTTCTATACTAGCTAAAATTCAACTCAAAACTTCTATATTTTCATATCTTATGGCACAATATAAATACCAAGACGCTTTTACTACATAAGTTCAATAAAACAATACATGATTAGATCTAACAAGATTTCTAATATCCACCGTAAATTTCCAACGATCTCACCAGTTTTGGAAACCTTCACTGTATGTAAATTCTTAAATATTTTTAAAAAACATATGTGAAGTGTTACATATGCTCTTGATGTAAGGCCTTATGTCAATGACTTTGGTAGTGGTCGCTGTAATTTTGGCAAGATCGTCTGTCTCGATCGCTGGAATTTTGGGGAGACTGCCAATGATTTTGTTAGGTCTAGTTCTATTCTCAACAATTGATCTTTATAATTGTATCATTGTGTATGAAACTGGGTTTTATGTTGACTTTTTCCTGATTTTAGAAAAATAATCACAACTTTGCCATCTTTTGTCGTAATTTTTTTTTACCTTACAAAACTAATTTTTATCATAATTTGATGTATATATCAATCAATATGTCAAAATATAAATTGCTTGTTAGTAAGTGGTCTCATGTGAAAGTCAATACGAATTATTAGCATTCCAATCCTAAAAAATTAACCAATAGGTAGAGATATGCATGCTTCTTATAAATTTTTCATTATATTATCTTTTATTAATTTATGACATTCATTTTTTTTAACATTTTTTTCAAAGTATGAATCGTTTGGTCTTAATGTTAGAGATTTGAATTTCAGTGTATATGAGGTGTGTAATATTATTTAAAAAAAATGTTTAATAAAAAAATGAATTAAAAGACGAAATTAGAAACCTAAAAGTATTTTCTCTTTTTCTTTTAGAAATGAAAAGATAACTAAAATATTTGAGCATGAGACTATTATTAATAAATTGATATTTTTATTATTATAAATTTTAAATGTTTAATTTTTTTATTTCGGAAAAATATTTTGGCAATAGAGCTACCAATAAAGATTATCTAATATTGCTCTTATCTCACCCATTAAAAACTTTTACACCACTATATTTGAGACAAACTTCTTATCATTTAATTACGATCCTCTAATTTATTGTACTTATTGGTTCTCGCACACAATTCTTATAGCAAGCTTGAAGGCCTACAATTACACAAGAATTTTTTTTTTTTTTTTTTTTATATTAAGGATGTATAGAAATTGTGAGTGCAGTAGAAAAAAGAGATAAATACAAATAGAGAGATGAATATGAGAAGAGAGAAAAGCCCTAGAAAATAAGAAGTCATAAAATTTGAATATATTATTGAAATGTACTTACTTCTTAATACATCTGTTACACAACTTAAAACTGCAATGGTCTAGAACAGCAGTTGGGACTAGCTTTGGTGGTTATGGGAAGCTACAAATTAACGCGCAAACGCTCAAACAATGAAGATAATGCCTATCAAGTTCACCACACCAATATCTGTCATGACAATCATTTGAACATTGTTCATAGCATGCCTTATTCATTTGATCAATATTTCTTGTGACTACTGAAATTGAATTAGATGAGATGGTTGATGATAATAAATAATTAACTTGTTGATGATCCACGGCTGAGTAGTCCAGGGGGAGATTAAGATTGCCTTTGGCTTGCTTAGTTACTGCCAACTCTACAACGAGTATGGTAACTAATAGCATCATTGTTATTTCTCTAACATTAACTATGAATCCATTATTACCCATTCTTATATTACTTAATTATTTCCTCTCAATATCGATTAATATGCAAACATACACGCATATATATACACAAACATGTGTGTGTGGAATATATAGAATCCAGATATATTTCCCTATATACACAAGCATGTGTTTAAGCACAATGTATATGTGTGTACGAGTGTGTGAGTATTTATAAGCTTCCTATCATTTAATCACAACTAATTAGTAATATATAAGACCATAATTCTTTAACTGTTTTTTTTTTCCAACATAAGACTCTTGAGGTTGTCATTTTAATTTGAAGGCCCCAAATATGTTTTTTTCTCAATTTAGGACCCCTTTCAGGTTTTTACCTTATTTTAACCGATTTTCTTTTTTGTTTCTATATAGTTTTTGCTACTATATAGGTACATAGCGACTTGAAAAACCATGTACAACATGTTTATATAAGCTGCTAATCTATTAAAGGTCCTAAATTGGAAAAAAAAAAAAAAAAAAGAAAAAAAAGGAATTTGACGTCCTAAAATAAGAAACGTCATCCTCTTGAGTCCTAAGAAGATAAAATCCCTTCTTAAACATGCTTCAGATTTTACTATCAAACATAAATAAATTAAAGAGCTTTGTCTTCAAAAATGTGCTTTCAAATCAAACATCTACAATGCTAGTAGTTAATTGCATTATATAATTTTTTTTTGACAACTTTGATTTTAAAAAGGGTGAGATGTCAAATAATCTTATTATTTATAAAAATGAACAATTTAATATTATTATTATTGAATAAAGTTAAATTAGTCTTATAATTTAAAAAAAAAAATCAACAAAGTTCAATTTGTATTTTTCTGTTATGAGAATAATTTAATAATTACTAATTAAAATAATTTAATAATTTTTATAATTTAATAATTTCAAGTTATGAGAAAATGATTATTAAAATATCATGAGTAAAATGGAATAATTATGAGGAAATGATTATTCCGTTATTTTTAACACATGAGGATGAGTTTACTATTAAGAAAAGGGAATGAGTGGAAATGAAGTGATAGAAGAAAAGAATCAATCATAGCCCCACAAATTTTGTAATGATTCGCATTAATTGATTCTTATTTTCCTCTTAGTATTGTTTTTCTTTCCAAATTCATTAGTGCAATTCTAAAATTATCTTGCTTTTAATATTTAATTTTATTTTTATTTTTAGTTTTTAATATAACTTTTAAAAATAATATTTAAATAAATTAATATTTAATTTCACTCTAATTATTAGTAAACACATGAAAAGGAAATAACTTTTTTCCTTACTTTTTCATTCCGATTAATTTTGTTTCCAACTCTATAATGTTTTTTATTATAAATTAATAAACGCACCTTAAATAATACAGTATTATATTAATTAAATAAAATTAATTATTTGTATTAAAATTATAAGACTCCTAAAAAAAAATTAACTTAATTTAATAATTATAAAATCAAAATGTACGTTTCACAATTCTTATCCAGCCCTTTTTTCCATTTTAAAACTATTACTCCTATCCTTAATATCCAAAATAAAACTATCATTTGAACAAAAAAAAAAAAATAATAATAATAAGCACATTCATTTGTACATATAAATATATTATACAAACATACTTTTATTTAACTGCATTAAACTCGTTAATTTTTATATCAATTATGACATATTTGATAATGATTTTGCTTTATAATTTATGATTAAATAATTAATTTTATAATTTTTAATTTTTTTATAAAAATAATCATAAATGTGTTTAATAACAATTTTTATTTAGTAATTTAAAAAAAAATCAAAAATCACCTCCAAGTTATTTAGTAATTATTTCCTTTTCTTTTTTGTTATTTTTTTGAAAAATTTTAAAAACAAAGAAATTTTTTAGTTATTTTTTATAAATTTTAACTTTTTAACCATTCTCTTCCAATACTTAATCATTCAAAAGTTATAAGATTTGATTGACTCTTTAGAAAAAATGTTTGGTTAAAATAAAAAAATATATAAATCATAAATTTGATTATTTTTTTTTTAAGATTTAAATCACCCGATATTTTGATAATAATTTCTTAAAATTATAAAAATAAAAATTAAAAATTGTTACCAAACATACCTGATTAAAGAATCATTTGAAAAAAAAAAAACAAAAATTAAAAATTAAAATTATTATCAATCAAGCTCTGAATTTTCCAAAATCGGCACAATAATTGACTTAAGGAAACCAAAAACTTATTATATACATGAATGTAATAATTAATCAAAGATAAATAAACTAATCGAAAATCAACCTTTCATGCCTGACTTAAGCCAACAACTTTTTCCATTGCTACGTACTCATTACAATTTACTAAAAGCTTTCATAAGCATACGTACATTAATAATAAAAAAATTGAACTTCATTTTTATGGTAAATTTATATATTCAATCAACCATCTTCTCTTTATAATATATTATAATATTTATGATTTTGGGCATATTTAAATAATTATTTAGATTAATAATAAATCACAAATTTAACAGGCATAAATATGCAAAGATTGTTGTAAATGTAAATGAAGGTCCACATTGACAACTATATTTAAATAAAGAGCTAGATTGAAAGGATAATACAAATTTGAAGAGCATAAATATATATAAGTCATGTTCTAGATGAACATGAAATAAAAATTACTAAAACAAATCTATCTTAGATGGGATTATATTTTATTGGGAGGAGAGTAGAGGTTGAGATTTAAATCTTAAATCTTTTACAAAAGGTACCATAATGTTACTAACTAGACTGTAGATGCAACGACAAGACTTTGAATATGACTAAACTCGTATTTATTTTCTAGCTCCGATATGTTAAGAATTAAGGTAGAGGGAAATGTGTGATTGTTTTCATTTTTTTTATATTTTAAACATAATAATAAGAATATAAATGATAATAAGAAATGAATTAAATAAAAAAATATTACTGTTATAATGTTTATTTAAATAGTATAATTAAAATAAATGATAATATTAAAATAAAATTTAAAAAATTATAAATGAAACAAAATTAAAAAATAATTTCTTTTTTATTTCTAAATGAAATAAAATGAGAAAAACTTATAAATGATTATATAAATGTATTATAAAAATATAACATTATAACGTATTCTTGAAAGGCGTGAAAAGAATGAGAATTGTAGTTATTACTGTAATACTTTACATTACATTACATTGTTATAAATTAACAGTGAAATTAAATATAAGAACACCCCAAAATAATTATCATTTCTATTTCCACTAGTTTCTAAATACTATTTCGTTATGTCCCCTCTATAATTATTTTTTTGTTTTTGATTTATTTTAATTAGTGACAAAAATTAATCTTATTAAAATTGTTTTATTTTCACAAACCTAATTATAAATCCATTTTATTTGTTTATTAACTCAAATATTAAAATGTTAATATTATTTTACATAAAAAAAATATTTATATTCAAAATAAATTTTCGGTTACTAGTTATTATTTTCATGTTTACTATTTCTTTTCTGACTTAATTATCTTTATTACATTTAATATATAAATACTTTATTTAAATATTAAAAATATAAATTATAACTATTTACAATATATAAAGATAACAAATAAGTATTTATATTAGAAGACAATTTAGTAAATTAGATACTTTCATTTAAAAGACAATATTTGTATGTAGAGTATTCTGTTATTTTATACATGTATATTCTTTAGTTTGTTAGAATATTAATCATTAGATTGGACACTTGTATTATTTTCATTGGTTTGTACATACATTATATATTACAGTTCTTTAACCGAATGTATTGATTCAGGCCATTACTTCATTTGCAGTCTCTGAGCAATTCTATCCTTCTCTCATTTTCGTGTATGGTATCAAAGCCTCTGCTCAGAAACCTGTGAGTGCATTTCTCAATGGCAGATTCATCTTCAGTCACTAACTCTGGAAACAATGTTGCTGAAATTTCTGGTGAACGTTCTTTTACAGAGGTAGTACAACACTCAAGCTCTTCTCAAATTTCTCAGATCATGAATTCTTTTCCTATTAACTTAGCTTTTTTTGTTAAGTTAGACAACACTAACTACATGATATGGAAAGAGCAGATAGAGAGTGTGGTTATTGCTTATGGATTGGAGGAGTATTTGTTTAGTTTTAAACCAGCTCCTTCCCAAATGGTAACCAATGAGGTAAATGGATTAAAAGTTCAGGTTCTGAATCCTGAGTTTCAGCTATGGAACAGGTACAATAATCTCTTATGAAGCTAGATTAGTGGCTCAGTTGTGAATGAACTGAGACCTTATCTTGTACGTAAGACTACTGCTTATGAAATGTGGGATTTGTTAGCAAAGAAGTATGTAGCACCTTCAAGATCTAGGTTACTAGATTTAAGGTCTCAATTACAAGGACTGAGACAAGGAAATCAAACTGTGTATGAATTCATGCTTCGTGTGAAACAAGTGTCTGATCGTCTTGTAATGATAGGAGAACCAGTGTCTGATGCTGATTTAGTTTTGTATGTATTAGATGGGCTGAATTTGAGATTTTGTGACTTTGTGACAGTATGCTTCTTAGGTTTGATATCACTGATATTGATGAGTTGCATCATTTACTTCTTCTTCATGAAAGATGCAACAAACAGAATGATATCCTTGAAAGCACATTGGTTGAAGCTAATATGGCAAAACTGAATGACTTAAATTTTAAGAGTAATCCCAATACTACAAAAGGTAATGGAGGGTCTAAAACTCATCAATCATCTTGGAATCTTCATCAATTTCTTCAAGGCATGCAAAATGCTCAAGGAAATGTGTCTCAAGGAAAAGGTAAAAGTGTTTCTTATTCTGGAAATTCTAAGAATAAGAGACACAATGAAAGACCTCAATGCCAAGTTTGTAACAAAATGGGACATACTACTATTAACTGTTTTCAACTTCGAGATTTGCTTTCAAAACAAATCTCAAACAATCCTTCAGCTATACTTGCTGGTATTAACAATAATGGGAAACGTGGAGAGCAGGAATGGGTGCTTGACAGTGGTGCTACACATCATCTTTTAGCTGAGTCAGATCATTTTGAGGATGTTGTACCATATTTGGGTCAAGACAGTGTCGCAGTAAGTAATGGCAGCAAACTTAAAATTGAAAAGCTTGCTCAGTCAGATCTCATCGTTCTTGATAACAAATTAACACTGAATAATTTACTACATACTCCTCAAGTGTCTAGCAATCTGTTATTTGTTAATAAGCTTTGTGTAGACAACAATGTGTGTGTAGAGTTTTATCCAAATTTTTTCTGTGTTAAGGACATTGCAAGGAAGGAGGTGCTCTTCCAAGGCAGACCTGAAAATGGTTTATACAAGATTTGTGGTGAGATTCAGCCATCAGACCGTAGTAAGTCCTTGTTTTTTAAGTCATCATCTTGTAATACTGTTCCTAAATGTTCTCTAAGTGCTGTTTCTTTTGTACAATGGCATAGTAGACTAGGTCATCCATCTGAGGTAGTTCTAGAAAAGATAAATAGTAATGCAGATTTGGGTTGTTTTTCTTCTGATTTCAAATGTTCTGTATGCCCCTTAGGCAAATCACATAAGTTATCCTTTACAAGTACCCATATTAAAGCAATGAAATCTTTTGACCTCATTTATGCTGATCTATGGACAAGTCCTGTGGTTTCCATAACAGGTGCTAAATATTATTTACTTCTTGTTGATGACTATTCAAGATATATGTGGGTATATTTTTTGTCTCAAAAAAATCAATGCAAAACTGCTTTCAATATGTTCTTTAACATGATTGAAAGACAATTTGAAGTAAAGATTAAAGCAGTTCAAACAGACAATGGTGGTGAATTTATGTTCTTAACAAGTGAATATGAGCATACTGGCCTGATTCATAGGAAGACCTGTCCTCACACTTCTGAACAAAATGGAGGTGTAGAGAGTAGGCTGAGGAGAGTAACAGAAACAGGTCTAACTCTCATGTTAGAGTCAGGACTACCACTTGAGTATTGGTCTTATGCTATTAGATCTGCAGTTTACTTAAAGAACAGATTACCAGCAAGAGTTCTGAATTTTTCTTGTCCATATGAACTACTTTATGCCAGACAACCTGACTATCTCTTCTTAAAAGTCTTTGGGTCTTTGTGTTTTCCTTGCCTCCGTGCATATACTACACACAAACTCATGCCACGTTCTACAGCTTGTGTTTTTCTTGGTTATGCTCCCAAACACAAAGGATATCTCTGCCTTGATATTGCTTTAAACAAAATATACACAAGTCATCATGTTGTCTTTCATGAAGACAATTTTCCTTTCAAAGAAAATTTTTCCTCTATGCAACTGCAACAACATCAAAATACCACCATGTCTCTTTTCTCTAATGTCTTTCTTCCTTTATCTATTCCTATTACCTGTTCTAGTCCTTCACTAGATCAGATTTCTAAATCAGATACTCATAATATAGGTGGTAAGTTTCATTCTTTGTCTCCCGCACCTCAGATTCCTGAAACCATTTCATCTCCAAATTGTTCACCACCACCACTTGTTCTTGAGACATCCTCTGCTCCATTTTCTCCTTCACATGAACCATCTCCAAACTCTGGTTTTTGTCTATCAGATATTCCTTCACCTTTGTATCCATCTATTGATCTTACAGTTGATCTTCTTGTTACTTCAGTTCATCATCCAGTGGATGGTTCCAATACTCACCCAATGGTCACAAGATCTAAAGCAGGTATTCACAAATCAAAGGCATTTCTTACTGATTCCATTCCTTTATTTGAACCAACATCTTTTCAACAAGGTCTTCTTGTACCTGGAAAAATGCCATCGATTTAGAGTTCAATGCTCTTATCAACAATGAAACTTGGGATTTGGTTCCTCAAAAAGCTAATATGAAAATAATTGGCTGCATGTGGGTGTACAAAACAAAGGTTAAACCAAGAGGCTTTCTTGACAAATATAAAGCAAGGGTTGTGGCCAAAGGATATGATCAAGTAGAAGGAGTAGACTATTTTGAAACATTTTCACCTGTGGTGAAACATGCAACAATTCAGATTGTTCTTACCTTGGCTATTTCAAAGGATTGGTGTGTGAAACAACTAGACATCAATAATACTTTTCTCAATGGCGTCTTACATGAGGATGTCTATATGAAGCAAGTTCCAGGTTATGAAGTTATCTCTTCTACACCTTTAGTATGCAAGTTAAACAAGGCTTTGTATGGCCTTAAACAAGCACCAAGGGCTTGGTATGATAGGTTGAAAGTGAGCTTATTGGAAATGGGTTTCAAGAACTCAAAAAGTGATGCTTCTATGTTCATCCATCACTCTAGCATTTCTCTTACTATAATGCTAGTCTATGTGGATGATATAATTCTTACAGGGAGTCATACAGCCACTGTTGAGAATTTTATTTCACTCTTAAAGTCCAACTTTTCTCTAAAGGACTTGGGGAATTTATCCTTTTTCCTTGGGATTGAGGTGGTTAGAACTGCAGATTGTTTTCATTTGTCACAAAGTAAATACATCTCTGACCTATTAACTAAATGTGAACTTGAAGACAGTAAACCGGTGGTCACACCAGTCACTACAGGAGCAAGGTTATCCAAGTATGAAGGAACTGTACTTCACAGTCCTAGTACTTATCGAAGTATCATTGGGGGTCTCCAGTATTGTACTATAAGCAGACCAGAGATTGCATACATAGTTAACAAACTATGTCAGTTTCTCCAAAGTCCCACTGATATTCATTGGAATGTTGCAAAGAGGGTACTCCGTTATCTCAAAGGGACTGTCACACATGGTGTTATACTTCAAAAATCAGATTATAAAGATCTTATTTGTTTTACTGATGTCGATTGGGCAGAGAGCACAGATGACAGACGCAACACAGGAGGTTTCTGTGTATTTTTTGGAGATAGCCTAATCTCTTGGAAGTCTAACAAACAGAAAGTCGTGTCTAGATCCTCTGCAGAATCTGAATTTCGTGCCTTAGCTCTAGCTGCAACAGAGTT